>JAUMJK010000090.1:0-600000 GCA_033558105.1 Coccyzus lansbergi | reverse complement strand
CAAATTGTTTAGCCCCTTATGCAAGGAAGAGTAGTCACTTAGGAACAGAAAACAGAAGCATTTAAAAGAGGAAATATTTGCCTCTCATTCATAAAACACTGAAGGTCTCCTAAAATGCAGGATCCGGATTCACAGGGGATGCAGTTAGGCCCCTAAGCACTATTGATTTAATAGGAATGATGGGTTGGTACCTGGATAGATTTAGCATTGTGCCTTAAATTAAGCAAAACATGCCTAATTGAAAGCAAGTGGCTTATCCCATTCCAGTCAGTGGGATGTAAGTACAAGTGTGTGTTAGACATGGAGAGAGAGACTGCTGAATTGGTGCCTGAGCGAGCGACAAAACTGGTTTATTTATAAGCACTCTATTTATAGCTTTTGCTGTGTTGGAATACACTAATTCATTTTAAGTGCTCTATCTCTGCGAATGAGCTCATAGCTTTTGAGAAGGTGAAGTTCTCTGTCTGTGCTGCCTGTTCTAATGTGATCCTGTTTCCATTGATCGGGTCTGAGTTCCTCACCATGGGAGATAACACCTAGGAGGAAAAGAAAAGAACAGGCGTGTCCCATGAAATCCTATTAAATCAGGAATATACTCCAGGAGGGCTTTTTTTGTCATGGGAGGGTTGGGCCAGCAGCGCTCAAGTAATATTGTGGAAGGGCTTTATTGAAGAAGAGATTTTGATCCAAGGGGAGCAATGCACAATGCTGCACTCATCCATGGAGATGCACCTGGAAGTTGCTGGGCTGGAGTGAGAACAGACACATAACACAGAACATGTCTCTGAGACCACGTCTATCATCTTGCCCTTCCCTGGTTTGCCAGTGTTTAGGCAAAGGCAGCCCATGCCATTCCCTCCCTGTGACAGGGCAGCAACCAGGGAACAAGGAGAGGGAGAATGCTGCCCTGCCAGCCCTGAGGCCACCCCAAAACCCTTCACACAAGCCTGTTTACTAATATCTTTCCATGCATTTGAAGGTTTGGCCACAGACAGCAGGACAAGTAGTCTACAGCATGGTTCTTGAGCACCACTTGTCTGTTGAGTTAGCTTAGAGTAGGCCTCACCCTGGGAGAAAAGAGTCTTCTAGAAGAGATAACATAGGTGGGAAGAGAAGAACCTTCTACCTCTAAGGAGCAGAAAACAAAAAACCAGCTGAAGCTGAGGGTGGAGGAGATGAACGTGATTTATCTTCCTCTCCTTTAAACAGGACATATATGTTAAATCATTGTCTACATCCCTGGCAACCTATGCGTGTAAAGTCTTACACCTGGCAAAATGTCACCCAGCAGTGAGCACAGATTGGGATCTACCCAGCTGGGGAGCATCTCTGTGGAAAGTGATCTGGGGGTCCTGGCTAACAGCAAGCTCAACATGAGTGAACAGTGTGCTGCTGCAGCAAAGAAAGCCAACAGGTTGCTGGATTTCACCAACAAGGGCAACACCAGCAGAGATAAAGAAGTCATTATCCTACTCTACTCAGCCCTTGTCAGACCTCACTTAGAATGCTCTGCTCTGTTTTGGTCCTTGCTACCTGAATAAGATGTGGACAGGTTGGAGAGGGTACAGAGAAGGGCTACAAAGATGATCAAAGGACCGGGAAGCTTTCTGTACGAGGAAAGGCTGAGAGAACTCAATTTGTTCAGTCTTGAAAAAAGAAGGATTAGGGGAGACCTTATCACCATGTGCCAGTATTTAGAGGGTGACTACAAAGAAGATGGAGGCTCTCATTTTACAAGGAGTCACATGGAAAAGATGAGGAGTAATGGATACAAATTACTTCCCAACATGGGACACTTTTAAGATTCAGTTGGTCATGTTGCTGGGCCGTCTTGTCTAGACTGTGTTTTTGCCAAGAAAGGTTGGACCAGATGATCCTTGAGGTTCTTTCCAACCTGGTAATCTATGATTCAATGGTTCTATAATGTGTTTCAGGACATCTACTTCAAAGGATGCACCCCTGGAAGTGGGAGGAGGTGTGTTTTGTGTGGGGTAGCCTCCTGAGCTGTATCTCTTTCAGGGAACTCTGAGTCATTATTTGATCCTGGTAAGTATGGCAAAGGCGGTTCTGGGCTGCCTCCATGTTTCAGACTCAACTTCTTCCTCATTTGTGGTCCACTCCTAACAGCATCCTGAATTTCCAGTTTGGCCCTTGTCTAAATTTGAAACTGGATCAACCAGTCAAATCCCATCTCCAAGTCAGACAATCCCTAAGAAAACCCCACAGTCCTACTTTATTAATGAGTATGTTTCTAGGGGAGTCCTTGTCGAGATGCTATCTGGAGCTCCAGGAGAGGATAAGCAAACGGAAGCGGATGACAGAATTGTATGTGAATTTCACAACATAACCACAGTCTCATGTTTATAAACCACACTGCCTCACCTTTTATCACTTTCTCTTAAGCCCTGGGCACATAAAAGTGAGTAAATTAGACATGGCAAAACGTGCATTCCCTATGCTTGTACTTTTCCAGAAATTAAAAATGAGAAACCAAAGGCTAAATGGGCTCAAAAGGGGAAAAAAAAAGAGAATACTGTAAGATTTTGTTTTTTGTTTTCAAAAAATATTAATACCAACTTGTCTAAAGTGTCCTTCTCTTATGTTTTTCTCTTGAACACAAAGGAAACATTTTCAGGAGCACAGAGGATTTTCTCAATGCAGCCTACTCTTGGCTTTATCTTTATTTTCTGTCAAGTAACTGAAAACGAAACAAAGATCTCAGACATAGGTACATCTTTAAGAGAATTTGCTCACTCTTAACTTTGTTTGAATGGGTAAATCTCCTCACTGTTTGCCCTTAAAGCTGTTCTAACAGAGAGCTGTTTTATCAACACTGGCTGCTCAGTAAGGAGAGGCATTTTCTTCCACCTTCAGTTCAGTTTTCTATGCCACTGTTGGGGGGTGGGAAGTTGACCTTATGTGGACCCTCAAGACAAAACCAGAGGCTTTAAGCAAGTGAAGAATAGGCAAACACTAGCCAGCAGTTGCCATATACAGAGTACACTGCTCAAAAATCCCAGAAATCTCACTGATAGAGCGTTACACTGTGACTGGGTAGTGCTTCTCCCCTTGTAATATATACATGTGTCAATAGGAGATTAAGCCTGTAAGAAGAACCTCAGCAAACTCACCTCTAGTGTTTATTATGGAATTTTTCTGGAGAAAAGTGTAAGAAATACAGCAGGTATTTTCCCCAGTTGTGGTGCCTTGGAATGATGAAAATGCCTCTGGAGCCGTTTTGTTAAAACTCCTAAACAAGAAGTTTAAACAATTTCTTTTAACAATAGACAATCTTCTGGGCTTTGGGGAGAGGGCTTGTAGCTCAGAGGTTAATGTTAAAATGCACAGAGAAGCAGATCTACAACAAATGGTCTGCTTGTAACTATTAATTGAATAAAAGTCCCTAAATCTGAGTATCTTTGAATTGTACAAAGTGTGAGATCATCTGCATTCTTCTGACCCATGTCTCAGTGCTATGAGAAATCATTGAATTGTTAAGCAGTGTTCTTAAAAATAGAACTTATACCTGCATTGCACAGATGTTTTGATTTATCTCAAGCCTATTGGGAACAGGTTCAAGATAAACTGAATTAAGCTACTATTTAAACTGCAGCAAGAATGTCCACAGACCTTTTGCCATGAATTAATGGAACAAACTGGGGGAAAGAAAGTATGGTAAACTTCCTGGTCTTTTCCCAGGAATAGGTTTGTGGTTGAGGCACTGGGATAGGTTTTAGGAAATCTTTATTCTATTTCTGACTCTGCCAAATAATTTATACTCTCTGTCCTTCTTTTCTTTGCCATTCAAATGGCCATAATTAATATATCTCTGTCAGTCATATAACAAGAGTGAAACATTTTTTCACAGAGATTAAATTGTGTGTATCAGAGGGAAAATATAAACATGCACAGGTGAAGTTTTCCAACATATTAGCTGTCACCATTAAAAAAATTCCAAACCCTGGAAATTTTATATGCTCTGTTAGAAACAGAGCTTTCTAAATCCAAATGTGATCGCACAGCTCTCCAGGAAGCACCATGGTGATTTGGTGTTTGGATGCCGTGTATCAAAGATATAAAATTCCACACAAAAAAAAAAAAAGAAAAAATCCAGATCGCCATATCAGATACTTTCTCAGAGACATCAGAATTCTTCCATGGATTCCAATGAATTTTCACTATATTCCATGGTCTCAAGTATTACTTCTAACATAAGGCTGCATATAAAAATAACTACCTCTGCATTCCAAAAAATGAAATTATTTTTAAGCTGATTTAAGCACAAACAACTCTTAAGCTTAATTTTAAAAATCCCAAAGCCAACATAGCTTTTTCCATTATTTTTATTTTTTGCATTATTGTATTTCAGCATATGTAATGCAAACTTCACAGTACTGTGGTCTTTAAAGTGCAACTTGCCCTCTGTTGAGCTGAGATGATGTAATGTTCTGTTTAACCCTACAGCTGTATTAGATAAAAATTATTAATGAGAAAGTGGAGGTGGGATGTTAAGAGTATTATGTTAGAGTAATCCAAGGGAATATCAGTGATGAGTGGTTTTTAGACATCTTCTAAAACATGGTAGATAAGTCTACCATTGGAAAGAAGTCCTTTCTTAGGAGATAGGGTCATGTATTGATAGTTCTTACTTTATCTGGCCTGTTGATGAGAAGCCTGGAGAGAAACGTCTTGATATGTGGAATACAACCATGCCTATTTGTGGATGGGGGTGTGGTTTGAAGCAAAATAACTCAATAGAGCAATGAATAAAACACTTTTTTTTTAGAGTTTGCATAATATTAAGGACAGCCATGCAAACACAGGTTCTACTGTCATCAGAACTCTTAATCAAGGGCCTAATAAAAACTCTTGACAAAGTCAGCGGAGTTTAGGAAGCCATTTATCTCAGCCTGAACTAGACATTTACAATACTTCAGATGAACCGGTCCCTTTGCTTCTGGAAGCAGACAGACAACAGGTAAGCTATGCATTGTGTCTGAACTGGTTTGGTGGGAATTTTTTAGCTTTCAGGTCTTCTACGTGAACTCTTGCTCCTACAGAAATTGCTTTATGGTCTTTGTTGACTATATGGAGGAAATGGGATCTTAGATCTAAAGGGCTCATTTGAAAGGTATGTATATGCACAAATGCACATGCTCAAATATTCACATATCACACACATGGGTAATAAAATCCATAGCTTAAAAACGCATATCCAGAACCTTCACTACTGCAGTATCACTAAAAAGATGCTTACAGCTCAAGTTGGGTAAACCCCATTATTTTATCTCTCTAGATTTTCAAAATGGAAATAATATCAAAAAAGCATACATTTCCTGTTTTCTTTTATTATTTGTTTAGTTTGGTTTAGATGAACAGCAGAATCCTCTGTATTTTTGTTCATAATCTTTTCCATTGTCAGTGTAGATTTGATTTCAGACTGCACTGTGTGGTGCTCTTTCAGACTGACTGCTTTCAGTGGGATTTTTTTAATGTCAAAGCACATCTATTGATTTAAGAATCTGCCACAGTGGGTTGCTGTTGTTTTTACTAATATAAATTAAATTGATAATGTCCTTTTAGTGCTGAGTAATGAAAAAAACCCTCTTTATTTTGAAACTCTATCAAAACAAAAATCCTGCAACAAATAGAGGGACTGAACGATTATAATAGCCATATGTTTATAAATGAGTAATAACCTTTACATCAGCAGAGTCCTTCACTAGGAACATCACAGATGGAGATATTTACAGTAGTGCTCTCTGAAGGGCTGATACCTAGGGTGGGTGAGCCTCCGTTAGAACAAGAAATCTTAAAATGGCAATTTTTGACCTTCCAGGCTGGACAACGGAGGAGTTTCATTTTCCAGAAATTTTTTTGCCTCCCTTCTGTCATCAGTTTTGCCACGTTGCTTAGTGACCTTCCGGCACTTGACCAGTTGGCGATTTTCAGAATGCAGGAAAATGTTCATCCAGAACAAAGCAAATTCAAGTGCCAGCTTTCCTCAATACCCTGCTTTTGTATCTGTATAATTCAAAACCTGTAGGAGTTGGAGAGATATAATACTGCAGCAAGTAGGCCTCTAAACCAGCTATTGAAAATTCATATGTTTTGATGAGATAGCACATAAAACAGTGACTGGCACCAGGCCACAGTCTGATTGCAAATGTTCGTATTTGTTGGCAAAAACGAGTCTTCTGTGACCTCCCAAGGTCACATCTCCAGATTTCTCTCTCTGATTCATCAGTAGCAGTTTTGTCAGTGTATGCAAGCACACAACTATGAGCTCTTCTCTTTCTCCTCTGCTGGCTGAGTGCCACGTCTGAGCAATAAAGTTTCCGGAATTGCTTCTGAATGTTGCCTGTGACACTTGCCCCACTCCGACTCCTGCTGCTTATAGAGAGATGGCAAGAGAGTGAGCAAAAGCTCACCCACGTGCAACATCAGAAAGTCAGCCAGTTGCCGGAATGCCACACAGTCTACAAAAATGTTGTGAATTTGGGGCATTCTAAAGCTGAGAAATTGTGTCCCAGGAGGAGCAGTGTCTTCTGAAAAGGGAAGGGGATTTGGATGCCTGAGACATACTGCAGTGTCTAGGTTTCTGGAAGACACATGAAGTTTCTGCTTTTCTTTGGCTGGTCATATTCTGCCAAGATCCAGTTCCAGCACCCACCAGGGCTGATTGTGTGTTCAGTGGGCACAGGTCAGGTGGGTTTCTGAAGGAGAACAAGTCTTAAGAGGAGCAGCTGAGGGAACTGGGGTTGTTTAGCCTGGAGAAGAGGAGGCTGAGGGGAGACCTGAGAGGTTGTGGAGAGAAGGGAGCTGGGCTCTTCTCCCAAGTGACAGGGAAGAGGATGAGAGGGAATGGCCTCAAGCTCTGCCAGGAGGTTCACGCAGGACATCAGAAAAAAAAATCATGGAAAGTGTCATTGGGCATTGGAACAGGTTGCCCAGGAAGGTGATTGAGTCACCATCCCTGGAGGTATTTAAGAGATGGGTGGATGAGGTGCTAAGGAGCATGGGTTAGTGATTGGTAGGAATGATTGGACTTGATGATCCTGTGGGTGTTTTCCAACCTGGTTATTCTGTGATTCTGTGAACATAAATGACAGGGTGTTTCCCAAATCCTGGATCTCCGCACTAATCTCCCTATGGATGAAGAATCTGCCTGGACACTAACTACTTTTTTTATTGGTTCCCCTTACTGCCCTGTTGGAATGTCCAACCTGACCTATTCACTTGACTATTGGACTTGACCTCATGAATCAAAAACCTAACACTTTTCCTCAAACATGGGAGCATTTTCACCTAGGGTTTTCTCAGTTTTCAGTCTGGTTTTAAGTTCATTGTATTCTATTCACACCTTCCCCTGTCAGGGGGCACTGCTCATTTCCCTTTCACCAGGGTAGAGGGCTCAGGAAACTGATCTTATGACTCAAGCTGTACATTTTCATAGTCATTTTGTCCACAGTTAATTCAGCTCTGAGATCCTTACTCCCCTTAATGCCTCAAGGTAAAGCACTGGCCCTGCCAGTGAAACCGTCTGTGTAGTAACACCATAACTGCCACAGGTCCCCTGATGGTACCTTTGACTCCTCTTGCAGGGTTTCGGATTTAATGACTTGGAATGGGTAGCAGATCCTAATGGTTTGCACATCTGTTACACTGCAGCTGGAGAGTGTGTTCCTGCATTAGAAGCTCATCTTCATGTACTGAAACTAGATGGTCAAAAATAAAGGCTCATTAAATATTGAAAGGAAAGGTATCTCTTTTTAGTCAGAATACTTACACCTCTTCTGAAAATCAAAGTTTATAAAAAAGACAATCTCATCTCTTCCTTCTGGTATGAAATATGTCTACGTTTCTTGGGGTCAGCTCTATTTTGACTGCAGCCACTTATCAAGCTATTCATACTGTTGCTTTTTCTTCTCTCCTTTCCCCCTGCCCACTTTGCTTAAAAAGAAAGCTGCCTTGTCTCATTGTATATTGGAGAAAGTAAGATGACATCCACAGAAGACAAAGACAATGACATGGCAAACAACTATTACAGTTTTTGCATTAATTTCAATACAGAGATCTTATATGACCTTACTCCATCTTGTGCTGCTGTAAAATAATCTGGGGATTATCAGTCCCTTCACTGGCAGGGAATTCAAACATGCACTGCCCTTTCCAGCTGTTCCCATTTCTCCAATAAAATGTGTTACCTGTCCCTTAAAATTTTGCAGGTCTAGAATATAACAAGCAACAGCATATTTTTTAAAAAAATCCGCCTAAATTATTCCTAAGTAGAAGAACGCCTTACTTTCTGTGGTCCTCCGATGAAAAATGAAATGGCTTTTCTTTGTATTTTGAGACCTTGCAGGGTTATCTTCTTTTAACCTTTGGCAGTCTTTGTTTTTCACTGTCAAACTGACACTACAAGGACAGCTGTCCTCACTAGAGTTCTCGTTTTCCTGATCTTATATCATTCTGTGAATAAAAAGCACCCAAATATTCTCAAGTAAGTGGCCTTCCTTATAGAAAATAAAATTAGATCCCTGAGAATCTGGTCTGGAGTAAACAAATACAGCAAAAATATTACCGTTACAATCAGCGAATGCTGACTGAACTCAGTGGGAGCTATCCACATCCATCTGAGCACAGGCTTTGACTTGCCTTAGCAGTAAAGTTTAGCCGTGAACCTGACCTTGAAAGTTCAAGGGTGTTGAGATTTGAAGTTCTAGTTTGATCTCATCTGCACTTGCAACAGCAGGACAACAACTTCTGTTTTCCCCTCTTTGTTAAAGAGGTCACAACTTACCCTGTGTTTTTGAAAGTTTGTTCTTTTAATGGAAGAAATAATAAGAAGGAAAAGTGAGTGAAGTTTTTCTTTTCTTCACAAGTAGATAAAAGGAGAAAAGAGAATGGTAAATGACGAAAAATAATTGTTTTCTGTGGAAAAAATAATGCTTTATTACAATAACTGGTTCTGTTGCAGAGACCTTGTTTTTTTCCTTCCCTTTGTATAACAGACAGAAGATGGAATGGAGCTGACTGTGAACATGAATATAAAGGTATGCATGGATATAGGACTTTATTAACTGCATGGGGTAGGAGTCTTGATTAGTGTTGCTGAGTAACAGATTAATTCCTTTCACTTTCCCGTAAACATGCCTGACTGTTGATGCAGTCAGGTTCTTTAGACCAAACGCTTAACCTGAATTTTGTCTCTCTTGTCTATGCAAGCTGACATCATCTGTTTCTTCATCTCTTTTCTGATTTTTCTGCTTTGTCTGCCCTTTCCCTCAGTGGAGATTTGCATTCTAGAGTGCTTTGCAGGACTAGTTTGCAAAGGCTATGTCATCAAGGCAGAGCTTTGCCTGTGTTCGCAGCCTCCCAGTCATCCAGTGGCAGAATGGGGACTGGTGCCGTGTAGGTGGATGCTGAGCAGGATCTAGGGTTTCAGTACTGAAAGGGTTAGGGCTGCTTCCACTTCTGCCAACAGGAATCCTCCCATTGATTTTTTTTACCAGGAGCAAGTTCAGGCCCTTCTTCAGTAAGTTACTGACACAAGTATCACTGTTGATAGTAGTGGCCCTGGAGCAGATGGAGTGCTTCAATTATCTTGGGCCTGTGATGAATGAGTGCTATTGACAGCTGCTGCAAAATCCATAGCAAACTGAGCACTGCACAGACAATTATGATATCACTGGTAAACATATGGCAGAATTAGATCTCTTAAAAAAAATACAAACAAAATACTGCTGGCCTTGGGTTTGGTCCAGAGCCAAGTTCTAGGTTGAACTTCAGTCACATGCCGTTGGAAAATCCCACAGAGGTGGCAAATCAGTGTCTTAGGACTCTGGTATTTGGAGTTATTTCTGCCTTTGTTTAATATTGCCTTTAGGTGTCTGTGGTGTTCATTTGGTGTGAGAAAAAGGAAAGTTATTTTTCCTATAAAACTTATAAAATGTCTGTGTGAATTCCTTTCCTCCTGTTCTAATTCATCTTAATACTTACAATGCTACCTATAAAAGAGTGTCAAGGAGGGGGGTTAGTCAGAATGTATTTCTCTACTGACCAAGCCAAGGGTTCAGTAATATCCATTTGTTTTAACTAGTTGCCTGCAGTTAATATGCCAGTCAGTGAAGCAGGAGAGCAGAATTGACTTTATCTGCTGTTCTCCTGTCAATTCACATTTCTTTTCACAAACCCCCCCCCATATATATATATATATATATATATATATCTATACACACACACATATATAGTGAATTACCTAGGCAGGCTCAGAGCCCCAGGAAAGGAGCAGCAGATGAAATAGGTGTCACCTTCATAAGACAATTGCTGCCTTGATCTGCTTGGCTAAGCCACCTTCACATCAGCATCACAGCCTTTGAGATGGAGGCACAGCCAAGTGGAGATAGTGGAGGGATCCTAAGCACTAGTATTTCTGCACTGCTCTGGCTTGTATGCAGATGCAACCATGCAGGAGATTTCCCTCCCCACTGCTTGGACCATCTTTATTCTACTGGCTGCAAAGGGCTCCCTGGCAGCAAGCTACCCAGTCATTCTCTGTGGCCTCCTACAAGACAGTTCCTATTTGTTTCAGTTGTAGCTGTTCAGTGTATCCAAGAAGGATGCTGAGATGGTTACAAATCCATCTTCAACCTTTATGGTCACTTTGAGCACAATTGTGACTGTCTAGCCAGAGTCTGGAGGGCTCAGGACTACCAAGCCTTCTTCAGGCTCAGCGGCTCACAGTTCTACCTCATGGTGCTTCCCAAACTCTGAGATGATGTCATACAGATCTGATGATCGCTTATTTTACTCAATCCAGAAAGTATATAAAAAATGGGAATCCAATTTTCTGTCTTTTTCTTCTGGGTAAGGGTAGCTTTTCAGTTGCTTTGTTATAGATTTTCTGTCCTCCTTTGGCAGTGTTAACTATATTATGTGATTTACAAACAGATGCAACAAAAACTGTGCATAATAAAAGTCCCTTCAGCTCAGGGAATTAAAAATAAGGTTGAATAACTACTTTTCCCTTTATTTGCTGAATTACATTTTGAACAGATCCTCCTGCAACAGGCCACATTCAGAACTCTGCATGTACATTAGATAATTGAGAGCAAAATTTGCCCTTCATATACACTTTGCTTCTCCAATCACATTACATCTCAGTGGCTTCCTAGAAAATGCCCTGATTTTCATTCTTGCAGTTTTGTCCTTAACGCTTATTATTTCATTGTCTGATGGCAAAGTTATGAGATCAAAGGCTTGAGCATAGCAAGCAACCATTACTCTAAAATATTAGAGACATAGCCAGAATGATCTTATCAAATTCTCTGCTGTTTTTTAATTTGGAAAGGACTTTTGGATCCTATTTTCTGTATTGTCATTTGATTCTTTTTTAATGCCAACTTGTTTCTTAAACACTATGAATTATAATACCATGTGCAAGCATTTCTCAGCACAGACCATTCTCTGAAATACATCATTAATTATATCAGATTGCATTTTATTTTTAATAATTAAAAATAAGTTAACGCACCTATAGGGGCAGGGTTGTATAAACTTGTTTTCTTACTTTGAAACTTACTTACATGCAGAGACTCTGAAATTTGACTCAGACATCATGAGTAAAGGGGTAATGAAGGGTCAAAAAGGGAAAAAATCCAACAGAAATAAGTATTGTAGATGGCCACAGCTGATGTGAGGCCATGTATTTGCACTGGATTCATCAGAGATATCCCTCTTTGTCTGAACTGAGCATTTCGTGTTGTTTAAATACTGGTACCTTATCTTGGCTACTAATACGTGGCATCTCTTTCCCTTTTGTTCATGGCACAAGACTTTTCTTTGGTTGAAAACAGGAAAGGGATTACTGACAGGTCAGAATCAGGTTAAAGACCAGAGCAAAGAGTTTGCAAATTTAACCAGTATTTCAAACAAGTGTTTTACCAGTTCAGACCATTAGCTCTGTCACAATAAAACCCAAGCAACAAGCTTGGACCCTTTTTTTTTTTTTGCCTAAAAACAGAGGAATGTTTTTGCTGTGCAACTATGCAGTGAGGTTTGTTCTCTCCAAGTATAACTCATCCTCTCCAGACTCAGGCTCTCTCTGATCAGTTTTCCAAGCAATAGAGGTGTGGGAACAGCCTGTTATAAAGTATTATACAGATTTATTTATTATTTTTTTTTAAAAGGGGTGTGGGAGAAGGAAAAGTATAAGTCCATCTTTTACGTCCAAATCCTGTCATAGTGAAATTCAAAGAAGAGCATAGATTATACAGTATGTTTGCAAAATGTGATAGACGTATCTGCAAATCAAAATCAATTTAATTGCCCCATTGGCATAAAAAAAGAAACAAATAAATGACTTGATAGAACCAACTCAGAACGAAACAGAGGAATTTGGGACAAAAATGGGAATAGGTGTGCCCAGAAGATCATGGTGCTTCTTCCCTGCAAGGCAATGCTGGCCTCTAGCCGGCATTGTGCATCATTTCCGTGACAGCATAAGGCCCATCTTCCTCTTAGAAAGCATGAAAGGGTTTGAGATGCTTACCAAAGTTATATTAGGTAAAACACCAATTGATGTAAAAATATGTTCTGCGCCATCTGGGGTCAGATTGAATTTGTTATCATTTAAATTTAAAATGAGGCTAGAGAAGATATAAACCCCAGATATTCTAGGAACTGACACAGCCCCAGGTCTGACTTTGAACAATTTATTGCAGAGACTACAGTTGTCAAGGGATCAGTCATAGCCTGTAGCTGAAAGTCATAGATTGTGAGCAGGAGAAATCCAAATATGCAGGAGGAAAAAGGGAAAAATCCCAACCTATCTGTTTTATTCCATTTCTTTGTAAACACAAGATTCTTGTCCGTGTAGAAGTCTTTGCATTTCATCAAAACTAGGGAAAAAACCACAAATTGTCCCCAGATAGTAAACTGGGACCAGCAATGCATTTTTCCTGATTTTTGTGAATTCTTGTGCAAGAGCGCTGATAGTTAACACTCTATCCTCTTGACACTTAAAATGCATTTTAATGATGAAGGCTGGTTTTGCCACTGGTTTTAATAGTCTTATCACTTAAATGGTCACAAAGGGGTTTAAGCATAATATCCCTATTAAGATGTACAAAAGAAGTTCAAACTGCAGCTGGATTTATTTTTTCTCAATCTGTCTTGCTATAGATTCAATCAGATTCAAATGCATTGGTTTACAGAGCACTGACAATCTGAATAACCAGATACCACAGGTACATCAGGGTGTATTTTTACTTTCAAACCCATTAGTTTTAGAAAAAGTTACTCTGTGTGTAAGTTAAGGGGAATAATAGACTTGTCAACTTAAAAAGAAGTTACCTTGTTGGTGAAACAATTAATGAGATACTTTAAAACCCAGGAACTAAGAAAATGCTTTCAGTTTCGATTAATTATAACAGGAAGAAGAGATGTCACACCATGCCAAGCCATGGGCGATTGAGAGATGAAGCATGTTTTGCTCAGCCCCATCACATGGGACGATGGCTGTGCAGAGGCCAGCACACCCGCTCAACCCATCACTGTGGTCCACACTTAGTTGAAGATGAACTTGAATTTTTAGCAGGAGGTGAGCTCCACCAAAACACATGGACTCTGTGACAGTGTCTCGGTCGATGTGAGTTGCCAGAATGATCTTTCCTTCTAACTCTAAGCAATGTAATGTAGCAGTCTGCATCTACTAAATGAATGATTTTCAGTATCATAATAACTTTCTTTGGGACACTGCCTGAAATTTCTCCAGATCTCTGTTCAGAGGGGTTTGGATATAGTTAGTTTCTTACCAGTCTCTGCCAGCTCCTCATGGGTGCAATCCTCAGTGCAAAGGCAATTCATTGTGCAGTGAGCGCACTGAGCTCAGAGGAACCCAGCTGGGTGCTGCTGGCTGGACTTCTCCCCATCCGCGTGTCTGGACATGGGTAGAGATTCATTAACTCTATGCTTCTGTTGGAATTCCTCTGGTGTGCCAATCTCCTGCTATCTGATCATTTCCAGCAAATTTATGTGGCCAGTCACGTAAAATTACGGAAAACTCTGACAAACTAGGGCAAACCATTTATTAAACTCCCAAATGAAACAATTCACCATTTCTGCAGTCATTTAAATACAAATAGCTTTTCCTGGATTCTAGTGAAAAACAAGGTAAACTTCAAGAATTGTGTCAGTGACATTTATAATTCCACTGATTTGTTTGATGTCTCTCACTAAATGGTGTCTTAGAAAGCATTTCTGCATGGGCTTCATTTATTAACATAGTTTATGTCTCCATAAGCCTCAGGAACCACTCAGCAGACAGACTCCTACCCAGCAGTACAAGATTGATACCTATTTAGCTCACGTTGATCAGTCCATATGTTAAAACTGATATTCTCCTTCTCTTTTCACTTTAAAACTGTCAAATCCTCTCTGACTCTTTTTTTTTTTCAGCAGTCACTAATAGCTGAAGCACCTACATAGATACAGATCCCAGTTTTGTTTTGTTTCTTTACCTTTATGCATAACTACCTATTCCCATAACAGTGGCTGCAGAAATCCTTCCTTAGCTCAAGTACTGTGTTTCTGACAATGGTCTGTAGCAGGTATTCAGGGGAAGAGTGTACAAGCAGAGCAACCATACAGTGATACTTTATTCTGGCACACCCTCCCAGCAGTCTGTGCCTTAGGGGCATCGTGAGCCAGAGATTGTATCTGCATCTTTGTGTTTTGTAACGCTCGATGAATTTTTCAGCCAGGAATTTGTCTAATTGCTTTTTGAGCCCACTTATACTTTTGGCCTCTACAACATCCTGTGGCAATGAGTTCCGCAGTTCAATTATGCGTCATGTGAAAAAAAAAAAATTCGTTTTATTTTTGTTTTAAATCTGCTGCTTGATAATTTTATGCAACACTCTTCCTTGATAACCCATTTCTTGAGTTGTAATAACTAATCTAGAACATACCATTCTTTTAGACTACTTTCTCTTCATATGTACTGTTCTACATATATTAAATTTCATTTGACAGTTTTATCAGCTGGTCACTAATTAACATGAAGTCCTTTAGCAGCATGTCACAATTATCTTTTGCTTTTTATTTTGCTTTTGTTGTTGGTTGGGGGTTTTTTTGTTTCCGTTGCTTTTATTGATTAATTTTTTTTTGCAAAAAATGTTCATCTTACTGTTCAGCTCCTTTTCGAGTTTGTTTAAGAATATTTTGAATAGCATTTTAGCCATGATGGGTCTCTGGGAAAATCCACTGATAAATTTCCACCATGGTGAAACATGACCATCCATTCTCACTTTTGTTTTCCCATGTTTTATCCAATTACTGGATCATACAAGGATTTCTCTACCTACCAGTGCTCAATTTCACTAAACATTGTCAACAAAGGAATGGAAAACTTTGAGGATCCAAGTACAACGTGGGAATAGTTATACTCTCACATCGCAGTGCTCTTTTCTTTCTGGTCCCTTGACAATACACACTGCAGGGAAGTTAGTTCACATCTTGCGTTTAGCTTGGCCATCCACATGCAAAGTTTGACTTTGGGAAACAAAAAACGGGGGCAAACTCAGGCATTTTTGATGGTGACACCTCAGATTTGTGGACTACCAAGATACAACCAATTTTCCCAAAACCAAGGTGTTCAGCAATTTTTTCATAAGAACTCAGAAAGACCTGGAAACAACTCTAGTCCCATTTCAGTGTGGTGTGCATTATGGGGCATATGGGTATGTCCACTCCACTGAGCTTGTGTGTCATGCAGTGTGATACCATGGACACTCAGCATTTCAGTTTCTTGAAGGAGAGAGGTCCTGAAAAAGAGATGAGAATGTCCCAAGGGCAGCGTTCTCATAATTTGTGTCAGTTAGCTGTTATATCTGCAGTGGCTGCAGTGGCTGCTCTACTGATGGATATGAGCCAAGATCTTTTGCAGCAGGGATCATTGACTATAGATGCTCCAACATCTTACATTTTGCACCATCATTGGGGATGATAGCACCAGCAGGGAATAAGAAAGGGAGAGAGATGCGTTGGACCTCTGTTTCCTTGTTCACCTGGACATTATGTCTTTGGGTTATTCTTTTTCCTTTTTACTGTATTCATATTATGTGCTTGGTTAGAATTTCTGGTTTTCTGGCCTGGCCAATCCTGTTTAGTTCTCATTTGTGAAACTAATGCATTTTATAACCAAAACTATGTGCTCTTCTTTATCTCACAATAGATTTTTGCCTTATACAGGAAGGCCATTCTAAATAATGCTATAGTAGCCCCTTTCTGACTCATACTATATGAAGGCATTCATTAAATGTCCCTTTCTCTCTTGCACCTGTATTCTTGAGGTAATGTGTGGATGCTGTCAACAGGATATCAGCACTTCACAGGGGACTCTCAAGTACAGGCATATCCATGGGAAAGTATTACCTGCTGCTCTTGGGCTAAATAATCCAACAAATAGGTACTTTATTTTTGCCAAAACTAGTGAATACTGAGAAACAAGGAGGTTGGATTGGCCCCAACCAATATCTGCACCAAGGAAGCTAAAAAGCAACCTTCCACTTGCCCTTAATCACAGAGATTTGTGATTTCCACCAAATGACAGATTTGTTTCATCCTATAGGGATGCTTGCTCCATACATGCTTGATGGTCTGACACTTGCAAGAATCAATGGCAGGAGTACAAAGACAGCTCATACAGCAAAAAGGAGAAATTGAGTTGGGCCATATCCTTGCTTTTAAGCATATTAACATGATAGTGTCATAAATGAGAACAGATTGTGAACGTAGTTCCATGAATCTATATAGCACTGTGCTGTGGTACATACTGTTTGATGGATGTGGCATGTCTACCCTGAAAGACTCCTGGACAGAGCAGGAGAAAACCAATCAACACTACTTGACAGAGGCCTATATGGGTATGGATGCAAAAGGCAGTGCAGATCTAGCCTGTATGTCCCATGTCAACATGCTTTAGATATTCCCATAACAGACAAAAGCTGCACATGCCATCTCAGCACATTATCATCCCCTGTAAACATGAATAATAAAATCCCTATAAATTTCTTGCCTCTTCTTGTGTGCTACAATTTATTCATGCATCTCACAAATCTTCTTGAGACTCATACCCATCCTTCAAGACTGACTCATTTCTGCCCAAAGCTCTTAGAAACAGCTACCTTGCTTTTTGATCTCTGAGGCCTTCTTAGAGATGTTGACCAGGGACAGAATTCTAGAATCAGCCAGAGAATCAGGAATGTTCTCATCCTTCCCCCTTAAGTTTCCTCTTACATTTCTACATTATGAGGTTTACTGGGACTCAGTAGTCTATCCAGTTGCAAAAAAGCCCCCACCATTAATCTTTCATACTGCACGTATTCCCAAGGTAGGAAACTGACTCTCCTTTGATACTACTGACTGATCATGAAATTATTTCTACATTTCTCTATCCCATTCTCAACTTTTTTCACCCAGATAGAACTGTCCCTTTCTTCTTCGGGCACAACCATTTCTGTCTTCCCTTAGACTATGAAGTAAAGAATGGCTTCCTTGCTGTAAACTGACTGATCATTCTTTTTTCAGAAAAGTCTGAAAATCATTATCTTTATGCCTCTCAAGTTTCAATAAACTATGTCTTTAAAATTAACTTAAGTTATTTTAATTGAATTGAAATAAATGCCACAAGAAAAATGAAGTAACAATAACAACAAAAAAGAACCCTATTAGCATGGTGAGTGAGTTCTTATCTCCAAAGCACATCCAGCACTGTTTCATAGCTAGTCCCTGGCTTAAATTCCAGGTGCAGAGCATGGGTAATCAAAAAAGTTTTTCTTAACTCACCAGCACATCACATTCCAGATCTTAACTGTATGGTGACTGTGGTGTCACAACAACTCTTCAGATTCCAGGCAGCACAGTGAAAAATGTTGGGCTATAAATAAGTCAGAAGCTGTAACCTTCTCTTCATTGGATCACATGCCTGGCCATTAGCATCATTATTCTTGGCTTTCATACAATTTTCCTGCTTTATGTTGGTCATCAGCACAGTGAAACCATTCTGTTGAAATGTCAGAGGCCAACATCTTAATATTATCATACAATCACAAAATAATAGAATCATTAGGGTTGGAAGGGACCTTAAACATCATCTAGTTCCAACATCACTGCCACTAGATCAGGTTACCCAAGGCCCTATCCAACCTGGCCTTAAACACCTCCAGGGATGGGGCAGCCACAACTTCCTTGGGTTGTGCCAGTGTCTCATCACTCTCATGGTGAAGAAATTCTTCCTAATGTCTAGTCTAAATTTGCCCCTCTCCAGTTTATACCCATTCCCACTCATGCTATCACCATAAGCCTTTATGAATAGTCCCTCTCCAGCTTTATTGTAGGTCCCCTTCAGGTAGGTCGCTATAAGATCTCCTGGGAGCCTTCTCTTCTCCAGGCTGAATAAGCGCAATTCTCTCAGCCTGTCCTCATATGGGAGATTCTTCAGCCCTCTGATCATCTTCATGGCCTCCTCTGGCCTCATTCCAGCAGCTCCATATCCTTCTTACATTGAGGATTCCAGAACTGGACACAGTACTCCAGATGAGGTTTCACAAGAGAAGAATAGAGGGTCAGAATCACCTCCCTCAACCTGCTGGCCACGTTTCTTTTGATGCAGCCCAAGATACAGTTGGCCTTCTGGGTTGTGAGTGCATGTTGCTGGCTCATGTTGAGCTTCTCATCGATCAGAACCCCCCAGTCCTTCTCTGCACGGCAGCTCTCAATCACGCCAACATGATTACATCTGGAAGAGTCCTGTTAGGGTAGTAGGTGGGAATTTCTCATGATTTGACTTTTAACATTGTACCTTTGACACTGCAATGTTATTTCACCTTCATTTTTGTACCATGCTAATGGGCTTTATTAAAGAAATGTAACTAGTTTTAACAGACACTAAATAGATAACAAAGATCCTGCATTCTGTCCATGTGGATCAACACAGAGAAGGAACTTAAGAGCCTTGTGCTTCAAGATCTAACATTACTAGTCTGACAAAGGGTATTGGCTACACCACCTATGAGGAGGACAGAACATTTAAAGCAGCAAGTTTGGGTCACAATGACAACCAGATATTCTAGAGCAGTGAAAATGATTAGTGTTTTTTCCTGTGAGGAGGTGTAGTTTCAGGAATGTCTGCTCTGTGGTCAGAGAGAGAAGACTCTGTATAAACGTTTCTGATGAAAGGTAGCACAAATGGCTCTTATTTTCCTCCATGGGCCCCTTTATAAGACATCACTTGTAGATTAAGATGAATAATACATGAGTGCATGAGCGCAGGCATAGATCACACCTGCTCAGAGATCAGATGTTTCTCTTCTTTTAGAGGTTTCGGAGACAAAATAAAAGCCAGAATTGATGATCTTATTGGTCACCATGTAACATGCAGTTGGCCCTTGAGAATTAAATATATAATGCCTTGTGGGTGAGGGGAATGAATTTATTTTCTGTTAGATATTTGGATACAGTGAGCAGGAACTAGCCTATATGTTGTCTTTACTCATAAAATACCTTGATTTCAAACTTTGTTAACACTTCTGACTGTAAATAAACCTCTGTATCTCTCTCTCTCTCCCTCTTAGGTTAGCCAATACTATTAACCACATCTTCTACTTTTATGTTAGTGAAAATGGTGTGCGTTTGAACTATCTCTTTAGCTTCCTGTCCTAACACTTCAAATGAGTCTGTCAGTGTTGGGGAAACTTAGGTTATTTGTTGTCATTTGATGAGAAGAAACATAGGTCTTACCTCATGTGTTTTACCAGTACAGGTCTTTGCCCCAGTCAACAGAGCTGTTCCCTTCCTTATCAGGGTGCCACAGAGACCTTGGTTGGAAGTACGGCGTGGTTGCTGTGATCTCTGATGGCCTGGGAGTGTGTGGAATCTCCTACTTTCTGTTCATTATCCATGCAGAGGACAAGAAGCTCTGGATTGTCCTCAGTGCCACTTCTGACATGTAACCTCTTTCAGATAAAAAACACTGGACCTCAGGCTTCAGGGACCAAGGAAGGAGTTTCCTTTTGGTGAAGAATTACATTCACACACACAAAAATGACATAAACACATACCGGAACATAAAGAATATCCCACATATAAAGAAAGGCCTCCAGATTGTACAGTATAGTGTTCTCAGGTAGCACGCTGAATCAGCCTTGCATGAGTCTTGCCTGGCATGCCCTTTTCATGTGTTCAGGTCATGCTGATTTCCAGATTATGTGGCTGGGCAGGTGTTTTCCATGAGGTCAGAGTGGAAAAAGCAGGATCCTTCCCCTTCTGTTGTTCCTCGGACAGCAGAAATTTTATATGGATCATCTGGTCTTATCACAATTAATCAGTTCTCTGTTAATGCAGAACACTCAGGCTAGATTTTCTGTTCTTTGAGTGTTATACAGGAGGTCAAATGAGATAATTTGGTAGTTTCTTTTGTCCTTGAACCCTACGGAACTGTGAATCAAGAATTTAGAACATTTGGCTTGTACTCAGTTGAAGACAGAGTTGTCACTCCCATAATTTAAAGGGAGTTATGATGGAAATGGATGCAATATACCTTTGAGAAAGCTGAGATTTTATACCCAAACCAGTCAATAAAGTAAAGGCAATATGCAGAGTCAGTCTACAGCACAGGAATTCTGGGGTGTCTGGAGGTAGGGTGTAAGTTCTTGCCCATCTCCAGGCCCCCTGCAGCCTGTTAATTGAAGCAGCTCTGCTGCAGTCAGTGAAACCGTGCCAATTCCCAGCCAGCAGATAATTTGGCCCTTAATCTTCACACATGTAAATGACAGTCATAAACATGGGAAATAACAAGATACTCCAAAAGGTCACATTGAGGGTGATGAAAGCACTGACTTGCTCAGGTCTCCAGGCAATATTGATAGGAAAGGAGTGTCAGGGAGAATGCACGGAGTAACAAGTGGCAATAAGGAAACATTTTTCCTGGAAACCCAACTAAAATGAAATAAAACGCAGCTATCTCCTTCCTCAGATGAAAGAAATCAACTGGCAGCTCTAAGAGCTGGTTCTTTATGGCAGTGTTTAGCAGCATTTCTCTTATGAGAAATATCTAGTGAAATATTCACCTTCTCTGTGGGACTTAACACATCAAGGTTAGAATTCCTCATTAAGCGCAGTACTTGGTTTAAAGTATTTTCTACTGCTCGCTAGTGAGGATAAATATAAGCTAATGGTGGATTTGAGAAGGTAGCAGGTTTGTGATCCAAATACATGTCTATGAATATAATCTATTTTTGACAGTTACATTGGAAAGAAATAAATTACTCATCAGTCAATCCATTATGATTATAATAAGAGCACGGCACTACTTAATTGCATCAGTTAAGTGGATACGACTTTGCCAATGCTCATAAATGCCATTACATCAATCCACAGAAATGGACCTGTTGATTTATTATATGATGATGGACAAAGAAGATTTTGCAATCTCTTTTATAATTTAACCTGTGCTTAAAACATGTAGGTGTTTAAGGCCAATACGTGTATAGTTATTACCGCAGAGAGGGAAAGTGAAAAGGGAATTGTAAACCATAACAACCTCTATCACGTACGTGTCTATTTTGGTATGTGTAATAACCCTGAACATGCAGTTATGTAACACACTGTACGGTACTTAAGCTGCTGTGGGCTATCATGTACTGTAAATCCACATTTAATCAAAGGACCCATGGTGTATGATTGAGTACTGCATATTTTCTTTTACTGTGGAGAAGTACAACTATAGAACAGCAGTTCCATAGACAAATTGCAGCCTTGACTGTCTAGCAGTTACAAATTTCTCAAAGAAACTTTACGTCCATCACTGATCATACATTTACTGAGTGCTTGTTTTCACTTACTTATGTATTTTTAACAACAAATCACTACCTAGGAACAACTCAAATGAATGCAGTCCCAGTAGTGATATCATTACAAGGAATGAAGACAAATAAGACTTGTTGTGATTTAATACACCTGCAGTAGCTCATCAGCTATTTTTGCATGATTCCATTTTTCTACAACACATGCCTTCAGCATGGTAGCTAAAGATCCACAAATGGAAGTCAAGCCATCTCTTATGAAAGCTTCTATTTGCCTTTTGCTCTTCAGTGACTGGGGTTTATGTCTTTCTCTGTCTTCTGCCTATGTTTAGGGACAAAGATCCTCTTTGAGAATGACCTGATTGAGGAGCTTTAAGAGATACCGTTCCAGAAGCCTCCTTCACCAAGCAGAATAGCTAGGTTTTCTTAGTTTTCCGAATCCAATTTAGGTGCCTGGCAGGAGCAGTTGTGCTCAATTAATTGCTCCTTCACAGAAGCCTGGAAGAACTTGGTTGAGAAGGTCTTTGACAAGGTGGAAATTGTGGCTGAAACCATAGATATTAGATGTTTGAAATTCCCACCTGGAAATATTGCGGAGAAATCGGCATAAATTCTGAAGTTCATATGCAACTTTAAGTAGCTGACAGAAATGAGAAATTAGTTGAAATTTAATTTGTTTCAATTAATTAAATATTGAGATTTGATATTTTTACTATTTGCACTTTTGACTCCCCAGCGGGTATAATCTTATATTAGGCTTCTCAATAAGTCTTCTAATTATAATGCGTCATATGAAGTCTAGAAGGTCAGCATCTTATTAGAAATAAAAATTGAAACATTGGAATAATACTGAATGCCACAGTACCTGTGAAGCTGACATGCCTGCATTATCAAAAACCAGATTCTTATGCCTGTTATTAAAGCCGAATAAACAAATTTCTTCATAAGAAGCTTCCTTGAAGTCAGTGGAGTGTGCAGTAAGTCTCCCTTTGCCATGACTGAAGGCATCAGCTCTGACCTCAAATAAGGAAAGAGATTTTGATATTGTTGAACCATTGGACCATATTGCACAAGCTGGTGGAGTTCCTGGTATGTCAACAAAAGATAAATCGTCATAACACCAAAGACTTCTGAGTTATCTCAGGAAATAGCAGAATGGTCAGTCCCTTTCAAGAGTTACTCTTTGGGCTGCTCAGCCTATTATCCTCCTCCTATTGGTGGTTAAACAAAGAGCCACAAACACACCTTCATGGGCTGCCTCACCTAATCATCACAATTAAAAGTAAGAGGATACCCTTACTCGTGTCCCCCAAAGGAGAACTGCTGCGGCTTTATGAGCTCTAAAACTACTGTTTCAGGTAACAAGGAGGGGATGGTTTCCTTCTGAGGCTGAGCCTTGTGATAGAACCATGAAATGATGAACAAACTTTCCAAGGATTCTGCTTAGACTAAGGGCTGTTCCTGATCACATTCTCCTGACCAAGATTTTATCAGGTTGCTGCAATGAACATATTTCTGGTTGACATTTTCACAAGAGCCTCATGAAGCATGTTAGAAAACACAAAACCAAGAGCCTATCTTTTACATGCCAGAGAGGAATCTAGATCTTTTAATCGAATGCATCTTGGATCAAAAATCATCTCCAGTGCATTGACTTTAGTAGCCTAACTGACAGCAGGATTTGGCCCATTGCTTCCTGGGAAAATTAACGAGCTGTAAGAAAAATATCTGACCATCATTTGACTTATCAAAGCCATTGTGACTCCTTCCCTAAATAGTATTAAGATGAATCACCTATTATTTGAGAATTGAGAATCACAGTAGTAACTGAAGCCAAGTTAGGAAAACAGTACTGCCATTACTAACTTTGCAAGATAGAACTTGACTTGGAATCTAGGGTTTTGCCCTGACAATACCGCAACATCTGAAATCTTATTTACTTTATAGGGTTTCTTTTGTACAAACCTACTCACTCTAACATCGTATGAAAACTTTAATAGGTGTCCTACATACATGGAACTTACTGTCAGTTGCTTGAAGCCTGATCTCATGAACAATGGTGCAAATAAGAATAAGGGTACTGCAATCAGTGCAGAAAATGTTTATTTTCCTTCTGCAAAATGCAGTCACTGAATTTTATGATAATGAAATTCGACCTGCAAGTAAATTATTTGTATTACTTTTGGGATGCAGTTTGTTTGACGGTTATTGCTTTCACATATTTTTCAGTGTCTATTCGATGCTCTTTACTCTCTTGCTTCTTCAACTGCACAAATGGAAAAATATGGGAACCCTCTGGTGGTCAAATTAATACCTGTAAATCCCACTCAGCCTTAACCACCTCTGCATGATTTAGTGAAAAGGTCAAATTCTATTTGAGTTGCATCATTAGCACATTTGATCACCTTCCTCCTCCTCTTCTGCCCATGTACATTTGTCATTACTTCTGTTATACAAAATTCCCTGAATTTTTCTAGACAACTCAAACAATGTGGGGTTTTATTGTGATTGAATATCTGTTGGTCTTTAATTGATGACCATATGATCAGTGATTGGGACATTTCAGTACAACTGACTACTGAAGAAATGAATTAAACAGCAATCAGGACTGCCTATCACAGAGTCCTCTACGCAGGTCTGTTCAGGTATGAGCATGCTTTAAGATAGTAATTTCTGTCTTTATCATCAGAAACAGATGAAAATTTTCATCAACCCACTCCCCCCCCAATATTACTTTTAATATTAGAACATAAAAAATGTGAGCCCTCCAGTGGCTCACCTGGTAAGTCCAGGGTACTGATCAAAAATTAAGGCTTGGTGCAATTGAGCACAAATGAATTGGCCGGGAAGGGAAGAGACCAGTGTTGCTGAATCAAGACATGCTGGTTAAACTAAAGAAGATGACAGTGCAAGCAGGGAGGGTTGACCTGGGATATGTATAGAGACACTGCTCAGTTGTGTAGGGATGAAGTCAGGAAGGCCAAGGCACAGATGGAACTAAACTTGGCAAGGGAAGTAAAGACTAACAAGAACAACTTCTACAGGTATGTCAGTCAGAAGAAGAAGGTCAAAGAGACTGTACCCCCACTGATAATTGGAAATGGTAGTCATGTATCAACGGAAGAGAAGGCTGAGGTTCTTAACATTTTTTGCATCGGTCTTCACTAATAACTGTTTTCTTCAACCCTCTTGGGTCATGGGACAAGATGGTGACCAAGGGGGTAAACTTCCCCCCCACAATGGAGGAATATCAGGTTCATGAGGAACCTGAACACATATGTGTATGAGACCTGATGAGATGCATTCCAGAGTCCCAAGGGAATTGACAGATGTGGTTGCCAAGCCACTCTCCATGATATTTGAAAAGTCATGGCAATCAGGGGAAATCCTTGGAGACTGGAAGAAGGGTAACATTGTATCCATTTTTAAAAAGGGTAGAAAAGACAACCCTATCAGTCTCACCTCTGTGCCTGGGAAGATAATGGAACAGATCTTCCTGGAAGTTATGCTAATGCAGATGGAGGACATGGACGTGATTAATGGCAGCCAGCTGGATTCATCAGTGGCAATTCCTGTATGACAAACTTAGCAGTTTTCTATGATGGGGTAACCACAGCAGTGGACACAGGTAAACTGACAGATCTGATCTATCTAGACTTCTGTAAAGCCTTTGACATGGAACTGCACAATACCCTACTCTATAAATTGGAGAGATATGGATTTGATGGGTGAACGGTATGGTGGATAATAAACTGGCTGGATGGTTGTATTCAAAGAGTAGTGGTCAGTGGCTCAAAGTTCAAAAGGAGATCCATGATGAGAGTTGTTCTTCAGGGGTCCATACTGGGACTGGTGTTGTTTGATATCTACATCAATGATATTGACAGAGAGATTGAGTGCATCCTCAGCAAGTCTGCAGATGACATCAGAGTGTTATAGTTGCCACATTAGAAGGAGAGGATGTCATCCAGAGGGACCTGAACAGGCTGGAGAAGTAGGGCTGTGTGAACCTTGTGAGGTTCAACAAGGCCAAGTGCAAGGTCCTGCACCTGGACTGGGGTAATCCCCCTTTTTAGTACATGACGGGGGATGATATGATTGAAAGCTACCCTGCAGAGAAAGACTTGCGAGTCCTAGTTGATGAGGAGCTCAACATGAGCTGGCAACATGTTTTCACACCCCAGAAGGCCAACAATACCCTGGGCTGCATCAAAAGAAGCATGGCCAGCAGGTCAAGGGAGGTGATTCTGACCCTCTATTCCTCTCTTGTGAGACATCATCTGGAGTATTGTGTCCAGTTCTGGAATCCTCAATGTAAGAAGGATATGGAGTTGTTGGGACAGGTCCAGAGGAGGCCTACAAAGATGATACGAGGGCTGGAGCACCTTGCCTATGAGCACAGGCTGAGAGAGTTAGGCTTGTTCAGCCTGGAGAAGAGAAGCCTCCAAGGAAATCTTATAGTGACCTTCCAATTCCTGAAGCTGGAGAGGGACTGTTCATAAAGGCTTGTGGTGAGAGGACAAGGGGGAATGTGTATAAACTGGAGAAGGGCAGATTTAGATTAGACGTTAGGAAGAATTTCTTCACCATGAGAGTGGTGAGACACTGGCACAGGTTGCCCAAGGAAGCTGTAGCTGCCCCATCCCTGGAGGTGTTTAAGGCCAGGTTGGATAGGGCCTTGGGTAACCTGATCTAGTGGTAGGGGTGTTGGAACTAGATGATGTTTAAGGTCCCTTCCAACCCTAAGGATTCTATGATTCTATAACCTGTGTGTCTGCTGTGGAGCAGCTTATTTTGTACACTGCTGCCATAGGCAAGGGCATCAGAACTCCAACAATGTAGACTTTCAATGTCCCTTACTTCTCCTGCAGTGTCATTTGGACTTTTTTGATTTTCCAGCTTCATTATGTCTCCTAAAGAAAAGCATAGACTCCTCTTGATTTGCTTTCAAAATGCAAGGTAAACCAGCAGGACAGTTTCATTTTTCTTAACAAACTTTCATGGACACTTTAGAAGTATTAAAATTCTGCCAGAGATCTATGGACTAGTCTGTTAGTGCCCTCCAGTTTGTCAGATGGATGATCACCACTTTTCCCTTTTGTGCCATAGCACAATCAATATGAACTCATATAATGAGGATGCAATGTCCAAGGCTCCAGAGGGAATTGGAGTCCACAGATTACTGCATCAGAAAGTGGCTGAATCAGATTCCAGCTCTTCTTTGCTGATGCTGACATAAGTTTTATTGCTATGCTGACAAATTTGGCCTACTCAAAGGCTTGTGACAATTCCAACAATCAGCATTTCCTGATCAATGTTTTGCTCACACTTTTATTTCTTTCTTATAGGGAAATAAAATATGTTGATTTTCATATATTATTTTAATTCTTTTCTTGGAAAAGAGCTGTATATTAATTCATGGCCACAAAATGCATCAAGGATTATACATATAATTTCTTCATTTAAGACCCTAAGATCTTCAGGGTAAGGATCATGCATCTTTTCCCTGTACTCCTCTGCAACACCTACTGTAGCACAGATAATTTGTAACACTTTAGTCTACACGCATTAGAATTGTTTATTTGATGTCAATTACTTGACATTAATGAAGCAGTAAAGAGTGTTCTTTATCTACTCTCCTTTGTATCTGAAATTTAAAGAGTCTACATATAAACAACTCCTCAAATTCCATATAGCCAGTGGAGAAATAGTAGGCATCTACAAAGAGTAATTCATCACACTGGACATCTAAGGTAGATCCCAGGCACTGGACTGCTGATCATCCACATGTTTAAACTGTTGGTCTGTTCCCTAAAAGGTTTGCATAAGTGCCAGTCAGCACTCCCCTAGACATTGTTTGGGCATGTTTCTAGGGGAAAGATGACTTGTAAGGTAGTCCTGGGCAAGGGCTGAACCACTGCACTGCTCTCCACCACTGTCATGCATCCTACAACCTCTGTTTCATACCTTAAAAACATCAACCTGATAGACAGCTGTGCAGCCCTTGCACAATTTGAGACACTTGCAACTTCAAAATGATGCGTTCCAGGGCCATGGAGGCAGCAACTGAAGCCCAAAGGAAACCCAGAGTCAATTGCACGGATGAAGCTAGGTCATACTACTTGGTTTCAAGGTCAGTCTGGGTTTTATTCAATAATCCCTGTCCCCTTTTTATAAAATAGTATAAAGATAATCACAGTTTCTTTTTTGAATTTAAAAAGTATCATTTCTGTCATGTAAACTATATGGTGATTTTTTTAAAGGTTGCTTTTCATTTAGGCAAATACAAAGAGATAAGTAATGCCCAGGAACAGTAAGTAAGCATCACGGGACTACACTAAGAGAAGCAATATTTACACTCATGTGGATGTAACAGTACTACTGGATCACAGACATAAACCTCTTCAAAGTGAACCTGAAGATATTGTTTTCCTAAAGAGCTACAGAGACCCAGTTCAGCCTTTGGTAGCAGATAAGGGAAGGGGAAAATGCAGTAAAGCATTTCATTGTTTCATTGATGTGCTGTTCCTACAGTATAGGAAGAAGTACTTTGTGAACCTCACTTACTGCTGCCTATCTGTACATCTGAGCTTTGCTTTGTTCTGAAAAATCATTGAAAAAAAAAGAAGTCACCTCATTGCACTCCTGGGCACACACAAATGTAACTGTAAAAAGGCGTAGCGTAGAATTTGTCTTTCAAGTCCTAAGCACCTATGACTATGTAATTGCTAGTTTCTTCTCTCAAGATATCAGTTACTTCAGGGAAGCTGGATTACATAGGATCCCTGAACTCTTCAGGACCCAGAGTTTAGGAATTAGTTTGGTATGTAGAATCTGCACATCTGCAATGACAAGAGACATTAAGAGAACCTACCTTCATATATAGTCCTCAGAGTGACTAGACAGCATGGACAGTTAGAAAAAATAACCATTCATACACAAAATGATCACAGGTAACCTGCAGTCTTTATAACAGAATCCATGCAACAAGACTCTCTTGTGACTGAGTACCCTGCAACGCCATCTTTGCAGGTAGTTCTAAGAGAGCAGTTGCATTTAAAGTCCATGTTGAGGCAAGCAGAAGGGAAATAGCTTCTCGTTTCTCAGCAGCCTCTAGCAAATTGGTGGTGTTTTGGTTTCATGGCTTGGGGAGGGGTAGATGAAGGCAAAGAGCACTCCAGCAATGTGGGTTGTGTTCAGACCACCTACAATAGGTGCCTCACTCAGTTGTCATGACTGTTATGGCAACTTAGTTCAATAAAGCACTGAGCACATCAGACGCCTACAGTCCTGGCCTGCTAGATTTTGGCTCCCTGTGCAGACTGTGGATAGAAGGAGTCACTATGCCTAAGCTAGGTACTTGCTTTGGGAGGGTTCAGTGAAGCCCCATGTGTTTCTGCTTCATCCGCAGACCTATGTTGCTTTTTCACTCAAGCAGGTTATGTAATGTTGCCAGGAACTGATTATCATCTGAATCACCTTGCCCTCTGTCTGTATGGCACATATAAATAGCTTTCAGTAGAGATGGACTATGTCCACACAACATCTCCTTAGGGAATGGTTTTATCTATGTGCACATCTACACAGGCGAAGCTTCTAAGATGTTTCCCTTGCGATGAGGAGCTATCCTACTGATCCTGTGCTATGGAATTGCCCCTCTGACCCCTTATCTCAGGGGCTTTTCTTCTGGCAGACTGCGACATGGCTCTCCACTCATTAGACCTACACATGGGTGGACAGCTGAAGAACTAGTAAAACTGCACCAACTGAAATTTGCTTTCAGTTTATTATCTATGTAGTGTCGCTATAAAAGTCTGAGCTAATCTTAGCTGCATAATGAGCTAGTAGAAAGTATTCCATTTGTTATACAAATAAATATTTGCTTCAAATGTGGTTTTCCAAAGTAGGGTCACCTTGCACGCATCTGCTTCCAAAAATGCATCTGCTTTACAACAAGGTAGTAATTATGTTTTCCTCAAGGGGGTTCAGTTTGAACCTACTATGTGTACTAGACTGCTGGCGAAGTTTTTAATTTTGGTTTATGGTGTTTGTAGTTTTTGGAGGCACAGGATCAAACACTTGAAGTGCAGTGTTCATCTGATAGTACGTACCAACCATAAATACAGGTAGAGTTTGCTTGGTGGGCTTTTTTCTCCTTCAAGAACAGTTCTTTTCTCCTGTACAGGTTTGTTGTTTTTTTTTTTCCTGAAAATGTCTGTCAGTTCAGTGGATAGATGTAGAAAGCAAGTAACTTCATTTTACTGGTAAAATACCTTAGTGGAGTAACACAATAGCGTTATCATCCTTCTTTTTCACTGGTTCTTCTTTTAATCTGCGTGTCATAATAATGTCATTAGAGGGTGACTTCATCTTTTTAGCAGACTGTTTCTGCAGTACTTAATGTCTGTTTGATCTTTCATTCAGATATCTATTACCATACGTATCTATTATAAGTTGAAAAGGGTTTCAGTTTAACATAACATTGGAAGAGAAGAAATGTCAGCTTCATTAAACCTCACAGTTCTGACAATGAAGGTAAATTAGCTAATCAGCACATTTTTGAAGAAATATTGAAAAATATTAGAAAACATGTAGGTTTTCTTTGTCTTTCCTGCTCTCTTTAATCCACCTCATAACACACTGCTCTGCTTTCTCTGGAAAGGAGGCAGTGAGTGAAAATGTCTTGATTTAAGATACATAGCCATGTCTGAGCCCAGTTTCTACTGGACTGAACATCTCAAAAATGGCTCAGGGCTGGAAACAAGAGGGAGGAGGAAGCTGAAGAATGACATGGTCTTTAACTTTTCACATGCCATAACCTCATATTGAGGTGGGTGATTCAAAGGGTTGCTCTCATAGCTATCCACTCCAAGAAAACACCATTCTACCATGCTCAGCTTATTGGCGGTGGGATGGGGGGTGTCAAGACAGTGGAATATGAGTAATGGCTGAAGTCACTGGGGCTATAAAATTCAATAAGGCGGCTTCATTTTTTTTTCATTTTAGATCCATAATTTTTGGTTGGTATATAATAGAGATGAATTAGGGACTGATTCACAAAGGAGTGCAAGCATTTTCACAACTTCCAGTGCACAAACTATCCCAGTAAAGCAAACAGGATGCCCATATGGGTGACGTCTGTATTTACGTTGCTTACTGAACTAGGACTGACAGAACACAGAGGACATGATGGCTTTTCTCACAGGGTTTGTGGCTGTTTTCATCTGTCTTATGATTCTCAGCAGTGGCACCAAGGCTGACAGTCTGTGCACCAAACAGCATAAAACTGAAGCCCTTTTGAAACAGGGAAGTGCAGAATGCATACGGAAAAGCAAGAGGAGAAGGAGGGTTTCTAGGGGACTGAATTTTCAAAAACATTAACGTTATTGGTGACTAACTCTTTTGAAAACAAATAGCTAATGTCTCCATGTTAGTTTTTGCTCCTCTGAGGGATCTGGTAGGCAAGTTTATGGGTGCAGAGACTGTGCTTTAGATGTCAATCACCACACAGACATTAGATAGACTAGAATGAGGGTATGTTTCAGATGTGTTGCTGTAAGTCCCTGTATAACCCTAGCACTGCCTTTTCATTTTATTTTCAGGGGCATGTGCAGTTGTGTCTTGGTTGTCTTTACTGAAAGAATGATCTTGTGTGTTTTAGCTGGATCTTCTTTGCTACAATCCATAACAGATGCCATTGGTGGTTTTGTTACTATAGCTACTTGATGGCTTTCTGCAACTGCACTTCACATTCCTGAAGCTGAAAGTTTTGTTCTCTTGGCCACAGAGAAACACTACACTCTTATTTTGGAGTCTCCCTGCATTCCAAGATAGCACCGGTAACAGAGGACACACAAGGGTCAACAGCTCCTTGGCCAGCAGCAAAACCTCATTCACTGCAGCAAAGAGTTTTTCAGAGTTTGGAAATGCACTAGAGAGTTTTACCTTCCGTGGCCCAAAATGACTGTCATCTGGTCTTTGTTCCCAGGCAACTCGCGGAGACAGAGATAGCTGTCATCAAATATTCTGCACCCAAACTCGTCCCTTCTTGGAACTGAAAATTCTCACTGAACTCACTTGGGGTTTTGGATTCACGCTGGATGCCTTAGAATTTGTGATTAGTAATGGCATGTTTATGCCATTGATAGACTAAGGAAAATCTGGCAGTTAGCTTAGAGGATGCTATGTAATGATACTTCCATTAAATTTTTCCAGAATCAGCTTACTCTCTGGAGCAACTGGGAAAATGAAGGTGAGAACCTTTAGCAATATACACCTCAAGCTGTGTGAAATTCTGCCTTGGATTTTGTTCATATTAACCTATTGAATAAGATTCACGGTTGTAACTGAGATCTGTACTTGGCCATGAACAATACAGATGATACTGTGATTTAGGTGCAAAAGGAGAGAGTAAGGAGTTTTGTGTTCCTCCCACAACATTTGCATCTTGTTAAGTTGAGATGTGAAGTGCAAAGAGTGACATGCACTTGGTCTGAGGTGTTGTAACCAACTCAGGCATTTTTTTCCCACGTGTCAAACTTCTACAAGCAGCCTGTGAAGTTCCTCTTCAGTCCCAATGCACAAACATAGTCATTTGAGATGGAGCAACCCTGACAGCAGTGATATTTCTCCTTACTCATTTCCATTGCTAGAAATCAAAGACCTCATTTCCAAGTTACCCGTAGCTATATTGTTTTATTGCTTCCCTGCAGCGAAATGAGATGGACAATTTTTCAGTTCCTTTCCAGACCTATTTCTCTGGTTTTTTTGTACCAGTAACTTTTTGGTTCTTTCTGTTAATTGTTACTCTAAGAGAAATAAGTTACTCTAAGAGAAACAATCAGACAGTTCTTGTACATACCTAACAGTCTGTTAAATAATGGCTAGACATGTGGGCTCTAATATTGACATTTCTTAATTTTTGAGAGTTTCTGACAAGTATTGCTTTTAAATGAAGGAAGGCAAGAAAAAAACCTGCACTCATTTAGAGCAGCAGCTCTCAGTCTGTGGTAAACACTGAGAATTGGGTTCAACACCTCAAAAGACACCAGTTCTTATGCCTGTTTTTGTCCTGGTTTCTACAGGAAGGTGTCTGTCCTCTCAGCAGTGCCAGTAGGTCCTCACAATACTGATGTGTCATGTAGCGGAAGGAGATTTTCTGCTGTTATAAATACATAAACCCCTTGGGCAACATAATCTACATTTATAAAATCTCTCTCCTGTTGCTGTCCACATAGAAGATTTTTTTTCAGTCTATTTTTGGCTGCTAATGATGTGAATTTTTCATAATGAAGCCAATAAAGCTGCTCTGGAAGAACTTTGTCAGACAGGCCCAGTGTCCATAAATCAGAGCATGCCGAACCCACGCTGGATGAGCATCTGAATGAAGAAGCAAGAAGTGCCTTTAGGAGTTACTCTGCCTCTTTGCAAGGCAGCCAGGAGACTGAAAGTGAAACTCACTTGTGGGAGCTGGTCTTTCGCTATGTTTTCATTCCCAGTGGCACACCATGGGGCTCACAGAGGGTCCAGGCTATACCCATGGTAGGAAGGGCACTGACAGACAGTGGTAGTGAGTCCCGACAAGGGAAAATGTGTGAGAACTTAAGACAAAAACCTGGGAACAGCCATACCTGTGTACACATCTGTAAATAACTGCCATTTCAGCTGGGTTTTCCTAGAATACAACATGCATAAGCCACATAGGTTGTTGCATTGGCACCAGCCTAGGAACAAGAGGGAGTCCCAGTTTCAAAGTGAGTGGCCCAGTGCAGCCCTTTGGTCTAGGGTCAATCCCTAACCTTTGTGTTTCATTAAAATATCATTCAAGTGCTAAATACATTCTTCCCACTGGTTATATCATTAGGAATGTTTACGTTGCCAGTACCTGGAAAAAATTGCTCTCTGAGGTAGAGCCAAATACCATTATTAGATCTGCAAAAGATTTGACAGTAAAATTAATTAGTTAATCTTTGTAAAGTGCTTTGAAGATGAAGAGCTCCCTATGAGTTTTAGGTAATGTTATTACGGGTTAGTGAGTCATTTTGTAAATTAAGGCAGAGGGGTCTCTTTTACAGTGTCTTATAGTGTGGACTTCACCTTGTCTGTGCAGTTGACTGGTCTGGTCCTATTGCCTTCTGCACCTTTCCCTCTGCCTGCATCTGTGAGCTGCCCCAAGTCCTCTAGTACAAGGTCGGTGGGTCAGGGTCTGGGCTGTTCAAAGGGGAGATTTGCTTTGAGCACTGAGAATCTGCCCCTACAAATCGCTTTCAGCGAATTTCATTCCTTGCCATTTCTGCCCTCCTTTCCCGGGAAGTCTGCCACCTGAGCCTGTTTTGGTAGGCGGCAATTTCTCCTCCATCTGAACAGACTTGGACTCCAGTGTCCCCAGTCTCCCTCAAAAGGGCAGCCCAATCCGCTCTGGCTCTCTGCCCTGGGCCCCACCTGGATACTCTCTGATCTGCTTGTGGAGCTTATGGTTGGTATTAGGTCAGGGACTTTCCTTCTGTGCTATGTTTGTGCAGAACACAGCACATTTGTTCCCCACCAGACTCCAAGATACTGCTGTAATGCAGGTAATAAATAATAACAACCTTTAAACCTCTAGTGCAAATTACAGCCTCATGCAACGCCTACATAATTTTGTATAATATTAGCACAGTAGCTATGCTGGGAGTACATTCAGATAAGAGAATACACAATAATAATCCTTCCATCTGAAATCAAATGGAATTGTCTAAATTCCTAGCGCTCCTTTTCTGCCACAGTGTTTTTTTAAAGAAAAGAAGGAGTGCAGAAGGGAAGAGAGAATCTGAGATAAATACCCAATGACAAAAGGAATAACAGAATAAATATTAAAGCATAATAATGATGTAATTTCTCTTCTACAATACACAAAAATTCTCATGTCTGAATCCTCCCTGTATCTAGCACTCTATGATTACACCAGTGGAGATGAGCTCTCTCCCAGTGTTTATAATCTGAGGTTCCAATCTTGCAAACATTTACATGCATGGTTAACTTTGTGCACACAATTAGTGCAATTGAAGTCATGCCACTTGCAAGACAAGATGCAACAAGTGAGTGTATCAAACGCTAGGTGGGAAGAGGGCGGCAGACAGATGAAGGGTAGTAATGATAAGATCATGTGGTTACCTGGGCTAACTCTGCACGCTCAATGACTCCAAATGCCTTTTTTATTTTTGAATCATCACTTAAAATGATTTCCCTGTCACTCTATAACTGCTTTTTGTGACTCAGAAAATTCTGGGCTTAATCATGTTCATATAGTATGTAATTAGTGGACTTTTTCATTTTCCCTTTATAGAAATGATATCTCTCTACCACTAACTAACCCAACTTTTAAAATAAGAAAAAAAAAATCACCCCAAGCCTTTCTTACTTACTCTACTGCTTTCCTTCTCTCTGTTTGTGTATTAAACTCCCCCTCTAGATATTTTCTCCAAATAAGCATCTTCTAGTTTCCTGAGCCTTTTCTTATCTTCATTGCAGCTGTCCAAGAGTCAAGATCTGAGGAACAGGAAGGCAGACACCTCATTGACCAAATATAGCAGATACCCTCCCTTATATGAAGGGCTCTGGGGTTATAAACCACACGAGGGCTACTCTTAACAATGTCCTGGCCCTTGATATGGCTTTTTGCAAATCAACACAACACAGGGAATCAGACCATGAAGTCTGACAGTGCCAAAATTACTGATGCATCTGGACCAGCCAGGAAAAGCAAAATAGTATTTTTCAAGAACTATCTTGCTCTCAAGTTGCCTAACTCTTTGGGGAGATGGGACAGCCCTTTTGATTGCTGAATTTCTCCTTCCTAGGAGATCTTCCAAAAAGTCTGTTTTCCCATAGATTGCTGGGGAAGCTTTGTAAATTCAGATTTAGAAAAGTCACCCTATGCCACTCTACACAGATTACTGGATACTTGAGGCACATTTGAGGAGTAGGGAAGTTGTTCGATGTTGGATGGACTTGGGAAGGCAATTTAGTTTACACTTAACATTGTTATCATATAAATTAGAATAATTATCACATTTGTGTTGTATTTTCATGATATTTGCTTCACTTAAATTGTTGTTAGAAAATAATTTTATGAGTTATGTTGCTATACTCTGCGGCAATGTAAGGGAGTTTTCTGAACTCAATGGTGAGGCCATGTGATTTAATTGCCACAATATTTGTTAATTAGTCTGGGTGAAAATGCCAGCACCTGAGTGTGTTTAGAGAGTGGGCGGTGAGAATGTAGCTTTGTGTGAAGTAGTTCCAAATGCCAGAGAGCTTGAATTTGTGGTTCTGATTTCTTGATGTTCTGACTTCTTTAGCTCTACCAGCCAAATAGCTAGCATTTAAAATTTTCACAGGCAGAATTTTTCTTATGTATCTCATGTATCTGAGTAGAGGAATGTTGATCTGAATCATCAGTGGATCACATCTTGCGTGGTGCAAGTAGGTTTGGATCACTCTTGCACCAGCAAGGCAGTATTTTATGCCACATTGCAAGGGTTTAAACAGAGAGGGCACCACTGGGCCCACCAGTGTATAGCCGATGTGGCCATATGGCATTTTGCTTGATATCAAAGGTAGACTTGAGTCCATGTAATCTTGGGGTAATTTTTAGCAATGAGGCGTACACCTTGCAAAATTTTCATATAGTCTTCATCCTCTAGGAGAATCTGGTCAAGGCAGATATACAAGACTGTGAGGATTATATCGCACATGTGTAGTTTGTAATAGATATGGCTAATGAGGTGTAATAATGTTGGCTTTTTCAAAGACATGTAGTACTGTTAATGAAGTTTCTTATGGGGCCTAAGGAGCTACAGGTCATTTACAAGCAGCTCTTAAGGTTGTAAGAAGTAGTAGCTACAAGACTGTCAGTCTTCCTAGTGTTAATAAGCCCAGGCTTGAGCTTCAAGGTATGTTTTACATTATTTCTGGGCTAGAGAGTTTAAAGTTCAAACATCAGATGAGTTTTGTATTTCAGGAACAGTACAGGAATGGCACACTCTTATGTTCTTTCTGATGTTAGAATATGGCAATCACTGAGTTAGCAGAATCATCTACAGCTTTTAAACAACGTGAGTAAGAAAGTAGCCATACTTCTGTCACGTATTGGAAATACAGGATAAAACACTCCCTACATAATATATGTTTTGATGACTTCAAGGCTCAAGGATGACAAATGGATCTAGAAAGGATACCTTTGCTACATCATGAGAGACAAAACAACAGTCTGTCAGGAAAATAACTTCAGAGAAAGCAAGTAACTAACCCAGTGACAGACTGATGGCTCCTTTGGTGCAATCCAAGGCTGCAGGAAAGATCAATTTGTTCACTGCAATATAAGGAAAAAGTCCTACTTGCTCATGGTCACTGCCTACCCAAGACCCAAACATGTTATGCACAGGTATTAATCACACCAAGAATGCATGAGTATACACTCAGGGTTAGCTGACTGTGGTTTAGTTTTCCTGAGTTACTATTTTTAGCCCAACAATACAACACAAATGTGTATCAGAAAGGCGTGGCTAAACATTTTCCCTAAAATACACTTACTACAGCAGTTTTGTTATACCTTCAGGAATGACCTTTCTTCTAACAGGTGAGTAAACCCCATGTCTACACCATCATTGTTTTCTGCTGTATTGACCTTTGATGGTGATATTAATGGCAAAGACGACATAAAAAGGAGTTACTCACTTGCATTAGCAAGTAATTATTCCACTGGCATTTCAGAGAAGAGTCTGCTTAGATGAGAAGGAAATTGCAAGTCACCTGTGCTTAATATCTAAGTTCACATTAAATTTACACAGTGGGATAAATCGTGCCCTCATTTATATGCACGGTGCCCTGCAGTGATTACACAAGAGGAACTGAGTAGAGAATTTGATCTAGTGTGATTTCAAAAATAGCACCATGAAGTTGGTATAAATGTGGAGGAAGTGAATGCACAGAGGAACATTACCTGGAGTGTGTAACAGCAGCTTTGGATGATGATGCTCTCTATGAAAACTCATTACCTGGATGGGGTTCCCACCCAAACAACAAACTCTCTCAGACATGCTCCAGTCCATCAAAAAGCCACCAATAGCAAGGGAAGGCAGGATGCTCCCAGGCATTGAAAACTCTTTCCTTGAGGAGTAAAAAGGAAAGGAAAGAATAAGCTGTTTAATCCCCCTGCAGATAAGATAATTGTGTCTCAAATTCAGAAGGGTAAGGTAAAAATCCACTACATGCATGAAACTAAAACTGTTTTATTTCAGGAAAGCTGGAAGAGTATTTCAACAGCTTCCTGTGACTTAGCTGCTATGACACAGTAGGAATAATCTTTCTTCTCTCTGGGTTTTAGGAAGTATTAAGTTTCATTGTTGCTGAGCGACCTGCGTTTCACAGATCAGATGTAAAAATTATCCAGGCCTCAATTCTCTCGCGCCTCAGTATTTGACAATTCATCAAAAAAGGTGGCTAATGCAGGGAATACATGCAACTCAGTGTTCATTCGCCCTTCCTTGTTCATAGAGCTATACACATCTCTGTGTATCTGATTTCTGGCCAAGGTGAAAGCTGGATCCAATACCTTCAGAAAGGGGGTCTCTTCCTTTCCCTTCAGGTCAGCCTAAGTGGTTCTCCCTTGACCCAGCAATCACAAGACAGCACAGAAGTTGAACCAATCAATCAGACCTCTTGCTGTATCTGTGACTCAGAAAATGGTTTGGTATGGCAAAAATGTGTCTGTAGGGCAGAAAATGGTTTGGTTCCTAATAGCAACTCTTGCTCCTCCTTGTCTCTATTACTTGGTGCCAGCAAGGGCAGCAACTGTTTGGATGGTGGTGCCTAGAAAATCTTAGGGCCTTCTATTAACAGGTGTCTGTAGAAAATCAGCATTAACATCAGCATTACATTTTTCCAGTTTTGTTTTGGAAGTATTCTGAGGTTCTGAGGTGGAATAATACTTCTTTTCCAATCCTTCTTTATTCCCAAGTGCCTAATTCATTTTTATTGGAACATAATAATATCGTAGCTTATATATAATTATAATACGTAAAGTCTGTAAAATTAAGAACAAATAACAGCAGAGCATTTAGACAATTTTACATGTTGCCCAAGGTACTCTCTTGAAATCCAGCAACAACCTTGAGAATGCATTAGGAACTGCAGATTTCCTATTCTGGTATCAGTTTAAAACCACAGAGAGGGAGCTTCACCAGTTTTCAGGTTCAGGACTTGTCCTTGCAACACAAACAACATAGCTGCATGTACAAATACTAGATATGCAAGAGTTTTAACATGGAAATCACATTATGTTTTCCTCAATACAACACACAAAAGGCCTAAGAAATGGTAAGTGTAATTCTGTGAACACTGAAAATCATGGGGAAAATAAAATTATTTAGTTGAAGACTCAGGAGAAAACTGTTGCAGAGTTATGGGGTTTTGCTAGCATCCCTTATGGTAATTGGAAAAAAACCTGATTCTTTTTGAAAACTAAAATTACTTATAGTTTGGAGTCTCTCTGGGTCATAGCACCTAAAAATCAGAGAGATTAAAAATAAATATTTTCATTACATTTCATGTGACCTAAGCACATTTTTCTTACTCAGAAAGGAGATATCTTTAAAAAATCTGAAGTTCCTTTCAAACAGGACTGTCATCCTCAACCACCACAAACATTTTTTCCCTCAGTGCCTCTGTGATGAATCTGAGGTTTCTGATTGATTGTTGTTCTTGTTTTGCTGTGGATATTTAGGTTTGTGTTTACCACTTAACCATGCAGATGAATGTTGGCAGGACTTCTTTAAAAACTTACAAGATGCCTTTTTCTACTAGTTGTGTGCTAGGTGGACATCTAGAAACTTCTGAAAATCCCTCTACCTGTTTACACTGGAAGGACCTCTATACACTCAAAGATCTGGCTCTAAAGATGGGATTCATAACATTTGACACTAGCAACCAAAAAGACACATCTCTAATCTAAGCAAGCCATCTCTCTCACGTCTCAGAGAGGAGCCCCATCAGAGTGGAAGGCAACCTCCCTGTGAAAGACATCCAGCTCAGGACACGGTCTCTCACTTCATGAAGGTTTCTGACTCTTCTGACACTGACCCCAGGGGCAGCAGAGAACTTCAGCTTAGATGAGAGGCTTCAATTTTAAATACCTAATTTATGGTAGATTTTTCCAACATTAGGGTGAGGTATGACACTGGAGTTACCTGTACAACACTGTTATAGGTGTATGGAACTAGTAGCTAGCACTGCCTGCATCTATGTTTTAGACACTTTTAAAGTCAAACTGTAAAGAATTAGGAGCAAAATTCACTAACTTTCTTTATTCTCCTTGACCTTAATCCAGCTCTGAAACCTGTAGAAGAGATACACAGCGCTAAACCAAAAAACTCCCAGTCAAGGCAAACTTCTAGGTGCTGAAGGTTTTGCATAGGATCATTATGGGAGCTTCAGGCAGGTAAACAAGTCACAAGGTAGCTTAGGTGTGTAAAATTACTTTGGTTCTCTTGAATTAAGTCCAACTCATCTTCTTTTTATATCAACATAGGGCCCCATAGGCCCAGGGCTGTGCTCATGCTTTTCTAGTATAAGCATTTTTCTTTACGCAAAATCTCCATCTGACCAGAATGTTATGAATATAATTTCTAAAGCTTTATGAGATCTCTGGGTTAAATACAGTGTATATACTTGAGCTGCTGCACTACTAAATGTGGAACTTTGATGATACCCGAATATAGCTTTGACAATTATTTGATATAATGGATTGGTTAACAGTTGCCTTGTGAGTAGTCCACAGCTTAAATTTGCTACATACCAGTCTGTACATTTGGGGATATCTCTCCTCACTTTTCCTGGAATGACAGCTATGATGAGCAAGCTATTTTCAATTTCTTATTAGGAAGTTGCCTTTGGACCAGTTCCTGCACTACTTAGCATTTTGTGTAGCACATTCAGGAACTGGCCTTAGGAAACCTGTTCTCTTGGCACTTTGAGTCAATTCCTTATTTGCGCAGTTACATCTAATATCTGCTACATGCTGTCCGCAGTGGCCTGTGTACGAACCTCTATGAAGACAGAGTTGTTGTGACACTTGTCTCATGAAAGCGCCTCTCCAGCTTTTCACTTTGAAGGTCCACTAAAAGGTGTGTCTATGATGACACATCTGTTCTGGTATTTTTTTTCTCTTCTTTCCCGTATAAAAAAGTACCGTGATGAGTTCTTGTCGCTGTGCCAGGACGTCACTTGATATACACAGAGAAGAAACAGTTTAAAGCTACTTGACTAACAGCTTCCTCTGTCAAATATGACATTAGAGTTATGATTGTCTCTTTTTTATCTCTTCACTTTGATGACAGGCTTATCTGAGGTAGTGAGACAAAGAGCAGAGTTGATTCAGCCTACCATGCTGCGCAGGTGAGAGTTTTGAGATCAAGTACAGCTGTTCGAAGGGCAAGTCCTAGTGCTGAATGACAGCTGCTTTCATCAGGAGCATGGCTTGTTTTTTCTTTCATTCTTTTCTTTCTTTTTTCTCTCTCTTTTTTTTTTTTTTTGAAAATGCCAAGAAATTCAACTGAGGCTTAAGGAATGTACAAGCTTAAATATCAAAATGTGACTGCTTGTGTAATAATGTCAGTCTGAGCTACTGGCTCCTTTTGATATGCTTAGATCAGATCAGATGTTCCTCTTAGAAAATCAAATGTGTTAGTGTTGATTCTGGTCAGAAAGAATGAATCTCTTTACTAAACCCGTGTGTGGATCTAACAGTGCAATGTATTGCACCCACTGTCACACTGCATGGAATATTAACTTTTCCAATTTATTGCTAGAAAAGCGCTGCAGATTGCTCAGTACTCTGCTTTTGGTGTTTGCCAAGATCATGCTTTTCACTATTTTTTGCAGTGCAGAGTGATATTCTTTCCTTCTCTCCTACCCTTCCCCCATCACTCACTGCCTCTCCACCTCACCTTTCAAAAACGATTTAGTGATTTGATAAGGTAATTAACCACTCTCCAGCCCCTCCTCAGATAGTGTACATTATTGGGACATTTGACTTGTGCCTATTTTTAATTTCCCGGAATACTCACATATGCAGATGTAGTACAAGGTTTAGCAAAAAGAGGTGCTCAGGCTTTATTGCATGAACAAAATCTCCCATGTAAGCAAGCAAAGAGGTATGTGCTTATCCAAGTCTTTATCTATGCCTGCAGGTATTTGAAGTGTGTGAAGGAGTGCAGGGTTTGTACATGCACAGGTTGGACTACACATATATGTTATTAAAAGCTGAATATACCTAGGGCTTTCCCTCCCTCAATCTGCCTATCCAGGGGAGCATGTATTTATTTTTAAATCTCAGGTAGTTTGTATTCCCTGTAAAGAACAACCTGACTACTTCTTTAGTATTTTCTTTCTAGTTGTCTGCCATGTCACTAACAGTCTCTACAAGAACTGTCAGGCATATGATCACCTTCGAGGTTTTTACTATTTCCTTTTACATTTCCTCGAAGAAAATTCAAGCAGTCTAACTTAGTGACAGTGAGGGGCCTTGGCCATGTGATGTTGGAATGTCTTGAGGGTAAAGAAATTACTTTTCTTCAACAGGCACATCAGCCAGGTCTCTGTTGAAGTACTTTTCTAGTACAGTTTTCCCACCAGCAGGAGACACTGCTTTTTCTACCATGAAACACGTAAGAGTATAGAAGTTTATCTTAGGTGAAAATAATTATTCATGTCAGCCAGTAAAAGCACTGGAAATGAGAAAATTATTTGTAGCCACTACAATGTTCTAGTATATAGTACTTTTGCAGCTACTGATTGATTCACTGAAACCTAGAGATAGTAGAGTCTATTAATACCTAATCTACCTATTAATATCTATTAATATTAAAAGAGGACTGAAAAAAATCATAGAAGCATAGAATTGTTGAAGTTGGAGAAGACTTTAAAGACCATCAGGTCAAACCCTTAACCTAGCACTGCCAATTCCACTGCTAAACCATGTCCTTAAGTACCATATCTACATGTCTTCTAAATACCTCGTGGGATGGTAACTTAACTGCTTCCCTGGGCAGCCTGTTCCAATGCTTGACAATGCTTTCAGTGAAGTAATATTTCCTAATATTCAGTCTAGACCTCCCCAGGCTCAACTTGAAGCAATTTCCTCTCATCCTATTACTTGTTACTTGGGAGAAGAGACCAACACTCATCTCACTGCTACTTCCTATAAGACAGTTGTAGAAAGTAGTAAGGTCTCACATCAGCCTCTTCTTCCCCAAACTAAACAGCCCCAGTTTCTTCAGCTGCTCCTCATAAGCCTTGTGCTCTAGATCTTTCTCCAGCTCTGTTCCTCTTCTCTGGACACTCTCCAGTACCTCAATGTCTTTCTTGTAGTGAGGGGTCTAGTATTCAAGGTGTGGCCTCAACAATGTACTAGGGCACAGTAACTTCAGTGGTCCTACTGACCACACCATCTCTGATATAAGTCAGGATGTTATTGGTATTCTTGGCCACCCAGGCACACTTCTCAATCATGCTCAGCTGGCTGTCAACAAATACCTTTAGGTCCTTTTCCACTGGGCAGCTTTCCAAGCATTTGTCCCCAGGCCGGGAGCATTGCATAGACCCAAATGCAGGACTAGACTCTTGGCCTTGTTGAACCTCATGCAATTGTCCTCAATCCATTGATCCCTCTGTAGTCTTCGTACTGTCAAACAGGTGAACACTCCTGCACCTTACTGAGGGTACACTCAATCCCCTTGTCCTGATCATTGCTAAAGATGTTAAACACAACTGGCCCCAATACTGAGACCTGAGGAACACCACTTGTGTTCAGCTGGCAATGGGATTTAACTCCATTGACTGTAGCCATTTGGGGCCAACCATCCAGACATTCTTTTAGCCAACAAATAGTACACCTATCCAATCCATGAAAATTTATTTCCAGGAGATTGCTGTGGGAAGCATTGTCAAAGGTTTTACTAATGTCTAGGTAAACAATATGCACAGCCTTTTCCTCATCTACTAATCAGGTCACTTTGCTATAGAAGGAGATCAGGTGAGTCAGACAGGACTTACTTTTACTAAACCCATCCTGACTAAGCCTCATCATCTTTGCAGATGACACAAAGCTGTGTGCAAGTGTGGATCTGCTGGAGGGTAGGGAGGCTCTGCAAAGGGACCTAAACAGGCTGGACCGCTGGGCAGTGTCCAACGGTATGAGGTTTAACACGGCCAAATACCGGGTCCTGCACTTGGGGCACAACAACCCTATGCAGAACTACAGACTGGGAGAAGCCTGGCTGGAAAACTGCCAGGAGGAGAGGGATGTGGGGGTGTTGGTCGACAGCTGACTGAACATGAGCCAGCAGTGTGCCCAGGTGGCCAAGAAGGCCAATGACATCCTGGCTTGTATCAGAAATGGTGTGACCAGCAGGTCCAGGGAGGTGATTCTCCCTCTGTACTCAGCACTGGTGAGGCCGCTCCTTGAATCCTGTGTTCTGTTCTGGGCCCCTCACCACAAGAAGGATGTTGAGGCTCTGGAGCAAGTCCAGAGAAGAGCAACGAGGCTGTTGAAGGGGCTGGAGAACAGACCTTATGAGGAGCGGCTGAGAGAGTTGGGGTTGTTTAGCCTGGAGAAGAGGAGGCTGAGAGGAGATCTCATTACTCTCTACAAGTACCTGAAAGGAGGTTGTAGAGAGGAGGGAGCTGGCCTCTTCTCCCAAGTGACAGGGGACAGGACAAGAGGGAATGACCTCAAGCTCCGCCAGGGGAGATTTAGGCTGGAGATTAGGAGGAGGTTTTTCACACAGAGGGTCATTGGGCATTGGAATAGGCTGCCCAGGGAGGTGGTTGAGTCACCTTCCCTGGAGGTGTTTAAGGCATGGGTGGATGAGGTATTGAGGGACTTGGTTTAGTGTTTGATAGGAATGGTTGGACTAGAAGATCCGATGGGTCCCTTCCAACCTGGTTGTTCTGTGATTCTGTGATCTGGTTGTCTGTGTATGGACATGCCATGTGCTGCATGATGGCACTCAAGATGATCTGCCCCATAACTTTCCCTGCACCAAGGTCAGGCTGATGGGTCTGTGGTTCTCTAGATACTCCTGCAGGCTTTTCTTGTAAACATGTGTCACGTTTGCTAACTTCCAGCCAAATGGGACGTCACTGGTTAGCCAGGACTGCTGGTAAATGATTGAAGATGGGTTGGTGAGCACTTCCACTAGCTCCTCTTGTACTGTTGGGTGGATCTCATCCAGCCCATAGAGTGTGTCTAGGTATTGTAGTGTGTCTAGGTGTTGTAGCAGGTCACTAACAATTTCCCCTTGGATTATGGGGGTTTCATTCTCCTCACTGTTCCTATCACCAGCTTAGGGAACTGGGTACACAGAAAACAACTGGTCTTACTATTAATGACTGAGGTAAAGAAGGCATTAAGCATTTCAGCCTTTTCCTGATCTTTTGTAACTTTCTCCTGGCATCCAATAAAGGATGGAGATGCTCCTTATCCCTTCTTTTGTGACTCATGTATTTATAGAAACATTTTTGATTGTCTTTCATGGCAGTAGCCAAGTTAATTTCTAGTTGGACTTTAGACATTCTTATTTTGTCCCTGCATAACTTCACAACATCTTTGTCACCCTCCTGAGTTGCCTACCTCTTCTTCCACAGCCCATAAATTCCTTTCTTTCCTGACTTCCAGCCAATGCTCCCTTTAGCCAGGCCAAACTTCTTTCCTGCTTCCTTGTCTTTGGCACATGGGGCAACCTTCTCCTGTGCCTTTAAGATTTCCTTCTTGAAGAATATCCAGTCTTCCCGGGCTCCTTTGCTGTTCAGGACTGCCTCCTGAGGCACTCAGCCAGGCTCCTAAGCAGGCCAAAGTCTGTCCTCTCTAAGTCCAAGGCAGCAGTTCTGCTGACACCTCTTCTTACTCCTCCAAGAACTGAAAACTCAATCATTTCGTGACAACCACAAAAGACATAAGACTGAATTAAAAAATTATCTACCTTATGTTTCAAGGTATATCTCGAATAATAATAATAATTTAGAGGCAATGGGAAGTTCTCTTATTTCTTTACACTATCTTTTAAATTTGTAGCATGGAAGTGATTACAATCAGGTATGTGTGTTAGTAAAGAGTGACCTTGATAGAATGGAAAGTTGTGCATCACCTTAGTGACTGTCTATTTTTCATTCAGTATTGAATTAAAAAGAAAGGTGACCCTCCCCCAACCAGATAGTTAGCTGTTTAATTTTATCCTACACTTACGTACAAGGTAAAATCATAATATTGTATGTTATACTTAGAAGATTTATTTTAGTTTAAAATCAGAAGCACTAGAAAATATCCACTGCATCTTGGAAAGAAAGACATGATATTAAATTATCTGTATCTGCAGTAGAATCCAGCGACACCAAAATGACAAAAAAAAACGAGATGACAAGTTTTGCCAAAGCTTCTCTAGTGACAAGGGTTTTCTCTCTTTGATAAGATGAAGACATAAAGGAGATGCTAGTGAGGACATGATTTTATTAGTACATTTAAATGACTGATCAGAGAACAGAATATTGTGCTAACCTGTATTAGAGCCAAGAAAACATCTATAATCTTTTGCCATCCTGATATCTTGATTTGATAAATTGATAAATACAGATTTTAAATAAAATCCGTATTAAATTATTTACATGGTTGCCTCAGACTAACTTATCTTCTCTATTACAGATTTGGTCATTTTGCTGGTATTGGAGTATTCTGGGGGTTAAAGAGATGGGATTTCTTTTCCTAGAAGCATACAAGGTTCTGCAGCCAAACCCAATGTTTGCTATGTAAAAATGCATGGAAAGGGATAATTTCTCCCTTGAGACATCTACAATTTAAGCAGACGTCTGGGTGGGAGGAAAAGAAAGGAGGTACTAAAGAGGGTCACAAAACAGGTCAATGGCAAAGCTGTGAAGAGAAGCCAAGTGTCATGTCATCAACCCTAGGGCCCCAAGGCAAGAACAGCTTACTTGGGAAATTTCATTGATACCTACATAGTTTTTATCAAAATTCATTCAACGGAAATAATATTTTACTCTAATTCTCTTAGGCCAACCAGGCATGCCAAGATGCTTCATGGCTTGGAACTCTATTAGAGTGCTGCAGCTGCCTTGAAAAACACCAAGAAAGCGCATGTGAGATGCAGAGGCTGGAGGACATTAGAGTTGTCCTATAGGAATATGGAAGCTGTTGCATGACTGCAGCTTCTTACCTTGACTGCAAGTCCAGCCTATAGTCGGCTCTCCAAGTAATCCTGCCTTCTGCCATCCTATCGTTCATTATTCATCTCCTGCCTAGGGTTTTAAGTCTTGCACTGGACAGGAATTACACAGGTATTCATGAAATCCACAATTGAAGAAACACAACTGTGGGAACCCAGGTAGAGTTTGAGTCTGTTTTCTTTAAATAAATTGTTAAAGGTTTTGTGGAAAAGAAACAAGATCTTCTTCATTATTGGACTTTCTCAGTTATTTCTAAATTGTTCAAGACAAAACCTTGCAGCTCAGAGTGCAAGAGAAATTCCTGTTGTTGCTAGTGTGTGATTTGCATTTGATTGCTACATGACCCAATAAATGTGTGTTCTGCTTTTAATTAGGTAACGATAGACTATAGACAAAACAAATAGCAATTCAAGTGACAGAGATCTTTACCCATTCAGACCAAAACTCAAGCCAATTTTTCAAATGTTTTATGTCTTTGCTTTTACCTTTTGTATTTCTTGCTAGTCAAAAATAGAAATGCTGTATTTCATGTGTTATCTACATCCAACTGTGACCCAAAGGATGAATGTGAAGTCACAAGGAAACTTGTTCCTAAATGTTTTTTTCTGCTTGATTTTGTGATTCAATAAATAATTTATCTGATCACCTGACACATCCTTTAAACCTTTAAACATTAGTTTGTTGAACGTCTTACTCATAAAATTAATAGAAAATTATAGGAAAGGAGTAGTATTTTCTCAAGATATTGCAAGAATAGAAGATCTCATTCATCTTAAACTCATGATGCTACAGATACTGTTGCTATAGAGCATGAATCAATAAGTACTTTCATTTATTATTCTTTGCTTGTTTCTTATGCAACAATTTGGTGGGGATATGGTTTATATACCAATCTTATTATGCATAAGTGGTAAATGCATTATAATTTGTATGATATATGTTTCTCTAGTCTTCTTAAAAATCAATTTTTTTGACCAGCTGCTACAATGACTGTGACTTTTTACCTTCACGTGAATATTTTGCAAATGTTTACCTTTTCACTTTCCTTACCTGTCTTGAAGTAAGCATAGTTAAAAATACTGGAAAGGAAATTATAAATCAAGCAGTAATGTCACTAAGGGTCTACATTATTTTAATTAAAATAATATAGAGTCTTTAATTTTCAAGAATCTCAAAGTAATACATGCTCTTTATATATTTACATCTTGCTAGTACTGCTTTCATCAAAGCCCATGTCGATATTTCCTTTGATGTCAAAAAAGTGCAGTGTTTATCTTTAAGATTCCCAAAGCATTAACATGTGGGAGAGAGGGAAGTGAACAAGGAAGTCCAGACATAAGGAGATGTATTTGCAAAGGAAGGATAGGAAGTACACCATGAGAAATTTTTTCTAGACTAAATGACCTATTATAGTGGCTTAAGAAGGGATTTAATAACAGGAAGAGCACTTGGCAATCCCCTTTTTGCTGTACTGTCACAGTTCCTGGAAATCAGGAGCTAAATGCCTTTTTGACCCAAAGACTTTGTCTACCTGTGTATATCATCATCCACTAATGAATGTGTTCACTGCTAAACTGAACAGTTCATTTTAAAACAGATTATACTCTTCTCCTCAGTAATATCTGTAGCAACAAGCTTCACTGTGCAGTAATCACAGAATCACAGAGTCACAGAACAATCAGGTTGGAAGGGACCCATCGGATCTTCTAGTCCAACCATTCCTATCTAATGCAGCATGGTCAAGTATGCCTTTGTTTTGTTTGGGTTTAGTTTGAAGAGTCAAATCTAGGCAAAAACCATATAGGTACTCCTATACAAAGGTACTATTTATTGTAACTCTGCACCATAATTTTATACCATAACCTTTCTTCTCTTTACAAATTTGAAAAAAATAATTGAACACACCGTGAAAATGGGGATATATCCTTACTGTAGTTTCTGTCATGAACAATTCAAATAAGAAATCATGAGAAAGAGAGCTCTATCTATGAAAATATTTATGTGTGTTCGGAAAATGCTCTTACCCAGATCCCATCACTCAAGTAATGGAAAAGGAAATCTTATACTCCAGGGGATCCTGTCCTCAATTTGAGGGTTACTAGTGCCATATATATTAACTTCCACCTCATGCAAAGTCATGGAATGTAATGGGATATGAGAAAAGAGAAGCATGCCTCATTTTAGAGCTCCTTGGAGCAATAGCATCTGGCTAATTTAATTTTATTTCAAATGAGAACCCAAGAGACTATTTACCATGTAGCACTGGGGTGAGGTAGGACTTGCAAGGTGGTTAGGTGTCTGTTGCTGCAGATAACTAGCTCTATACATTTTACTTCAAGTAAAATGTGAGGTATTGGGTACCTAGATGTTTTTGAAAATATCAGTAAGCTTCTATTTGCCTCTCTTGACATCTAAATATTTTTAAAAAATCTGACCTCTTCTTTTTCAACAGAAACTTCCAAAATGAGATCCTTTCATTATTAGAGGCAGAGTAGTAGCTAATTGCTACTGAGGAGCTTTTCACTGTGGCCAAACCCAACAATAACAAGCCATAAGAATCTAATAATCCAAGCGATCGACTGTGTATTGAATAATTCTTCTGAAAGCACAATGCAAATTGTGCAATTCTAGGCATACTAAAGAGAGTGAAAGATTAAAAACCTAAATGAACACAGAAAATGTCTGTCATGTCAGATACATCAACTCTGTCAGTCCAATACATGCACTTAATTAAAATGGTTCAACCATCTGTCCAAGAGGGTGCATGGGAAAACTTTAATTGATCGTCTCAGTTTTTCTGAGTGATGAGGAAATAGGGCTAAAGCTAGCTCTCCTGGAATGGATTTAAGAAGTATAAAACTGACAGTTGGGGAATTTTCTGCTTTAGATATTTTAAGCCTCTCTCATTTCTCCACACAACATTGATAGAATTAGATGATTCAAAAATATAGAGGCATCTTAAGTGCTGAGCAGTCAGGTGACAGCTTGGTGACAGCTAGGCCTTGTGTCCGAGGGGCCATTTGCTGGGAAGAAGGGTAGTTTTTTTCCTGCCCTCCCTGGAGGATGCTGTGAAGGAGCAAAGGCAGTTTTCCTTTTCCACTGGAGCTTTCCAGAAGTTCAGCGAATGGAAACAGCCAAGAGGACATGCAGAATCTCGCACTGCCCTAATTGCCTCATCTACCTATTTATCATGACTTTGCTCCCTAAAAACACGCAAAGTCAGAGTTAAATTCACTTGGGTGTAGCCACCTCATCCAGTGCTGTGCCTAACTGTGCCTCCTGGGATGAGAGTCAGCTGCCTAAAAGGTACCTGGTTTACGCTAGTCACCTTATGACATCAGTGAGAGAAATGTTCCTCTAGAAGGTAGTTAATTACACTTCCAGTAGGCATCTGTCCTCATAAAGCAAATGAGAAGAGACTGGTGCTATTGGAAGCCTCAGAAGAGACATCAAGTTCATACAATTGTTTGTCTTGTAAGACCAATTGTAATCAATCACCGAAGGTAAGAGGCCTTCTTCCATGCTGAACTTCATGGTCATTGGTTTCCCCAGCCCAGACTCCTCCTGCTTGTTTTCTCTGAAATTCAGTCATGGGATTGCAGTGTAAGGTGTGTTGTTTATCTCCTCCTTTGTAATGTCCACCACTCTCTGCCGTTTACCTCCAAAATATCAGGTTCTTCTAGCAGCCATCCTTCTGGAAATGTCTTATAGGATAATTTGATCAGCTCCAAAGGGAAAGTGTTTCAGATTCTGCATAGGGAAAACATCTGTATAAGAAAAAATAAAATGGCACTTGCTATTATCTTTTGCTTGTAGGACAATGTTTTCCAGGTGGCCCAGATGTTTCTAGTTGATACTGTGTTGTCATCCATTAGCCTCTGAAATAACAACTTTCACTGGTGAGGTAGAAGAAAAGCCATTCTAGAGCAATCATTGAAGCAGGGAGAGCTGACAGTAGGAACAATCCCTTTTGTAATCAGCCCTGAAGGTCCTTGTCCTGGTCCCTCTTACCAGCCTTTTTTATGTTATCATGACTGTCTACTCTCACCAAGACACACCGGCTCCAGTGGTATTTTATATGCCTTGTTGTGGGAAGATGTGTATGTCTACCCATTGCATCACTAACAGCTAGAGGAGATGGCTGAGCAAGTTGAGCAGTCGTAGGAGCAAAATTAGTACTCCTTCTGCCTGCTCAGTAGCCTCAGGAAACAGCATGATTGGGGCACACCCTGCTCAAGTAGCAGGGTGGGTGGGAATTGAGATTAAGAATTCTGTGTCTATGCCTTTAGATCTCTAGCAATCTTTCAGTCTGTTCAGGTGTTCGCAAAATGGACAGCAGCTGGTTAACTTGCACATGCACATGCATCGGTTAGCTGCTGGGAGATGGCATTGCCATGGGGGGTTTCTGCAAGTTAAAATACACATCAACGCTTCCACAAGTGCCCTGGGAATCCAGCTCTTTCTGTGGCTGCCTGGTTCAGTACTTCAGGTCTATGAAGAATTTTTTATATATTTGTTGTGTGTGCGCAAGCAGTTCAAAGACTGGCTGATATCAGGTGATCGGCCACTTGCTGAAAATGACCAGTGATAGGACCGTTTTCAGAGATGATCTTATGTTGTATATTTAAAATATAACAATTTTTTTTTCAAGCTTATCCCAATCTACCTGCAAAAACTTTACAAATGTCTGGGGAGATAGCAGTCAGGTAGAAAGCTTGTGTCAAAGTATGGAAGGAAGAATTATTAACTGAGAGGCTATGCTGGGCTTGCTTCTCTGATGCTCCAAGTAATGTCTTTTGATATTATTGACCGGCCCTTGGTTCTGACTCTAGCATCCCCACCCATTCTCCCCTTCTCTCACAATCCACTTCTGTTCCTCCTTGCTTCCAAGCTGAGGCCATTGCCTTGAAAACAGAACTCTCTTCCATTTCTTATGACCAAACTGTCCCTAGTATTGCTGTCAAATGATGCCAAAGCCATGAGTGTGCCTTTTACCAGTGCCCGTGCCCCATACATTGCCATCCATTCTATACCTTTCTCATCTACGACTCTGTAAATAAATCCTACTGTTCTCTTGTCCACAGGCTTCCTCTACTTATGATTTTCGCAGCACCAAATGCTAAGATGTGCACGTGTCCAGAGAACAGGCTTAGTTGCAGATTAGACATTTTGTCTGTGTTTGACAAAGGGAAATTTCTGTTCCTCAGACCAGACCCTGTGACTGTTGCACTGCCCCATTGACTCTGAGTGACAATCCAGTTTCTTGTGAAATGTTTTCCCAGTGGGTCGTATTACCTATTTTGGTTCACTGAGGCAAAACCTTAGCTTCTAGCTATGTTAAACATGACGCACTATTATTTTAAACCAATATTATAATTTAATTTCAGGAATATAATTCTGTGATTTGTCTGGTTGCTTCTGTTTCCATTGACAGTAACTACTGCTTGCTGTAAATTATAATGTGTTACGATATCCCGGTTTTCTGATAAAAAATAGATTGTCACCATCCCAGTCTTCTCCTGTACTGATTAGTAGTTAAGCTCTCTGGGTAAACTGAAGAGAGTTCACCAGGAGACATATCATCCTTAATAGTTAAAATACACTTTAAGAGGAATGACTAATCAAATCAGAATAATGTCATCTGTATTTTTGCATTATAGCTTTATGATCAAAGACAGACTCTGAAGATATAATCTAAACTCACTTAAATCCTAATGAGAAATTACACGGGAATGTTGGTATTTCAACAATCCACAAGAGTAGCTAAGCTCAATTATCTAGATGTCATAAGGGATTTGTTTGGATAATTGAGACTTCTGACCATTGAGACAGTGTTCATTGCAACTAATGGACATACAGGGATAAATCTCTATTATGAGGAAGAGAGAATTGTGGACAACTATGGCTTTGGACAGTCAAGTTGCACTGCAGACTCAGTTTGGATACCATGGATCCTTGTGGTTAATAAATAAGTAACAAGGCGGACCTGGAACTCTTCTGAGGGATTCGTCAATTGGTTCATAAACATGATCAAGTTAGTACAGAGATAAATAGCTCCACCTGTTACCCAGCCCTGTGAAATTTATCAACTCAAGATTAAAATCTCTTTGCCTATCCTTATGATGAAGTTCATAATTATGAAAAAATGTATCATATATTATTCACAAGTCAAAACAAATACTATTCCTCAGATTAGTGGACCCGCACAATTACACAAGTCTGCCTAATACCTTCTCCTTAAATTAATTAACAGGGTGCGAAAATGTACTAAATTCTTTGTAAGGGTGAAGTCTTTTTACACTTGCTATAGTCATTGTTATCTTTCTGGGTCTCTCTGAGCCAAAGTAAGTACTGGGGCCAGCTGGACAAGATTCTCTCTGTGCTGCTATGGTTTCAGAGTCATCCCAAGATAATAGAAAGCATGGAGATGGGAGCAGAGATATGGGCAAAGAGCTCTCTGTGTTTCTATCTGAAGACTATTAAAATAGGTCAGGTAGGTTTGTTTGTCTGTTAATGAAGTTATCCTATTTCTCCTTTAGGAGAAGGCTCTTCTTTTAACACTTAATAGTATATGACTGGCTGAGAGAATAAAGCAAAGACTAAAATCTTTAAAAAGACATTTTTAAGAGCATCTCAGGATCACAACTCTCACTGAATGTTAGTAACCTTCAGTTACTCACAGTGAGTAGTTGCAACGTGGCCACCTGCTTTGAAGGCAGGACTCTGCTTTTATGGGAAGCAAGCTGGATGCTGCTAGTTGGCCTCAGGGCCCAGAAACTGTCCCTATCCAACTTAATTTTTTCATGTCAGTGTAGGCAGTATAGTTGTCCCTCCATGACTAACGACAGGAGAAGATCCTGTAAGATTATGTGAAAGAAGATTTGGAATATGACCTTCTGAAAGTCTCTTTCATAAGCAGGAATTTTTATGTGAAGCAGAAGAAATCACCAAAAAGTGACTCCAGAGATTTTAATCTATAGGCAGATGACCTCAGAATCCCTAAGAAATGATCAGTTTTTAGAAGATAAAACCAAAAAATGTGAATGATTCATGAAGAAGGTGTCAGCAAAGGGCTACTTAACACTTGCCCCAGAATTTTCATGAAGAGTAGGAAATTAGATGAGTCCTGATCACATCTTCTAAGATCTTCCCTGAATCTATTTGTAAAATCACAACAGATTGATGATGGATTCATCTGGTTCTCTGGTATAAGGGTCAGAAATTACCAAGGGCAGTGTACAGCACAGTGTCTGTGCCACCCTTAGAATTAACTAGGGAAGTCTGCTTTTACATTATGTACCGCTACTAAGAACATAAGCAGACATGTTAGACAGCACTTGTTTCCACTTGATTGATAGTGGCTCTGTACTATTTTGGAAGATAAGTACTTTAACCTTTTCCCCATTGCTGCTCCATGTGATGTAATAGTAGAGCTCCTAAGTGCATTTCTTGTCAGAAGCATCTTAAATCATGTACAACTTACTCGAGTTATTAAAAAATAAAGTTTCTTCTCTTGCTTAGTCTATTGTCCATGCTTCAATGACTAAGGTCCACTAGTAGAAGTCAATCATAATAAGGAGCAATTGCCTTTTCCCTTGGTCTGCCTTATGGATCCACAGCCCACTGGCTCTGGGTGGACTTCCTGGGTCTAGTCAGCCAGGCTAGATGCTGGACCACAGCAACAGGATAGAAGTATCACTTGAATGCCTAGAGTCATATCTGGGACTTTTCCCTCTACATCATTACTACAAAGTCCCAAAAACAGAGTTTGGCAAGAAATAAGGAATTGGCTGGGAATTCTCAATTACACAATCACAAAAAAGTCCTATTCTCTTTCAACAGTCTGTGTGATGCAAACAGTGTCCCACCAGTGGGCTCTGTTAGTTCACTCACTTTTGGTCCTTTAATTTTCATATTGTTTTTCTTCTAATGCAACCACATCATTGATCACATTCTGCAACACCTCATTCTCTCTTTGTGATGGGCTGTGGAGAGGTATATCCAGACCACGTGCAATGACACTTCACATTGGAATTGGTACCTTCAGTGTCATCTATTCAAGAGACTGATAAAGCTGACTACCTTGCTGATTTGCCAGAGCCTGTATCCTTATCCAGGTAACTCAGAGACAGACACACATGTATTGAGCTTCAGCGGTCTGGTTGCAACCTCTGCTTTTCTCTGAGTCCTGAACAGGGTATGATATATCCTTTTCACTTCATGATTAATAGTATATCTTAACTTTCTGGTTTGCATTCAAAATAATACTCTCTATGCCAGATTTCCCCCTTTTCTGTTCTAATTCATAGAACATAGGTCATAGTGGAGGATATGCATCACTCTGGAGATCATCACTAGTTTCCACTCTGGGGTCTGTAACAGGCTCATCAGTAGAAGGCACCAAATACTACTAAGCCTTCAGTTGTCATGGCTACCTTCTTTCCGCCTCACTTGTAGAATTGCCTTGGGAGTTTTAATGGAGAGGACACCGGGAATCTTGCATTGCTGCAACTTCTTTTTAACAGATTGTGAGATCCCTGGGTTTCTGTGCCTTCCCTGGGAGGGAATTTCATCCTCAGTTTCCCATCAGTCATTCCACAACAGGAAGAAAAAGATGAGGCTCTACTGAAAGAATAGCTCTGGAAAGAGAAGGAAAAAGAAGAAAAAACCAGAAGAAGAAGATGGACAAAGATAGGAATACATTAGTAAAGAACAGAGATGTAATAATGAAGGTCAGGAAGTTATGCAGGAGGGTAAATGGGGAGTAAGTTGAGACAAAAGCAAAACAAATTTGGAAAGAAGAATGAAGAGTAGATCTACATTTCTCTTTCTGGCAGTTAGTAACACATAACCTAGGAAGAATCAGGATTTTAGTGCTGTACAGCAAGGAAGATCTCTTCCTCATAACTTCAGGAATTAGCTCAGGTCTGGCCCCAGCTGGGGGCTCCCTCTTCCATTTGCAGTCACATCTGAAAGGCAAGGTGACATCACTGAGCTTCACTTGTCTTCCCTAGGTCCACCAAAGAAGATGGGAAGGGACCTGGTGCCCTGAATGGCTTTGTATAATCTCAGCCTGTAAGATAATTACCAGAGTCAAGCTGAGAGAACAGAAGAGTGTTACTTCCAAATGTGCTGTCACCAAAGATGGGCACATATAAATGGTTTTCTGCCTGCTGAGGAGCTGTCTGACTGGTGTTCCTGCACATGAACCATAGAATAAAAGCAAGATCATGGGCATTTGATGAAAAGACATAATGGGCTAAACATTTATGACTTAGCTTAATCCAATCTAATGCATTCCTGTGCCTTTATTGTGGCAGTTAAAAATGCTTGTGATGCATTTTAGGATTTAGTAATGGAAAAGCACTATGGGTGTTTTTATTTAGTAATAATTTTTTATGGGTTATGTGGGTTCAATAGATGTTATTCAGTAGTAATGTGTTACAGATTCATTTCTTTGTAACACATCATTTGGAATTCTTCATTTGAGGGTCATCTAAGTCCACCGAAAACATATACTGTTCTCATTTTCAGGTACTAGAGCAGGTGTTATTTCTGTCTTTATTCTAGGCTCTGGCCAAAGCTTAGACTTCTGCTTCCCAGAAATAAGCTTTGGACTCTCACGGGTCTCTCTCCAGCAAAACCACCTTAGACAGGGTTTTCTCTTGTAAGACAAGCATTGTCATTTTAAATATTGCTGCAGTGGTGGCAGGATGCTGATGCATTGACATGTTTGAGACAATTTATTTTTCCTGAGGAAAAGATCCTCCACAGTACATTTAACTTACCTGCATGGCATGACTGAACAGAAAGTGCTTCTGAGTGTGCAGGATAAACAAAGGATGTGCAGACCTATTTTTTCAGTCTTAATTTGGGTACCTGTTTCCTAGGCTTGTTCTGTGATTGAATGATTTTTTTTATTTATTATTTATTAGAATACTAATGAACAGCCATATATTTTTTTGGGATTGGTTTTCTCTTCAGGTGAAAACACTGTCTGTTCCCTTATTCTCCTAATATATAAACCATTTGCTACATGTTTACAAAATGAGATCAAGTGTAAATCTAGTCCTGATAAGCAACCTTGACAAGGAAATAACATTCAGTGTTCGTAAGAAGGGAGAGTGTGTGAGAGAGAGAGAGACAGAAGGAAAGAGAGAGGAAGGATAAGATCTCAAATGAAATCTGCACAATGTGCTCCCTTAGGATTGGTTCTAGAGCAGATAAGCTTTCTGTTCCTCCATAAACAGGTCAAAAGGTCTCGGCATCAAAACTGTATTTACAAAAGTTTCTGTCATTTGGTGAATTGATCACGCACACAGTAAATAAACCTTTGTAAATATGAAACCAGATTAACATTTTCAGGTTTTTCAAATGCAGCATTCCCTTTAAAATGCCCGGGCATTTTTCTTTGACATTTAAATCCTATGCAAATAGTTACAGCAAATATATGAATCAGAAAAATGCACTTTCAACTGCAGTGACCACTCCTTTCTGTATCTCCTCTTTTTTTTTGAAATTAGGTAAACACAATACTTAGTTATTTCTATTTGCTTTTTCTGTTGAATATTTTTAATGGTTTGTAGTGATGGAGGAAAAACTGATGTTTAGTTAAAGCTGATACAACCCACAGGTGGACATGTCAAAACAAGCTATAGAAAGTTACTTTTGATGTGCTTTCTTGAGAGATCTGTGGTACTTTCCAATTACTTTATGCCAAAATAGGTAGCTCTACTCAAAAATTATTTCTTTTGATAACCACAAATACAATTTGTCAGTCTTTTGAATATGTTTGAGTATATTCAAAGGGAACCTTCTTAAAGTAGTGATTGTCTGTGGATAGAAAAAAAAAGGCAAGTAACACAAATCAGTTAAAAATACTTACATGAAGTACATAATTTCATTAAGGTGATGATATCAGGTCACTCTTAGTGTGTGCGTGTACAGATGTGGTTTTGTCTTCAGTAGCTGCATGCGCAGGAATTAAAAAGTAATTGTAGAGAGACAAGTTATTAGCATTGTGATTGCTCATACTCTGAGCCAAAACTATAGTATATTTGATGACACTTGTGTGTCCTTTCTATTTTAGGATTCTTCCTGTTATTGCAGAGCATTAATCCAGACTGAAATTTTCCAGGATTTTCTGTTTCTTCCTATTTTAATCAGACTTTAAATCTACGGCTGAGAAAAGAAAATAAAAAAAGAAATCCTGTTCTTTCTCCATACACAGGGATATGGTTTTCTCCACCTTAAACATACATTATTTGAGTCAAAGGCTCAACTTCCTGAATGACAGTGAAGGTCTGTTGTTTAGCCAAAGTTTCAAGAGGATACTGGGCTCTGAGATGTCAGAAAGCATGTCTAGGCAGGGGTGGGAGGTTTCTCAGCAAAGGTGGGAGGGATGGCAACCTTGATACATGAATGTCCTGTCTTACCCATGACTGCTATATCCACAGGGTGAGAAAAGGGGAAAAAAAATACCTAATAAAAGGGCTGTGACGTTTACAACTAGAACATGTCTGGCTGTCTGTACATTCTCCTCATGCCGCGGTGGAAAGCTTGTAGCTGTTGCTTGCCCTGCCCTATGAGGGAGCATGACCAGGTTCACCAGGAGCCCTGGGAGTGCCACTCTCACCCTGGGATACTAATGAGCAAAGTGAACACACACAGCTTTGCTCAGTACCACTGGGGACATCCATGTCAGATGCCACCAGAGCTGAAAGAGAAGTCAGAGATGATGCACAAGGAAGAGTCAGACAGTCTCCAGTCCTCCAGGAATGTAAGAAACGACAGTGGGGATGTATGCTTAGGCTAGAGAAAAGAAACTGTTGCAAGGATGTGACCTTCCAGGGAAAGCTCTGTAATCTTTGAGGTACAGATTTCTCCAACTTGAAAGACCAACTCTTCTTGAAAAACGTGGATTACAAAATGCCCTCACACTACCCAAGAGTCTCTGCCTGAGTGAATGGGCCCAGTCACCCTACAAAAACTCATGGCCTGGGCAAAGGGTTTGTGGCTTGTCTTAGAGGAGATGTGCAAATATCAGTTTATTCAGGACTGGGAGCCTTGGACTGAAGCTCTAACTCTACCACTCAGACACTGCATTCTTAGGGTAGCACTTCTATATCATACTTGTCTTCATTTACCAAGGTTAGCAACATTCCTTAGGCTGAATGGATAAGATCTATGCCATACACCAAGAGCAGATTCTGACATGAATAATTCATCTGTACTGGGGGATTCCTGACAAAGATACTATCTGCCAGTCTAGACCTGTGCTGCAAATACCCAGAATCATGACAGGGGAGGATGAGGATCCCGGAGAGCAATAAAAGGCATCAAAGATTCTCTAATAGAAGGCCAGTGGACATGGTGCCATACAAACCTGTAACAGAGGGTCTGTATCCTGAAGAGATTCCTAGTGAAACAGATGTGAGACAAGAAGGGAAGTGATGGCTTGAAGGTATGAAAGCCTCAATTAAGCTTTGTGTCTCTTTGATATTTATGCCCAGCCATATTCTTTATTTATCAGACTCCCAGTCTCCATTGGATTGGTGCCTGCCAGGAAAGTCTCTGTGTCCTGATCTCATCCACAAATTTACCCTTGTGAGTTATCTCTGGAAGCATGCAGAATTCTAAGGTTCTATACATCTATACATGAGCCCTTGAATGATGAGCCTTGCTTTAGAAAGAACTGGAAATAGCTAAGACATAAAATCCATCACAGTAAGATGAGTGGAATAAAATGAGAAGAGGAAAAATTGCAGATGACATTAATTTACACAAAATGTTTACACGTGTTTTGATAAAACTATTGCCTTAATATGGTGCAACCTCAAGTGATTTACATAGCTTTTAGAGCATGAAGGTGTTGTAATTTTTACTGTTTTCATTGCTATTTTACTCTTTTATTAGCTTCCTTGTGTTTTATCTTTTGAAAGATGTTGGTAGTTTCCCCTCCTTTTGTGCTTCAGAGCCTCTTGAAACATAAATCTGCTGGTTTAGAAAATATATTTAGAGATATTATGATAGGATTAAAAGCACTCTTTTCCCCTTAACACAACCATTAATTAAAATGCATTTCCATTAAATCATAAAGTGTATGTTGTTGATTTTTATAATTTGTTGCTTTCAGTGTCCAAATCTGAAGTTTTATTGACTCTGTAATTAAAATGTGTTAATTAAGAGGGTTATGGTGGGTTGTATTGTAGAAGTGGCATTAATTGAATACAAATACCTCAGGAAGAAAAAAATTAAACGTTAACAAATGAATCAGTACATGGCTTTACTCCTTAAGGAGAAAGAAACAGAAACTCTAACATATTCTTAAATAAGAATACCTGAGGCTTTCTAGTAGTGTCTAAGAGGTTTTGAAAAATACTGATAGCTATACTATTTCCTTCAATGAATTATGGCTATCAGCTTGTGTGAGTAAGGACCTTGTCTGATACTAAATGTTAACTGGACTGTGCTCGACCTGGCTCCTCATGGTAGAAATGCATCCTGCAAGCCACTAGCTGTCAAGAAAGAGCAACCTGCCAGCATATGGGAGAAGTTTGGTTCTTTTGTGAAACAAGGAATTCAGAGGACATTGCTATTTTTTGATAGTGGAAGGAACCAGATCAGGTTTTAACTTGACAGCAAATTAAGAGCTCACTGGGCATAAGAAGAATACTCCTGCAAAGAGCAAATAGGCTAAGCAAGAAGTGTGTGCCTGATCTTGCAGGGAGCCTATTAATGGAGTCATTAAAAAAAGACATGTTCTGTTATTGGTGAAAAAGTTGCTCATGACTCATGGACTGTATCAGTACAGCATGTGGTTCTCTGCCCACAGCTAGCTTAGGCCTTGCACTTGACTTCTGTGCAAGCATTTATCTTCCTTTTAAAAATCAACCTGTCCTCCCAGTTACACTGTTGTCTGCAATTACCCCCGAGCAGCCTGAATAGGTTTGGAATAGCCAGGGGATAATTTGCTTCCATCTGCTTTCTACTGTGCAGTCTCACAGACAGCAAAGTAGGTAGATCCAGCTGTTAAAGCCAGCTGTTGAAAACCGCTTCTGATGCCTCCAGATCCCTGCGATATTGACTACTTTTCTGGGAGTCATGCCACAAGGCTTGGCTCAGCCAGCGTTTCCTCCTCCTTGTCTGTTTTCTCCAACTCAGTACTGGAAATCCCCACTCAGTTCCCCTCTCCCTCAGCCCACGCCCCTGGGGTCAGCCTGCACCCATCTACCCCAGGTGATACCTTCCACCCAGCGTTGCTCTCAGTGTGGTCCACATTTTCTGTGCAGATGAGACCGTGAACTCACATGTGCTTGCACTGTGTGTACGTATTTGTGGAGTGATGATCCATCCCTCGAAAGAGAACATGGGTGAACCAGACTGCAAAGTCCTCACATCTGCTTATACTCTACTGTCTTCTCCCATCTGTCTTGTTCACCGTCTGGTCTTCTGGACAGGGAGAAGGTCAGAGGCCCTCCCTGAACTCCATGTATTTGTGCGTATCCTTTCATTATTGTTACAGCTATGCAAACCTCTTACAATAGAGCCTACTCTTGATACTTCACCATGGTCAGTGTAAATTGTTGAGTATCTGTGAAGTTATCAATAAATGGTAAGATTTCAATATAACAAGTGTCCATTCAGACTGCTTTATTTTTTGCATAGTTTCAAAGTCTTTGTGATACATTCTGATCATTTTCCCCTTCTTCATCCTCAAGTCTTAAGGGCAGGAGACTTTTATAGAAGGCAAAAAATGGATATTTTGGAAGCGATTCCAATAGGGTAAGCTTTCTGAAAGTCGTTAGCATCTACAAGATGTAACAAAATACAAGTAATTCTGATATGTGGTAGCAAAACTTCAAAGTAAGTTCAACAAGTTCAACAGTTCTTTATTTGATGAATCTTTTAAGGCTGAAGATGAGAACCGATAAAATGATTTTTTTCCCCTGGATTTATTATATATTATTTTTTCTAAAGCAGAACTGCTTTATTTTGACTATCAGATTTTTAAACCTTAAATAAAAAGGAAAAAAATAAGGCAAATTTAAAATATAGAAAAGTCAAGTTAAACTTTTGAAGTACAGACAAAAAGGTGGTTTGACAGAAAGTACCTTTGATTAAAAATGTTTAGGGAAGTTTTATATCTTTTGGTAACCAAGTAAAGCAGCCATTTATTTGTTATTCCTGTTATGCTTCACAAGTCAGATTGGGCCCTATTGTTGTCTATGTGCAGTGTAAGCACACCTGTATACATAAAATGATAGAGTGTGTAGCAAGGTATTTGTGAAATGTTGCTGCTGATCTGGCATATTCAGAATGGATTGGAAATATGCAGAATACTGATCATTATAATAATCTCCATGTACTCATGCCTGTGTTCCTTTTATTAAAATTTCTTTCAAGTTTTGCTGTTCATTTCCATAGACACAAAGATAAGAACTGAGAAAATATGAGCTGTCTGCCCACGTTTACTTACTGCCATGTCTTATTTGCTTCTTCTTTTGTAGTGCAGGACCAGATACGCAAGGAACACTGTCGCCAACAGTATTTTTGTGAGAGTTTTAAATCTTTCACCTTTTACAGAGTAGCTTTCCTCTGAATCACCTGTCCAAAAAACAGAACAGGGACACATGGAAGAGGACAAAAGGCTTCTGCATCTTCACCTTTGCTGATAATTATTCCATCTATGTGTAAGGAAACCTGTATCATGAGCAAGAACTTCAGTGCTACCAAATCCAATTGCCAGAGAAAACTGGTGGTTATGGGAGGCCACAGACATGCTCTATTGCAAGACTCATTTCCCTGCCAAAGCCTCTCTGCTGGTAATCTACTGGAACTGATGGAAAAGGAGGAGATTTTACAATTGTCTACCTAAGAAAACACAGGAAAAAATGGTCAGCTTTTACTTAACTTTCCTTAAAAAGAAAAATCACATGAGAAGGATGAAACTGGTAATGAGGCGTGCAGAGAATTATCTAAACATTTCTCCCATCAATTTACATGCAGTGGAGTGAGAGATGAAAGATGAGAGAGGGCCAGGGACATACTCAGTTCTCTGCTGTACCTCTCCAAGTAGGGTTGTAAAAATGGGAGAACTAGTTATAGGGTCAGTCAACAGAATGCTGGTCATCTCTAGTGGTTGCTGTGTGTTGAGTATGAAACTCATACTTTCTAGAAACATGCTCTCGGTATGTGGAAGGGTGTTTGTCATTGACTGTTTTACTCTCAGAAATGTGGGAAAAATCCAATCAGCTTTGCTCAGGGATGCTTTCACATGGCTTCTTCTGAGCTGGGGCAGCCTCTTTCTTTGGTATCTCCTCAGGTAAGAGGAGAAAAGGTCATTAAAGTTACAGCACTCATGAGTTTTATGAGAATAAGATGAATTCTCCAGCAAGGAGGTGTGTCATTTCCACCCTTTGCATTTCTTTTGGAAAGACATTTGGAAATATACAGTGAAGGAGGGCATTAATTTAAAAGGTTCTGCCAGAGACCATCAGCAAGCCTGGTTGCACTTAAAAGAAAAAAAAAAATAAGAAAAGAATGAAAAGAGTGTCCATTCCCAGTCTATGGGAAAGGAAGACAATGGCCTGAAAGGAATCATCAACTTTGGTGAGAGAGCTGCACAGAAAGAAAATGTAACTTTAAAATACACAGCCACATGATGCTGGATATGCTTAACAGAGGGATGGACTATATTAATCTGTTTGAATTGCTAATTGGGGATTTAGTTGGCTAGATCGGGAGTTATAAGATTAAGGCTTTTATTCTGTGTTTTTGTTCTTTTCCAAAGGTAAGAATCCTCTATAGATCCCAGCTCCTGGGAATCGAATGCCCTCAAATTGTCAACTCTGCAGCCAACGAGCAAGCTGATAAAGCATTCCTCACAGATACTTAATGGGTACATTCTGTATCTCTGTCTGCATCTTTCTGTCTGCCTACCTTTCCCTCTGCCTTTAGCATGCTTGGAGGAAGGTAAGCAAACAAAACAAACTCAAAGAACTAGATCTTCCCTTCATGTTTATATATACATATACATATATATATATATAGTCACTTTTCCAGGAATAGTCCCCATTTTTGGAAATAACTCTATGTTTTTCCTGTTTCAAGAGTTAAGATCCCTATTTTGTCTCAAGTTGCTGCAGCTGAATAGAACAAAACAGAAAGAGATCCTCAGGACTCTATGTATTTTGTATTACAACTGTACATCAAAACATACTGGACTTCTTGGAGAATGAGGCAGCATCATGTAAGGCAATTCTAACATGGTAGGATGATTCTTGCATTGCCAGATCACCTCCATCACTCATTATGTTGCTTTCTTGGGCACAGATATCAGAGTTCACTGAAGGAAGTAGAGTTTACATTACTCTCAAAAAACTACAAGGCCTGACCGCATTTGTTGCAGTACAATAACTGAAATAACTAAAAAGATGTGGAGCAAAGGAGGGTCTTTATTTTTTTATGACAGTAAGGGAGAGTTGCTTATCATGAGGTTGTTTATTTATGTGCTAAGTGAAGCTAGTGAGGTTGTATTATTTGCACAGCTTCCAGTGGAGAACTACGAAATTTTGCAATCATTGCCTCATCCTTCAAAGAGCCAAATGCAATAAAAATGTATTATGTAGTAAAATGACTACAGAAGTCCTTAGTTCTACAATATATACAGAAACCCTCTTCTTGGTGAAATAATTACTTGCATTTCCCTAAAAGTCAAGGCAACATATTGTCTGAATTCTTTTTGCAGCAAAACATCAGAACAGACATTTTTACTATGCAAGAAAAAACACTGTAAATTATGCTTTTGATGGAAATATGGGAACTGTCCTCAGACAGAAGGGGAAAACTAAATTCTTCAGATAGCTTCTTATTTACTCTCACAGGAAGATTCTCTGCTGGGTACAAATAACTGCCAAACTCATTTGTATCTTGCTGCTTAAATTCCCCAGCGGTTTGCAACTCTTTAAAAAGTTGTGACCTTTCTTATATTGATAGAGTACTACTGACTCTCAAATTGTCTCTTTACTCTCATTTTGCACCTGTAAGAATGGCTGTTTATAGTGCAACTGTAATTATGGATTTAAGATGTTAGTAAAGCTGGGTCTCACATTTTTCCTATGGGGTCCAAAATATTTAATCTTTCTTGTGTGGGCATATTCCTACCCCAATCAGAGCTTTAATGAAGTCAGGAAAGGACAAGAAATGCTCAGGGATGCACCAGCTTTGATAGCAGATCAGAGACCCAGGAGGTCATGGCAACCTGCCCACTTTTAATGGGATGAATCTCATAGGAAATTTTGCGTAAAATTCATTGTCAAAGCAGTGCCAAGTCAGATCCTTCAGCTATAACACAAGAACCAAAATATGGCTCTGCAGGGAGCTGAAAGCATGATAGCAGATGCTGCTGCTGTGTGGCTAGAAAAGTGCCACATGATGTACTGAAGAGCTGAGAGGGGTGTCTTCGGGAAATCATCGTTAAAAATGTTAAGCATAATACAACAGTGGAGAGAACACGAGAAAGTTTGGGGCATAAAGAATTACATGTAGATGAAACAGATAAACAGTTCTGGTAATAGCAAGAGGAGTATTCCTAGGTGAGAAACTGTTTCAATTCCGTTTGTTGTTCAGGCTTTTTGGATCTAGAGGGTCTAGTGAGTTACAATGCGGGTGACCTTTTGCGGTATGCTTTATCTCTACAATTTGTCCACCTTGTTGAGCTGGAGTCTGCCCTTCTTGAAGACTGAAAGAGAAAATGCCACGTTTCTACTCAGCTGAATGAGCTGTGCGGGGGAGAATCAAATAGCTACTCTTGGAAGACACTTGTCTTTACTGATCCAAATTTTAAAGCGTCTTATAGAATTCACTCGTCACCCTACATCTGTCCCCTTGTCTGTTGGGCTTGATCAGTATTTCTCAGTTCCTTTGTAGAGATTTAAAAGCTTCCCATTCTTCCTTTGAAATGTGGGAATAAATCGCATATTGGGTTTTGCAAAGTGAGTGAACGGCCTCTTTCAACTAGTCAGCAAAAAGTTTCAATAGAGGAATTAAGACTGATGGAGAAGGAAATGTGATTCTAGGCTTAAAAGTTGTTTTTGGTGCAGACTTCTAGAAACCTAGTGCATACATTCATTGTGTGAGTAATAATGGAAAAGAAATGTCTTAAACAAATACCTTTTGTAGAATAAGTTTAATGCCACAATCATATTACTAGGGTTGACTGCAGAAATGGGAATGCAAATGATAAACCTTTCCCAACAACACTAATCTGAGAGGAGCTCTCTGGGAAGAATAGCATCTGAAATATTGTACACAATGAAATATTGTGTTCTTCCCTACCCCCAAGGTTGAGGTCTTCGCCTCTTCAGGCAAGTGGCACTAGTTGGATTACAGTGCAATCATAACAACTAAAGATGGAAAAAGCTATTGGGCCATTTAATCTCTTCCCCTGCCAGTAGAGGATTACTCCTGAAGCATGTTCTTCAATGCCTTGTCCAGTTCTGGGTGACTGGGGCTTCCATCATTTTTTGGGGAGATTATCTTTTAGATAAGACTGTAGTGACCTATGTCCTAACTACTCTGCATGAAACCTCAGAGCTAGATTCCTCTAAGTTGGGCTTAAAAACAGCTGTGTGATTGCATTTGCTTGTACTTATTTTTAAATCAAACTTAGGGCTGTCACAGTAATTTTGATTAAAGTTGTTAAAATTTCTTTGCCCCAAACTCCCTTCACTTGCATGCTGTAATAAACAGTATGTGGCTACTTAACCATTTCCTTTCATCACACGTGTAAGTATATATCAGAGGGTCTTCTGCAAGTTTTTAATTTGTGAAAATTATTATTACTAGTGTACATATTATAACTAGTTTGCATATGCTCTTGCATGTGCAGGAGTACATATGGGGTTAATAAAGTTCTAACTTCTCTACTTTGTTTTAAAGCAAGTGCCCCAAGAACTGAGAAACTTGCTTTACTTTCAATAGAAAGAGAACAATAACATCTGTAATATAACATACAATGAAATAATGTCTCCTTTCCTCCTTAGATAAGAATGATCAAGTCTTTCTCCCTTCCCTAGACAATGGAGCAGTCCGATTATTAGTGAATTATAATAATGATAATAGGGGAGAAAAGTTAATTTAAGTACGAACTGTCATGTGTTTCAGCTTGTAGACATGCAGGATCAGGATGTAAATTGATAATATGCTGTTGAAGATTTGATGAAAGGAGAAAGTGTTACAAAATCAGATTTAACAGGAGTCATTTTAACAGGAATCTTCTTCATGATGCTCATATTCATCTGGATCAGTTGGTATTTATTAGCAAAATGGATTGTTCCTTTTTGTTCCCATAATAGATATTATACCTAAAGGAGTATTCAAAAGAAGAAATTAGATAGGATTGCGATTTAGATTGTGCACAGTTTCAGGTAGACATCCCACCAGAGAAGAAGGTCACACAGGACCGTGGTAGAAGGATGTCAAAGTATTATGATGGTCTTGCCTGTTGAATGGCCAGAACTATATAAGATGGAGCAAAAAAAGGATAGGAAATGCAGGGTCGGTAGCAAAGTAGTTGGACAAACTCTTTCTTTTTCTTTTTTTTTTTCTTTTTAAAGGGAAGAGGAAACTGCACATGAAGATGAAAGTGATCAGAAGTCTTCTCTAATCCGATTGTTTTAATTCATACTGATTGTAGCCCTTTACTTCATTTCTTTGATATTGTTGAACATTCATAACCTTTGTCTGATGATTCAATTATTTACAAATTTTCCTCTAAATCATTAATAACTTTTCATCATTAAACATATGACAAGAAGTCTAAATTACTTTTGCAATTTTCCATTGTTAAACATCCACCTGTCTAATGTGGTCTCAATTGTTGAAAATAAGTTTGATGTGTATCTGCATCACTGCAGAAATTTCAGTCAGCTGAAGTCTCCTTAGGAAGCTGAATGTAGCGATTTCCAAATGCTGAAAATCAAGAATGACAGGAAAATGGATACCAGCGATGGGCAAGATTGATTGAGTTCTCTACAAGCTATTAAGACAGTCTAAACACTTGTGTGTAGAAACTAGGCATACAGTAGTAAATAAATGGGAGTTTTCTTTGGCCCGGAGGCCAGCTGGCATGGCCTCATATGGCTCAAACCCATGTGGCTTAATTTTCTCCACCCCTCAGAAGAGTAGCTGCATCCCCTGCTGCTTATTGGCAGTGGTCCCCAGTCTACACCAACCTCTGAACTGTGCCCAGACCTTGTCAGGGAAAAACGAGATGCTTGGCACCGGTCGAATCTGTGCCACGTGCAGAGCCAATCGTTTCCCAGCATGGGTGATTGCTGGATGGAGCACAAGCATCTCTCTTAGTCCTGCATCATTTTACAAAGCAGGCTGCAATCCTGCGTGCCCAGCTTCATGTCAAGCTGCACAGGCACTATTTTATTGATTGCAAAACTGTAAAAGAATAAATAATCTGCTTTCTTTTTTTGAAGTTGTGATAACTTTAGACATATTCCTGACATAAGGTACTAGACAGTAGGTGGAAAGACTGGTACACCGGTGAGAGCAAGCAAAATATATAAATGATGCAAGAGATTTTTGCTTAGGATACATAAATAGAAGGAGAAATGTAGTGAGAAACAGCTTAAAGTTAAAAAACTGGACCTATTTTCCTAAACTGTATCTTCCAGGAGAAAATGTACTCAGGAATGTCAATGCTTTTTCTCAAACACACTTGGAAATACTTAGCAGACCTGATTAAGTAAAGGATAAATTTAGTTATCCCCATAGCTGGTTTGATCTCAATTGCATTTTTTGATTGGTTAATTGTAATTACAATTTTTATTTTATTGTATCTCTAATTGGTGCAAAGTTTCTTTTAATTTAGTGGCATCTAATTTACCTTGCAGTGTGTTTTGATTCTAAGCAATTTCAGTCTTAAGCATATTTAATTCCCTTCTGAGATCCTCCATCACTAACAACACAAGATCAAATAACTGACTAATTAAAATTTATGTCCATCTTCTATTGAAGTCATCATTCATATCCCCTTGAGTAGGTGATTTTTGACTGTGTGATCCCACAGGAATATTTTTATGTCTACAGTAATATGTGAGTGTGGAGATGTGGAGTTTATTCTGTTTCATTTCTGTGTAAATGGAAAAGAATTCAGTTAAAGAGTTAGCATTATTTTTTTTCCAGTTTTCAGATAAGACTGTGCAAAGATTCAGCTAAACTTGCCTTGCTGCAAGGTAGCAGTGTGAAGTTCTAGGAATATAACCTTTTCATTAAACATGTACATCAGGTCAGATAAACTTCATCTTTCAAGAGCCACGTTTTTTTGTGTTATTTCCTTGTAGGCACAACTGTTTCACTGGAAATAGGAGTACAAATCCTTTTGGAGCTCACAGTATCCATCCAAATATGTCATATGGGTTGTTGAGTGACTGGTCTCTTCTATGGGCAAAAAATGACCTTAAGTTGTAGTTAACAACAACCTTACCTTCCCAGATATGTCTCTGTTTGCAAATGAAGTAGGGCTGGGGCTCAGTCAGGCTAGACCAGTGGTTCCCCATTATCCACTCTGTTTCTTCACACGTTGGCACCCTGGTAGACATTTCCTAGTCCCCATCAAGGGATGGTATGTGCCCATGGTCTTTTCCAAAAGGCAGCATGAGTGATACCACAAGCTTTCTGGCTCCCTCCACCTTTACAGTATCTATCCCCAAAGAGTTTTTACCCTTAAATGCATACTAGCATGCTATTGCCCGATGCAAGCTCTTCTTATCAGAGGCCTCATGCTATGAAAACACTATCCTTGTGACTAGCAGTGTAACCTTCATATCATTTCAAAAACACAGAACTACAGATGTGAACGTAAAGGATGATCACTATGTCTTATGCCTCCTCTGGCAACATTATACAATCCACAATATAGGACCAAGTGCGGTGCAACATGGATTTGACTAGGTCATGTCATTTGGCCTCAGACCTGTTTTATTTAGCACAAATTGCAGCATTTCTTTAGCAATGCAGACACAGCTTAAGACAATGTTTATGAACTCTGTCTTCCACAGGAGGGAAAGAAGGGATAACGGTCCTTTCTCTGTGGTGCACCCACTGAGTCCTTGCTTCTCCATTCACTCAAGTGGAGGAAGCTATCAGAGAATAGCTCTACAAATACACAGACTTCTGAACTGACTTCTGAATGAGAAACCACAGCACTGCAGAGATGCCTCGTGCCAAAGACAAATGCTGACTTCTGTGGAAAGAAATTAGGATAGGACTTGGACCAAAGTTAATGTCTAAGAAAAGAGTTGTGCATGCAAAAGCGGTGAATATAAAGCAAAGGGAATCATGACTTCTTGACAAACTAGGTTCTCAACTCTTTTTTGAGCTAAAATTAAAAGTCTAGTGGTGCTTTCAGCGCTATTATTTATGCCACTCTGTGGTCTATTTACTTTTATTTAGATGCTTTCAATTATTTTTATGCTGCATTTCTACTGAGTCAGGTGCATTTTTTAGCACACCCAATTGATGTGAAGTCTTTCGAATCAGGACGATTCCAAAGTACACAGTGTCCTCCATCCCAACAAAATAATAAAAAAGTTACTGTGGGAGTGGAGGAAAATTGCAGTGCTGGTTAGTAGTGCGATAAAGAAAGAAAGAAAGAAAGAAAGAAAGAAAGAAAGAAAGAAAGAAAGAAAGAAAGAAAGAAAGAAAGAAAGAAAGAAAGAAAGAAAGAAAGAAAGAAAGAAAGAAAGAAAGAAAGAAAGAAAGAAAGAAAGAAAGAAAGAAAGAAAGAAAGAAAGAAAGAAAGAAAGAAAGAAAGAAAGAAAGAAAGAAAGAAAGAAAGAAAGAAAGAAAGAAAGAAAGAAAGAAAGAAAGAAAGAAAGAAAGAAAGAAAGAAAGAAAGAAAGAAAGAAAGAAAGAAAGAAAGAAAGAAAGAAAGAAAGAAAGAAAGAAAGAAAGAAAGAAAGAAAGAAAGAAAGAAAGAAAGAAAGAATGAATCAAGTTCCAATTTCTAGTTCTTATTAGGTATACCTCTCGGTGAACAACCACTACATACTGCTGAGCTCAGAAACATGGAGATGGACGTGTCCTTGAGCTACTGAGTAGGTGTTGAAGAGCCAAGAACAGCATCTTTCCTCAGTCCACAGGAGGAAGGATGGCATCCTAAGACAGCAGTCCAAAATAGTTTCAGTTATTTCCCTCTGGAAATGGGACTACAGAGAAAGTCATGTTGCCTGCCTTCTACACAGTGAAATTAGGTGTGATGTATCTGACTCTTAATATAATACCTTGCCTGCACATTGAACCAAGATATGCTTACCTGGATTACTGCAGATAAATATAATCTGCGCTCTTAGTGCTTTACACTATTTTCCTGCTAACGGTGTGTTTGCTTTAGCACAACTTGGTATGCCAGATATAGATAACTAATCGCCTTGATGAATGCTTCAGAGACAGGACACAACCACAGAGCTTCCAGATCTCTGGGTGAGAAGTTCACACACCTCCACAGCTGCTGGTGGACACTGGATGCAGCCTCTGATGAGGGGTAGGAAGGAAGGGTAGTGGGCTTGGCTGTTCAGGGGGTAGTGCTGCACTCCGTCTCTAAATGGGGGAAGCTTAACAACACTGAAGTCCTTCCCTCTCAGATGAATCCATGCTTGTATGCTAAACCTGGCAAAATAATCAAAGCTGAAATGGAGAAAGGAGTGGCATTGTCAGAGGTCTTGCATCAGAGCAGTGAAGAAAGAAAACACTGTGCTCTGAGATCCCACTGCTATATGCTGGTTTCCCCTATTGCCTTTGAACTGAAAAGCAAAATGTGCTTTAGCTCCTCATCTACTCCTGCTTGCTTCTTTCTGTCACAGTCCAGGCTGCTGCTCAGATTCCCTGAGGCAACAGAGAAAGAACCTGCATAGAAAAAGGTGTGAGATCCTTGTCTGTGAGCAGTTTAAAGGAAATAACATACCAGTGTTCACTAGTCATCCCCTTCCCATGCATGCCAGTTTTGTTCAGAAATTACCATAGAATTGATGAAATTTAGGTAGGAGGATACAACTGAATGCTTCTAACAAGAAAGAGAGAGAGAGGAGAAATATCATGTAGTGGTCATAGAGACCTATTTCTTTTCTGACCTCCTGTGTGGGGACATAATTAAAGATCTGATTTACCATTATTGCATGATTTATTTCCCTTAGTTCTTGCTTCCACCTAGTCTAATAGATTTCTCATGTTAGTAGATAATCTTCTCTGTGAGCTGTTGTATAGATAATGCTTTCATGCCCCAGACCCAGTGCTTTAATTTTCACAAGTGCACTTAAAAAAACCCTCAGGCAATAATTTATTAGTCAAGTTAGTCTCGATTGTGTCATCATTAAATAGTTTGGTCATTTTCTTAGCTTCAAGAATAATCAGCTGAGTGTCTTCCTGGTCTTCCGGCTGAGGAGCAAACCTGATGATACCTTCATTACCCCATCAGAAGGGCTCAGATTACTCAGGTACTAGCATTTATTTGGCCTAATGTGTCCAAAGTTTCAGTTTCACACTTAAGCTAGGGCTTAAATCCTGTAGAGTTAATGGAATTAAACTGATGCTTTATTTAGTAGAAATGTATTTAAGTCCTTAGTTCAGTTTATGGAAAAGTGGGAGTGCTTCATGACATTTTGTCCAATGAGCATATGGATCCAGTTCTTCAATCACAGCAGGTCCCCAGAAAAGCCACTCTCAGCTATTGGCATGGGCTTTTCCATTTTGAAATTTTATATCAAGTTACCTGGGCTTTGGGAGTCTGATTGTAACTGAGTCAGAGTCCACTGTGAAGTGAAGGGCATTTGATGTATAATGGATGTCGTTCAGCAGTTGGGTAAACCAGGCTCTTAAGCTTTTACTGCATCCCACAATGTGAAAGTGGAGAAGTCCGAGTTTTATTTAGCTCCATAAAATATTTAACCTCAACAGTGATGAACTTGATAAAAATCTGTATTTTGTAAAAAGCTTTTGTTTCAGGGCTATCCTTTTTATGATTAGCCTGTACAGTCTCAGGGAAAAAAAAAAAGAAAGAAGAAAGCAATCTCTATTATTACCAGCGAATGTTCCAATAAGTGTCTTGGGTATTTCTGCCAAATTTCTGTGCAGGTTTCTAATGAGGGAGATATTAAGTTAAAATCAATGTGGGAGTAGTTCTTGTAGACGAAGGGAAAGTGTGTCATTATTTTTGCTGGCCAAATATAGTATCATCATCCATTAACTCCCTAGCTGAAAAATATCTTCTATCTCACTGGGATGCTGATCAAGTGATGTTCTTGTATATGATTTCTCTTAAGACTTGCCTAGCATGTATTTTAGCAGGAAGATTTATGGCAGGAGAATCTCAGTCTCTGAAAATTTTTTTGTTGCTATATTTTACCTTCATCCTAGAAACTTTCAAAAACAAAAGCAAAAAGCCGTAGCATCAAAACCTGCTTGCTGTAGGTTACAGGTATTATTTTTAGCCAAATAGACCATTCAAAAAAGTTGAAATCTACATTAGCAAAGTTATCTGGGAAAGTAGATCCAAAACTGCAAGAGACATAACAAGTATAAAAGCACAAGAAACAAATAAATGTCACGAGGGAATTCAGGATCTGGTGCTCAAGATAAAAATATGAAAAGACAATATAATCCATGATAAGGAGTTGATGTTCTAACTAGAGCTAGATATTTTTTGTCTGATTATTTTCTATCCACAAGATACACTTTGAGGTTGTTGAAACTGTTTATGGATTTGAGTTAAACAAAGTGAATGATTCTGACTGAAAAAAAATAATCTCAAACACATGATTCAGTTCTGCATTAAATGCAAATTCTTTATGGGCAATGCTTATGATCTGAAAGAAGAAATTAAAATAATTGCTGAAGAAAAGTATAATACGAGAGTTCTTCCTGTCTTCCAAATTAATGTCATCATCTTTGGGTTTGTGTTTCAAGTTTGGCTGATGGCTGAAATATGGTTATTCACCTAGCTGTGTGTTTACATCCAAGTAGGTATACTATTGAGAAATCCACTTCACTGTGAGCATCTTTAAAATGAGATACCTCAAATATAAATCTTCTGCTCATCTCAGGTATAGGAGGAATCACTGAGACATGCAGAAGATTATAAAATATACCTTGTTTGGTATTTTCTGGTGTTGTGATCACCCATACCATGGCCTTTTCAGGAAAAATCATAGAATGTGCTTCAGAAACATTTCATTTAACATGAACAAAATGCAGCTGTTTGGAAAGGCCATAACAAGCTCTAAGTCAAATGTATTTGAAAGACTTGCTGGCTGAGGGTCTGTAGGAGTGGCTCCACTGTAGGGTTATGCTCAGCTGTGGTTAACACCAGTGTCGGGGACACAGGGCACCAGGACTGGCCAGCAAAGATGCCAGACCCCAGACTCTTCTCTCTGCCCTCATACAAGTTGCTCGGAAAAGTATCTCTGGCAGCTACCAGAAGGTTTGTCCTGGAGGCATCTCCCCACTTGTTTGGTAGCGGTCACACTGCTGAATTTAGCAACAGCTCCTGAAGGCTACTGCCACTGAGGGCTTTCCCACCCACCAGGGATGGGAGCCTAGCCGTGTACAGGGCAACCCTTTACTGTAAAGGCAATCTCCACTCTCATTAATCCCCTCATCTGATAATGTTCCACTAATGGAGAGAATTAGAGTTGGCAGCTTTTGCCTTGCAGCTGTTCTCCTCTACCTCCTGCTAAAGAAAGACTTTAGGGAGCCAGTCTGCCAGCAGGAGATGTACCTTCCCTTAGGCTCTGCCTTCTCCTTGCATCACCCTTGCTATCCTAGCCCCCTGGCTGTCTGTACAGCCCAGGCACCCAAATGGCTGCATTCATCTATTTCAGTGTTGTTAGGAGTCAGGCAGGCTTATTTTGAAGCTTGGATGTTTCAGAGTTTCTGTTACAAATTTAAGAGTCTGATATGAACTTTACATTGCATGCTACCAGCATTGCTTAAATTTCTGTTAAATCTTTGTGTTTTTTTTTTCTTAGCTGGTTACATGACTTCTGGAAAAATCCTTTAAGTCATATTGTAACATTATAAATCACCTGTTGAAGGACTGGGATTCAAGGTGGTTGATTCCTCACAATTTCTGCAAGATCAAAGGTATGGCTATCCTCCAAAAGTAGGGATGCTTCACATCAAAGTTCACAATGAAAACTATCTCAATTTTCCTCTTTAGCATTTGGATTTGACTCCATGGCAATAACATTTCAACTGGCATGTTCAGCCTTTATTTGTGATAGGATATGGCTGTGCTCATTAGCATGGCAAATGCAAAACCAAATGGAGCAATCCTGATTTCAAATCTTTGTTCCTAGAATCTGCGAGTCTGTTTTTTTTAAAAAAAAAAAAAGAATGTCTTTAGAACTGCTATAAATATATCTTTGGTAAATGCCCTGAGTATCTTTCAGTCTATGCTGATCCTTGTAATCACAGCCACATTGTTATGGTCATGTCTTTGAACATACTTTTGACAGAATAAATGATGATCACCTGAGCTAGAGTTTGTAAAAAGAGAAAGAGAAAAACAGCATTCAGTTCATTTCTTTCTCTCTTTCATGCACAGTGCTTTTCACTGGGACACGCTGTTTTTTTCACTAGCTTTTCTTTATTCTTTTTCCTCCATGAGCCTCACAAAACAAATAACTAGTGGGAAGACCATAAAGGAATAGATTTTACGTGATTCAGGTGCTGATGTCTTGATGTGGCTTTTTATGTTGAGAGTTTTTTCTTAGAACTGAAAAAAAGTTAAAGAGTTGGACTCTGCTCTGCCTGAAAGTAAGAGTTCTGTAGATGTGCTATGGCTGATATTCCTGTACCTATCCTTATACAGCAGACCTAGACTTTAAAGCATCTCAAGTTGGTATATGCAGAGAATATCAGTCATAAATACTTTTATGTCTGACTCATTTAAGCTAGAGTTGTAACTTTCACATTGCCATGTGCCTTTATATTATTGAAGTTTAAAGGAATTCCTTTCGAAGCCTAATGTTTGGCTCATGATGAAAGGAAATCAAACAGCTTGTTCAGAGTTACGTTAAATAATTACATGTGTAACCCTTTACATGCTAGATATGCAAATAGTGTTATACAGACACTTGTATAGCAAAGTCTTAAGGCAAATTCCCCCTGTCTATCCCCCCTCTCTAATCCCACTGTTGTTTCTTCTTCTGAAGTTTTCTGAAACCAGAGTTACCCCTAGCAAAAATGGTTTGATTAGACAAAATCCATTTTAATTCCTGAAAAAAAAAAATGTTTGTAGCAAAGGACCCTGTTCTGTTCACAATGCTATTGCTGACATCATTGGAAATTCAACTGAATTGAAGACTGACAGGATTATTCCCTATTTATCATGGTACTTGCTGTGACCTCTAGTAATGTAGACTTTCACAAGTGGGAAAAGGTACATATGAGTTGTAAATATACCTATGCTGGTAGTCACAGATCGTGAGATGCAATTGCTGCTGTTTGTCTCTTCCTGAAGTGGGTACATCAGCAGAGACTTCAGAAGGTACTAGGGCGGCAAATGATGCTGAACCTGGGCAGGGGGACCTGTATCTGGGCAAAATATTTATGAATTCAGCAACATATCTCATCCTATAGTAGTCTTTTCTTGTGTTAGCTGACCTAGCCATGCTGATGTTATGTCAACCTTTTGCATAGTAGGAGCTGAAAACTTCAGTCTTGCAAAGGATCTAGACCTAGCTGAGTCATCCAAGGTGATCTAGGAATTGCTTGGATTTATATCCTCTGTTCCATCTCCTCTTCAGGTTAATACACAGTATTATCTATTTAGAATCTGTCATTTCACTCAAGCCCTTAAAAAGGAGATTCACACTACAGAGGGACATATTTTCAAAATATTTTAAAGTATCTTTTATGAGATCATGTTTGTATGCTAACTTTTGATTAACTTAATTGCTGTCTGCAGCTAAAGACAGTCAGAAAAAATTATCTCTTCCATGGGTTCACATACTTCAAGGAAAACACTGGACTTCATTGTATTAGAGTATTTTTGGCCTCTTTGTTGCCTTGAATCAGGAAAATTTGTTGTCAAAATATGTGAGCAAATATCATAAAGCCTGGGACAAGGAGCAAAAATTTCTCTAATCTCAGAGAAGATTAAGTTTAAAATCTGGGCTATTCAGACCAGATTTTGTTTGTTTGTTTGTTTGTTTGCATCTTTTTTTCTTTCCCTTTATTTGATCCAAAATAATCTTTCCTTACAAAGTCTTTTTTTTCTGGCAAAACTCCATTTGTCTTCAGTTTATTTTGCAGGAGCTTGTGTTTATGTACCACAAAACACGCCTGCCTTCACTGAAAGCTTTACGTCTATATAAAAATTGCAATATTTGACCTTAATGTACAAGACCAGGGATGGTCATGAACTAGTTTAGATCAAACGCAGGGCAAAGTTTTTGCATTCTGAAATTTTAAGAACACAAATATGTACCAGTATGGATTTATGTATTTTTCCTATTTTTAAAATGTTTTGGACAAGAATACAAAAAGAAGAAAGAACTGTATTTCTGAGCGTCAAACAAAACTGTAGCATTATGAGAACTGGAAACAAACAAATGTATTTTTAGGTGCTCGTTACTATGATGTTACTCTTTTGTTTAGATCACACAAATATGGCCATTTCTTATTGTTGTCATTCACTTTATAAATATTTTACAAAAGGGAATAAACCACGTTAATTTTTGACAGAGTACTGTTGTATGCAAGGGCACTCACAGTTTGTTTATAGCATACCAAAAGCACTCGGTTAATGAAACATTTCAAGGCTAATGAACCAAAACTTTGCACCAAACAGACAACGGCTGCAAACGCTTTCTTGTCTGTGTTTGTCAAAGTTCACGTTTCAGCTGTGCTCTCTGCTCCACCCACTCGGAGCTGCTGCAGATAAAACAACGTTTTGGATTGACAAGTCAAATCTGCAAGATTAGCTTTCTAAGAAAAAGCTGCAGCAAGTCATGCCATTAACTCTTATGAGGCAAATATGCTCTTGCTTTTGGGACAAATTGGCTACTACTACGGGGCCAAGCTGCTGTCCAGGCTAAACAACCCCAGCTCTCTCAGCCGTTCCTCATAAGGCCTGTTCTCCAGCCCCTTCACCAGCTTTGTCACTCTTCTCTGGACTTGCTCCAGAGCCTCAACATCCTTCTTGAGGTGAGGGGCCCAGAACAGAACACAGGATTCGAGGAGTGGTCTCACCAATGCGAAGTACAGAGGGAGAATAACTCCCTGGACCTGCTGGTCACACCGTTTCTGATACAAGCCAAGATGCCGTTGGCCTTCTTGGTCACCTGGGCACACTACTGGTTCATGTTCAGTCACTGTCGACCAACACCCCCGGGTCCTTCTCCTCCAGGTAGCTTTCTAGACAGACCTCTCCCAGTTTGTAGCTCTGCATAGGGTTGTTGTGCCCTAAGTGCAGGACCCGACATTTGGCAGTGTTAAACCTCATGCTGTTGGACTCAGCCCAGTGATCCAGCCTGTTCAGATCCCTTTGCAGAGCCTCCCTATCCTCCAGCAGATTGACACTTGCACACAGCTTAGTGTCATCTGCAAACTTGCTAAGGGTGCACTCGATATCTTCATCCAGGTCATTGATGAAGACATTGAAGAGGGCTGAACCCAGCACTGAGCCCTGGGGAACCCCACTTGTAACTGGTCTCCAGCTGGATTTAACACCATTTCCCACCACTCTCTGGGCCCAGCCAGTCAACCAGTTTTCCCCCCAGGAGAATGTGCGCCTGTCCAGGTCAGAGGCTGACAGTTCCCGTAGCAGAATGCTGTGAGAAACTGTGTCAAAGGCTTTACTGAAGTCCAGGAAGACCACATCTACAGCCTTTCCCTCATCCAGCAATCAAATCACTTTGTCATAGACAGCGATCAGGTTAGTTTGGCAAACCTTGCAGTTTGTAAACCTGTGTTGACTGGGCCTGATCACTTGGTTCTCCTGCATGTGCTTCATGGTAGCACTCAAAATCACCTGTTCCATGACTTTCCCTGGCACTGAGGTCAGACTAACAGGCCTGTAGTTCCCTGGATCCTCCCTGCGACCCTTCCTGTAGATGGGCACAACATCAGCCTGTTTCTACCACCTACAATGGAAGGGATTTGGTACAAGGAGATATGAGAGATTAATTATTCAGGAAGAAAAGTCTATGATGGGAAAGTGGACCCCAGTGGCAAATAAGAGACTCATATTCTTTATTCAGCATAGTACCATTATTCTCTTATGTTCAAAAAGGCTAATTTTATGATCACAATTGCAGGTACTCTATATCATTGTCCAACTGTGATTAGAGTTTTGACTTAAATAAACCGATTGCTTGTCCATCATGCTTCATTTTTCTAATAGATCTACCCCCCTGCCAAAAAAAAAATCTTCTCTGAAAATAGTAGCTGTGTAAGGGTGATGCATTTTTAAAAAGTTTATTATCTTTCAGGCTTGAAAGGTTATTCCTACTAGTTTTGAATCTGAGACAACCATCTTCACCAACCATAATGAACAGGCCCTGTCTGGAAGTAGAAGGGGAGTATCTTTAGCCTAGTTTTCTCCCAGGAACATGTTTAAGTGTGGGTTCTGGTTTGGTAGTAAAGTTCTCTGATGTGTATCAGCAGAAACATGGAATGTTTTTTTTTTTATCACCATCATTTGTAGATGTGGTCCAAGTTAGTACTGGGTAAGCCTACTACATACAATGTCAAATATGAATAAATTCACCTGCTTATTCTGAACTCCTATTATTGTGTAGCCTATTTTTTTTTCCTGGTTTGTCATTTCATTGATGTATGATGTACTTTTGGTGCGTAGTATATTCAGATGAAATTTAATGGTTGCTTTTTCTTTAAGTGAAAACAGTGAAATCTCACTGTTGAGAAGTGGGATAGCCATCTTCTAGCAAGAGTATTGTCATGTTGAATAGCAGGTAGAGATTATCCTCAGCATGCAATAAAAAAACCCTCTTTAGATGACATCCAAAGCGATCTTCTGAGTTGTTTTTCCCAGGTTATGTCCTTCAGGAATAAAAGATGGAAAGGCAAGAAATCATTGAGTGACTAGGAATTGGTGCTAAAATATGCTGTTCACTGGCCACCCTCCAGTTCTTTGTCTCCCCCACAAAGCCTTGCAGGAGATACTCCTGCCTTTTGCTAGTGATGACAGCCACTCCTACCAGGCTACTGTCACAGAAATAAATAAGTCTTCTTAATAACTGCTGTGTTTGGAGAAAAGAGAGAAAGATGAGAGGTTTTTTTCATTTTAGTTCTTTGGTGAAACAAGCTATCTCTGAGCCTGAAAGAGATCCTGGCTTTTTGGCGTGCTGCTTTGCTTTATGACATTACTGTTGTCATTATTCTATTCCCTGCATTGCACCAGCTGACAAACCCCCAGTGAATATGAATACAAATGCCAAGGGCAATATAGAGGAGATGTCATCTTGCCTTGTTTGATACAATCCTCTATATCTGTATCTCTAATGTATTGGTAAAACTCTGTTCAGTTCGGTGAAAGCTGAGAGATCCCTTGAGATAGAGATGAAGATTTGAAATATGTTTCTTCAAGAGAAGTTTGCTGAGAGTACATAGATACGACATATCACGCAAGGAGATTCATTTTAGCAAAAACAAATGTCTGTGAGGCCACAATTATTTTCCAAAGCTACAAAAGCAGCCTGAGGTTTTATTCTATGGGAGCCCAGAAATTGAGACAGCAGAATATAACCAGTTGCTGTCTGATCTTTCACTCTTTGGAGCTGAACCTAAGACCCAAGACTTCAAAAGTGAATATTGATCGTGAGTATTCAGCTTGAAACTCCTTCAAAGTAGCATGCTTTAAAAAGTAGTAGTGGATTGAAAAAGGGGACCCCTGAATTTCTGCATATTGGGCATTTTCGGGCATTGAGTGGCTTAAGCTACTCACCTTAGATCAGATCAAACTCAAAGGTTTCCCAAATGATTTTACTCATGAGTAAAGGTGAATAGTACAATGCAAATGCACTGCAAGTAATCACAAAACACCCTTTTATGTGTGCTGTATATCTGTGCTTAATTCTGAAATCACAAGTATTTTCAAGTCATATTAGCAAAAAAGTAGATTTTTTTAGTTGGGCGTTTTACTATGAAATCATTTACTGTGTTAAATCTTCTCTCATTTTGCATGACAAAGGCAAACAAGATTAAATGTGTTGAATCATTTCCAAACACTTCTCTTCAAGAGCCAAATAATACACGAAGGCAATATTTACAATATTTTTAACATAAACATTGCAAGAAACCCAAAGAGTGCATATTTTACATTTAAAAGAACTCTGCTTCATTAAATTGGTAAGTCAATTAACTGAGGAAAATATGTAGCTGATATTTATTTTAAATATGAAAGACATTTTACATATTTTAATTTTTTTATGATATTCTGCTGTGAAATAGGAGTCCATAATTATCTGTCAAAGCCACTGACTTACTGGAGTTTTTTTTCCAAAAGCTGCTCTGTAATAAAGTGCTACTGTCATAATAGCTATTCTGCTTTTCTCTCTGAAGTTCTTTCCGACTTGGAAGACTAATAGGTATTGAATACAACTCAATAGAATCAGCTTCTGTGTAAGGCTAATACAGGTGTTTAACTGGAAAAGAATATTGTTTAAAAAGGATTAAAATTGAAGCAGGAAGTATTTTGTGCCAAAAATATTGTACTTAAGGTTGCTTATGATCTTGGAGTTGATGTTTCAGACAAAGGTTTACTTTCATTTGGGTGGAATGATTTCTGTATCTTATCATCCTTTCAAAGACATACATAGAAATATTAGAAAGGCCAGCCAAATAGATGTCCACACCCCATATTCTGGCAATTTTGAGAAAGTGACACCTGGACAAACATCTGGGCAGCTTAATCTGTCAGTGTTAGTGAAAGTCAACTAGAAAGGTCAAAAATACTGTAGACAATTGAAATTCTTTGCTTTAACAATATAGCTTAAACTTGTGGGGAAGGCTGTTTCAAAGAAATGGAGTAAAAGTTGAATGGAATTTAATAAGGCAGGGAAATTACCATGATCCATGGAGAAGGTTCTGTTTTAACCTGGCGCTGGCAGGTTTTCAGTGTTGTCTCTCACCTTCCCAGTCATGTCGATTCACCCCACGGGTGTCCCAAGGGAAAGAATACATGCCCTACCATGGGCAGGTAGGTGCACAGCTGTGCTCTCATGAAGAATGAGACCAGATTTTTGAAAAACATAGCATATCCTCTGAAAAATATGGGATTGCTTTTCTGTACCAGTCTCTGATAGTAAAATTTTGTTTCTTCAGCATCTAGATAATGCTGTGCATGAACCATTATGTTTCAAGGCACAGCAGAGAGAGAGGAGAAGACACTAAGATGGCGGGTTTGCTTTATTGCTGCAAAGCTCTACTTAAAGTCCATAATGAAAGGAGAGCTCGATGGCCTTATACCCTCACTGTCCTTCCTTGACTGAGGTTCCTCCAGGGCTGGACAGAGACTGAGGGACACAGAACATGCCTAAGTTGTCCTAGTTTCCCTGCACCATCCTGTAGGCTTTGATACTCTCTGAAGCCTCCATGATGGTTTATCCTTCTGTTATCAGGATGTTCCTTTTTCACCTGAAGTGCTGTTTGACTAAGCAATGATGCCACATTTTACAGAGGTCTGTCGGTCATCCATGTGGTTTACGTCTACCTTGTATACTGTTGTCTTGTATTCTTCAAAATAACAGAATGTCTTTTCACATTGTAGGCAATGGGATCAACCTAGAGGTTTTGTCTAAAGAACAGATTTGTATTCTTTAATAAGATATTTAACATTATTTCATCTTTGGCCAACCATGTGACATTTCATCTGTGATGAAGAACTCAGCCTAGGCCTGAGATCTGACCATATTTTGCATTTTTGTTGGACCTTGATTGTAGACTAAAACCAAAGGGGAAATGTATTCTAAGAGGGATTAATTTTGTAGAGTGAAACAGTGAAGCAGGTAAGAAATAGTATTTCTGAAACCTGAACTTCTAGGACCCTTTTTAGTCTGATCTGATCTTCGGACTTCAGAGATGAGGCCACATACTTGGCCACCAGTACTGGCAGAACTACTTACATTGAATTCATACCTGCACACAAAGCAGGTACTTTCCCCTGCTCATGTTGCAAAGCATGGTACCCTAAAAGTGGTTAGTCTGGTTTCAGCAAAATTCTGCATGAATAAGACAGGGTTAATCTTGCTCTTCATTAGCAGAAAAGTGTTACTATGGAATTCCTCATGGAACAGGAAGTTTCTGTCATGAGGATGCTTATTTTGACATATACTCTGTAACAGCTTACTGGCAAGAAGGGAAATCAATTCATTTTTTGAACAAATGTGGTACTAGGAACATGCCACTTGTCCCCAGAGCTTGGCTCCTGCTGCCCGCCATCCCCAAAGTTATGTTACAATTTACTTTGTAGAGTAACAACCGTGTTTCAAATACTTCCATCTTGGCTGTTAAATTTATGAAGATTATGACTGCTTTGCACCAGCCAAGCAAATGGACATTGTCCTTCTAATTGGATGTCTAATTGGAGCACGGTTTCTTTTGCACACATTTTCAGTTTTCAACAGGTGGCACTAAAGAGCCAATAAATGATTCTGTTCCCAGACTCCAGCATGCAAACTCCTGGGCAGGCACTTTTAAGTGTTTATCTATTTAAATATGGTATTATAATTCCAACATAATTAGTCATGTAATTGAATTGCATGACCACATCCATCCAAGACATTTGCATGTACGGTTAATTAGGATTTATCTAAAAGCACTCTTTTTGTTCTCTGTTTCCTACAAGTTAAATTACTCAAGGATGGATTAGATGCTGATTTAATTTTGAAATTGTTATACTAAATATACTTGGAGAAACATAAGTCTGCAGAGCTGGTAAGCAGCAGCCAAGCAAAGATTTCTTTTCTTCTCCTTTCTGTTTTTATAATGTTGTCAAAGGCCAATGCTCAAGAGTATAACCAATGAGGGACATAATTGCTGTGGTCCTAGAGAAGTAAAAGTCTATAATATCTTCCTTAGTCACCTTCATTTTAGCAGAAGTATGATTCACAAAAGCAGAATGGCTTTGCATGTACCACTAAGTTTCAATCTCCCTCCATCACAATTTTAAATCTACATGTTCCTGATTGTTGCAATGCATTTGTCAACTTGGATTCTTGGAAAACCGTGGACAGACAATGAAACTGCTAAAGACATTGTTAAGAAACAGCTCTATTTTCATATAAAATGTTTGCATCCATCTTAGTTACAGAAGCAAGTGGAGACCCACCTTGAGATGTGTTGTGCTATGTCAAATGGGAAATGAAATACTATGAATGTCCCAGAAATGCAAAATTAGTTTTGACAACCTGTCCAAGCTGGTGATAAAACAAAATACCTCAGAAAGAGGAAATATAGCATTTGTTTCTTAATTGTTTGACAAAGCTATTGTACTTTACTTTTTTTACTTTTTTTTATGTGTTTGCTTCATTATTGACTGCTACAGAGCAGTGAAACACTTTCACTCTTTCTGTTGTCATCCAGTTGCAACCAGGACAGAATGTACTTGGTCACTTCCAGAAGAATAAGCACAGTTAAAGAGAAATTTTGAAAATCCAACTGAGATGTATATGAAGAACTATAACTACAACTGTGCGAACACAAACAAACAAATCAGGCATCTCATTTTGCATATGGGTGTGTTAAAATAAAAATACATTCTGTTTTAGTACTGGAAGTCTGAGGATTTTTTTTTTCCTGAAAGCTATATGGAGCACAGTAAAAATGGTACCAAGATAACCTGTGTTGGTAAATAATTTCATAAGTAGAATAAAGCACACTAATGTTGCAACTTTGCAGAGTAAAAGGGAGGAGTAGGTCAGCATTACCCATTTCTGTGTAGCTTTTGAATTGACCTTTGCTTTCCAGATCTTTCTTTTAAACAAATTATCTCCTGTACCTCCTCTATGAGCTCTTTTAGTCCACAGTGTCTCAGAAGCCTTTTGTTCTGTGAATGGCTTCAGATGCGAGAAGTAGTAGACTGGTTTAAAATTATTCCTCTCTGAGATCTCTATCCTCTTTTTTCTTCTACTTCCAAATTGCTTTTTCCTTCCTTTTCTTCCTTTTGTATTTTTCACATGTGTGGGGTGGGTGTACTTTTATCACTAGTTTATTCCTTTAGAAAAACTTGCCCTATACTTCTAGAGGTACAAACAGTGAATCCCCAAGGGGCACACTGGCTGCAGATCATGTCTTTAATAAGTATTCCTCATCTGGATGTTTCTCTCACAGTTACTGGTTTTAGCACACTATTAAGCTAGACAGATTTTCTGCTGGCAGTAGTACTCACTGTCTGACTGAAACAGATTTCTTTTGCGTCTCAGAAAGTTAGTGGAAGATTTCTTCCTATAGTTTGAAGGTATCCATCAGTCCTGTTCATTTTCATTAAATAACCCGTTGCTAATTGCAATGTGCTTATCTTCAGCCTTATCCATACATTTATGTTTAAAATGCCTCGCTGAACAGAATGCAAGGAGGCTCAGTTCTCTGATGAATTGTAGATGAAAGAACTGGAGGGCATATGTGTGTATGTATTTAAGCTGTGACAACTAATGGGTAGTACTGTGTCTGACAGTTACAGAATAGAAAGATGCTTACAGCTAAGGAAGAATTAGAAGAAATAATTAAGAGAATGAAACAAAATTAAAACAAAAGGACTAGAAGGAAACTAATCTTTCTTAATGACTAGGTCATTTAAAATTCAACAGGGGTGAGTTTGTAGTGTAGCATAACATGCAATTTTTCAGTAGCCCAGGGGACCACTGGAGCTGTGTCCCAACAACCTGCGCTCTCTCTGGTTTATTAAACAATCTGAGCAAGGTACTGTGCTCCCATCTCCGGAAACTCTGCTGTTTCCCATTTTGTTTTAGAGATAAAGTCATCATTTGCAACATATTTTTTTTGCAAATACACTGTTGCGTATAAAAGTTATGATTTTCATGATCTCAGTGGAATTGCTTATCTGTGACTTTAGAGAGTATGATCTGCTGATAGTCCATTCACGTCCAATGGCAATGGATGCAGCAGAGCTGATGACATGTAATATACTATATACATCTTTTGATGGTCCATGAAAACAAAAAAAGGTCCAGAATCACATCCGTATTTCAACAACTTGCCTAAGTTTCTGCTGAAACAGTGGACTATAATTCAAGCATCTGATAAATGTTTGTAAGCCTCTAAAAAGCACAAGATCAGGAAACTCTACCTAGAAAACTTTTTAAAAAGAGAAGAACTATAACACTGAGCTTAATTTTTGGAACCAACTGACTCCTACTTTGTTACCTGGTAGAGGGTTTGAAGTTCTGAAAGCTGAGAGTGTAGGATTTAAATTTGTCTGGAAAAAAAAATTGAAGAGGTTTTACTTTGGCAGCAATTTGTTATCTGCAATTTAAAAGGCAAGTAAGGCAATAATTCCCCAGGTGCTGACTGGCCAGAGGTCAGATTGCTGGAAACAGAAGGATACTGAAAACCAGATGAGAAGAAGGGGAAGTCAGTAGTGTCTTTGCTAAAATCCAATTAGGAAATAGCATCTTTTACTTTGCTCTGGAAAGAGCAGAAACTATCAGTGAAATATCAGCAAACAGTTTGGCATCTTCAAAGATATTAATTAAGTAAAATTTGGAAAGTGCTTTGAAGATGAAAAATGGCAGGGAGTGCTAAGTATCACTATTAGCAGGACCAATGTGTCAACTGATGTTGTCTGTCTGCATAGTATTGGGTGAACACTTGGGTAATTAAGGTAAAATGAATAGCTTTGCCTGGTCAATTTATTGGATAAAGCATGTTTCGTTGCTAGCTGAAGCAAGATGTGGTATCTGAGCAACTAACAGACCTGGAAAGTGAACATCAAACATAATCTATTGTTTCATGAGCTGCCACTAGCAATGGCTTTTTCTTACTTTGTGAGTCTGTCTTATATTCCATCAATAACCTGATAGTGATTTGTTTTTTCATAGCATTTAGTAGTTATTCAATTTAAGACTATTAGTTTGACATCATACCTGCCATCTCTAAAGGCTTGCAGGCTTTTGGAAGTAAGACAATGCCCCATATTCCACATTTATTTTTTCCAGCTTACTAATATTTTAGTGCTAAAACATTTATGTAATTAATTGGGCAAAAACTGAGTTAGCAAAGGATTGCAATTGCTGACTCTGAGGTGTTTTTCAAACCTCTCTCTACACTCTGCAAGTGCACTTCAGCCCCTGTGTTATTACTCTTGTCATGGACTGACCATGATTTGCTACAACATCCAGGATATAAAAAAGAGGTGTATCATAAGCTTTTGTTGTACTTTTGCTGTGCCAAACAGAATTTGCATAAGCAGCATAAGTTAATTTGCAAAATATCAGCGTTTATTTTGACTTAACTTAATAAAACCACCAGAGTACAGCCTAATACACACCACAGCTGCCCCACAACCATGCAGATAAACTAGGGGTGTTTATAGCTTGGCAGGGCAGCAGCTCCAAGTACCAGTCTCAGCAATGGGTCTAGTGCCACATGGGCAGGAGCAGCAGACCAGGACTCACTTGGAGAGTATGACCATGCAAACACTCCAGTAGGAAGGTCTAGGTTTCTCAAATGTTTGGTTATATTACAAAATTAAGTTTAGGGGCAGCTTAAACTGGCCCACGTGACAGTCCAGAAAACAGGAGGAGTACTTGTACTGTATTTGGTCTCAGCTGAGAGACAGCAGTAAATGAGAGGTTTTTACCAGTGTTTGGTTAAGCTTTAATCAGCTAAGAAATTGTTGCAGATACTACTTTCCAGCTGTGGCTGTTTACTTCCATTTATATCTAGTGCAAGGACAGCACAGACAACCGTAGCACACGCTGACATGATCAGTGTAACCACTTGCTCAGCTTGTGAGCAGCAGCTTTGGCTTTGGGCTGGAGACTCCATTTCACAACTGAGCAGGGATTCCTGAGCATTGCTTTCTGTTAAACATTTTTTTTTTTAATTTTAAAAGTGGAAAAATTCTCCTGACGCATTCATTTCACGTAAGAGAGCACCAGATGAGCATCACTGAGGTAGATACAGGCAGAATGGTGTCACTCTCTGGCAATGAACAAAAAACTAAACCAAGCCAGCATTCAAATCTTGTTGTTTGTTGGTTTGTTTGTTTTCCTAAATGCACTGTCATCCAATTAACATTGTAAAGGTAAATTGTGCATTCCTATGTTCTGTAAATTTTAGAAGCAGTGGATACCATGGAGCAAAAGGGGAAAAAAGGATGGAGCTGGTCTAGCTGTGTTAGCTATGACAGTTCTGTACACAAATAACATAAGAATATCTCCAGTGGCCAATAATGCAAACTAAACTACCTTGAAATGTAACTTGAAGGCAAACAGTTTTCCATTTAGCACATATTGCTGATTGAATCCAAAGCAGGTCTTCAGAGTAAAGTAAATGCCGAGCACAAGATCATAAATCTGCATGCCCTTTCACAGAGTAGCAGACTGAAATTTGCAGAGAAAACCTGAGTATCCCAAAAGATGCAGGAGGGACTGTTACGAGTCATCACCATGTTCCTGTCGCTTTGTTCTGCCCCAATACAATTGCACATCATGATGTATTCCTGTAAGAACATAGGAGCAGGCTTCAGTTGCATACACTCAAAAAGGCATCACTAAGCACTGAAAATTCTGGCTTTCAGTTGGCATCTGTATTTTGGATCTCAGTATGCCTCTGTGAAGAACTTACCTTCACAGCCGTAGCCACTTCCAGTCTGACTGTCTAACAGGGACGGGTCTGTTACAGATGCTCTGAGCATAGAGATAATCTTGGATGCATAGTAGAGTACAGTCCTTATCTCCCCAGTGAAGAAACCCACTTAGAGCTTATGATATAACTCTTTAAATCCTGTGGGGTGTAACATGTACAGATGAGGGATTTAAGATCTAAAATTTGAATCCTGCTCAAAATTACTTTAAGATTCTTGATGATTCCTTAGTTTGTTTTTTTGGTTATGAATATTGGGCTTCTCTCCTTTCCATCATAACTAAAATGAGCATCTAGGCTGAAAAGGAGAAACCTGTGGAGAATAAAAAAGAATAATTAAACAGAATGACAGACAGAACCACACACTATTAATAACTCCTGCTGTCTGTGTCCCAATCTCACAGGAAGCTGTACCCAACTACCCAAAGGATCAGTAGCTCATTTAGCATTTGTCATACCCCAAGGATGAGTCAGTCTATGACTTAGCTAATCTGGCACAGTGCACTTTCTGCAATGCCAAGTTTGATCACACTATTTCAATGGTTCATCTTTATAGAAAAGAGGCACTAAAGACTGAAAATGATGTTGACTAAGTCATGTGGCTTCTGCTAGTGAATGTTAGTGATTTTTGAACTGCTTAGACTCAACTTTTAGTGAAAACCCATTTAGACAAAGTAATTCACATACATTGCGCTTTTCCACATGAGGTTTGAAGCCTTTGCCACATTGCTACAAAGAGATACAGCTCAGAGAATAGTAATTTCTTTCTACTTTCATACCATACAGGAATGATTTTTGCCTCACATAACTTATTGATATCATTACTCAGTACATCTATTTTGACATATGACAGAAGATAATAGGATTTCCTAGGGAGAAACAGAGTAGGAAGAAGATTGATTAAAATTTTAGCTGGTACATCAAGAATGTTTCACCTCTGCAGCTAAATCAAGAATTGCCCAGTCATAGCTGGTAACAAGTAACAGGCTATTAACTCCAAGACATTAAGGAAAAATTTCTGCTGTATTGCAGCCAGCAGTAAAACACACATTGATTGGCATGAGGTGCAAATGTCACCTTACAAAAGGAGTAACAGCCAAACAATCATTTCAGCTCTTAGATGCAGATTCCATGGGCCACAGTGAAGGGAAGCTTCAAGCATCTAGACCTGAATTCAAGCTGCAGATATTCATGACATCGTCTTGGTGCCTAAAGTACTGGTTCTTTATAAAAAAGGGAAGAAAAGTCCAAGATGTAGTCCTAGCTGAGTTTGGACAGTGAGGAGCTTAGCCAGATCCAGTCACCCTCAATTAGAGATCAAATCTATCTGATCCCAAAGAACATGCTGGTTTCACACCCACCAACTGGTCTTAATGGGGCACTCTGCCTCTCCTTTTTTAACTTTTACCAGTGAAAGGAGTACAAAATTCAAGTGTGTATGTGGTGGAGGGGGACAGTTGAGAAAAAGCTACACATATCTACTCTAATATAGAGACTGAGAAGCAGAGATCTCAATTTGGGTTTCTGTCCCCAGAGCTTTTCCTGTATGTTGTACTAGGTACTAGATAAAGTACAGAATTGCTCTTATTTTGATGATAAGAAACAGAGATTCTGAAAAGTTACAAATATTTATCCAAGACAAGAGCAAGATAATAGAACCCCCAGACTCAGTAAGGCAATATTACTAGCATTCTTCTAGTTGTATGTTCAAAAATATCTTTCTAAACTATTTGTTTTAGGTAAAATAATCCCATAACAAAGTGACCAGATGATAGATGGTCTAGAAGACATTTGCAGACGTGTTGCCTTTTTTCTTTCCAGCCTTCGGTCTTTTGCAGACAGGCACTCAGCTTCTATGGTGATGGGCAATAATATAAAGCTCTAAGCTAGAGAAATGGGTGCTGGAAGAGCAACTTTCACCACCTTTTGCTTGCCTTTTCTTTAAGTAATTAGAGCCCTATATTTATCCTGGCACTGCTCACAGAGCCTACATTTACAAAATGAAATTGTCTATAGGACTGTACTCTTTCAGCAAGCCATTTAAAACTGCAACTCTGAGACACCTGATCTTGGATGGTACTGAGCAGACCCTGGTGAGCTGTTGAGATTTTTACCTCAGGGGATTAAGGAGTTCAGCAAAAGACATTTGCCGAAATGTATATTTTTGGTTCACTTGAGGGTATGTAAAAATTGAAAAAAAAAACCCCTTTGAATTCTGAATAGAAAAGAAAGTAAAAATAGCCTTACTTCACTGCTACTTATAGTGTAAAGTGCAAATCTTGTTGTGCAAATTCAATAGTCAAGACTCACTTATGCCCATTGCACTTTTTGATGGCAGCATCACCAAAGGTTTTCTGCCTTACTACCAGACTAGAGGGATGTTTGGGGTAAGAAAGAGCAGATGAAACAGCCATTTCTCTCTACTGAAGGTGTCCACTAGCTGCAGATTTGGGACATCTCCCAGAACAAGCAAGAAACAGATGTTCTTATGGTCTTCGTCTCAATGACAAGATAGTGCTTTATTGAAAAAGAAACATCAAAGGACAGCCTGAGGCCCACTTCATTACATCCAGGGAGGCTTTGGTTGGGAGTATTTCCCAAATACTGGGAATACATGGCCATCCAAGTTCTCCACTGTAAATAGTATCCGTGTATTGCTATTCAATTCCTCTGTCTTATATTGCATCAGTCATTTTGGATGCAATTCATGATGTAAGAACAAGAGAAAGCAAAGGAAGGGAGGTACAGAAGGGAAAATACTAAATACTTCTAGATAGTAAGCTATCAAAACAGAGGCAAGAAAGAATAACTCATAGGCCTTGGTTCTTTGTAATATTCTATACTCATTTTACAAATCTCAGAACTTTGCTCCAAAGAGGTATGACTCCCAAATGTTAAATTACAGCACGAATGTCAGGTTGGGAATGACCCAGTGCTACATTTTAAGGGAGATAGACAAACTGCAAAGGCTGTGGTCTTCATGTGGAAATTAAAATATAGAGCTGAAGCAGATTAATCTCTCTTGGAAAGATTCAGCTGACATATTAGGTTGTTTAATTATTCTCAAACAAAATATTTCATTTAGGTGCCTGGCAAACTGTAGTTTTCCAGAAGGTGTTCTGGAACCACAAAGAAATTAATATTTCAAACTTTGTTCTTAGTTCAAGGTAGAAAAGGCCCCTGAAATATACAAATTGCTTCCGGAGCAACAATGTCAAAATACCCAGCTACTTTCCTTGTAGAGTCATCTGTGAGTTGCATTTGTTCTTCTTGGCAAACTTCTTAGTAGAAGTGAAGGATACCAGGCCAGACAACTTTAAAACCTCTTTTGTTGGTTTGCTGAGAGAAAGAGTAGGGGCTTTTAAAGGTACCCAATAGATCTGTGGCTGAGGAAATATATATTAAGCTTGGCTGTGTCCGTATTAACCCACTTTGAATGTCAGTCTAGTCTACATTAATTGGTGGAGTCCATTGTCCAAGCACCTAACTGAGAGAAAACAAATTAGAGATAAAGATGGGTTAAGCTCCTGTGTGAAGTTCTTAATGAGAATAAAAGTGTACAGACTATATTCCATGTCATGTAATTACCATTCCTTTGAACTCTCAAGTGCCCAGTCCTTCTTTTGACTGCTTCAGTCTAAATTTATCTTTAAAAAACCTCAAACCAATAAACCCCCCAAAACTTCTTCCTTAATTTGTCCAAAATGTTTTGTCTCAACTTTTATTGCTTTTAAATCCTGTCAATTAAACCTTATAATAGAGAAAACCTGTTAATAGTGAAATGAATCCCCTTGCGTTCCCAAAGTGTGCAGTAAGTCTTCTCACCCAATTGTAATAAAATTTGCTAGGGCATAGTTTTTGGGATCAATACAGCAGACCACTGTCAATCAAAGAATTTTCTACTTACTTAAAAGCTAACAGACTTTTAACGTCTTTGTGTTGGAGTGAGGACAGTCTGAGTTGCCACAGAAGATTAAATCTTTAATTTTTCATTACTTCAGCCATCTCTATAGAACAAAGTGGGCTTTACCTGTTGAATATGAGGCTTATGAGAGCTGAAGTGCTCTTGAGACATTAAGAGGCAGTCTTGAACGGTCTCTGAGATTTAAGCTGAGGGGAATTCTAAAGGGATTACCACAGCATTTTACATAAAACGAGAAATAAAAACAGACTTGAGCAATGCATGATCATAAATGCATTCCTGCTGTGATCAAGAGTCCTGTTCCCATTGCTGTTCTAAGACTAAAGCAGGAAGAACTGTCAAAGGGCAACCATACTTGTAAGGATTTGTACAAGTCCAATTTATAATGAAATTAAGGGGCTGAGTAGTTTTAAAAGATTTGTTAAAAAGGAGATACTTTTCATAGTCTCTCCAACCCAGAGGTGAGAAATACAAGTGTTACTGAAATACTGTTTCATAGAGGAGGCATGCTACTTTCCAAGAACAGGCCACCAACTTATACACAAATAAGCAATTTTAACAAAAATTCACAAAGATTTAAACTATTGATTAATCTTTTCTGAAGAAAACAGAGGCAAATAAACATGAAGACATATGTCATAAATAAAATGAATACTGACTTGGGCATACTCCAACAAGAACAGTATAAGAGAAAACAGTTAATAAAAAGTGTGTTCTTGCCAGCTGTGAATCACCTTTACACCACAGCTCCATTTATTGCAAGAATGGTATAATAAGACCTCATTACAAAATGTGTGATCTCTGTACTGTCTGTACTGAGGAAGAAGCGTGTGTGCATTTGGGTTTATGCATAAAACATGCACATACAGCAGTGCACTTACTGTTTTAATAAAGAGGAATTGGGTTATGGCACTAGGCAACTGTCCGCAAGAGCAGGTATTAGTTTCCTGTGACACATTTACTACCAAAAATGATATTTGGTGTTTGTGTCTGCAGATTCTCAGAAGGTGATAACTAAGATGTTCTTCCCTGTACTGAAGGGGTCTTGACTATAGGCCCTCCTGGTCCTCACTCACAGTAGAGAACACAACTTGCCAGACTAGGTTAGGGGTGACCAAATTTCCCAACACTCGAGCCAGAGTTCTTAACCATCACATGACCCAAAGCTACAACAACATATCATACACATATTGTTGAGCCTGAAAAGAGACCTTTAAAACAGTTGCTTGGCTCAAGAGAACAGCTTCTTTGGGTCTTCCATTGTTTTCATACAAAATGGATTTGTGTTGAATGTACTATGGGTGCCAGGAATCACAATCTGGTGCTACATCAGCAGAACTTGTTAACCCTTATGCATATGTGTCCCAGTGAAGGATTAGCTTGACCAACAGCCCCCAGTTTAGTAGCAGATCGCTGCCCTTAGGCAGAGCACAGCCCAGCAACATCATGTGGTCCTCCCCACCTTTCTTAAGAACAATATTGGGCGAAGTGTTGGGTATACTGAAAGTCAGGCAAGGCTAAGGGCAACTCTTCTTGCTTCTTTTGACCATCCTGCATGGCATAATATCTATACAGAGTTGTATTTCTCCACTCTACTGTTCTCTATGACGTCCATAGATGGGGGATAGGGATGAAAAAGGTGTTTGTTTGTTTGTTTGTTTGTTTGTTTGTTTGTTTGTTTGTTTGTTTTCCTGGACAAGCATTGAGGTTGGCCTTCAGGCTTTGGTGATGACTCTGTGCTTGCTCTATGTTCCAGATCCCAAGACCATCAATTAAAGCTTTGCCCATCATTAAGTGCTACAAACCTAACTCCTCCTATGGGCTGTAGCACCAAGCCATAGCCTTATTGATTATTTCCACTTTTATTTATGTAGCTAAATGGTAGAAATTCTTCAGCCGAAATGTATTCTGTTCAATTAGAATGAAAGGAAACAAAGATTACGGAAAAGAAGCATTTGATAGCAGTCATACAATAAAATGTGGAATATGAATAAAGATGAAGCAGGCATTGTAAACCATACTCATTATTATCATAAACTTTTATGCTGAGCCTTGCTCTTTATTATGACCTCACCATATAGAACACGGATCATCTTCATTCGGAGTAATTCTAAAAACAGATGGTTACTCTTCAACATAGTTTCTCACATATGCAGTGTACCATCTAGGTTAATATTAAATTTAAAATATTCATCTTATCTGTATATGGTTATGCCAGTTCTCCCTACAAATAGCTAAGATAGGTAGTTTTGAAAGCAAATAAAAAAAAAGCCTGTGCTCAAGGTGAAAAGTGGTAAAGTTTGTGGTGAGTTTCACACATGAAAATGTTTGTTCCACACTGGTTGAGATTTCTGTCCTTCAGAGATGAGCACAGCCTACAACTCCATTGTGCCCAAGGGCTTCAGCTGATGTTCATGGTCTTTATGAGGTCTCTGCTCTCAAGTGGAAGGGTCAAGGGACCCCTTTGGCACAGGCATATGTTGCAGTTCACAGTGTGGCCACACTGATGGGGGACTGGAGGGAAGGAGTGTGGCTGCAGCTCATGACCCCTCTCTAATGTGGAACTCCCAGCAAGCACTGTCACCTCCCACTGACACACCTAGGAGGCACCCAGTGACATGATCTTACATCTTCTGAGAGATAAGTTTTGTCCTATTCCGTGATGGATCACTGCAACCAGCAAAATCAGAAGATAAATAAGAGGAGCCAATTAATCTGATTTCTGCTGTCCTTGAACTCATGACAAGCTTCCATAACACTGGACATGCTTCAGACCAGAACAGTGACTTTGTCGCAACCACAGACAGCAGTATTTAGATCCCAAATTAGAAGAGTGTTTAAACTAACTAAAATTAGAATAATAGAATCATAAAATCACCAGGTTGTAAAAGACCCACCGAATCGAGTCCAATCATTCCTATCAAGCACTAAACCATGCCCCTCAATGCCTTGTCCACCCATCCCTTAAGTACCTCCAGAGAAGGTGAATCAACCAGCTTCCTGGGCAGCCTGTTCCAGTACCCAGTGACCCTTTCTGTAAAAAATTTTTTCCTAATGTCCAACTTAAACCTCCCCTGGCAGAGCTTGAGGCCATTCCCTCTCGTCCTGTCTCCAATCACTTGGGAGAAGAGGCCAGCTCCCTCCTCTCCACAACCTCCTTTCAGGTAGTTGTAGAGAGCAATGAGGTCTCCCCTCAGCCTCCTCTTCTCCAGGCTAAACAACCCCAGCTCTCTCAGCCGTTCCTCATAAGGCCTGTTCTCCAGCCCCTTCATCAGCTTCGTTGCTCTTCTCTGGACACACTCCAAAGCCTCAACATCCTTCTTGTGGTCAGGGGAAGTTAATAAAGTGTTTAACTCTGCCATGACTGAACCATTCCAAAGTACTGACCTTAGGATGTCATTGCAGACAGACAAATATTGTTTTTTGAATTATCATAGATCTTCACCAGTTCCTCAACTTTTCTCTCCTATTTTCCTAACTCCACTGCCTTTCCCAGTATTTCTGGTCATCTTAGTTAAAGGAAGGGAATGGTAGGTCTGAATGGCTGCTCAGGAATTGTATTGAATCAATACCTTTACTTTTGATCATTGGCTACCAAAAAGTTATTTCCTGTTTCTCAATCGTGCCTATTTTCAGAAAGTACAAGCATTTACCCCTGAGGAAATACAAACATAAATATTCAACATCTGTAAATATTTAAAAAGAACTGGGATATTCCACAGTAGTGAGGAAAACATACCTGAAAGCTCCTGAGAGCAGTAAGCACCTAATGAATTTAGCTGGTGATTCTGAAATTCAGCTGTAAAGTCATCCCATTGTGAGCTGAAGATTAGATAGCCCAGTCTGGGTTGTGTTTATTTTGTTACGTTGAAAAAGATATCTTAGTTGATTAAAATTTTTTTATAGATTAAAGACATTTTTGTCATTTTTAAAGACTTACTACTAGTACTTTATAAAAAGTATTTAAGATTGTGTTGACATACGCTTTAAAACAAGAAAAGCTTAAGTGGTATTTAATGGATAACTTATTACAAAGAAGGAATTCTCTAGACCTGCTTTACCTTTAATTCACATTGTTTGGATGGAGCATTTTTTCACACGATAAAGCACTATGTGTACAGCTAGAAAGAGGTGATTTGTATGGCCAGAGAACAAATCAAAGTCATGTTACTGCAAACAGGGCAGGGCTCCAGTGCTGTTGTACATTCAAGAGAAGTTAGAAATTCTGAACTGCATCATGAACATTGCATTCTGTAGAAATGATCCTAGGTCCCTGAGGAGTCGGATGAACCCACACAGACATTGATAATATCCCTACTGTCTTCACATCTTAGCTGTTGTTTTCATTAATTAGTGGGCAAAATGGGAATCATGGCCTCATTGATGAGATTCCTTCCCTGGCTATAAGTGTGTGCACTCTAAAGGGACAGAAGAGAGAGAGGTTCTACTGGCTCCCTCCTATCAGAGCTGTTTTCTTGTTCTAAAAAGCACAATCAATAAAACTAAGTGAAGGAATAAAGTCTGTAATCCATGTTATTCTCAACAGGAGTTGATTTCCCATTTGCTTGTCGTGTAGCACCACCATTCTTGTAAGTCTGGTTACTTTATGGCCCCCAAATATTCTACATTTTGCAGTTAAGACTCTATTTGGAGGAAAGCTAGTTGTGCACTCTGACTCCTCAGAGGCACTCCTTAACAAAGGCCTCTGTAACTGTTGATTCCTTTCTTGCAAAATCAACAACACCAAATTTGGTTGATTGACATCAATGCAAATGTTGTCAATGATGGCAATTATTTTTCTTTGTGATGAGTTTGTGTACATTAGACCTCCTTTAAATGTTGCTCTGGGTCTCCACACCTCAGAAAAATAACTAGGTGCTTAAATTTCCAAAGAGTGACTTCCACAAAAACCTGAGGACCTCACCGCATGAATCCAGGCACCCCAAAATCTGTGTGTACTAAATAAACTCAGGGTTCTTGTAGGAAGTGGGAGCTTCTGAACCATTCTCTTGGCCTAAGGTTGATAGACTCAGTCCAACTTTACATATCAGGATCTCATGCTGAATGTTATAGACAAGATAATACTGGAAAACTGCAGTGGAGTAGGGCCTGAACTACAGCTATAAGCACCAAGAACACTTAAATACTCAAATCAAGATATTTTTCTAACCTTTCAATTCTAACTCTGTCTCCAAAATAAAAAATAACTCTGTTTACCAGACTTAGTTGAGATGAAACTTAGTTGGGAGGAATCTCAGTTGGTTTACCACTTGGGATTTGAGCCTCACAACTGAACATATACTGCAACAAAGAAACTTCAAGTCAAAGCTTTTTACAAGAACAAAGACCAATTAAATTTAAAAGCAAATAGAAAATCAATAAACCCCATACCTTTTAGTACACACTGAACACCCACAGTTGGAAGAGAAACTAAGAAAGTGAAAGAGCTACTTTTTACACATGCATATTTTCATTAATGTTTAGGGATTACTCCAAAGTCATGGAGGTAAGAGAAATACATCAGAAAAAGAGTTGCTCAGGAGTTTTCACTGCCACTGAATACCTTGATCCTAGTATACACAGATCTTCGTGAGAACTATAATTAAAATGACATCAGAAGTAAATAATAAATCTAGAATTGGTAGGTTTTTGTGTAGTCTGTACGCAAGCAGATAAATCGTAACCAAAAAATCTTCAAGGTAACCAGACCTTGTCCTGCCCATATCTCAGCCCTAGCCACAGAATATTCCAGAGGTCCAAGCAAGCTGCAGTTGTTGGGATGGTTGCAAAATATATAATCTATGGGAAATTATGATCCATACATGGTGCTGGACATGCAGCCATGCGAAGCCAAAGCTTTATGTATTTCTGGGATTATTCCACATCCTCAGTCCACTGAGGATTTCCCCTTTGTGTTTCCCTACTCATTGCAAGTCTGTCCAGGCAGTCAAACCAGAGAGGAAGGCAAGAAGAGGAAGGCCTCTTCTCCCAAGTGACAGGGAACAGGACAAGAGGGAATGGCCTCAAGCTCTGCCAGGGGAGATTTACGCTAGACATTAGGAAAAAATTTTCACAGGAAGGGTCATTGGGCATTGGAACAGGCTGCCCAGGGAGGTGGTTGATTCACTTTCCCTGGAGGCGTCTAAGGCACGGGTGGACAAGGTGCTAAGGGGCATGTTTTAGTGTTTGATAGGAACGGTTGGACTTAATGATCCAGTGGGTCTCTTCCAACTTGATTGTTCTATGATTCTATGATTTTTGGTCTCTGACACCTCAATGTGTGGTCTGTCATGACAGGGTGTCTGAGGTGCCCATTTGCAAATCTTTTCAGCAGCTTCCATAGACTTACATTGATACAATCAACAAATGAAGTCTGTTTTCCTTTAAAAATCAGCACCAGGTCCTATCAATTTGCATTATTTTATTAGTCACTACAAAGAAGGTTTCTGACAAGACACTACTATAGCCACTAAATAATGGTTGGGAGGCATAAACAATCATTTAAAAACTTAAGGGACTTTAATCAGCATGCTATTTAGGCAGGATTTTCATGTTGCTTGGTAGGAGAGCGTGTATAATGAGGCCTCTTTGGAGGCATTTTTCACAACAGATTACTCAGCATATAGCAAGGGATATAGTCAGTATTAAGGTATCTGAGCAAAAAGAACTGGGCAGGAATGGGCAAGCTCTACCAATTCATGCAGATAAACTCAGTAAGAACAGCTTTGTTTGTGGGCACCTTGCAGGCATTGCTCTCGTGTCATGACAGCTTTGCTTGCATGGGAGCATCAGCGCAGAGAGCCAGTCTACTGAGAATTACCCATCACAGAGATGAGCCCAACAGAGCCCTGGAGGAGTGCAGGATTTAGCAGAAGGTAAGAAAGGAGTTGCATCATGCTCCCATGTGTTAGAAAAAGTCAGGCAGACTATGCCATGTGGCAAACAATACAGCTTGACTATGTATGTATTATTAATATCACACACATTAATAATAATAATAATAATAATAATAATAATAATAATAATAATAATAATAATAATAATAATAATAATAATAATGGATAAAGAAACTAAAGCAGAAATGACTGAATTGCTGAGACCCTAACGCTGATTTAGCAAAACAGAATTTAGATTCATGTCCTCAAACTAGCTGAAAAACTCTAGCAAAGACTCACATATCCATTTAACCTATCTTCTAATCCATGGATTTAACATTCTTAAAATAATACATTTGAATACAAATAATTAAATCACATTAAAAAAACACATAAGCATCATCCCACAGAGTGGGTAGAAGACTGTGTCAGAGTGAAACAACGTTGTAACGGGTGGGGATCCAGGTTTACCTCTCCAAAGGCCATAGCAGGCCTTGGGACCTTTTTTATAGGAGAAAATAACCCTTGCATATCTTTTTGCTATGTGATTAAAGCATATATCTATATCACCATGTAGTTACTTTTTAAAAGAGGTTTCAGATTCTGAGCCATGGACAAGCTATTGACAATTTTACTTTCTCACCCAGGAAGTTTATTTTTTCCTTGCTGAAGGCACGTCAGTCTCTTTCCCTGCTCTTTGGTTACTCATTTGTTTTTCCCAAGTCCACAGGAAGGTCTGAGCCGGTCTGTTGGCTTCTCTCTCAAGAATGATGTGAATGGAGCTTGCTGTCAACACAGATTTCAGGACAAAGAAAGGAGATTTTAAAAAATGTAAACGGAAGCACGGTGCCTAACTCTATTAACTGTTAGTGGGAGCAAGGCACATTACTGCTCTTTGTGCTTTTAAATATCATCCTTAAGCATTATTTATCAACTTAAGGTTTTAACATAAATAGTTTGACTCTTGCCATAGTCTGTCCATTCAAATCAACAGGAAGAAGGAAGAGTTTGAGTTTTGCATTTGGATTACCCTCAAGAAATGTTCATGGTTAAAAAAAATACTGATAGAGTCTGTGTTTAAATCTACATCCAGCATTATGCAAATATTTGCATGCTGTAACTTAACTCGACATGAATCAAGGTTCTTGTCAATGAATTGTTTGATTAATCAGTGGCTTAATTTATGCATCAGAGTGAGAGAGAAAAACAACTCAAAACAGCTATGTGATTGATTTTTTTTCCTCCAGACCAGCCCAAAGTACTGCATAAATAACTAACTTGTGTTGTGGTTAACTTCTGCAAAAGATAAAGAAAGGGGCTGAAAGATTGCTTTTCCACAGTCCTCACTTAAACACCGGTAGATCTATGGCTGTGAAAATCCCAGCACAATCCTGGAATGGTTCAGGGTTGTTGAGCGAGTGATCTGCACAAGTTAGATCAGGTTGGGTGATTTGGCCCAGAGTATGTACAAATTCTGAGAATTGTCAACAGTTTTGAAATAGTCTCCAACTTTTGAGCTCTCTGGCCAGGTAAGCTTGATTGTGCAAGTAAGGTGACCATTCAGAATGTAAAGATCATCAGAATGACTGTATCTGTTCAAATTAAAGGTACATGTAGTAGAGGATGATGTTCTTGTGGCCAACAGTGGATGCTCTAACAGTAAGACAAAAATATAGTGCACCAAGCAGTCAATACTAATCAGTAAAATGGACTCTTAATCTCTGTTGAGTATTTGATGCTTGCTGATTCTCAGCATATTCAGTGGATGGCTCACCTTTGTTTGGCTGAGTCCCTGTCTTGTCACATCCCACAAACACCAGTCTCTACTTGCTGACCACAATAGTTAAGGGCATTTTGAGTTGAGCTATGACACCTCTACTTGCAAAGAAAGTTGGAAGTGTCTGACTGGGAGGTACCTTCCTGCTCCTTGGCAGATAAAGCAAAAGACAGTTCCAAGATGTGAATGCTCTGCAAGGTTGAGGTAAGTAGGATTATCTGTTTCACACTCAGGCTGACTTTACCTTCTACATCCCACATGGTTTCTTATCTATTTTCCATATTTGCCATTATATTCATTCAGTGCAGTAGGTAAAATAACAGCATCATAATTAGTAAATCTCTCTGTAACTTCCTGTGCTAGAGATTCAGCTCTTCCTGCTGTTGCAGGTCAGTGCAAGAACAAACTCAATGTAGTGCAACACATGATTTTTCAATCACATCAGGAATTAAACAGTGGGACATGTCACAGTCTGTGTAATGGGAATTTGAGTGTGATTTACTTTTCCTGTTAGACTGAGTGACTTGAAAGACCTTTGAAATTTGTCAGGTGATAAGAATTTGAGAAACAGATGCTGGGCTTCTAGAGGCATGTTGTGAAGAGGAATGAATGGGTTTGTGTGAAACCAGAGAAGGGGTCTCAGTAGGTCCTTTGTCCTGGACTCACACATGACAAGGAGAAATGCAACATCTCTATGTTGTGGTGTGAGGTGGGTACACCTATTATAAAAATAGGTAATACCTAATAAAGGCGATACCTAAACACCCTTCCTACTCAGGAATACACTCCTGAATGCTTGTCATGTTTCGCTGGGATTTGCAGAAATAGGGTTTATGGCAGCAGAACCTTTGGGATCCAAACCAAGTCAGAGACTGGAATTCGTACTCTGGTCATCCCTTTCATTGCACTGTGTGCTCAAGCAATGAGAGAAGTCATGCCTCTTCAGGGAGAAATGGCACTTAGCATATTTTTAAAACATACCATTCAGAAATACCATCAGCAGCTCAGAGGCTGATTTCACTTTTTAATATCTTCCCTCTCTGCTACCTTATTTCTTTGCTTTCTTCTGCTTTGCCAGCAGTGCTTTCCACCAAAAGACTTCCAGTGTTTGGACAGTTTCACATTTAGGCTGACAAACACCAGAGATCTGAGGTGTGAAGGAGGAATATCTAAGTGCTGTGGTGCAGTTTGACAGGCAGTGTTTTCAGTTATTTAATAGCCCTTCAGAACTGAAGTATTGATTGTCCTTTGCCAGACGCTATTCAGTTTTAAAACAGAGGCTACTCAGTAGGAGTTCTGGTAGAAATATCACTGTATTAAAATTTAGTCAAACCAAAGAAAAAAGACAGAAAACCACAAAATTTCTCCCAAGTGACAGGGGACAGGACAAGAGGGAATGGCCTTGAGCTCAGCCAGGGGAGGTTTAGGCTAGACATTAGGAAAAAAAATTCACAGAAAGGGTCATTGGGCACTGGAACAGGCTGCCCAGGGAGGTAGTTGAGTGACCTTCCCTAGAGGTGTTTAAGAGATGGGTGGACGAGGTGCTGAGGGACATGGTTTAGTCATTGACAGGAATGGTTGGACTCGATGATCTGGTGAGTCTCTTCCAACCTGGTTACTCTATGATTCTATGAAAATTTCTGACAGAGGAAAAATAAGATGCAAATTCTAGTTGCTGGAGATTTGCTATGACAAATATAAAAGGCAAAGCCATCACAAAGGCCCAATACAATGCATTTGGCACAAAGCAAGTTTTAATGTTTGGCAAGCATGGAAATGGCAGGCCAGTCAGAGATAAGACAAGAGACTCATAGCTATATGAGCACTCTTGTAAGTCTTCTGGAAATGTCTAGGATGGTGTTTTAATGGGCCATGAATCATAGAATCACCAGGTTGCAAGAGAACAACCGGATCATCGAGTCCAACCATTCCTATCAAACACTAAACCATGTCCCTCAGGACCTCATCTACCCGTGCCTTAAACACCTCCAGGGAAAGTAAATCAACCACCTCCCTGGGCATCCTATTCCAATGCCCTATGACCCTTTCTGTGAAAAACTTCCTCCGAATCTCTAGCCTAAATCTCCCCTGGCGGAACTTGAGGCCATTCCCTCTTGTCCTCTCCCCTGTCATTTGGGAGAAGAGGCCAGCTCCCTCCTCTCTACAGCCTCCTTTCAGTAGTTGTAGAGAGCAATGAGGTCTCCCCTCAGCCTCCTCTTCTCCAGGCTAAACAACCCCATTTCTCTCAGCTGTTCCTCATAAGGCCTGTTCTCCAGCCCCTTCACCAGCTTTGTTGCTCTTCTCTGAGTACCCAAATCCCTGAGGTAGGGCGGAATATTTAAGCCCTATAGCATATCAAACCTCGAAAATCAGGAAGTGTAAACTGCAGCAGAATTAGAGATTATTTGAGGAGCAGAATCCTTCTTTCTAGCCTTGAAGCTGCTCTGTTGAGTTTGTCAAAGCCCTATGTTTAAATTCAAGATATTAATTAAATGTAGAAAAGAACTTTTCAGTAAATTGCATGCAATCTTCGGCAATGCAAGTTGCAGGGTTTGAGATATAACACAATAAATGCTAAGGACACAGGCAAGAAAAGAGAACATACAGCCCTTTGCATATTGTTGAGAAATAAGGATAAATATGCAGATAGAAATGTTTGTAAAAAAGCTCTGACAAACAGTACTTTCCAGGTGTTGCCCTTTACAGCAGTGATGGGGTCCCAAAGGAAGAAGCACTATTCCTAGACATACTGGAGGACTGATTCATTACAAGATTTGTTTAGCAATCAACAAGAACAGACATTGTTTTAAGTGTGTCCTAGGAAGTGAGCCAGGTATAATAAATAAGTAAGGAGTTGGTAAACATCCAGGGTCTCCTGTTCCAGTATCATCAGAAAAACTCCTGGGGATATGTGCAGAAGTCAGCAGCACAGAAATATTGGCAATGTGGGAACAAAGAATGAAGTAAAGAAAGTTGACTGATATTGCCAGAAGAAACATCTTGTAAAAGTGGAAGACATAAAAGAGAAAGTTAGAAGTGATTTCATTTCAACAAATAAAAGTGATGTTACTTTTTACATGCAACATAAGGAGCAAATTCTAAACAAATTTGTAAAGAAAATTATCAATTTTCTCCATTCAAGTTTTGACTTGTTTACAAGCATTAGGTAAATATGGCTACAGATTCAGAAACCAAACACAGGCTTGAGGCAAATGTACATTTTTTTTTTCCTTTCTCATATAATGACTAACAACAAGGTCAGCAGTTGAATTTGCACTAATCTGTATGTATCATAAAGGAATGGTTAACCCCTTTACCCCTATCGTGAGAAAATAATTGCAACCGCTAGTATACTCCTTTTCTTGATATACATGACATCTTTTTTTCAAGTCCTTTGAAACTGTTGGTATCTTTACTATGTCATGGCTATAGTACAATTGTGCAGTATGGGGCAAAGGACTCCCCTTTCCACATTCAGGCTTGCTCCATCCTATATCTGATGCTCCTGACTTGGATAGGGTATATACTGCTGCATTTATTATTTCTCTTCCAGACTACTAGTAAAAGACTCTATCATGTTATTCTTCACCTGCTTTCTCTCTAAATTAGTTTCTCATCATATAGATGTCAAATAGAAGCACTCCTTGCTCCTACTTATCTCGCTTGTCTTTGTTTAAACTGCCTTGTTTCTGCTGTGAATCAGTTGTGAAACAAAGAGATTTATCTCATCTAATTCTAAATGTGTACAAGTTAGACCTGATCTAGTCTGACTTAATCCTGGCAAATTCACTGACTGGCAAATTCACTGACTAGTCTATGGAGAAAAACAAGCATCTCAAGAGGGCAAAATTTTCATACCGGTTTCAGAAAGATTACACATCTTTCTTTGGTTCTGATATATTGAATACCTAGCACTGCCTGATGGCTTGCAGAATATATAGAATCATAGAATAACCAGGTTGGAAATGACCTCTTGGATCATCAAGGAAGGAAAATGCTAGTCCTGCAAATGTCTAAAGGCAAAGGTGGACGTAAAGTTTCTTTCTGATGAAGAAGCCACCCTGGTCTTTCCATATGGACAAAGGAGGTCTAGTGAGCAGTGTTGGTAGATGTTATGGTGCAATTCCTTCTTCTAAAGCAAAACAGACCAGGTGAATCATGCCTAAATGTCTAGCATGGAGACAGTTGTCTAGGATCAACCACGACAACTGATCAACCATTAACACTGATGAGGATCTCTGATACAACAATAATGGATCACTCTAAGAAATTATAGCATGACAGAAAGCAGTTACCTGGTAGACCAGAGCCATCAGGTTTCCCATGGAGCTTGTCAGAAAAATATGGAGTATTCACAGTACACTTTAAATTAGTTATGTTTTCTTGTGTTATATGCTTGAGCTGTTCTCTATCCTTACTTGCATTTTATTTCCTGTGATTTTCACCCCACTGTCTACTGAGAAGATATTTTATTCTGAAGAATCCAGTATGCCAACCAGGTCTGTTTTACTGAACCATTGCCATTAGTTCAAAATCCCACAAAACCTAACTATGACTGCATACAGTAGGCTGCAAAACAGACAAGTGTGGCCTGGGGCAAATTCACCATATATTTGGCATCCTTAGAGAAAAAAAATGCAGTACTTTTACCATCTTTAATTGGAGGTAAGATGTTCTTTGTAGAAGCATGTATTGTACAAAGAATGGGGAATACCATGAGTACCAGTAATACCTTGCATAACAGTAAAAATTTAAAAGGGAATTTGTTTTTAAGGGCTCCCATAGCAATAGAATCTGCATCACATGAGCAATTCCCTCTGCCATCTGAAAATAAACGGCGTTTAATTGACTGGATAAGCAGATCACATACGTTAAAGCTAGGAATGCCCCTTCAACTGTAACTTTGAACTGTAGTTTGCACGCCCTTTGGCAACGCACTTACACAGAAATGTGTACATCCCTTGGCTATAACAGTAATTTTGGCTACAACAGTAACATGTACACCCTTTGGCAAAGCTATTGCACAAGGAGGAGAAAAGTTTTTTAAAAGGTGGAGCATTTCCCAGTTAAACCCCGGCTGTCCAACACACTTGATTACTGCACAAATATCTTTGAAATAATTTTTCACCTTGCTACAGTGAAAAAGAACTTTGCACCATCCATGCCACCAACAAAGAGAAGAGGGGCAGTTTAGGTTTCTTTTGGTTGCAGACAAAATTCTATTCTCAGCTGAGCCAGTCGTGGTCTATAACAACTCTGTTCAATTAACTGGAGTTAATACTTGCACATCATCACACCATTAGAACTATACCATTTGATGACATTTAGGCACAGGTATGGATTTCTGGCTAAAACGGAACATTTAGTTAACTGACCTACAGAAGTTCTTTGCTTGATTCTTCTTTCATCTAGGAAAATTAAAATAATATCAGGAAGTTTTAAGCAGTGCTGAATAAAATCCTCAGAAGCACAGAAACTCTGTGCATTCTGTCACGAACATCAACAACATTCGCTACACACTTTTTGGAAGAAAAGCCATTAAACTTGTGATAATCCATGCTAAAATCTGTTGGAGATATGTGTGTGTGTGTGTAAGTACATGGGTGTAAACAATCTTTCATTAAAAAATGTGTGCATTGTAGCAATGAGCCAATCAGTGAAATGAGCCAAAAGGCAGACTCTGACTTGGCTCAACAACCTTGAATGAAGATGAGCCAAGGAGGAGCAAAGGACATTACAAACAATCTGGCACAGATTCCTGGCAGTGAATGATCACTTCAGGTATTTTTCTTTCAAGGTGTGTACGGGCACATCCAGTGACTTACTGGTATTTGTATACAGAGAGCCAGGATGGACCCATGCCTTGGCCCTGAGCTGTACCAAATCCCATATTTATAGCCTGTATTGTTCCAGTAAATAGAAAGCAAGCAGAAGAGCTGACTGTTAAAAATGTCATCTTACAAAACTGAATACTTTTCAGCTGATTGAAATTCTTTACCTTTGGATCTTACTGAAACAGAATAACTCTGCCTCTTTCAGGTGGAGAGTGATGCAGCAGCCAACAGGACAAGTAATCTGTTGTCTAGCTATTGCTACAATATCGCTGCTCCATAAAACCTGCAGTAGCTTCAACCTTCTCTCACTATTACATCTTTAACACTCAGGGATATCACTGGTTATACACAGGAAGAAGTCTGAGACCTCAATGAACTATCGGTGTATTTTCACAGTGAATAGCCATGAACTTAAGCAACAGCTGTCCAAGAAATTGTCATCTTCCTTGTGTCTTCTAAACCACATGGCATGCCCACTGGATTACTTGGATTTCAATGTATGTGATATATTCTGCTTTTCATATTCAGTTTCCCGCTACAAATTCCCTGACATTCCCTTTTCCAGACTCCCTACCAATGTAAACCTGTAGGCCTTCAGCTGATACTGTAAAACAACTTACTCTCTCCCTAAATTCACCTCACCACTTGGACTAAAAGTGTGCTTAAGGACAGTCATGGTGAGACAATATTTTTAATTCCTGCTTTTTTTGGAGGCATATTTCACTGTCATTTTCTTTTGTCACTAATAAAGGAGAACAGAGCCAGCCGAATGTGACATGCAGAATCATAAAAGCTTAAGTAAGATTTGGCATAAACTTTGCACAGCATGCAGTGGAAAATAAAGATTTGAAGTGCTAGATTGTTAATGGTTAGGCTACGATGCAGACCCTGAAGTCAGGACAACTTTGAGTTCTCATTGGGGCATACTGGAAGCTCTTCAGTTTCATGTGTTACCTTAAAATGAGTATATCTGACTGACAAACATAAACTAAATTTACTGGAATTTTTCATTCACCTGGTGGAATAAAAGTAAAATAACAAATAGTTTCATGAAGCAAAACAAGGTTAAGAAGAATTGAAGACAATTTTTACCACTGAAGTTACAGAAAATCAGGAGAAGAAAAAAACTGACAGCCACCTGATAATTTCTGTGGTCTGGCCACCATTCCCTCTAAAACTCCCAAAACACAAGTCAGTGGTTTCATTTATGAATTGTGAACGAGTCAGGTCCTTTGAAAAGAAATATTTTGTGACCAGTCTGCTCATTTGTCAGTCTTTCAATTAATTAAAGGCTTCAGATCCATTGACTAGTTTCAATGCAAAGGACCCTCAGACTGGACTGGACAGGAATGCTGGATGAGGGAAAGGCTGCTGGATGAGGGAAAGACTGTGGATGTATCTTCCTGGACTTCAGCAAAGCCTTTGACACAGTTTCTCACAGCATTCTATTACAGAAACTGTCAGCCTCTGGCCTGGACAGGCGCACACTCTCCTGGGTAGAAAACTGACTGGATGACTGGGCCCAGAGAGTGGTAGTAAATGGTGTTAAATCCAGCTGCAAGCCAGTGACAAGTGGGGTTCCCCAGGGCTCAGTGCTGGGTCCAGCCCTCTTCAATGTCTTTTTCAATGACCTGGATGAAGGCATTGAGGGTACCCTAAGCAAGTTTGCAGATGACACAAAGCTGGGTGGAAGTGTCAATCTGCTGGAGGGTAGGGAGGCTCTGCAAAGGGATCTGAACAGGCTGGACCGCTGGGCTGAGTCCAATGGCATGAGGTTTAACACAGCCAAATGCCGGGTCCTGCACTTGGGGCACAACAACCCTACAGACTACAAGTTGCCTGTCTAGAAAGCTGCCTGGAGGAGAAGAACCTGGGGGTGCTGGTTGACTGTGACTGAACATGAGCCAGCAGTGTGCCCAGGTGGCCAAGAAGGCCAATGGTATCCTGGCTTGTATCAGAACGGGTGTGACCAGCAGGTCCAGGGAGGTTATTTTCCCTCTGGACTTCACACTGGTGAGGTCGCTCCTTGAGTCCTGTGTTCCGTTCTGGGCCCCTCACCACAAGAAGGATGTTGAGGCTCTGGAGAGAGTCCAGAGAAGAGCAACGAGGCTGGTGAAGGGGCTGGAGAACAGGCCTTATGAAGAATGGCTGAGAGAGCTGGGGGTGTTTAGCCTGGAGAAGAGGAGGCTGAGGGGAGACCTCATTGCTCTCTACAACTCCCTGAAGGGAGGTTGTAGAGAGAAGGGAGCTGGCCTCTTCTCCCAAGTGACAGGGGACAGGAGGGAATGGCCTCAAGCTCCGCCAGGGAAGATTTGGGCTAGAGATTAGGAGGAAGTTTTTCATGGAAAGGGTGACTGGGCATTGGAATAGGCTGCCCAGGGAGGTGGTTGAGTCACCTTCCCCGGAGGTGTTTAAGGCACAGGTAGATGAGGTCCTGAGGGACATGGTTTAGTGTTAGATAGGAATGGTTGGACTCAATGGTCCAATGGGTCTCTTGCAACCTGGTGATTCTATGATTCTATGATTCTATGTAATTGGAAAAGATATGCTAAGCTTAGAAATGTCTCTGCTAAAAGGCCAAATGTTCTTTCTCATGCTGTGTTTTGTAATCCTTTCATGAACCTTCTGACTACCTGACTTGCAGTCTTCATGCAACGGACAGCAGATACTTGTACAAAAGACTATGAATGATGCACACAGAAACAAGGAGTCATCACCACAAGCACCTTACAATATGGACTTGAATACAGGATCTGACTAACGGTGCTTCCAAAGAGTTTGAATGTGGATAATGAGGTAGTTCCGCAACACGTTTACAGGTGCTTCCTCTGTAGCTTGAATAGCAACTTGAGATAAAACACAAGGATGTCTGCTTGAAAAGGAAACAAGTTGCCTTATTATCTTTGCTTTTCTGGCAGTGCTAGCAGTCTGAATATGTTACAAAAAACTGAGGAATTAAAAAGAAGGGGGTTTTTGCTTTACATCTAAAGGTAGAGTAGTGAAAGCTGTGAAGCATAGTTACATCTACACATCTACATTGGGAAACATGAATATTTATTTATGTTTTCTTTTAACTGGTTAATCCCTAAGGATAAAAAAGCTTTCATTTATGGTGAAAATTTAATTATTCAAAGTGTTTAGTCTATTCTCCTTCATTTTTTTCTGTGTTTTTTCCTATAGCACTCAGGTTTTGAGGAGTTCACTTCCTAAAAGAAAAGTCAAAACTTTAAAAAGTTCCCACTTTGTTGGAATGCAGGTTAACATTTAATAAGTGCTATGCAGATCTCTCCCACTGATGGATGTGTACATGACGTAGCCATACACCACCAAACCATCATAGTTGCCTTCGTGGTCATGGAATGAAACAGACATCTTCAGAGTTATTTGCTTTATTTACAAAACTGAGATGGATCATATTCTGCAAGAACATGTTTTGAACAGTGCAGCTCATCAGCTCATAGATGTTCACCAACAATGTGTTTGAGTAGAAGATTTCCATTCTAAATACTTTCTGGAAAAAAAATTGCACATTAAAAATTTGTTTGAAAATCTGGTTTTTATTCCAAAGCAGCATTGATACAGAATTTTAATAAGATTTAAAAAAGATTCTCCTTGCAGCAGATTAATGCATCTTTGAGCACCCAAACATTATATTGAACCTACTCTGCATAAAATATTCACCTTTACAACTGACTGAGAAGTCATCTTCCTTCTACACATCAGACTGGACCTGATTTTCATCAGTCTCACTGGGTATTAACTCCATCACAAATTCTTGATTAACATGTATCTTTCAAATGCATGATTTTCTCACATAGTCTGACAATAAAACAAAAGGCATATAAAATGACATCTAAGTAGCTAAGAGCAGGCAAATTCAAGAAGTGTTATGTTGCATCTTACATGAACTGTACAGGGATGTGCAGTTTATTTGTTTACTTAAATAAAATTGCTTACAGAAAACAACAATGAATGTCCACACACACAACATACTTGAGCATAGCTATGTATTTCAGACACACAGCTTAGAAAATTCAGACTCACAGACAATGCCAGGACAAATTTCCTTTTGTCTTTTCACAGCTTTCTTATGAGTATTCCTGCCTCTGTTGAAAGAAGAGAATTGTATTCCCCTCAGTGGAGTCTGGTCAGTATTTTCTCTTAAACTCTGTGGTTTTACATCCCAAATCAGTAATTACTGTGAAGAGCAACCTACCATAACATCTGAAAATCAGCCACTTACTTTACAGTCTAATCTGAAGCTGATTCAATATTTTATTTTAAAACCAGCTTCATTTGACAATTACTTCTTAGAGTCTCATCTCATTTCTTTTGCAGGTTGATGACAGTAACACATTGCATTGGATTGTAGAACCAAAGTGCCAAAATCCTGTCTTTAGTCAGGGCTTAAGTCTTCACTTGTGGAAGAACACAATAGGCAAACATGTACACAGAAATTGGGACAAGTTTTGAAAGGGAAGTGATATAATGTCTATCAAAGAAGTTACTCTAGAAACAGTGTGATATTTAGGGCTTATTAAAAGATCAGATATATATTTGCTTCTCATTCTTGAAATGTATATTAAGACTAATCTCCCCACCCTGAATACCTACAAATTCTGAGAGAAATCGACTCTGAACTTAACAGTATTCAACAGATGCCATTTCAGTTCAATGCAGTATGGTTTTTTTCACGCATTACACTACATTAATATAGGTGCTACTGCTGCTATAAATCTATCCTAATCATGAAATTAAAATTCCCTTTGCATGTACAAGAGAAATCTTTGTAGAGGTTAATCTCAGAGAACACTAGTGACTTGAAAACTCAAAAGTACTTTCTAAATCTCCGTGCAACAGACAGAAAAACATTCATCCAAGGATCTCTCACAGACCTGAGAATGCTCTGTGTAAGTTACAGGTAGGTGTTACATTCCTTAGTATGCCATCTGTCAAGTGACAGACATTGGCAGAGACGGTTCCTAGGTATTTACAGGAGAAAAAGAAGATACTGTGGATTAATGGTTTGTGTTGTACTGTTAGCGTTTTGTCACCTTTTTACTTGAGTCTCAGTCACCTGTGGTGGCCACAACTTGCCAGGTTGGAGATGATAGAGCTGATAGAGTGAAGCACTTCTGGAATATGAAGTATGTGAAGGAGTACCAGTTTAATAGACCACAGTGCCAGGGAACTATGTCAAGCCTTGTAAGACTTGACTGTGGGCAAAATGTACAGGTTGGAGGTGTTTCAAGGACTGAAATGAGCACGAGAAAATTTCAAGATTTGCAATCCTTGCAGCCTGGGCTCTTAGTATTGTGTTAGCACAGAGCCAGATGCAGAAGCATGTAGTGGCTTTGGTCTATTATGCTATGGCTGTGAAAAAACCCCTAGTGACAAAGCAGAAATCACATTCTGGTGCAAAATTTCTTCCTCTTGAAAATTCTGATTGAAACACTCTGCCTGAAATGCTCAAGCTAAGTTGTATACCTGCAGTGAGTTATAGTTGTACATGCTCATATGACCAAGACAAGCTAAGACTTTGTACCTAACCTCCAGTCACTATCAGATGTGACAGGTTGGGTCTCATCACTGGGAATGCAAGCAAATGAAGGCACAATTAATTAACTGAAGTTAACACTCTGCTTATTATTGTAAGGCATGTTGAGGGGTTCTTCTGCCCTTAGGACTTGGCCATAAAAATGTTGACCAGCAGTGTGCTTCTAGAAATGTTTAGCATATATTCACAAACAGATCTGCCAGAAAAATTGACTCTGCCGGACATCGGCAGACTGTCATGGATACTGCAACAAACCTTAGAACCTGCCCCATTGCAACATGTGGGTAAGTCTCACCTGATTCCAAAGATGTAAAGTAGGCTGAAAACAACAAACACACACTTGAGTACTTTCCTATTTAGGGATGTTTTTTCAGCTTGACCATTGAAGAGCATTATGAAAGCCAGAATCATACAATTATTGATAAGAAATCAGAAATATCACCAGTACATATGACTAACATGATTATGACTTAAGCCCTTTGATGTTGTTTGTTACAATACAAAAGGTACTTTTTTATGTGACACCGGATATCACAGGGCTTGATTGCTCTGGCTGAGGGCTTAAGGCACTTTATTATGAAAGAGTTACGATTTCAAAAATCCCCTAAATTATAGAATATCCTGGCTCCTGTTTTGCTTTTGAAGGGAATAAAATTATTTTGCTGACATAAGCCACTAGGAGTAGCTCCACTGTCAGACTTCATCTGTTCTCACATACACCTGTGCCTACACGGTCTCCTTTTCACATTCATCTGTATTTTATGGTCTCTCTTTGCACTGTGTCTTTACCTGTGACAGCTTCTCCTCTAGCAACAGCAGTGTGTTCCCAGTCTACTCAACTTCCCCAAGAGAGCACTTGGACTTAAAGACTTCTGCATAACTTCATATGCCAAATCTGTAGTTCTTGTCCCTATCAGGTCAATATAGAAGATTAAAAATGACGGATTTTCCAGTCTTATTTACCTTTGACTCTTCTATCTGCTCTCTCCTATTTTTAATTTTATTGTGTTTCCTTTAGTCATTAATTTGTGATTAAAAGGAAAACTCTGTGGCTTACGTGTCTACAGATCACTTTTGTCCTGATCAGTGTGATAGTTTTAGTGGAGTTAAGAAGTTGATTTGGTTGGGAAGTGGGTAACAACTTGACTTCAGGGAAACTATGAAGTTGAATCCCTCAGGTAAAAGTGAATGGTTTAAGTCACGGAGTCCACATTTGGATCTGAATTGCCAAACTGTCTGTAAGGTTTTGGGCTCTATAGATCAGTCCATGTCTGAAACAAAACACTAGTATTTGCCACCCTGGGCTCCATTCAGGCTGCTTTCTTGAATTCCTCTTTTATTTAAGAAGTTACACCAAAATTATTAGCTGATTGGTAGCTACCAAATAGAGTGGTGATGCACCATTCAAGACAGATTGTATTTTTAAACTCTTATTAATTTTGTTGACTCCCATGATTTGAATGACTCCCATTGACTCATAAGATGTCCTCCTTTGGCTATCTCTCTGTCTGGTCATGTAATTAGAAAAACGAGTTTTGTTCTGAACCTCTAACGCTGACAGGAAGGAGAAGGGAGCAGGAGAGCATTTCCCTGAAAAGAACACAAATGATTAAGGACTGGAATGATTGATTTACAAGGAAAGATGAAAAGAACTGAGTATGTATAGCTAAAGGGAGACATGATGAGTGCCTATGAGTAAGCGAAGGGTGTAAGCACCAGGGAAGAGAGGAGGTGGTTGCAGAGACCTCTGAAGGAACATGAAGGGAAATCTGGACCAAAGGTTATGCTGATGTCTATCAGGAAATATTCAAAGGGAAACTCTGAGAGATTGACTTCTAGGGGAGACTCCAAAACCTTTGGTGCAATATATTTGGGGATAGTGACACTCTCAGAGAATGTTTCTGACCTTTAGTTTGGACCTCTTTGGAAGCTTCACTAAAAAGTCTTCCCAGTTGCAAAGAAAGTTAAAAAAAACCCAAAGCATCTGTCATATGATTAAAAAAGCCCTATAAATTTTCTGCTTTGAAAAAGTGTGGTTGAAAAATGCCACAGGTTAATCCAATCTCCATTGTTCTTATGTAAGCTTTCATCATTTCTTTTGTATAAAAACTCTTTCTTGAGGAGACCTTAGGAAAAGTAGAGTGAGAAGTCTCAGACTTATAGTGAAAATAGCTTTTGGCTATGAGAGGTGTACAGTTTTGTTCTAGAAAGAAATTATTTGCCTTGCTTTGTATTTTTGCTCTTCAATATATAATATATGCATCTGAGAAAGGATGGAGAGCTGGTACGTGCAATGAGCTGCTCACCTGCTGAGTTCTGGAGGACCACCTCTTTTCCTTTATTAAAACACAATAATCCAGGAAACTAATAACTCTATTTACAGACTTCATTGTTACATACTTTTGTATGACACAAGGTAGAGGACTCAGAATTAAGGTTAAAAATGAATTTACCTGTGCACTGAGTGAATAGCTAAAAGGAGTATATGCGTTATAACATACAATAACGTTTTGTCTCTAATATTTTTTCTGTAGCTTTAGGTACACAGGAATAGCAAATTGTGTTTGTTTCCCAGATTAAGGATAAATAGAACCAGGGAATGTCCTTTGTACAATAGTTACCTAGTAAAACTCTACTTCATTTACAAAATACAGCTGACGTATGAAACACAGTAGTGAGCAAAACATTTCTCAGAAATCTATTTACCCAAGTTGCATAGAGAGAAGAGAACTTATCATGTAAAAATATCTTGCTTTGATATGCTGGAACATGAGGACAATTAAATTAATTCAAATCTACAAATATGGGAGGAGGCAAGGTGGGGCTAACAAGTGATACAGAAGTTAATCTAGGATTTTGCAAAAAGGAAAATAATCAAAACACCACAATGGAAAAATAGATGCAGTGTCATGCATGAAGGAGGCAAAGTTTTGCTTGTCTATTGCTTAATCTTAATGTTCTTTTAAGGTCATTTTTATATTTAATGATAACAGAAGAGATAAGCCACACATATAAGAACAGGTGCAAGCACCACACTCCTCTGCCTATACTCTGAGTTGGCTGGACACGAGCTGGCACCAACACAGTTGTCACATAAATGTGTGGGCAGCAGGGCACTGACTCAGTTAGGACTGTCAAATCTCAGCCAAGAAGGCACAGATAGGTTACCCAGGGCCATATTGCACCTTACTTCTGCTTTTGTCTTTCTCTAAATTGACCCTTCAAAGGTATTGAGGGAGTCTACCTAGGCATGAACATGCAACACACTGTGAAGAACTTTGTCTCTCGGACCCACGGTTTCCCTGGCTGTAAGACAAAAATGTCCCTGTACCATAAACATTTTGTTAGGCTTTTGAAACTGCTATTTTGGAAGCTGTCAGAAGCTGGAGTGGAGGAATCTTTTCCCAGAACTGCACAATGACTTTAGCTAAGCATTCTAATACACGTTCTCATTGCAGTCTGAGTAACAACATTGCAACTACATCTATTTTTGCTTGGAATAAAAGTTGGCAGGAAAAGCTGAGAAGATTATTTACAAAATGCTCATGATATGGGTAAGTTGTTCTTCACTCTCATTTTCTCTATAAATGCTGAAATTCTGTTCTCTATGAAATGAATTCAAAATGACATCACTTGCTGGCAGGAAAACTTGTTAGCCTCCCTTCCCACTCTGCACTGGCAGTGGAACTGACACATCTGTTAGTGTTTTGGTCGAAACATTTGTCATCCCAGTTATTTGCACAATATAAATGTGTTAGCTGTGATTTTGGGTTGTGTGTAACAAACAAGAGTACAATTTGAGGTCTGCCATCAGTACGTTAGGTTATGTTAGAGAAAGAAATGGCAAAACCAAATGATACTTCTTTGTAACAAGGACACAGTTATGGGCAGATAAGTCAAGAGGCTTTACAAGTGCAGAAGCCAACAGTGGTGAGGTATAGGTGTGTTTAACTATGCAGAAATATTTACCTGACAAGGGCTACTATCTTTTCCTAGCAGTTAAAGATGGTCTTTATGTGTAAAGAAGACAATACTGGAAAACACATGATAGGACTCATAAGATATGGACAGCTGCCAGGCCTCTGAACAGCTGTGTGGTGTATAAGAATTGCTGCAGCTGTATTTAAACTAGAAATTAAATCTTTATTTTTTTTTTTTATTTATTTACTGTGTTCGGGCTTTTTACTTATCCAAGAGGAAGCATTAGCAATTACAAAATGTTTATTTCCCCACAAGACATGTTGGTTTTGCTTCTGCTGTCTGTGAGCTCCAATGTTCAGGAGGCAGCACTACTCATCCTTAAGACTGTGTATGTAGAGCAGTGGAGATATTTTGTTTACATACTTTGGTTAGTGTGAGAAAGACATTCAAACTAAGATTTGCACCACCTCAGGAGCCACTTGAAAAGGAATAAGGAATACTCTTCTGGTGTTTTGGAAACACTGGGAAAGAATCTGATACCGCTGTGTGTTCAGGATCCTTACGAGGCCGAGAACTTCAAGGCAGGTTTCCACAGCATGACTGATCCTGCAGGTTTGGTGGGTGTGCAGGAAGTGGAGCTCTTCTTCCCCAACTCTGGAAGAGCTTTCCTCTAGCCTGTGAAAACTGTTTGCTCAGACAAAAGGAAGTAATTGCTGCAGACTTGGACCTTGTGTGGTTTTATCTGGCTTCCAAACTCACTGATTCTTTTTCAATTTTTGTAAAAAAAAATTAAGAACATGAAATCTTGAACTTCCTCTCCCCTTTTCTGTAGTTCTGCATGAGTAGAACAGAAAACTGGGGAACATATATGTGAGTTGTTTCTAGAGAAGAAGACTGAACAACCCTGTGAATTACATAAATTTCTGGCAATATTAAACTCCTCGAGGGACAGCTTGTCCTGTTGTGGCATGTTTGGTTGTTCACTAAGGTCAATCACTGAATGGGATATTAAATGCCTGCCATAGTGTGGACACAAAGCTGCTGTTCCCATGCAAGGTTTCAGCTTTACTACTGCTAGAGCTGAACAAGACTGTAGTTAGGCACCTGTGGTTTTGGAATGAAAATTCTTGGGTTCTCCCTGCAAAGCCACATCTACAGTGTGTGGTTTGGCTGGCAATGGTGGATTCTGATTTGTATGCAAGCCTGTGGACACTTCTAATTTGATGTTTGTATGAAAGGCTATCTCTGTGGCCACTTTTAATTAAAGATTTCCGGTGAATTTAGTCAACAATTTTTGTTACTGCTGGGAGAGTACAGAGCCATGTTAAAAATTTATGGACAACAGTTAAGAAGATAAATAGTATAACATTTGGTAACAATAGTGAATGTGCGTGCAATTCCATATGGTGTTATATTGTAAGAACTAAATTCAGAAATTTTTATTTGATGGGCTCTCTAACTTTCTTTCTGTTTTTCATTACTTTCCTACTTATCAGGGTTAGATCCACTGATAGGGAAGGGGGCTAGAGACATTACAGACTCAGGCTTGCAAAGCAGCATTGTCATTTTCAGGTCTTCCCTCTAATACACATAAAATTTTGGTGTCACAGTTCCCAAGATCACCTGCTGCATAGAGAACTACTTTGTCTTACCAGCTTCCAGGAGGGACATCATACTTCAGTGCTGGTGCATTTTCCTGCCTGAAATCCTAAATACTTCTTTTGATGAAGGCTGGTCAAGAGACAACTAAACTTAATTCTTCAACAATGATTACAATTACACCTCACAAATAGAGCATGCTCCTCTTCTCGTAGATATCCATCTGTTCTGCAGAAAGGTAAATGGTCTCAAATGAGGAAGAGAAGTGGAAGATAATGTTAGTCTTTGGGTTCACAATTAATCACCTAAAAGCTTTTACAGTCTAAATGAAAAAAAAAAACAGCTCTGACTTTGATCAGCCCTAAGTCAGAGACAAGAGAAGAGGGAAAGGGGAATAGTTACTCTGAAGTGGCATTTAGTTTTCTAGATTAAAAACACTGAAATTTTTAATAATGCCAGTGAATAATGCCTGGTGAATCAGGAATAATTGCAAAAAAACTTGGATACTTATATGAACAGAAAATCTATACAAGATTTAATTTCAATAAATAAAATAATTTTTATCATTTCAAAGTGCTTTGTTATGGCTGTAATATCTTTTTTTTTTTTCCTACTGTAATTAACTGATCTTAAGAATGTGCAAACAAGTTGCCACAAGTGTTAGGCTACTTAGTAATAACTGTGCACCTTTTTACCCATCAGTAACTGTAAGATCATTTACTTCCAAGAGGGGGAATTCAGAAGAGGGATGGGCAACCTCAAATTACCACACATTTATAACCATGTAAAAGTCTCCCCACAGGCAGTTACCACAGATGAGCTAAATTACTGCAAATTCAGACTCTTGCTTATATCACATTAACCGCATTATGTGCCTGTCTTTACATTTCAAAACAATACATAATTTCTATGCAGAAGACATCCAGTTCTCATATAGCTATGTTGAACGGAATTGTTAAGATGTTGGAAACAAACAAAACTTTTTTTCTTGTGAACTTAAAAGATTTGTTCAAACCACTCCTTTCCTGAATAATGTTTCAGTTACTCTTTAATTTCCTAGTGGCAAATTATTTTTTTCCTCAAGTGATTCTTTACCATCTCAAGTTGGAATGTTCTTTTCCTGTTGAAGTCAATGGAAGAATATCCCTTGATTTCCTTCAGGAATTCCTGCCAGCTCCTCAATATGTAGAAACCATCAATATTTTCTTCCTTTTCTTCCTATACTCTTGGTATTTTCTTCATTATTCTTCTTATAAAAATACAGATTTTTAAAGGTTGAGGTTTTTTAATGTGAGTTCAAGGTGTGTGGAATTTAGAAGCCTTCACTGAAAAGTCTACAAGAAATTGGTTTATTAAAAAATCACCATAGAACAAGGAATCTTAAGAAAGAAGAGGATTCTGGTTATTTATGAAGAAAGACTGTTCAGACTTGGATCCCTTGAGGCATCTAAGAATTTGCAGCAGTTTTTATAGCAAAGGCATCTAAAATTAGACAAAACTCCAGAGTTTCTTGTATCATTACTAACCAGATGCTGTTAGAAGATAAGCCACATTCATTTTCCAGTGCTGAGCCTTCCAGAGCATGCAAAAGAAAAGGTAAAGACCAAATGTCACAGCTCAGAAGGGTGACTTCAATTAGGGTAGCACACTATGTCATTTTTGTTTCATAAATCACGTGCATCTGAATCTTTTGATTGCTCTCTAGTCATGACCATAGCTGCTGACTGCAAATCCATGCATTGCTTGGGGAATTCCTGCTGGATGCTCTCTTCTGAAGGGGAAGTTTCAGCTACTCTGCCAGGACAAGGCAATTCACACCTTAAACTATTAAGAAATTAATTATGTGCTTCCAGTCAGCCTCTAAAGTGGGTTCCGCATTGCTCACCTGGAACTTGTTAGTCTTTAACAGCAAGTAACATTTATCATCATTCAAAATACTGGAGAGCAGGTGGGTTATTGCTGGCCCAGTGTTGGCCTGATGAAAAGTAGGTTTGAACTTCATTCTTCAACAAGTTACTCCCCCATACTCCTAGATGACTGTGAATTCATTACCTTTATCTCCTTGGTTAAACACATACTTGGTCCGTATTCTCCAGAATGTGGTGTATTTGGGTAATCATCAATTTTGGTGTTCACATCCAGTGTTTATTGAGTGAGCCATCGCCAATATCTTTTTTATACTATGTATTTTCTTCTCCTAGTAGAGACAATGTATATTTTTTTAAACAGGAGACAAAAATCATGGAGTCATTCAGTCTGGTCAGGAACTAGGAAGGTCTCTGCTCCAACATCCTGCTCAGAGCAGAGTGAGCACAGCCTTCAGGCTCCCACAAAGCTGTATGAATCCAGACATTTATGGTGAAAGTTACAATATTCAGGAAACTTTGGGGATTTACTACCATCTCCATATAGTCATCGCCTTGCTAATGGCATTTTAAAAATAATGCAGGTTCATGAATCATAGATAATCTACCTGTGTACCTGCCAATCAATTTGTTACTTTGATTCACTTTAATAGCACCCATTTTTGCTCCTGTTTTTGTATTTACTATTCACCTGCTATCTCTCTCACATACGGGGAAAGAAAGAAATGAATTAAGTAGAATCAGCTCTCTGCAATCAGAGCTGAAGCCTCCTGAGCTGAAAAATGACTCACATTTATCTGCTGGTATCTCTCCTCACAAGTCTCCTGCAGCAACATCTCTCAAAGTCTCTACTAATTGAGCCATTTTCTGAATGCCAGCAGTGAATGGGAGCTAGTGAGATGGAGACCGAGCAACATATGAAATTTGTCATTAGAGGGAATGGCAGTTTTTCTAGAATATTTTTCACGAAGGTGTATTGAAAGTGCAGTTGAGGAAGTGTAATTTACTGCTAGCCTGCATTAAGCACTGACCTTCATGCTACTCAGTAGTAAGCCAAGAAGAAAAGATGTTAAGATACAATGAGAGCTTAAACAGAAGTGACTGTAATTAAAAATATATATTGGATTTGGGAAATGCTTGGTTACAGTTTTAATGAAAACATTACTGTGACACTGATATTAAGATTTAAATCCATCAGAAAGAAATCATAGACATACAAATACAATCTAGTTCTCTAGACAGCTAAAATTACATGCTCCTGCTCTTCTTCTCCTGCATTATGCATCCAGCCGCATTGTCTTTCTTATTTCATTTTTGTGGCTAACCTAATTTTATAGCCCCAGTTTTTATGTAATGCTAGTATGGAGCAGCAGGTGGTCATCAAAAACTCTGTGTCACTAAGAGCACCCCTGACATTCTAAAAAATCATGAAAGATTAATGCATGTATAGCAAGGCTGTTTCTCACTCGTGAGCAGAGAAATTATTCCCTGCCCTGACAGTTAAAAGGACTCCAGTAACACCAAATGCTAGCTAATACCTTTTCTGCTAGAAGAAAATTCGCAGTATTATATGGAGTTTAAAGATCAAATTGTACTGAAGAAGAATATAAAATTCATTCTTTTGTGCTAAAGGAGATTTTTTTTTCTGATCAGAGCTGTGTTTGGTATCAGTAGTTGGTTGCAGGCACCTGTAGAAAGTGAATTAGAAGAACGGTACTTTTTCTTAGCTGTACCCTCCCAGCACCCCAAGCTGCAGTTTAAACATTCCCAGAGCCACAGGAAATTATAGACTTGGTCAATTCCCTTTTTTTAACCACTCTGTACATTTTGCATCCAGAAAATCCTGCAACAATGTGTCCCACAGTGTAAAAATTTGGTGAGTGGAAAAAATCCTTTGTTTTGTTTTGAATCTTATGATTACTGATTGTGCTATATGTCCATTAATTTCTCTTTCTCCAGTAAAGATGAATAACAATTCTGATTAATTTTTCCATGCAAGATTTAGAAAGTTGTGTAAACTTTATGTTTGGACTTAACAATGATAAAGGTCTTTTCCAATCTAAATGATTTTATGAAACCTTTAGGTTTTTTTTCTTCTTAGTGTAGGCAGAAAAGCTCCACCTCAAGCTTTCTGGAGTGAGTTTTCTGGGCAAATATGTTTATACACATTCTGACAAGAATAATATTATTCCTTTTATTACACCATTATAACTTAGAACATGGTAACAAATGTAGGGAGGTAAAGCCAGAGAAGAAAGCAGCCAGGGTTTACCTATAATCTCAGCAGATTTCTGTGCTCATCTGATCCATATCTTTGACCATGTTGCAATTTATCCCACAGTAGCTGCAAGGGATATTTTCCACATCACTCGTAATATAGAAGGAAAAAGTTCTGACTTGTTTTTAAACATACTCCACCTTTCTTTTTATGACTATATGTATATATTCACACAGCTCACCACTACCGTAAACTCAAAAAAAAATCTACTTATTTTTCTCACAGTTTTTACTGTGATGTATTTTTTTGATGTCCTTGGGTCTCATTTTGCAATTGAACCTCATAATGGGGATGATCTTCAAATCTGCAGGCAGATAGATTTTGGATCAATGAGAATAGGACTGATTCATGTTTTTGTTCCGGCACAGCAACACAAATGGTCTTAGGAGCATCTATTGGACGTACAGTAGAAACTTTACTTGGTCTGTGAAAGCCTCCTCAGATGTTGCTCACTGTGATTTCCTCAAGGCTAGAGCCATCCTTTTGCCCATGCAAACTCCTGTACAAGTGGAAGCTCACCATGCAGGACCGCCTTGTAATGGTACCATGGAGGATAAGGGGCACTCAGCTGCAAGAAGCGTAACATAAAAGCTCTGAAAGAAACTATGGCATTTTTCAGATAAGTGGTAGCAAGGTTTGCAAGTTCAATGTTTTGTTTCTTTCTTTTGTTTCAGTGGAAATGATGATTTCAGCCCAACAATTCTTTCATTACTTCTTCCTATTCCAAGAAACCATTTAATATGTACTTGGAAGTAAAGGAAAGAAAACTGTGATAACCTGAGACATTTGGAGAAGGTCCTCAGTTTTATTTGTTGTTTTGGGGTTTGCATTTGATTATTTGCATCTGTCACTGATAACGAACAGTATGGCAAGAAACCTATTTCTGCATTGGTTCTCTAGCAGCCCTCAGTGGACTCTTCAAGCTGTCACTTGTCAGCTACATTAGGGATATTTAGATTGAATACAGGTGTGGATCTCAGTTGCTTGTTGACTACACATGTTCCCACTAGACAGGCACTTTGAACTTTCCCTCCAATGTCTTCTCTTAAGGATTACAAAAATGGGCCCCTGTGACGGCCCCACTCATGTCCCACAAGCACCACAGGCTGCCCGGGTGCCTCCATGACTCAAGACCTCAGTAGAATCCAGCCTGCAGTTGAGTGACAGGCTTGTCTTCGTGTAGCAATGGCAAACTACATACATCTCCAGGGTTATTTTGAAGAACAGCTTTCCAAGCTCATCAAATACATGGATGGCATGAACAGAGATGTACTGCTTGGAAATTTGTTTTGCAACAGAAGGCATTTACTGTTGGTGCACAGCAGAGAAGTAGGACTTTCTACCACCCCGTGCACTGTGTAGAAAGTTTCATATTACAGACTGATTTTTTTCTGTCAAGAGTGACATCCTCTGCTAACACATTACATAATGATTCACATTCTGCCCTCACTTTCATTTCATTAAGGCAAAAACATTATCAGCTTCACCGGTGGTTGGATGCTCTCTCTAGAGATCAAAACTAAGTCCAATACAAGTTTTGTTATTAAGACTACATGTATAGCATGATTTGAAAGGTCTTGAAACACTAAAAAGAGGATAAATGGATGAAGGATTGTATTATTTGCCTATATTCAGTGGACTATACTTGTCAAAAGTGGTTGAATATCCAAATTAAGTTGAAGTTAATCCCTGTATGAGCCTATGAAAACCTGTTCCCAACAAGCCTTCATAATTAATTCTTTGTGCCAGGAAATATGAAATAAATTGTTTTAAAGCAATAATGTTTAGGTAAGCAAAAAAAAAGTTTCCCACTGAGAGATATTTTATGAACAAAATTAAATATTATAAAACCATATTATTAAATTCTGTCAAAAAGTTATTAATCTTGTTACTCTGGCATTGGTACCTTAGGTCTCCATAATTATGGATTAAGACTTAAAACAAAAATATAGTCTGTAAGGTGTTTTTCAAAGTTCCTGAAAAAGAATATAAAACTTGCAAGTATCAGACTCACAATGTGTCTTTCTATTATTATTATTAGCTTCTTATGTACTGAGTCTATGATCAGCAGTGTATAAAGCTCAGTATGAACAGAGTCCCTACAAAAATGAGTTTAGAAATTATGAAATTGACCCAAAAGAAGACACATTTAGTAATCTAAATTGCTAAAATGTAGGGATATCTCTGTGTGCTGAGGACAACACTCCTCCATTAATTTCTGAAACTTGTAGGAAAAAAACCTTTTACAAGGAGAGACAATCTGGGGAAGGGAATTACATTTATCACAGAAAAAGATGAAAGGAAGAACAACAGATTCTTAAGACAACAACAAAGAAAAGAAAAGAAAAGAAAAGAAAAGAAAAGAAAAGAAAAGAAAAGAAAAGAAAAGAAAAGAAAAGAAAAGAAAAGAAAAGAAAAGAAAAGAAAAGAAAAGAAAAGAAAAGAAAAGAAAAGAAAAGAAAAGAAAAGAAAAGAAAAGAAAAGAAAAGAAAAGAAAAGAAAAGAGAAATGAAATTTCAGTTGGAAGAGATCTAGAACATTCATCTAGTCTAGCTGCCTGATCACATCAGGGTTGACCACAAGTTAAAGCATATTGTTAAGAGCATTGTCCAAATGCCTCTTAAACACTGACAGGTTTGGGGCATTGATCACCTCTCTAGGAAGTCTGTTCAAGTGTTTGACCACCCTCTTCCTACAGAAATGCTTCCTAACATTCAGTCTAAACCCCCTGGGGTGCCAATTTGAAACTACGTGTCCTACGACTACATGCCAGGGAGAAGAGACCAGCACCTCCATTTCCCCTTCTCAGGACAGTGAAGAGTCCAATGAAATCACCCTTCAACCTCCTTTTCTCCAAACTAAACAAGCCCAAAGTACTCACCTGCTCTTCATAGGACATTCCTTCCAGCCCCTTTGCCAGATTTGTTGCTCTTTTCTGGAGGCATTCAAGGACCTTTGCATCATTCTTAACTTGTAGGGGCCAGAACTGCACACAATATTCAGGGTGAGGCCACACCAGCAGAGAAAACAGCAAGATAATCACTTTTTTTACCAGCTGGTTACACTGTGTTCAATGTATCCCAGGATGCAATTTGCCCTCTTGGCTGTCCAGGCACACTGCTGATTCACGTTGAGCCTACTGTTGACCAGCACTCCCAGATCCCTTCCTGCAGGACTGCTCTCCAGCCTCACCTCTCCCAATTTATTCTTGCGTCCAACATTATTCTATCCAAGGTGCAGAATTCGGCATTTCAACTTGTTAAATTTCATCTCATTAATCATAGTCCAGTGTTCCAATCTACCTATTATAGATCCCTCTGCATGGCTTCCCTTCCCATAAGAGAGTCAACAGCACCAACCTGTTTCATGTCACCAGCAAAGTTGCTAATGTTGCATTCAACTCCTGCATCCACATTGTTGATACACACACTGAACAGAACTGCCCTGGAGATGAACCCTAAGGAATACCACTGATGACTGGTCACTAGCCAGATGTAGCCCCCTTAACTATAGCCCCTTGAGTCCTGCCTTTCAGCTAGGTCTTCACCCAGGGTATCATGAACTCATTCATCCTACAATTATGAAACTTGATCAAAAGGATGCTGTGAGGGACAGTGTCAAAAGCCTTACTAAAACCCAGAAAAACATCCACTGCCTATAATAGAAGGTTATCAAACTGCAACTTTTCTTTCGTGAACCCATGTTAACTCTGCCCAGTGACTGCGTTATTTTTTAAATGCATTTCAACAGTACCCTGCATAATTTTCTCCATATTTTTTCCAGGAACTGAGTTTAGACCAGCAGGTCTAAGGACACATTAAAAAAATGGTAGTAATGTCAACTTTGTCTGCCCATAAGGTAGGTGGTTGGGTCTAAAACAGTCATATCTTCCAGTTAACGAATATAGATTGCTTGTTCCACTCCAAAATGTTTCCAGGATACTTGAATTGTCATTTGGAAGTGACGCTCTCCCTTTTATTGACTGTGTAATGAGCTTAGAGTTGTCTTTGGGGGGCTTTCCTCTCTTAAGGAACAAAAATTATGTTGCATATAAGGAAAATCTAAGCAACACAAGCAAAGTTGTGTAAGAACAGATCAGGTCACAGAGGATGAAGGTCCCAGTAATCCTGGCTCCCCTGGCATTAGGTCATTGAAAGGGTTGAAATGGTGGTACCAGTGCCTTACATCGATGTGTGGTTGGATTTCTAAGAACCACACTGATACAATCACATCTTTGTCAGTCCACAGTCTCTAGTGCCCCAAAGAAACATGGTTGCATGATGGTGAGAAAATTCCATTATATATATCAACTGTAATTTTATATTAGAGAATGAAAGTTACAACAAGAGACGTTCTAGATATAGCTTAAGGTTTTAAGATCTCTGCAGAGGAATATTTTTACCAGTGTAAATTGTCCCTCAAAATCTTTTTTAATTCCTCCACTGGTTCTAGTAAAAGCGTTCCGTAGATTTACTACTTTCCCTAATTGGATTATCTTTGAATGAGTGCAATAGGTAGATGTTCCTGTTCTAGTAAACATACAACACAACTCTTTCACTCTTCCCTGTAAATCACTGTTATTGGATCATAACCCTGGAATTCAGTCAGCAATTTTTACTATAATCCACATCATTTATTGAGATTATTTGTTGGTAATATAACATGCTTGGTGTTTCATTACAGTTTCTTTACACTCTGAAGCACAGGCAAGCAACCATTAAGCATGAGGCAATGCTCAGTCACATTTTGTTATGTCTGATATTTACTTTATGCTGGTAATCCACTAAGACATAAGCAAAACAAACTGAGCAAATGTTTAATTAACCATATTTTTCAGTTGTTTTCCCTTCAGCTTTACAGAAGACTGGCTTGGTTACAGAGTCTGTCACCTCCAAGGGATAGCTTTGTAACCAATTCAAAATGATGGCTTTTTGGTGGTAGTCTAGGTAGAATTAGTTGGTTTAATCTGTTTCATAGTGAATGTTTAGAACATCGTTTTTAGACACAGGTTTGTCTGGAGCACATGCTTTTTACCTCTGTAATTTACCTCTGTAAATGTGGCAAGTATTGTCTTCTCATCCCACTTGATCCCTCTAGAACTTTCTTGATCCCATGTGGGAGGACATTTGCACTGCAACTAATATTGTATCTATTGTTTGCACAGCTAGAGAAATTCAGACACTTGTGTTCACCAGGATGGGAACACCAGCAGTTATATAAATTCTACATGAAGTTTTAAAATGTTCCTTGAGATTTTATTATTAATACTTGACAGTTCGGAAGGCTTTGGAAAATTCTGCATGACAACATACATTTGCAGAAATCTACATGAATATGTTTATGTCTGAATTTTTATTTCTATTTTTTTCCCCAAAGCCGAGTTCCAACTACCTACTCAATTTTACAGTGATCTTAGACAAGTTTACTGTATGGTCTTTGCCATAACATAAAGTGCTGCCACCCTACAGCCTGGGGTCAACTGCAGCTTTTCCATTCCAGGGAAACTTACTTTAATGTACTATTTATTACTTCTTCCTGCTGTTTAGGTTGAACCTGGTCACCTCGCTGCCCTACCTCATCATTTAGATTGCACATAAAAAATTATTTGTATTCATATTTAATGGGGTGGTAAAGTGGAAAAGGAATGATTTCATTGCCAGTAGATCAGTGACGTTTTCTGACGTTTGTTGCAGCTACCAAAATCTTTGATACCATCTAGAACAATTTTGGTTGGTTGATTGGTTCTTTTTTTGTAATAGAAACACAGAAAAAAAAAAAAAATACTTGTCTCTAGAGCAGAAGCATTGTCTCTGTCCTAAAAAATGTGTCTCTGGAGGTTGTGTACAGAGAGAGGGCTGAATAGGTAATGGTTTAAAATTTATCTGCATCACCCCAGATTGAATATACCTCTTGGTACTGTTCAGATCAAGGCACAGTTTAGGAATTCTTTTTATTTCTTATAAGTACAGCTAAAAGGTGTTTAGCTTTATTCACACTTGTTTAAGTTCTTTTCTGTTTTAAAAAAAAAAGTATTGAAAAAATTAAAAGAAATGGACTTTTCTGACAATCTTTAATCCCTCTCATTTCTTAGCAATTGTTCAAAGTGGTTAAAGATCTGTCAGTGACTAAGTAGGAAAAAGGGAGTTGACCCTACCCATTTTCTCCCTCATATCTTTTGGAAAAAATAGTTCAGCACCTTAAGTAAAGTTAAATAAAAATAATCTCAAAATAGATCTAAAAGTCATTAAGTGATAAAGGCCAAGCAGACTCCACAAGGAAAGAATACTATAAAATGCCACGTATGATGCTTTCATAGTTAGAAGACCAGTGGGAGTAATACAGCTGTGATATGGACAGAACAATCACCAGGATGCAGTCGTACCACCTTTGTGCCACCTTCTAAAATAACTCTGTTAAGTCTTACTCTTTTAGTCACTTCAAGACAGTTTATGTTTTCATGTTCTTGGACTTTACATTGTCAGGAATTCTCCCGTTGTACTGGCCTTTCATTTTAACAGACCATTGAAAGAGAAAATTAACAAAAGTCAATTGCCATGCTCATTGACATGGTGCTGTGACTCCTAACCGGGAGGGGTCCGGTGTTTTCCAAGGCAGCACAGCTTGAAGAGTCACCAGGAGAGGCTGTATGGACACACCGACACTACTGCATTAAGTAGTGCTAAGTAACATTTCCAGCACCAAAATTTGATAATCCATACTGTGACATACTCATCAAATCACAGAAAAACTAAACATGGGAGGAACCCCTGTGGTCACCTTGCCCAGAGTCCAGGCATTGTTTTGTCCTAAGGTAATGAACAATTTTCCAAGCAGTTCCTGGATATGGTTTGAGGAGCAGAAGCTGCTTTCAATACAGGTTTTGCATGCAGTCACCCCACTCTGGAGTCAAAGGGAAATCAATAATGTGAGTATGGGCTCTTTCATGACAGCTGAGCTACTACACCACCAGTCGTGTCCATCCATCTTCTATGTTGTTTGAAAAAGGAAATCACTCATGGTCATCAAAGAAATTCTAAGAGATACTGTAATCCTCCACAAGTTAAAAATAAAGCATTCTGATACAAGTTTAAGATATCCAATACATTGTCTTCCTCACAGGAGAAAAGAAAGTAAACTGAATCACATCTCAGGACTACATCAGTGCCTCTTGCTCCTCTGCTCATGTTAAACCAGATTCCGGGTTTAGGGTGGGGAGGGAATTTCTCTGTTCCCCATACAGAGCTGGCAAGGGCTGACAGGGGTTTTCATAATACCCTCTCCAGTGTAGGCTGCAGTCATCCAGATCACCAGGATTATTTAAACTCTGAGCTAGTTTATTTTTGATTCATCTGAACAGCATCAGTCTTTGTGGCATGGATAATCTTTAAACTAGCTTTAAGTGGTTAAGAAGTGATTGTATCTAGGCATGCAAAGCTGACAGAAAAACCACATCATGGCCTAGATTCAACATGCAGGTTGCTTGTCTGTGTAATTCCTGGTCTGTGTGCTCCTCTTTTTCTGTTCCCCAGGTACCCTAACTCTCTATCTTTACCAGCAGAAATTAAAATATAAACTCTTAAAAGTAGCTGCTACATTTTTCCTTACTCTCAGGAGTTCTGTACTTACGCATAACCCTTTGCATGATTTTATAGCAGCAAATGCCTAACTTTCATTTGTTGAAAATGAAATACACACTATTTCTTGTGGCAATTCTTGGAATATGTTTTTCCTTTATCTTTTTCCAGGGAAAATATTTCTTTTCCATTAGCAGCAGGTTTCTGTCAACACATTTTCCCTCAAAAATATTTTTTGGGAGGACATGGCATGAACGGAAGAGTATTTTCAGTCAGAAAAATTTGAGTGGCTGTAATTGATAAAAAAAATTCAACACAATTGACAAAAGGAATAAAGAGTGACATTGCAGAAGAGACCTGCAACTCCTTGGTCTGCTGTGACAAAAAATCAAGAAAAAAACAACCCCAAACTCTGGGAAAAGAAATACAGCAAAATTATACATTTCTCCCAGGAGTGATGCATTTTTAATATTACTACTATTAACAATTGACACTATGAAAAGCAAATATATTAGCATTTTTCTGTATTGTTTATCATGATAATCTTTAGAAAAAGTTCTAGGTAGCAAATTACTCCAGGATAATGCTAGTTTAATCACAATATTGATCAGTGTAGTGCCAGGTACTGTTGAAAACCATGTCCAGCTGATTTTCAATAAGCCTGTGAAAGAGTAAAACAGATGAGGCAGAACAATGTGCTACCATGGCTTGACCACCTTAAATAGAATCATTTAGTCTGAATTTGGGTATCGCTGCAGAAAATTGCATAATAGAATGCACAAACATACCCTAGGAGTTTTAGTGGCCTAGTTAGGGTGGTACAGTGATACCAGCAGAGTTATGCAACCAAACTAGGAATGCAGACAGTTCCCGTGGCACCATCTCTCCCGAAACATACAGATGCTCTTTCTTATGTATAATCTGCCCTCTTGGAATAACATCAAGCAAGATATGTTATCCATTCAACCACATGCAGGATGGCAGTTGAAGTAGTGCTGCGTTTATCTCACAGGGAAGCCTGGTTTAGAGAGCTTTCTATCTTAAATGTGAATGGTGAGGCCAATTTGAAATGCCTGGTGGCTTCAGACTAGATGTACTTGGGATTCATACCCTTTTCATCAGCATGAGCACCTGCATTCCCCTCCTATATAATTTCTTTTTTCTGAAAACATGTACTTTTTTTGGTAAAATGACAACTCTTCTTTACCTGCAACTATTACCTGTACAGTACTCATGGTATTTTCTTAAACAAAACATTTAAATTATGGGGCATAATGAATTTATCCCATCTCTTATAAGTAATGTATGGTTGAAAATGTCAGTGTATTTTTCCTTTTCCCCTGGAGTCAAGCAATTATGAGTCTGACAATGGTTACTGATTTCTAAAAAGCTTGCCCTTGAAATTACCTCAAGAATCCATTTCTGTGACATGAATTTGTCTTGAATAACCTGGAAACTGTCAACTAAAGTGATCAAATCTTTTACTGACAGTGATTTCTTTTCCTTTGGTTAAAAAATTTGTTAATTAATGTTTATCTTTTGTAGTGTTGAGAATTCTCAGTTTGTCATTTTCCAATGATGGTTCTTATTTATTTAAACTTCTAAATTCCTTCACCTGTGTGCATTATTTTTTTACATTTAAGCCTCTGATTACATGTATAGTAGAAAATTTTGTAATTATTGTTTCATAGAATAATTTTGTTCCATAATTTTTATAGAGCTTTGAATTCCACTGCAGTGAAACAGGACTCTCATGGGTCCAGAAAGGTATTTTTCACAATGGATGGCTTTGAGGCATAAACATAACTCAGTCCTACAAATGTTTACATGCATAACACTACTGGGAGAAATCCTTATGCCACTGAAGTGAATAGGAATTCAGAGTAAAATGCTCATTAAACCTTTTGGGGACTTTTGAAAACCCAAAGCTAATCTGCTAAAGAGAGACGGCTATAAACTCACCTTGACAATATTTTATAAAATAAATAGTTATTGTACTAAGTCAAAACATAGAATTTGTAGAATATATAGAGTGCATAAAGCTTTTGTACAGCAAATGTACAGCTATAGAGAAAGCCTTAATTTTTAGAAACTCCTTATCTTCCGAAATACAAACTGCACTAACACTAGAAGATGCTGGGATTTAGGTCTGGGCCAGCCTGCAGTGATCAATGAAATGCACTATTGAATGGTCAGTTTATATTAAAAATACCTACAAACAAACAAACATGCAAAAAACTACATTAAAAAAAACCCAGTGATATAGGACTGGAATTCAAATCTCTTCTTCCAGATACAAACACAATATTATACCAGCTTGGTTTTAAAATTTCCTTACCTTTACCATACTTGCTGGTATACTTCTGCTAGGACTTTCCCTCATGATAACCCGTATCCTGGACTTCAGTCATTCAGCTGGTGAGACATGCCTATCCAGACATGCTTAGAAATATAAGGTTGTGGAAAAGCTTTGGGATCTGGTCCAAATCTCACAAACTTCTTCAATGCAGTCCAATAGAGAGATAATTCCAGATTGGCTTTAACATTCATTTCTTAGTCTCAATATAAGAGCACCATAGACATTTTACTTTAATTACAAGACACTTAATTGCCTCCTTAGATTGTGCCTCAAGTGTTTAACATATTGCATATCTTACAAGGGGCCATATCATGAGGTGTCATTAAGTAAGAGGGTTTTGGTTACTGTTATTGTCCTTTTTCTGCTGAGCTTTTTCATCTATCAAATCAAAGTCTTTCACTTTGAGCTGCCTCTGAGTCCAGCTGGGTCCAACAGCATATGAGACTGAAAGGTGGATTCATGGCCCAGTGCTGATCTCTTATCCCTAAAACTACTGCAGAAAAAAAAAATAATTGTTGTATTGGGTGGGTGAAGACAGGTAAGATTTGCTGTGCCTACAGTCTGCATGCACTCATCTGGGCTTAGGCAGCCTGAGGTACACCTACACACTTTATTTCCCAAACAAAATCCCATGCAAGACATGTCATTGATCCTCTCAGTCCACCCACTAACCTTCTCCTGGCAGAGCAGATACAGGGAGCTGCGCCAGGCTATTTGTTGACCAGGTATCCTAGCAGCAGCCAGAACGCGCATCCAAGCTAAAATTTAGTTGGGGCAGTTCTAGAAATTCAGAACTAGCACTGAGCCTTTCTACTAGGACCCATGCATCCCTGTTGGCACTATTACTTTTATCTTTTTGTATGTTACATGGTTCAAATTCTAGTTCTTTAGTGTTTGCAAACTGCTGTATTTCTGTCCTTCTGAGGACAAATTCCTCCAAGTCTGGTATGAGAAAAATCAAGAATAAACTTTCTGCTTCTGGATTATGAAAGAGCAGAAGTTGTAAGGTTAATTTTTCAAGACACCCAAGAGACTGGATTTAGTCTCTAAGAAAAGAAGGAAATTGCTAAGAAAATTTATATATATACTTTGAATTGTAACCCACAAGTATGCATCAATATGTATGCTCGATACCACAGTTCTATTCTTCATGATGTCTTCACTTACCTGGGCTGTGTTGCTAGCTGCAATTTTTTGTAAGATATACTTAAAAGTAAGCGTAAGAGAGAAACTATGAGAGATGGGGAAAATCAAGAGTGGACTTCCATGTTCATTCAGCCAATCAGTATTTTAAGAAAATATCTTTAATACGTGACAAACATACAGTTTGTTAGTTTTCCCCACAGATTACTTAGAGTACATGGGCTTTAATCTGATTTGACAGCCTTGTGATATTTTCTGCCATTCTTGTTCTTAGCAAAGTGCTCTAAAAATGCATCCATAATTTATTTATGGGACCTTCTTTAACCCTTGAATAACTACAATACACACTGTAGCTTTCATCCTTGAACTGTCAGTGCTGGTTGTGGAAAGTGCTGTCAGACACCTCTAAGGTTAAACAGTTGAGTATTACTTTCCTCCTAAAACAATAAATAGCAAAAAAACCCACATTGTTATCTTGTCAGAACAGTGGAGAATAAAAATCAGAACCCTCTACCATATTAAATCTCCACAGAAAAATGCACAAGCACCATGAAGACACAGAGAGCTATTAATAATTTTGTGAGATACTTTAATTTCTAACAAAGCAAAATCCCAAGCCAATTTATTTTTATCTGTACCAAGTGCTATTTTTTTCACTACAAACATACAGAACTCCTTCTAACATGATTATACCATTAGAAATTCTGTACAAAAGAACTTTTCATAATGGACATACTCTATATCTCCTCTAAAGCTCTTAGTTTCCTTTGTACTATATGCCTCTCACTGTATTTGGATTTGTTGCTATTATTTAATATAAAATAACTTGTCATTTTTTGATGCCAGAAGTAACAATTTGGTGTAAGTAGTTTAATTACTAAACCATTCAAACAATTATATGGTTAATATAAGGAACAGCCCAAACTTCTACGCATTTATTCTGGATTTGGTCTGACCATCATTTGTGAAAAGATAGTGTGTCATTTCTCTTCCCTTCAACCTGGCATATATATATGATTAGCACTGTGTCCATATAACCATTCCTGGTTAAACTAGCCTCCTACCCCAATATTGCGTGGGGTCCTGACACAAACCTGAATTTCACAGACTCACAGAATAGTTGAGGTTTGAAGTGATTTTTGTAAATTATCTATTCCAACCTCCTCCTTAGAGTAGGTCCAGTTATAACAGGTTGTTCAAGACCTTATCCAGTCAAGTCATGAATATTTTCAAAGCAGGAGATCCCACATCTTTCCTCGACTGTCTTCTGTGAGTACATTTTTTCCTACTGTCTAGTCAGATTTTCCCCTATTGCAGCATGCATTCATTGCCACCTGAACCCTTGCTGTGCAACCCCAAGAGAAATCTCACTCCCTCCATTTTTAAATTCTGGAAACTGTGCCTTTATAGTCATACAGAAATGGGGTTATCCACAGCTAATAATCACTAATCAACTCTGCAAGTGAGGAAATGACTGTGTCAACTTGGTTGTATGTTCTGGGTGTTCACATAAGTGAGTATACCCTCGAGACATTTCCATCATATGCCAACTGATGATAGCTCCCATCAAAAGATAAAACACTCAGTTAAGATTCAGCCTGCACAAAACATCTCATCTGCTGTGCTGATGTAGGTGCTGGGACATTGATTCTGCATCATTTAGGAAATCTTCCTCTCTCCACAGGAGAGGCATTCTCAGCAGACGTTCTCAGTAGTCAGGTCAAGTTATAGATTATGTGTAGACTGTGCAGTTTAAAACTTAGATACGGCAGCAAGTTTGGTCCTGGGTAATACATCTGCTTATTTTCATGTAAGCAACTGTCATCTCTTTTTCTATGCTTGACACATTTTGAACTCATGGCTGGTGGGCAACAAAACATTGTACTCACTAAAAGAAGTACTTCTGGAAACTGTATTTCTGGATACTATAGTCAGCATGTATTTGTTAAGGGGAAATCATACCTGACAAACATGATAGTCCCTATGCAGAAAATACTAGTGCAGCGTGTTGGAACTGACTGTCTGACCTGCTGGGCTCAAAGGGTACTGGGTCTTCTTGTCTAGAATTTGCTTTTGCCAAGACAGGCTTGACCAGATGATCCTTGAGGTCCCCTCCAACCTGGCATCCTATGGTTCTATGATCAGTATTATAAAGTTCACCTGGAAGTAAGTCGCTAGTTGTGTGCCCCAGGAGATGGTTCTGGGACCAATATGGTTTTACATTTCTATTAAAGAACTGGGCAATGAGTCAGACTATACATTCACCAACTTTTCAGATGATACAAAATTGGAGGAGTGGCTGAGGTACCAGACAGTTTTGCTGCCATTCAGAGGGACCTGAAAGGGATGGAGAAATAGCATGACAGGAACCTCATGAAAAATATCAAAGGCAAATGCCAAATCCTGCCCCTGGGGAGGAACAAACCTGTCCAATAGCCAATCAACTGGAAAGCAACTTTGCAGAAAAATACCTGAGGGGGGCTGTTGGACTAATTGAACATGAACCAGAAATGTGTTCTTGCCTCGAAGAATGCAACACCCTGTGCTGCACTAAGAAAAGCATTGGCAGCCAGTTAGGGGTGGTAATTCTTCTGTTCTGCAGAGCACTGCTGGCTCCAAGGGTGGACTTCCCAGTGCAACAGAGTGTGTCCAGTGTAGGACCACAAAGATAATGATGGTCCAAGAGGAGGTGGTTAGAGCCTTGCTTGCCCAACTAGACACCCACAAGTCTATGGGGCCAAACAGGATTCACCCAAGGGTATTGAGGGAGCTGGCAGATGTGCTGAGCAAACCCCTTTCCATCGTCTTCCAACAGTCTTGGAAGAGTGGGGAAGTTCCACTGGACTGGAGGCTGATGTTGTGCCCATCTACAAGAAGGGTCACAGGGAGGACCCAGGAAACTACAGACCTGTAAGTCTGACCTCAGTGCCAGGGAAAGTCATGGAACAGGTGATCTTGAGTGCTATCATGAAGCACACATAAGAGAACCAGGTGATCAGGCCCAGTCAACACGGGTTCACAAAAGGCAGGTCTTGCCAAACTAATCAGATCGCCTTCTATGACACAGTGACTCGGCTGCTGGATGAGGGAAAGGCTGTGGATGAATCTTCCTGGACTTCAGTAAAGCCTTTGACACAATTTCTCACATTGTTTTGCTTCAGCCTCTGGCCTGGACAGGCACACAGACTCCTGGGTAGAAAACTGGTTGGATGGTCGGGCCCAGAGAGTGGTAGTAAATGGTGTTAAATCCAGCTGCAGGCCAGTGACAAATGGGGTTCCCCAGGGCTCAGTGCTGGGTCCAGCCCTCTTCAATGTCTTCATCAATGACCTGGATGAAGGCATTGAGTGTACCCTTAGCAAGTTTGCAGATGACACTAAGCTGTGTGGAAGTGTTGATCTGCCGGAGGGTAGGGAGGCTCTGCAAAGGGACCTGGACAGGCTGGACCGCTGAGCAGAGTCTAATGGGATGAGGTTTAACACAGCCAAATACAGGGTCCTGCACTTGGGGCACAACAACCCTATGCAGAGCTACAGACTAGAAGAAGTCTGCCTAGAAAGCTGCCTGGAGGAGAAGGACCTGGGGGTGTTGGTTGACAGCAGCTGAACATGAGCCAGCAGTGTGCTCAGGTGACCAAGAAGACCAATGGCATCCTGGCTTGTATCAGAAATGGCATGACCAGCAGGTCCAGGGAGGTTATTTTCCCTCTGTACTCAGCACTGGTGAGGCCGCTCCTTGAATCCTGTGTTCCGTTCTGGGCCCCTCACCTCAAGAAGGATGTTGAGGCTCTGGAGCAAGTCCAGAGAAGAGCGACGAGGCTGGTGAAGGGGCTGGAGAACAGGCCCTATGAGGAGCGGCTGAGAGAGCTGGGGTTGTTTAGCCTGGAGAAGAAGAGGCTGAGAAGAGACCTCATTACTCTCTACAAGTACCTGAAAGGTGGTTGTAGAGAGGAGGGAGCTGGCCTCTTCTCCCAAGTGACAGGGGACAGGACAAGAGGGAATGGCCTCAAACTCTGCCAGGGGAGATTTACACTAGAGATTAGGAAGAAGTTTTTCACAGAAAGGGTCATTGGGCATTGGAACAGGCTGCCCAGGGAGGTGGTTGATTCACTTTCCCTGGAGGTATTTGATTCGCTTTCCCTGGAGGTGTTTAAGGCACAGGTAGACAAGGTCCTGGGTCATGGTTTAGTGTTTGATAGGAATGGTTGGACTCGATGATCCAATGGGTCTCTTCCAACCTGGTGATTCTATGATTCTATGATTTTATTCTACAGTATACTTTTGTGGAGCAATGTGGTGATAATCAACTTTGCAAAATGTGCATTGCAAACACTAATTTACTTTTAAAACTACAATTACTTGCAATAAGTTTCATTTGACTAGTGCATAGCTGCTATATGGTAGTATTGACTGGTTTGCTAGATTACCTGGAGCCAAACAGAACATAGTTCCTTTGATATTAGGTTACCATTATCCTGATTTTGTAATAGATGTTGAGCACCCCTGTCCCTAAACTATCAGATTTGTTTTTTTCCTCAGCACATTATCTGTATCCCTAATTATTTGTTTGCAATTTCCCAGTTCATTCCTCATATGGGGAGTTTGTCAGTCAGAGATCAAAGGGCTATATCCAGCTTTCCCTATCCCTGTCTTCACCTCTCCATTCTGTGACTATGAAGCAGGGTTAGAGTTTCATTATCTAGTGTAGACACAGCATCTTCAGGAGACCCATATGCAGGGGGTGAGTATAGGAATTTGCACCAGACAGACACAAGCTCAGGCTGGTCAGACATGAATCAGCTCCTTTCCAGAAGCTCAGTATTTAGAGGAGCACAAGAGGGTGTTTAAGTTCACAAAACCCAACAAACTCAGAGGTTGGCACCACAATGTGAGCCTATAGGTGGTACTTTGACCTGCCCATGTCTGATGGGAAAGATTCATCCCAGAGTCATTTCTCCTGCCCAGCTGATCAGTCCAGCGCCTGTAGTTAAGGCAGCCTCAGGTCTGCAGCAGCATCCACAGCTGTTTTGTAGATTAGAAAAAAGGAGCCAGGAATTCCCCATCACAGCCCTGATGCCAACTCCTACATAGCCCTAGGCAAGTCGTTTAACTTCTCTGACTCAATTTCCCCATCTGCTTAATGGGAATAATAGCAGAGGAGTATTGTAAGGATTAATTAATTAGCTGATGTTTGTAAAGTGCTTTGAAGATCAAAAGCACAAAGTACTATTGTTGTTATCAAGGGTGTTGAATTAACTTTCCTCATTTTGGCACACAAACCCCAGCATTTGGACCATTGCCCCAGGGCATGTGCTGGCAGTAAGAGCATGATGATCATCATCTGTTCATAAGCAGAGATATCAAAGTATTCTTGGAGGTGCTGCTAGTCAGTAAAATCTAAGCTCACCAGACAGATATGCCATTTTCTCCCCATGGGGAGGCAGTACAGCAGTTGGAGAGTGACCTCTCCAGGTCTTCAGTGGGTCAAGGTAAACATCAGAATCATAGAACAACCAACCAGGTTGGAAGAGACCCATCAGATCATCGAGTCCAACTCCAATCAGGGAGTACTTCTCACTGTTCCTCTTCCTAGAGAAAACACGTCCATGAGGACTTAGAACTTTTCTCCCAGTTCGTCAAGTTTTCTGGGGTCTCTGATCCTTCCAAACCCTCTCACTTTTCTTTTAACTTGTTCCTAACTATCTGGTTTGCGAGTCAGACACACACACACACACACACACACTCCCATTGCCAAGGGCTAGCACAGGATCTGGCCCCTGGTACCTGTGGTAGGGCACCTAAGGTGTGGACATTAAAATACTCCCAAGAAAAGGGTGCTGCCAGGGCTCTCTGAACTACAAGAGCTGCTGCTCCTGAACAAGAAAACCAATACTATTTTTCAGTCTTTGAGAAGCTTGGACTTCTACCATCATCTTTGCAGAGCTTTAATTCAGTTTGTAGTGTTCTTTATACTATTTATGCCCACTTAGTATGGCGCAGAATATATGTTTTTGAAGTTTTCTAAACATAATTCAGTTACTGGGATAAGTGCTATAGAATTGTAATACTAAAACAAACACCTGCATTGATAGTTTTGCACCCTTTAATGTTTGCAAAGAGTGTGTCATAAAAATAAGAGGTTGGAAGAGTGTTATTAGATTGAATTGCAACCAGATTATACGTTGATAGAGGTAATGTAATAAAAAACTTACCTTTCATTTCTGTTTTTGTTAAGTCATGAAAAGGGATAAAATTTCACTCAATCTGTCTACTAAACACCCGCAGACATAGCTTCAAAAAAGTAATTTCTCCATTTGACAGATGCTGTGAAACAACTCTGTTATGAGAGGGAGTAATTTTTGAGTACACCTTTGGTGCTTACTGCCAGGACACTCTTACATTCAAGTGCAGAGCAGTTTGTGGTGAAAGTTACCTCAGCTCAGAAAACTGGGAGGTTTTTCTCCAGACACGTAGAGGTGGTTGTGTACTTTGTCCTCTGTATTTTCTAGATAAATGGTGCTGAAAAAATAAAAAAAAAAGGTCATGGCTCCTACAAATGTCCACATGCATTTCTTACAGGAAGAATGAGATACAGGGCATCTAACAGGATTGGACATTGTAGTAGGAAGTACTGCTTCATAAGATCTGTCCTAGAAGAGTGAGCTGCATCATAGCAGCTCCATTAAACTCTAGACTCATGTCTTCTGGTGTATATGTAAACTCCTGGGCAAAAGGAGTTCATTCCTTACATTTAAGCAACTCATCCTTGTGGAAACAGGGAACATGAACTGGAACCTATGCAGCTCTAAAGCCACAAGTTGATCAGTTACGACGATTTCAGTGATGTGAAAGGGTTTATGTGAACCATCTGTGCTGAGGTAATATACAACCTATAGCAAATAACAATAGATTAATTTGGGCAAGTGGCAAGTGTTAGGGTTTTTTTACAATTTTCCTTTCAGAAGAGTTGGCACAACTCATCTTCTCTTGTAGTTTAAGTCCAGAGTGGTTTTTTGTGTGCAAAAACATCTGTTGAAGCATCCATACATTCTTCAGATTGACAGAATAGTGCATACACTCTATGACCCAAAGACTTGAGGATGACACAATAATTGAAGTGTCGAGATAAGGACATCTGTCAAAACGGAGAAAAAGTGGAAGAATGTAGCTTTAGTCTGAATAGGGGACAAGGGAAGAGATTGTGAATATGTAACAGATGTGCACCTAGAAGTGTGTTCTATTAATATTAATTCGTTGTTTGTACTCTGGTAGGACCAGAAAGCCTGTATTTTGTTAGCAGCTGCTAGTGCTGAATTCAGTATAAACACTTAAGTAGGCAGACTCATCGTCCCAAAGATTATACTATCTAATTATAGTCAATATTTCTGCTGTCCCTGAGGGTTTGTGATGCCACATTTCAGGCCCCTAAAACCTTGAGGTTGGAACAAAAATAATGAAATTGAAAAAAATAATACTGGAACAGGAGATATTTTTATTTGCCTTCTGGTATCTAAACCTTTTCAATACACTCGAGTCATGTTTTCTCCACAGTCCTAAGGACTTCAAATGTAGGTCTTGCCTACATGGGATATTTTTTTCCGACATAAACTAGCATGTGAATTTAAAAAGATATTGTTAGATCAGTATAACCCTTTCTTCCCAGTGGTCACTTACACTGGGACCTAGCTGATGGAGTTTTGGCAAATTTATAATTTATCTCACCTCCAAAAAGCAGACCAAACATTGCCTTGGAGTCACTGTCCCAGGATAGTTAAATTAGTACGATTTAGTATATGTCCATTAGCATGAAATACAGCTGTGAGGATCTTTTGGCAAAAGAAGGTGCTACTTAAACTTTGCCCCAAACCCCCACATATCACAGAAAACACATAACTCCAGGAACTGAATGCTAAATGTTGAAGTAAAAGGTTAGATGCAAGTCTCAGGAGAGATGTCTCAGATGTTGGCAGTGCTGTTGCTGAAGGCAGAAAATGAGTAGGAAGGAGGACAACGTGAACTGCGATTAAATCCAGCTAGGACAGAAGCCAAACTGTTCTGGGTCACTCACACTTATCCTATTTATAATTTTAGTACAATATAGATCATGAACAATATTAAAATAAATAGCACATGCTTTAATGACCTCCTCTTCTTTTCCCTGTCATGCAAAGAATACTCTAATTCTCTGCCTGCTGACAACATCATGTTTAATTGCTTTTGCACTCTTCCACACACCTTGCCCTTAACTACAACTCTGTCTAGTATGGTATACAACATTTAAATTTGTATACTTTCTGCCCAACTCTGTATCACTACATTTATTTCCAACAATATATAGGAATTAAATAATCCTCAACCGGCAAAATTAAATATTGATGTGAGCTGAAAAAGACTTTACAGCTGTACATATCTTGTTGCACTTTAAATAAATAGAATTTGAAAAGAATTTAATTTGGTTTATACTTTATATTTGGCTTTAAGAATGTGAATGTTCTGTGCCTTTGTGATGCTCCACTCTTCACTTGTAACTGTATATAAAACCTGGTTGTTTATCTGGTTCATACCTCTAATCCTTTGTCAGTATAACCCAATTAATTGTAGTGGGATGAACCTAGAGGCAGAGCATCAAAAAGCAAGTGCAGTGTATTTCAGAGAGAAATTCTGTGGTTCTGAGAATGACCAAGAGACCACTGAAGATTTGCTGCTATTAACCCAACACAAATAACTCACTTTTCTTTGTTACTTTGTACCATTACTTACCTCCATATGTGGATACCACAACCCAATTCTTGTCACTCTCTGTTAAGCTGTTGTAGACCTATTGTTTTTATGGCATTTTTCATATATGATGTCCTAGTCTTGATGTAGCTGCATTGCCTTTCAATAATTTAACCTCCAGTAACAGCAATTCTAGCCCTGTGAGGTTAATATACTCCAAGTGACTGACTAGAAAATATATAGGTTTGAAGCAAACCCCAAGGTAATTTTCTAATAAGCCAAATACTGTGAAATAGATGGGTAAAAAACAGATATTTAAATTTATGGGTTCTTAAGGTTGCTTATCTAAACTTCATCCTGGCACTAACTGAATCAAGCCAAAAATCTTGCAAAAATCTTAATATTTCTTTTGATGGAAAATACAACCAATGGAAGTGTGAGGTTTTTTGGATATGTCATTCAGCCACGAGTCTCAGAGTAATAAAACATCAGGAGAAGATAGACTGGAAGCCAAAATACTCAGCTGTCCTCACTTTGTAGTGAAAGATTGTTCTACATATTGTTCCATTTAAGTATTTCTCCCTTCAGTTGCCTGCCTGTGTTATTTCTCCTTCATGTTTTTCTTGGAGAGGAGGAGTGATAATTTACTTATTAATTAATATTAATATTTACTTAATTAATAGTAATATTTACTTATTTATTAGGACTCCTCTTTTCTGGCAGATAAATATGCTTCTTACAAATGCTGTAAAATAAGTTGGTTGACAAGAGACATGAGATGATATTTACATTAGAAGAATATTTGAAATAATGTATAAAGAATTGGTACTCATATTAAGATGTATGTTAAGAAAAAGTAAAGCTCCCTATGTTAAAGTTTGGTACTTATTTCTTAGCTGTCACCCAGAGATGACAGGTGAGTACATGGATCCCAGCCAGCCCTTGAAAGTGACCTAACACTCTCTATCAATGCCTACCCTGCAATATTACTCCCACATAGTAAGGATTTATTCATACTTTATTAACGCTTGTACCCACGTGCCCCTAGCATAGTTTGCTGCTGGGAACAAACCAGGGCTGCACTTAGAAGTACTGTTAGCCTTTAATAATGTTGGATACAAACTTGGTAAGAAAGGTAAAAAGCTAGAGCTTAGTTACCCGTCTTCTGAGTTTTTCTCATTCTTTTTCTTGGAGTTAAGCTGCAGGATGGCTTAACTTTACACTTTATTTGTCTGGGCATGTGAAGATGCAAAAAGTAAAAGCATTTATTGTCTAACCATGAAAAAAATTAATTTAGTATTTTGGTGCTACAACAGCTCAAGTAATATGACAGAACTTTACTCTCATGGAAGTTGCAAATGTTGTAACCTCCAGGAATAAAACAAAAATGGCAAAACCCTTGCAGATTAATAGAAATATTCACTGAGATTTGAATTTTTCTATGACTTAATAGAAAAAGAAGTGATTTTAAAAGAATGAAAGAAATTTGAAAATGAACCCCTATAAAAAGTCATCAACCTGCATTGCATGAGAAGTAAGATTGGATCCTCATAGTGGGTTCCCCTCTTGAGAAGTCAAAGGATCTAAACATTTAATTTCTGCAAGAAGTCTTCAATGACTGATTAACTAGATGTGAAACTGCTTGTAGTGATTCCTTTATCAGCCCTGGAACAGTTCTGTCCTGCTTGGTTATGAATCTCAAAATTAGGAACAAATGCAACCAGTTCCATGTTGTCCGGAGATTTTAAACTTACTGAACCAACTTTGGAGCTCTTCATTTCCCTCACAGAAGCCACACAGAGGATGTATCTAAATTTCGGTAAGCACTGAAGCTCTCAAATTTGGCCTGTAAATATTTCGGTCCTTCCCCCCAACACAGATCAGTGAAGTGGTGCTAGCCCATTATATTCCTAGGCTTTTCATGCACATACAGAAGAGAATTACAGATCATTTTCTTACAACTAAGCACCTGTGAGTCTCGGGTGAGTATTTTTATGTACAGGAGGAATAGCTGCCACTTCAATACACAGAAAAGCTGCAAATGCATTCACTGAATGTGGCAGAACATCTCAGGGTCTGCACTCGACCCTGTGTTCAAGGCTTGTACAGATTCTTTCCTGTTTAGTACTGCAGAGATAAAGGAAATTAAGACGGCACGTATGTTATTATATAAAAAAAAAAAAAACACCAAACAATATGGCCAGATTAAGTCTCTTCATGTATCAGAATATGATTTCTGCATCAGAATCACTTAACTTGTCCTTTATTTGAATTATTCTTTCAGGAAGACAGAAGAGTCATTAACTCAAATAGTTATCATTACGTGCTTCAAGTATTCTCATTCCTGCCTGCTTTGTGTACCTGAAGAGAACACTGTAGTGGTAGATTGGTACCAAGATTTCCCGTAAGATCTGCAAACTTCTGTGGAAAAACAGGGCAGCGGCTATGGGACTTAACGAGAGACACTAAACTCATTCTGTGAGCATAGAAGGGGAGTCTGAAAGGATGTGCACATTGCCAAATAATTCCACTTGCTATTCAAACGTACGAAAAAAAATGGGCTTGGTGTTTGGAGAAAGGGTCTGAAAAACATGAAAGCAAAATTGAAGACAGAAAGAACAAAACACAGAGCAGTTTACTCATGACAATGATGTAAATCAGCTTTTAGAATAATGCTGGGGGAAAAAAATCACAGAAAAAAAGAGAAAATACAGTCCAAAAGGATCTGTGCTATAGAATGGAAAGAAACACTTGAATCTTGCATACAGCTCTCTCAGTATCAGTGAGGGCTTTCTTATACATTTATATAATTTATTGCATTGTACATGACCAGACACAAGTGAAAAGAAAGACTTAACAAAGGACATTGCACAGCAGTTGATGGGCAGGAAGAAAGTCCAGCAGGGCTGCATGGTGGCACAGCCTCAGCTCTGTCTGTGCACTGAAATGCAAATGTGTGTCGTTGTTGTTGGCTACAGTGGCAAGACTGAAATTGGAGGAAGCAGATGCTGTAATCTGATGATGATGTTGTTCTTGCTGAGTCTGGAGAATCACTTCAAGAGCTAGTAATGAGAGTCGCTGAAGCTAGTGTTGATTACAGACTACATCAGAATGTAAAAAGATAAAGGTGATGACACTTCTGAAATGGCATATTGCAGCCACAATATAAGGAAAGAGGTTGAGCACTGTAGGAAATTCCATTTCTAACCAACTGTGGATAAAAATGGAGAGTACCAGTTCTTGGAAGAAGGCATCACATTCTATATTCTTACATATGAGCATTTGATTATTAAGGATCCCCAAAGGGGACAGTGAACACAAGATCAGGAAAATATCTGCTCCTGTTTTCTGTGCTCTAGGAAGGAAGAATCAGGCTCCCTCCAAAAGCCTTCGGATTGGACTTTGGGGTAAAGAACATTTTTAAATTATTAAGTAATTTTAGAGTATTTGCTACTTTAAGTACTACAAAATACTTCATAAGAACATCTTCACAAGGGAACAGAAAGAAGCAATGCAAGAAGGAAGCAAGTCAGTGATTTGAAATGGCTACAAGTTAGCTGATTTAAGCTGAACAAGGATTCCAGAGAGAAGTTGACTCTGTATTTAACAAGGCTATTAGGTGGGTTTTACATCCTAAAAAACCTCAGGGAAACATGAGTTTGACAAAGAGATGAAGCTTGAATAAAAACATACTCCCAAAGATCAAATGGACAATCCTCTCAACAAATCTCATGTTTTTCCAGGGACCTGAGCTACTGCTGATATCCCTGATGTCTCCAGACTTTCCTGTAGCACAGAAAGGCACAATTTTTGTTGTTTGCCATAGGTTAAGCAGAAGGCTGTCAAAGGCTCAAAAGTACTTGGTCTGTTGCAAGGTAGAGAAACAAGAGTGGGGGCACATAAAGACTAAAATAATAACAGTTAAGCAAAGTGTTGTAGGGAGCATCTGTTCAAAAATGACTCCTGAAGAAGTGGTCAAAAGGCACCAGAAGACCCCAGTGCCACAACAGTCTGCTGGAGTAGCTGAGTATTTTGGTGTTAGTATTGGCTCTGGAGTCCAACCCCAGTGGTGCTCCACCCTTCATCATATTTTGTCACTTGGATTATTGTTCTCAGTCAGGTCTGTACATGGGTGCTATTTCTAGCAAGAGCCAGTTCTTACCTTCTTTAGCTCTAAAATGTTAAGTCTCCTCACTGTAATACTTTATCATATTCCACATTGGCCACTAGCCACATGATTTCCAGTTCATAAATGCAACACCATCTATCAGACATGAGTGCTGAGGAGCTGAAAGAGCTTTTGCAAAATTAAAGGGATTCCTGCATCCTTCCACTACAAGGACTCCTGTTTCTACCTGACCCCTTATGAAACTAAGGATTTTCTGTGGCCATTTACCCCAAAGACAAATGCAAATGTTCACAAGTGGTCTCATTCATATGTTGAAGCCATCTGAAAACAGAAAAGCTCTAGAGCATGCGTTTTAGAAGTGCTGACTGCCCAGCTTTTGTCCCCTCTAAATGTCACTGCTGTGTCACACTACTTCTGACACATTATGTCATGTGTGGTATGATTTCAGAGAACAAGCAGTCTTTGAGCCAAGTACACAGCAGATGCTGAAGAGACCAGGTGGCCATAAGAAATTCATAATTGTATATCTCTCCAAATAGTTCAGCAGCAAGATTTCTTTCCTGCCTGTGTATCTCCAGTCCAAATCTGACAATAAAGACAGCAACTTTGATTTCCCAATGAGCATCATCAAACACATTTAATTGTCCCTTGATCCTTAGGATGGGTGAAGGACTAGCAAGGAGGATAATAACAGCACAAGTACCTCTTGGCTAGCTACTTGTCAGGCTAAATGCAGTCACAATTGCCAACCTGCGTCTGCTGCTCCAGTGGAGCAGATTTAGTTAACTCTGCCAACTTCCCACTCACCATTCTCTCCAATACAAGTTAATTTCAATATTGCCTCTACTCCCACCTTCCTACAGCTCAATCAATTCTTATCCTCAATTCTAGTAGAGCTTAGGGCAAACTATTGCTGTTACATTTGAAGATCTGACCACTTTTCTCCCACTACATTTTTATAACTGCTACAATTACCCAAACCAGATTTGCTTCATGACACCTTAAGCATGAATGGAGTTTTGCTCATATAACTGCAGCCATCTTAAAATCAGGTGTTTGCTCCAAGCAAGCTGTCAAAGCTCCCTCTGTAATCCACAGAGAGACAGAGATGCACTTCTCGTTTTTCCCCTGTTCATCCCAGATGCCTATTTTAGGAAAGGAAAAATACGTCTCTCTCTGCTGTGACCCCTCATTGACTATAGTTAGACTCTAGATGATAAGCATATATTCAAAGCCTAAGTTTCAAATGTAAAACAGAATAAATCCTGTTCCATCCTACCCTTCATGTTATTAGCTACTGTGTTACACTCCCTTGTCTGTTGTGCAAGTAAAGCTTGTGTAGAAATTACTTCATACAAAGGTCCTGCTGGTGAGGCATTCATTGATGGTCAGAGACAATTAAGATCCACCAAATTTTTACTTTAAGTAACGGTCTTTGGCTGCCAATTTCCTCACCAGATTTTCAGCAAGCAAGAAAGCAATTATTCCTGAAAAATGTTTCTTTCATTTCCTACTTGATGACTGTAATGTCATGGCAGAAGTAGAGACTTCAGGAAGTTGGGCAAGTTGCTGGTTCTGCCACGCTCAGTAAACTTGAGCTGTACTTTATTTTGATTTAAGTATCTTACAGCAGTCAAAGCTCCCTGGATTTTCAAGAAATAGATCGTGCTGCACCGAGGTCTAGCCTCACATATGCTACCGACAGTATAACTCCTTTTCACCCATAAATTTCAGCAGATTTAAGTTGTTCAAGTTCCTGCCCAACTCTATAGTTATAGAAGTATCACTTTACTTTTTTCTTGTGTCCTGGAGCCAAAGAGTTCATTTTAGGTAATAAATCCTGCATTACGGTAGCGTAATCCAAGCAAGCAGTAACTGCAGTGATATAGAAAAGGTACTATTTTTCTCAGTCATGATTTAGGTCACAGCTTCATCAGATTGGTTATTGCTATAGCAACCACAGCTTTTGCTTTTGTACAGAGACTTCTAACAGTATTCCACAAGGTAAAAGAAGCATTCTGAAACACAGGAACTAAACCAAAGACATAAAGGCATACAACCCATCAAGGGAAAAAAGACAAAAGCAATCTACTTTCTCCTTAAAGATTGAACTAACACCTCACTGCAAAAGAAAAATAATAGAAGAAATGAAAATAAATATAACGAATGTTTCTTGGATTCTAGTAGAAATGAAATCATGGTAAGGCTATTAGAGCTGAGAACACAAAGGACTCTTTCCTCTGGTACAGAAGGTCACAGATTTAGCTCCTGCAAAGGGAAAATCCAAGCATACTTCATTTACTGAGCTACTAGACTAGAATAAGCACCTTTAATTATTTTACTCTCTCTCTCTGCTTTCCAGAGAATGACAAAGCCTTGTGAAGGCAGGGTTTTTATTTATTACCTAGCTCCTGTAGGACGCTTTATTTAACCAGCCTTGCCAACACAATGATTTCCTTAGGAAACTTTGTCCCTCACTGCAAATTACGTCCTATTAATTTAAAGAAGCAGAGACAAAAATTGACTTCCTGCTTCTTCTGCTACAAACATGCTAGAGGTCATTACATATATACCATTCTGACTTGTTAAATATACTTTAAACCAGCCAGTTTAAATTGCCAATGCCCTGTCTATAATAAAAACAAAGTTTTTTATTTACCTTTTAGTTGGGCTAACATATGAAAAACAAGAGAGGACCTAATCATGGGTAACAGTCAGAACAAAAATAGTATAGAACTTTTCATCTCCAGAGTGCTTTACAACATTAACTATTGAAATGTAACCCCTTTATGGAAGGGGAATATTAGGAATGTTTTATTCATCAGGTAATTGAGGGTAAAGCTTTGGATGGTTCAGCCCCTAAAGCCAGGTAAAATCAGTGGTAGCCAAGGCTCTGCATGGACTTGCAAGATGTTCTCAGCGTCACAGGTTCACCCCTTCCTAAAGTACTAACTACTGATAGTCCCACATGGCTCCCCAGGCACTTAAAGAACAGAGCTACACAAGCCTGTTAAAAATTGCTACTGAGGGGTTTTGCTTTGCAAGCAATGATACGCCAAGCCAGCAAAGAAATCTCAGCACTGTATTTGGTCAATATTTATCCTGAAAAGCCTGTACGGAAGACTTGGCATTTGGTGTAGCACTGCCTGTAGCACAATCCTGTCAAAAGACAGAAAGCATATTGCTTAGCAATGAATATCAGTGGATGAGTCCTGCTCTAGTGATTTTATATAAAAACATATTTCTCCAAACATAGACTGAGGTTTGGGATGAAATGATTGTTCCTCAGTATCCCATCATATATAGCCATTCGTTCATTCTTTTGGCCAGCTGACATTTGTTCAGATTTCATAATATTTACTTACTCATGTTTCCTTTTTTCAGCTGTATTTGCTGAACTCTGTAAGTTTCTTTTATCTGTAGATTTAACTGAATGCACTGTTGCAAATTGGTAGATAATCTAGATGTAGACACTGCATTAAAATCTTCCAGCTGTTACTTCAGCTAGATCAAAAGTTAAATAATTATTAAATTGTTTATTTTCCAGTACAATAATTTTAAAGAAGTACCTCCAACTGTCCCTGTTTGTTTTCTAAAACTATTGCAAGCTCAGGTTTGAAATACACTCAGAAATGAAACTGTTTGCTTTATTTAATACAATGTTTTCCATCAGCCCACTTGCATCCATTGTAATTACCTACCTTCTTGATACAGATGCATCTGGTATATTTTCAGTCTACATGCCAGTCTCTGACTCCAGTGGTCAGACATCACCCTGATCCCTCAGATTTAGATTGTTGTGAGAACTGCCATGAAACACAATTTCCATTTAATTAAAGGCAGTACAAACATTCCAGTCTCTATGGCTTCCTCTATCCTAGTACATAAAATGGGCCAGGACCTGTTTTTTGCTCTGACTGCAAGTGGCAAGGACTGGTACATAACCATATGGCTACATTCTCATTTTTTTTATGCTGTTTACTGGGAATAATCCCTGGTTGGTGCTGCTCTCTGCATTGAGTTGAGGCATCATGTGGAAACTTGATGTTGTGGGGCAAAAATGGACCAGGAAAGTTGCTAATAATTAATGGTATGAATCACAGGATGAAAATACTTGAATACCTACCCTGTTCCTGCTTAGTGTTTTAGCACAGACATGGGGTATGGCTACATCTTACTAAATCCAAGTCGAGAGTGAGACTCATCCCCACAGCAAAACTCTTCAGGTCCACCAGGAAAGTTTCCTCATCTATGCTAATCCTGTCATGCCCAGATATCATTTAAGAGTGTGGATGGTCAGTGCCAGGCCCTCACTATCCATATTCATTTTACCCACAGAGATGCAGGTTATGTATGTTTTCTACTCACAATGCAGCACTTGGTTTCAAAATAATGAAAATTTTATCATGAGTCTAAGCCAGTTCAAGCTAATGCAGTTCAAGCAGTAAGCATGTGCATTGTCGAAGGCATATTTAAGCCTCCTGGACAATGGTCTAAGAAAAGAGAAATGATACACATGACTCTACATTTTGGCTTGAGGAGTCTATATCATCCTCAGCAACACGACATGTTTCCAAATTCAATAGTGCCTGAGAGGGGATGCTCAAATAGCTTGGTTCAGCAAAAGAAAATTATATAGAAAGTTTGCAATGCTGTGCTGAATTTTTCTTTGGAGTGAAAACAAGGCCACAACAATCAATAAGTAAAGTGCCATTTATGTAGTCCCATAAATGCTGTTGAAATTGGTCTATCCTGGGTAAATTTGCACATCATTTGTCCTCCTCCTCCCAAAGCAAAAGTTCATGACATTGAATACATCCTTATTAAAAAGCCTTTATTGCCGTATGTCGTCAGTCTTTTACGCCTTGCACGTGTGCTAAAGCTAATAGTGTCAGCTTGGGATTTAGCCCTGGTCAGGCAGTAGGTGGGTAAGAAGGTTCAGTTTAATATGCCCCAGCACAGATGTTCAGCTGTCAGAGTTCAAGAGCTCCCTTGCTTTCAGCTGAAATCCTTTCCCGGTCTGGTGCTCTACATTTTTGCATTTTTGTCTGGTCTTTCACCTGTCAACCTTTTTTTGTGCAAGTGTCTGACTGGAGGTTTTACCTGTAAGGTGTTAGGATAGGGCTATTATGAACACAGAATAACTGAAGGGAGAAAGGGAAGTGGAGAAATAACAGGCTCAGTAGTAGAGGTTTTTCTTTCTGTCTGTTAAGAAGAACTTAAAAGCTAACTTTAACAGCTGAAATCACAGGCGGGTATAATTCAAAGCTATTCTGGGCTTGTTAAACTATTTTTAAAAATGCAAAAGCTTTTATTAGCTTAACGTACTATTCTAATCCACATGAGTAAAATGAAGCACGTCTTCGTTGCTCTGTCAAGATTATGCACATTTCCCTCCTGACTCGACCACACTGATCATAATGGCTTTAATTGATATTCATGTGCATGCCATATTTACTTCTGCAGAGTTCCCGTGTAATTGAGCAATAGTTAATGGGCACTTAGAACTCTATTCACAAGAGATTACAAATGTATGTGTATTGGGGAGCTTTTCCCTGTGGAGTTTCCATGTGTCTGGATAGGTGCATAATCAGCACGCCAGTCATCACACAGAGCAGCTGACACTCATGGCCCTGGCGAGGGATGGAGGGAGACAAATTCTCAGCCCCTTCCCAATTTGGACTTGAGTGGGGGGAGGGTCTGCAGTGGGGTGGGGGTGGAGATGATAACGAGTCAGGGCTGCTCAGCAGAGCTGGAGACAGCATCCATGAAGATCCAGGATTTGGGTGAATCATAGCTCCAGCCCTTGATAAACCAGAGATGTCTGCTTTCTCCACCTGAGCAAACCAAACTCTCTTTAATTTTCCCTATTAGGTAACCCTAAAGCCTGTGTGGATCTTCTCCATGCTCCTGTCAATGGGGCACATGGCATCCCTCGTATAAGCCAAATGACTTGTTTCCCCTCATTTTCAGTCTTCAGACATAGCCAGGCATTCACAAATGTCCTTCCCTGAAAAGCATCAGGAAAGTCATACTCACAGTGCTCCACTGTTTAACCTTTAAGATGTAGCAATAACACGTATAGATAGCAGACTTCACTGAGTAGAACCTCAAAGCATTTTACAAATTACAGAGAGAGGAATCACATTAACTCCCTCCTGATAAGCTGTCATTCCCAGTCTGCAATGCAGCAGCTGGTTTACAGCCCACAGCAGTGCTCTACAGTGCTCCTGGACAGGCAGCGGGACTCGCACAGCATCCTGTGGCATGACAGGAGAAAATAAATCAGATACGGGGTGACTCCTTGGATAGGATTGTGCTTTTTATGTGTGTATTTGGGGAAGGTTTCTAAGGAGTTTGAGCATGATGGGGTGGTGATTTCCCTGGGATTCGTGAGTTAATAGAATGAGGGAGAGGAATGAATAAAGATGAGCTTGCTAACAACACTGCCACACCAGTGTCTTAGATGGAAAATAATATAGTTTCTCATTTTCATTTTTTTATCTTTTCCTCTGCTAACCAGTAGAGTAGAGAGCAGAACTCATTCTGTTCTGGCTGCTGGGATTAATATTATAAAACCCTTGAGGTGATAAGAGGGAAATTGCTATTTTATATTTGTTAAGTTTGGTTACAATTTTGGGTGTCAATGGCTACAGATTTTTTTGTGTGCTTCCATACTGTTTCACTCTTGCAGTGGTGCTCCTTATGCTTAACACCATCACTTTGATCCTGAAACTTGCTTTTCTTTTTGTTTTTTCTCTGTCCTTTAGTTTTTAGTTTTTCAGCTTTCACAAACAAAGAACAAGCCTGCAAAATGAAGGAAGACAACCTGGAAGACTGGAACTACAGGCTTGTGATTGGACCCTGACAAAAAGTGTATGAAAGTCCCACTGATGGCAGTTCTGGAGCATACATGTGGTAGACTTTCAGGTCAGAGTCCCTGTCATAATTTCATGAGGCTCAAAATATGCTATGTTTGTGTATTTTTATTCTCCTACAAAACCCACCTGGGTCATTCCTAGTTGAACACAAAGGAAGGACAACATTGTCTGACCATATGAGTTGTGCTTGTCTGAAAAACTGATTATGCCCTGTCAGGTAAATGTGGTTTTGACACGGAGTGTAGAAGCTGTGTCTGAATACAACTGCTATGCCAGTGTGCAGCTGGGCTGCCCACAATATAACTGCCCTCAGCAAAGATGTCCTATCCTGGGAGAGAGCTCAGAGTTTTTTCATGATGGTACCAATTTTGCATATTTCAGCAAAATCACCTTTTCCACTACTCAGGTAACACAAAAGTTCTTTCTTCCATAGAAAATGTAGCAAACAGTTATCCTTAGGTTTCAGAATTGTGTGGAATACACAGAGTCACTAGGTTGAAAAAGACCCACAGAATCACTGAGTCCAATCATTCTTATCAATCATTAAATCATGCCCCTCAGAACCTCATCCACCCGTCATTTAAATACCTCCAAGGATGGTGACGCAACCCTCTCCCTGGGCAGCCTGTTACAGTGCCCAATGACCCTTTCTGTCAAAAAATCTTTTTCTGATGTCCAGCCTGAACCTCATCTGGCAAAGCTTTAGGCCATTCCCTCTTGTCCTGTCCCCTGTCACTTGGGAGAAGAGGCCAGCTCCCTTCTCTCTACAATCTCCTTTCAGGAGGTATCCCCTCAGCCTCCTCTTCTCTAGGCTAAACAACCCCAGCTCTCTCAGCTGCTCCTCATAAGACTTGTTCTCCAGCCCTTTCACTAGCTTCATTGCTCTTCTCTGGACTCACTCCAAAGCCTCAACATCCTTCTTGTGGTGAGGGGCCCAGAACTGAACACAGGATTCAAGGAGCAGTGCCAAGTACAGAGGGAGAATAACCTCCCTGGACCTGCTGGTCACACCATTTCTAATACAAACCAAGATGCCATTGGCCTTCTTGGTCACCTGGGCACACTGCTGGCTCATGTTCAGTCAGCTGTCAGCCAACACCCTCAAGTCCTTAACTTCTTTCTAGCCACTCTTTTCCTAGCCTGTATCACTGCACGGGGTTGTGCCCCAAGTGCAGACCTCAGCATTTGGCCATGTTAAACCTCATTTGTCTGAGCCATTTGTCTCAGTCCAGCGATCCAGCCTGTTCAGATACCTTTGCAGAACCTCCCTACCCTCCAGCAGATCCACACTTCCACACAGCTTAGAGTCATCTACAAAATTGCTAAGGGCGCACTCCATACCTGCATCCAGGTCATTGATGAAGACATTGAAGAGGGCTGGACCCAGCACTGAACCATGGGGGACTCCACTTGTCACTGGCCTCCACCTGAATTTAACACCATTTACTACCACTCTCTGGGCCCGGCCATCCAACCAGTTTTCCACCCAGGAGAGTGTGCACCTGTCCAGGCCAGAGGTTGACAATTTCCGTAGCAGAATGCTGTGAGAAACTGTGTCAAAGGCTTTACTGAAGTCCAGGAAGACTACATCCACAGCCTTTCCCTCGTCCAGCAGCCAAGTCACTTTGTCACAGAAGGTGATCAGGTTAGTTTGGCAAGACTTGCCTTTTGTGAACCCATGTTGACTGGGCCTGATCACCCAGTTCTCTTGCATGTACTTCACTTTCCCTGGCACTGAGGTCAGACTGAGAAGCCAGTAGTTTCCTGGGTCCTCCTTCCAACCCTTCTTGTAGATGAGTACAACAGATGTATCCAAAAGACTAGTGATTACAGTTTCCTGAATTATATAGTTACTTAGTATTATCTGCAGTATTTTCTTCCTTTGTAGAGTTATCTCCAAGGCTGTTAAATGCTGGTTTCTGATCTAAGCTGTACATATGTCAAAATGGTCCAACCAATGAAGGTGAAAGACTGGGTAAAGAAAAATAAAGTTTGAATGTGTTCAATGAACACTTGTTAAACTTTAGCAGCTGAATTTATCGAAGTTCCTGCCTGCCTTACTGAACAGTGAGCAGATGTCAATTCAAATCAAAACCTCTTTCACGAATCAGCAATAAAATTGTGGGTGCAGATTAGAATATGGCCAATGTTTCCTCTTTTCAGTAGAAATGTCAACATGTCACCCTATATCCCTACCTATCCTGGTCACCCCATGATTACAGTACCTCCACACTGCCATCACACTGCAGATGGGAATAGTAATACTGTGACAAAAAATAATCTCTCTAGAGCCATTCCACAGTGTTCCTGATTGTGTGGGAAACAGAAACAAAATTCGGCTTCTGGTCTCTCTCCTCCCCCCACATGTCTCCCTCCCCCCCCCCCAATTCTTTCCTCAGAAAGAATTAGCTGTAGGTTAGTTCATGAATTGAACTACCTTTTCCTCCCATGTGTTGCTACTCACTATATCAAAATTCTTGCATTTATTTTGTTACACTTCTGCAAAAGTTCCTTATGGAATGTCATCCTCATAATCTTAAAATTTGATGGTGGAAGTGGTGATTCAAACTATCCTGAGACTTTGTGCAACTGTGTATGCAGCATTTGATAGAGTAGTTCCACAGAAGAAAGCAATAGAACTATTCAGCTGCAGGGAGGTTTCCAGTGTGTTTGGAGAGCATTATATCCCAAAACCAGGGGAAAAGGGCATATGACCCATTAACAGCAGAGCCAGCTAGGTATGTTTGGCTATGTGCTCCACAGAAAGGGCGTTAATATCAATTTGTTGCATCATTAAAAGGAACAGAAGGAAGATGTTCTGTGTGCCCTATCATGGACTGCACCATACAAAGGTGTTAAACTACCCTTTCTCAAGGGAATTTGTTAAAATTGTAAAGTGACAGCTTATGACTCGTGTGACTACAGGGTGTTGCAACTTAGCACCAGTTAAAGTCACATAGAGTTTAATGCTGTCCATGGGTAACCTCAGCCAGTTTAGAAAATAATTACAAAGCTTAGGAAGCTGAATGAGTTTCACAAGTTAGCATAAAGATAGCATCTAAAGCACTTTTCCTATAGAGGTACATACCCATCTACCACTATTTATAGATATATACAATGCCACTAACAATAAAAATTGGATCCAATGCTCTTTCTTTTTTAAGTGTATATAAATATGTACAAAAAAGTGAATATATGTATATCTATCTGTGGTATTTTTTCATTTTGTTATAAAACAACTTTTTGTTAATGTGTTTGAAGAATCCCTGTGAGTCTTTAGATTTCAGACAAGTGGACTGTGTGACAATAACAAACATTAAACTACTGTTATTTAACAAAGCTGGTTAAAAGTAATTCCAAAATCATCATATTTCTAATTAAGTTTGAAAGTGATGCATAACAAAAGACTCAGAGAAACTTTAATTTCATATTCCAAAGTAGTTAGTCCTATTTGTTTGCTTTGAATCACCCATTTCAATAAGGTGAAAACTTGTGTTAATCCTCCATTCATCAGTTGCCTGGGTGCGTGTGAAATGAGTCATGTGGACAAAATAAACCACTGCTAGCCGCAATATTCTATTGTCCTTTAAGCTTCCTCAAGGGGCCTCTTCACAGGTACCAAAAAGCCACTCTAGACACTTCACATATTTTTGAAGATCCTCCTTTTTTTCACATCCCACATTACTCAGCTGTTGAAGAATAGCAGAGAACAGGCATAAAATGAAGGAAAAGCTGAAGTAGGCCAAACTCATTTTCTACACAGAGAGAGATAATTGGCACTGCAGTAATTTTGGAGAACTGAATTAAATGAATAAATTGTGACATGGGAAAAACTGAAAAGGACAACAGTTTCCTGGCTTGCACATAATAGTTACTTTGGACAGCATTTTTCTTGGAGACCAATTGATAAAACAGGACAAAAATGTTTTTCCCATTAATTGCTTTCAAACATTGTCCCGTTAAATGCCCAATTAAAAGGTAGAAGTGTGAGCTTCTTTTTTACTTATAATGACCACATATTGGGGGGAAAAAATCAGTAGCAATGTCCAAGCATTTTCTTTTGTGGATGTAGAATAAAAAGATCAATGGAAAAAAGGTTCTTAGCTTACCTTAAACTAAAACAGCAGCCTCAAAGCCTGCAGACCAATGTGGGGGTAAGGATGGGGTAGTGGGTAGTGGGACCCAGACAGTATCACTGCACTATGCTGATACTATCATTTACATGGAAAAAAAATTCCATAAGTTAGTAAAATACATAAACATAAGTCCATAAATTTCCAACTGATGCTTTAAATGGAGTTACTTCATGTCCAAGAAACAGTTTTGTTTAAAATCCTTATATCAAAGTTTTCCATAGTTTGGTTTTTAAAAACACTTACTGTAAAGACATGGTTGTCTGACAATTAAATAAAATTTTAATGGGTCAAACAAACAAAAGGCAACAGAGTAAAAGTTATCTCAGAGATAACTCAACAGAATTAAAAGGGGTTAATTCATCACCTTCTTATTTATTACACTGCTTGAGCTCTTAAAGATCAGCCACTGTCAATCAATACCATAAACATTCATTACTTTTTGCAAAGCTATTTTTAACAGCAGATTCACTGTAAGGAGGGAAACGTTTTCTAAATGAGACTAAAGTAAATCTAGCAAAATCATTTTAAAAGGAACATCTTGATAACAAAGTAGCTTTTATCTGCCCATCAGTAATGCCTATGTCTTTCACAGAGTTTTACAATTTCTTGCAGTCCATTGTGCATACTTGTGACTAGACTTAAACTGAAAATATAGAATCATAGAAAGGATTGGAAGGGATTTTAAAGACAATCTAGTTCTACCCCCAACATGGACAAGGACATCTTCCACTAGATTAAGTTGCTCAGAACCTCATCCAACCTGCTTTGAATACTTCCAGGGATGGGGTATCTGGGCAACTTGTGCCTCACCACCCTGGTTGTACATATTACTTACAGAATACTTCACACGACGTTGCACCAACTAGCAATACACAATGCATCAGTAATGGTTCTGTTTGGCTGAATTTAGCAACAAATCTTTCCTCATGGAAAAATAATCTCCAATTTTCAGGTTGTTGAGAACTCTCTAGGACAAAAGATACAGCAAGTGGTGCTGCAAAATGAAGCATTGCTGTTGGGCAGGGACCTCATTTTCTTAGAGCTGTGTACAAGCTCTACCCAGAGCTGTCTCTGGACTACACCACAGTAAACCATTGATGTTTTGCACCTAAGTCCATTTACTCTGTTGCAGGGGAAGTGAGAAGATAGGTAAAGAGGAAGACCAGTTCCCTCCTGACAAAGGGAAGTAGAGGATGGAAAGTCAAATGATAACAACTCCACATTTTGTAAAACTATTTAACAGTTTTAGATCTCAAATTCCAACTGAACAGAAGGACAGTGGGAGATAAACATTTTCTTGGATATTTCATTAGGCTGCTGTACTGCCACCAGAGATATCCTATGCATGTCCTGTGCCTGGAAGGACTAGTCTTGCAGCCCCAGTGCCAGCACTTCAAAGACACATCTTTTACCCTTTTACAGCCATTTCTGGGACAAAAGAGAGAAAAATTCTGAAGATTTACAGGTTATAGTGATCCTTACATGTCTGGGTTCTTTTTCTTGGCAGTCTTAGATAATTTTTTTGCCTTTGCCACCGAAAAGAGACTGGTCCCACTGAGGTAGTAGATTCCTCCTCATCCTCTTTGCCTGAGGCACTGATTAAGTGCAGTGTTTAAGCACCTCAGTGACTAGGAGCACATGAGCCATTGCACAGAGTCAGTTAAAGTTAGTCAAGTGCAGAAAAGAACATTGCTAAGGGAAATTTGTTATGCAGAGCTATCTATAAATGTAAACATATGGCAATAAATATAACAGGGCTCTTCTATGCTTTTTTGCATTACTTACTGTGATTTAAACAGGATTTGATCGCAAATTTTAAACTATAGGTTGAGCCTAATGGGAAAATTCTCTTTTGTTTTAAGACATTAAAATTCATGTCCACCTATGTTAACATTTTACCTCCATAAAGACCCATTTGAACATTTCAAAAGTCAGGCATCATTCTCATGCACAAGGGGGAACACAAATATGATTCTTAAATGTTGTAAAAAATAGGCCAGAAGAAAGCTGGGTTAAAAGTTTTTAAAATTTTTGCACAATTTATGAGATACCTTGCTGTACAGCATAACTTTTATGAAACAGAGAGTGACAAATGTATCACAATAAAATGCAACACCAGCCATCCTCACTTGCAAATGAAATGTTTTTTTCATTAAAATAACTCATTTTCCTTATAAAGAGCCCATTGAAGCATATGTTACCTGGATCTTCAAGAACTGCTCAGGAGGCTGCCCATGCCGGATGTAAAACTCTACTTTGTCTTCCCTACTTGCTACTCTGAATGAATGGCAAAACCTCTCTCTGTTCCTGCAAAAGAAGGATATTGTACTGAAATTATTATCCCAGATTATTTGAGCAGGGCAAAATCAAGGTTTGGATGCCGTGCCCATGTGTAGATTCCTTCTCCTCAGCCATCTACCTGCAGAACAAGTTAGGGCAATATTAAGGACAGTGACCACTTCAGGGTGAAGACTCTCTTTCAGAGATTTTGGAAAATGTTTGCTTGAAGGATTGATCTTGGCCAAGTCTGTGGTTAGTAACAAAACAAATTGAAGCAGGTGGCCAATCACCACTGGGGTCCCACTACTTTTTCATCATCTCCAAAACCCACGCACTTCAAAACTCCATGCAATTCTCATCACAAGCCGATTACACCTCTGGGTCTGTACCTCTGCAGCTGCACTTTAGTCCAGTAGGATACTACTGCTTCAGGAGGGAATACACAATGGCAGCTCTGGGATTACCAGGTGTCCTTGTATCAGAGGGAAACATTTCTTCTCCAGCCTGACTGAAACAGTAAATGGACTTGTGATAATAGGATATCAAAGGCTTCACTGAAGAACCCCTTAAAGTAAACTTATATGGCTTATAAAAGCATTTAAATCCTCTATGTTATGCATTCTGTTTTGCCTTCTCATTTGTCCCTTGCCCTACAGTGACCAGAGAACTCAATAGTTTTGGATGACTTCTTGAAAAGATAAGGAAAACCCAAAAGCTGTACCCCATAGCTGCTCTCAGGGCAGTGTGAGGGGCACACACATCACAAATCCCTGTAAGGGGACACCAAAAGAGGGCAAGGAGAGCCCTGAGCATGATACTTCAAGTAGCCAGACCCTGGGAGTGGTGACTGGAAACAACTTTAAGAAAGGTGTTGAGGAAAGGAGGCTTCCTGCCTGGTGTATCTCACAGCAACTCTTTCCCAAAGATTTTTATTTTCCTTCATGAATATCACTGCTTGCATCAGGTTTGATGATTATTTATCACCTCATGTAAGAATTAACTGATGGATGACTTTTCAATCAACAGGTAAGAACTCATATTTTTGTTACCCTCTATAAATCCATCTGAACATTACAAGATTGTGTTGTGCTACACCATACAGAGCACTAAGAATTCCTCTGTTCTCTGACTTGAACTTCTGCTTCTCTCTCCAGAAATGCACTTGTACTGTTCTTCCAGCACCTGTGCTTCTAGCATTTTCTGTTGACTTTCAACTATTCACTGCATAGTACCACTGATATTCTTCTGTCATCTTGAAAATATGACTTTTTTTTTTTCTCCCTTATAGTTTCATTTTTCCAAGAAAGGTCCTAAGCTCAAATGTTCATTCAAGCTATTGTTTTCTTTATGTCAAACCTGTATAAAATGACATAGTGCCACAGACATCAGTGGAGCTACTCTTAGAGGTGTCTGCTAGAGATTTTATTCTAATTTTCTTGCTAGGAATATTGATATTTCTACAAAAAGAAAAAAAATCTGGGTAATTTTTACTGCTTGTGTATTACATGAGGTGATCTGCATTAAAGACTAATGTGAATTTTCCGTTTTTGAAACAATGTAATGATACTAATTTTATTTTTTTAATATACACTTTCGAACAACTCTGCTTTGCATAGCTTTGCCATCAACCATGTATGAACACCTTTCAAAGGCTGTAGATGAGTGGATGCCTCTTTTAAGTAAAAATCTATTAAGCATAAAATGGATAAAAGTTCAGTTACAACTTATCATGAAGGTCTCCTGTGTCATCAGAGCCATTACACATTAATGATACCTCCAGATAGAACTAAAGAAGGTTGAATTTACATGAAGATTGCATATCAATAATAATCATAGTAGATACTAAAATTATTGCATGTTCTTAACAGTATCCTGCTGGATATTATAGCTTCTATGGGAATATAAAACAGATCATTTGTCTCCCCCAAGCAATTTATACAATACTATTTTTTTATGCCCCTGCCACTTTAAATGGAATTAGTGAAGGCAATATGTTATCCTCAGTCATTAGCCATCAGAAGTTACGTTAAAATTGATTAAAGTATTACTTATCTTAAGTACTGTTGACCTATTTTCTTTCAAACCTGTCACACATATATTTTAGATTGCATATACGGTAAGACCACACAACAATATGGCAACAAAATTCGGACTCCAGGAACAAAACATAGCAGTTGGTTCTTTCTAGAAGAGTAACCCTCTAAACATTCCAGAACTACTCATACGATGCAATTTTAACATAAACCTGAACACTGGAAGTTTTCTCAGTGATATATATTTCTATTTCCATACTGCATATTCTTCTTTTCCTCATTTTCCTCTTTTCTATTCTCTTGTGTTTCCTGCTGTGTCTCTCTGGCCACATGCCACAACTTTATCTATGTTTTTTTGGTGGATGCAGGAATAAAAATTGTCACATCTCTTTCAGAAAGGGCCTTGCTCTGGACCAGAGTGCATAACTACAGTGTGTTGCGAAAATGAAGGCAAGGCACGACATAACTGAATCTAACTGTAAATATTTATGTCCATTGATTCATCCTTTACTTGGTCACATCTACTCTTAGACATCAGGTAACTCCTGCATGAACAGAAAGCATGACCTATTTATACCAGAATGAGACATAAAGTTGAAGCCAGAGTGCGGGGGGGTGGATTTCTAGCAGGGATCAACCATCACACACAGTAATTCACAGAGCTTGCAAGTTAGCCTAGTATCTACATAGATGAGTGGTATCATGATGGAAAGACTTTGTGGCTTCCAACCATTTAAGTTTTCAGAGAAGATCTAAGTAACAACTAAATTCAGAAAATACAGAATCATAGAATCACCAGGTTGGAAGAGAACAACTGGATCATCGAGTCCAACCATTCCTACCAAACACTAAACCATGTCCCTCAGGACCTCATCTACCCGTGCCTTAAACACCTCCAGGGAAGGTGAATCAGCCATCTCCCTGGGCAGCCTGTTCCAGTGCCCAATGACCCCCTCTGTGAAAAACTTCCTCCTGATATCTAGCCTAAATCTCCCCTGATGAGAAGATATTTTCTCAGAGGGATGTTTTAAAATATGTGGAAATGTCTCATCTCTTTTGATCCTCATGATCGTCTCCAATGTGATTCACTCAGTCCTTCTTAGAAATTATTTGGTGTCCTGAGCAGATCAGCTTTCAAACCCAAGGTCCAATTCCAGTCTGTGAAGCATACATAAGCAAAAGGTGGTTATTCGTGTCAGTTCTGTACTGCTGAGGATGCACCTGGAAAGCTGCACTCATTGTGAGACCCTGCAGTGTAAGAAGGACATTTGCACACTGGTGAAGATCACCAAAAGGCTGAAGCACTTTCTGAACAAGACAGACCAAAGCTTGTTTAGGCTGGATAAGAGAAAGTTTAGAGGGAAACTAATTGTTGACTTCAATTACCTAATGAGGGGTGTGGAGAAAATGGAGCCAAAGTTTTTTAGAGTGAGACTGTGCAACAGCTGCAAGGTGCAGCAAGAGGAACACCACACAAACACAGGGAACAGGTTACCCAGAGCTACTATGGAGCTTTCAGTTCCCCATCCTTGAAGATTACACTTGTTCATAGATGTTTCTGGGCAAGTTACTCTGTTAATAGTCTTGCTAGGGGGCCGGGATGGACACATTATACAAAGTGAACTCCAGAGTCCCTTTCAGTCTATATTACACCATCCTATTTCTGCTGGAATTCTTGTAGGGTTGTCTAGGCTCTTATAATAAAACCTGGAGAATTATATCTAGATTGTATCCTTAGCTCTTTTCAAATATTCTGCATAATTTTGCCCTTACTATGTAGACTATCTTTTCTGGGTTTTAAGAACACTTGCATTTAGAACTTCATTTTCTGGGTGTTCATGTTCAGTCCAGTTCTCAAGGTCTGTTAAACTGCTGACTTTGGGGATTTTAGATGAAAATGTGTGTTTTCCACATTCCTGAAAAGTCAAGACGCTTCAGTCAGGCATCCCTTGTAAGAAGCATCAAGACAAAATCACTAGTTACAACAGAAAACCATACTTATATATGTCATACAAATTGTTTAGATAGTCTGAGGACATGCCCCTGTATATATGTAAAGTACTAGGGATCCTTGGAGAAAGTCAGGAGTGATATTCAGTGCTGCCATTTTTTTTATTTCCCATATTCCTGCATGTGATAAGAGACATTGTTTTCTCAGTTTCTCTGTGTCGTATCAGTATAAGGTAGCTCGCTAGATTTCATAAATTATGTCCTCTGCCTTGTTAGACAAAATCTATCAAAACACAAAATAAAATTGTCTAAACAATGAACACTTTCTGGTGAGACTGAAAATGTTGTTTACACGGCAGCTCAGCCCTGTATGTGAAAACAGAGATCCCAGACCTGTCCCACCACATCCAGAGACTGCTGCATGCTCTCTTATATGTTGAACCTTTCATCTAGGTCAGAGATAAAACCTGGCTTAGTTGCCAGCAGAAATGTATTTTAGCAAAACCTTCTTAAAACAATCCATTAGTTTCTGCATGGTCTTTTCAGCAGTATTTTCTAGCAACAGGAAAAAGATTGTCTGCCTCTTCTGTCAGTAGATAAGAGGGTTTTTAAAGCAAAATGCTGATGAGTTTATGCCTCACCAATGCATCATTGAAAGAAGTGGAAGAGAACCTGGTCACTGCAAAAACAGGCTTAGACTTATTATTCTATAGGTGTAATCCTTGTGAATGCTAAGACTAGCAGTTCTAAAAAACATCCTACAATATTGTAGCAAGTACCTTAAAATGAAATTACTTTTAATGATTAATTTGCTCTAGTTCTATTTATAGATAGTAATCAAGATCAAACCCTAGAAATTAATCAAAGCATTTATACTGGACTTTTAAAATCAATTGAAACTTTTCATTCTCCTTCAGAACTGATCAATACTTTTTCCTGACCATTTCATATTTTCCAACACACAAATGAGTCTGCTTACAATCAAGTTCTCATACTAGCTCAGTGAGCCACTAGGAAGCAGCTATACTGAACCAACCTAATATCATAAAAGGGCAACAGCAACAAAGCTGTCTTCTGACAATTCTGATACATTTTTTGGTGAAACACTGGAAAAACACTGATCTGTATCTTGGGAGAGAGTTTATGTAACAGACAATTTGGTGAAGCATTGTTCTCTCAGTTTCTCAACTGCATAAGGACAAATACAGATGCAGATGTTGGCAGTGCCTTCCACGTTGGATTCAAAATTTCTAACACTGCCCACAAATTTCTTCAGGCTTATGTACTTCAGATTCCGTGTTTATTTGTCATAGCCCAGTTTTGATAGCCTGTATATCATGCTATAAATGTTTTACCTACACAGTTAATGAAAAAGAATCCAGATTACTAGAATGAATCGCTTCTCAGTGAGACAGTTAGGTAAAATCTTGTACTACAAGGACACATATGTATTTCTTTTTCTCTATTGCTTTCTTCAACTTTCAATTCAATGAGACCTTGTTGGTTTGACAGGCTCCACAAGCACTGCCAAACGTGCAAGGAAGTCTGGCTGGGTACCTAGCAGACATGACCATGTGTAGGTATTTTAGAGCAGGTTGGACAAACATCTGTCAGGAATGACGCAGGTAGACATGATTCTGCCTTAGGGCAGGGAGCTGGACTAAATTACCTCCCTTTCAGCCTTTTATTTAATGATTTCACTGCCTTGGGGTAAGCTGACAAATTTGGTCTGATCTTTTTGCTTGGTATGTCTAAAAATTTTACATCAGTTACATGTGGCTACATAACATCACACCTTTCTGGCCACCACTTCTTTATTTCTCTGTCTATCTAGAGGGTATACCCAAGCTCACATCCTTGTCAGAGCTTTTATTAAACTGTTATTAAACCATCCAAATTGAAAACATAATGAAACAACAGGAATGTTAAGGGCTGAAAATAACCTTTGGCATTCCACTCATTTTGCAGTCTATACTTTCTCTGCTGGAGTTTGCTGTCAGGGAGACTATTTGCATTCAGGATTTTGACACATTCTGCAATCTGCATTGTCATGTTGGTGTTGTAGTGTTTGTGAAATTTCCTGGCTTGTTCTTACAGTTTGTTTTGCAGAGCCAGAGGTTTGTATTCTAAAATACCAGGAGACAGAAGACTGCAGTTGAGTGAAGGTAACATATTTGTTAAGGGGACTCTGTAAATGCTGCTTCTGCCCTCTTTTGGGAGAATTCATGCATCTCTAATGTCTGGAGTGCTTGAGGTACTCAGCTCTGGGAGCAGAACCCCAGGTTTGAACTGCGAGAACACCTCTCCCCCGTCTCTTTACAGTCCCCAGCGCTGTTATCACTGACTTCAGGAGTGGCATTAAGTGTTATACTGATTTTCTTAGTGAGTTCAGCTACAAGCTAATACAGAATTCCCACAATATATCATGACTTCACACAGAGCCGTGATGCAAGCCGGGGTTGGGTAGAGAGGAAAAAAAAAAAAGAGAGAAAAAAATCATTTATGCAAAAGTTAAAATATAGCCTGTTTATTTCACTTTGTGAAGTACCTGTTTATGTCCTATCAGCAAGAAGAAACCTGCATCACACCATTTTCTGATAAGCATTTTCTCTCTAACCCGTTTGCAGTCTATTCACCTACAAGCACATGGTTATGAATATTCAGTTCTCACATATAGTATCTGGTATCTGGTCACTGATTCTGAGCCTGGATTATTCTGTCATCCCTCTTTTCCTTTGAAATAGCTGCTGTCCTAGCAGAAAAAAAAAAAGAAATTAAAGAAGTTTACCGCTCAGACTTACACAAACATTGTACTACAATCAACTGCTTCAGAGTAAAGTCATAAAAGCCCACATTTGCATCCTGTCCTGAAGGGAAATATATGTCTTCTTTTTAAGAAACAAATAAATGCTGATTCATTTGCACAAGAAAGTGGTTTTATTCTGTTCTTTAAACCTCGATCCAACTCCTGATTAAGTACGTAGTTGTCATTGAGTTTAGCTATACTTTGCTTCAGAGTATATAGATTTTTTTAATGTATGTATTTATTTCTGCACTTGAGTTTTGAATATGCCCAGCTTACTACTGTAAAATGCTAAACTCAGAAATTTAACTTGACAAGAGAACAGATTCTAAATGTAACATAGATGCCAATAACAATAGTTCAATAACTGTCTGTGGAAAACAGCTACTGTATGTTTTTCCCTCTTTATTTCCCTTTTTTTTCCCTTGATCACTGGAGAATTCACACCCATTTCTGGTTTGATATTTGTAAGTGTTTGCAAAGCACTTTCTGAGACAATCTAAAGTCTACAACTTCTCTCTCACTTGCTCCCTGTAAGTATTCACCAGATGCTTCCAAGGCTGAATTGGATGGGTAATCTAAGACATGTGGAATTATTATTTCTGCTCCCTCACAAGACAATTTCCATTATTTAAAAAGAGGTGATAAAAGATGATTATGAAGTGACACACTTTGCCTACCACTTGTAAATATTCATTCCTGGCTCGAATCCATGAATCCTACAGAATACACAGTGATTTCATGATCATGTGAGCAACCATCTGAAGATTCTCTAATACCCTGGATCGCAAGGAGCAAAGGAGTGAAGTGATTATATTTATGTGTTCTTTTTTCTTCATTTATCAACAAGCTCTGCTTTTTAAAGTGTGATAAAAAGATACGCAGATGCTCTGTATGCTTATTTTTTGTATTCCCTTGCATTCTAAAAAGCTCACTGGAAAGGCACCTGCATAAAACAATATCACAAAGAATGGTCAATAATGACTGAAAACAGTGTTAGTACAGGTGTTGTATGAATATCTTTGATCTTGAAAGCTCTGCTTCTTTTAAAAGCTTTAGGAAGAATGAATGTGTTTAAGTCAAAGAAAGAGCCTACGAGTATTGTTTTCTAAAGTAGACAGGAAGAAAAATCACTGACTTTACTCAAATACCTACAACACTACAGTAAGAATAAAAGCTGAAAAGAAGCTAAAGCTTTTTATATATAAAGAAATATGAGCAGATTAATTCAGCTAGCACTGCCACAGCAATGGCAAAAAGTGTCATACATTATTCATAAACTTCTGATGAGCTACTTCTAGGCAGCCTCAGAAATGTAATTTCTAGAATAAACATGATATAGACACCCTTCTCTAAGTTTCTATCTGTTAATTCCCTAGCAATTTGCATAGTAAGATAGCAAATATGACCGCACCTTGAAATGCTGACTCTGTTCCTGAGGTTGTAGTGAGATGTGCAGAGAATCTGTACATTTGCAAAGATCTTTGGGCTCATGTGGAGTCCTCTCGGAGACTGTGTCATAGTCAAGCACCACATGTGTTTATTTCCTAGAAGCAGCAAGACAATACACATGTAAAAATACCTGTCAGACTTGCAACAAAGGTCAGATGATGACTTAAAAGTATATAACCTCAGACATTAGAAGGTTACTTGGTAAACCAGGGTGTAGGTGTCCATCCCAGTAAGTCATATATTCTAAAAGATGGGCCCTTGCTAGGTGACTGAAGTCAGATATGGAAATGCTCAGGATAATTCAACTGCCTGTTTCCCCATTTTGAGGTAATAACCTAGTATATAGTGCATTATTTTTGCTGGTTACTCAACCATAAGAAAATGACGCAACCGCTCACAAGTACTGCAGTGCAACACAGGGGGTTATTTGCTCGTATCCTGTTCATTTTCAGACCTACACTACTGCTGTTCTTCAATTAGCTCACCCTTACAAGCAGAGTAAAATATCAGAAGTTAAAAGAGACAAATACTGCAGCCAGTTCATGGTTAGACCCTAGGGGCTAAGCAATAACCTGTAGCTCCACAACCTGTCATATCTGAAGGTTCATTTGAAGACGGAAGTTACTGTCTCCATTGAAGAATGAACTCAGCTTAATTCTTACATCTCTTGACAGCAACTTTGGCCAGAGAATAAAGGCAGAGGCCTTCTCCTGAGCTATTTGATCCTTGATTTTAGTAGCTGAGATCAGGAACCAAACACAAACCTCAGACCACTACAGCGTAATTCCCAAAATGCAGAGGAGTTAAAAATAGAAGACATATATTGGCTAGGTTTCTTGTGTCTTCACTGCAATCAAATGCTCACTAAAGATTTCATATATAAAGTTGCCATTAAAAATTTATATATTGGTAATTCTTGAGAAGGCTCAATAAAAAATAAGTAAATGAACAACACCGAGGTGCAGCCCAAGTCAAGAATCACGGGCAGAGTTACAGAAGAGAGGCAGCATAATCAACCAGTAAGAATATTTATTAGAATAAAAAAAACCCAAAATGGTGTGGTTCACAGCCATAGTGGAGCAGTGAAGTGTGTACAGTGTTCCTGTGCTGAGATCTGCCTGTGAATTAGAGTAATGTTAGAAGGAAATGAAACCAACCTGATGTCCAAGTTTTCAGCTGAATATGGCCACTACTGAAGCAATATGGCTCTAGAGGGAAAGATATGTAGTGGGTGTTGAAACACATCAGTAGTTAGTCAGTAGCCTGTGGAGCTGGCTATTAAAGACCCCTTTTTAACAAACTACCTGTATAGTGACAATTTCACTTAAATTAACTTATCATTATAATTTTGTTAGTATTAATGTTAAATGGTTAAGTTACAGCTAAAATAAAGCTTTTCAGCTGATATATTTTTTAACACAAAATAACATGAAAGGCTAAAAGGAAAGACTTTGAATCTCTGACATTTTTTTCACAATGAAAAGCAGTCTGGAAAACAAGAAATTAAGTAGTTAAGAACTAATATTAACTATAACTTTCATCTAATTGTTTTTGTTGCCTTCAGAGCTGACATTAAAAACTCCTCTCTATATACAGCTAAGGAACTCTGCAGTAAGTTTCCCTTAGAAGAGAAGATGCTTTTTAGGATCCCAACAGTAACCCTGTTCCATTGTCACACTAATCCCCAACAATGAGATCTTCAGCCTCAATAGCAGGAGAAAGGTTTTACAATACTAATTTTTCACAAAACCGAAGTGGCTAAAAGCTGTTGTAGCTCCACATTCCCTGAGGTGTCTTGTGAAAACATTCAGAAGCTTAGCACCGTACTTAGCTGGGTATTTTTAAGTTTTGTCTGCTCAGCCTATGTCTGCATTAAAAAAAACATTCTGCATCTAGGGATTACAAGAGCAACAATTAAAGTAAAGCCTAAAAGCTGACCTCTCTTCAAAATCTTGAACTATTGCTGTGCAGGAAACTATTTTATACTTAGGTGCCAATCTTTGCATAAGCTCTAAGCTTCCCATAAGCAAACAAGGACTAAAGAAACTTTGGTCTCCACCAAACACCAGTGGCAAACATAAACAGAGTGGGGGGTTGTGTATCTGGTGAAAAGATGGTTTGGGAACGGAACCATAACTCAATCTAATTGCCAGATCTGACTTCTGCTCTTTCAGAACAAGAAGATAAATTTGAAGCCTCATGATCTCTTTGGTCAACTCACCTACACCAGACATCAGACACTCTCATTTTCACATAGTCTCGTGATAAGTTTAACTTGAAAGTGCCCTTTAAAGTCCAAGAAGAAAAAAAGCAAAGGGAAGAAATATCTCTGACACCCTAATGCTAGGCCTCTTAAAGCGAACTGTACAACAACTGAAGTTGAAAACAAATCCTGGCCATCAACAATTCAAATCACAACTTTGTATGATATGAACTATTTTTATTTAAAATTCCACTCCAAAGTAGCTACCAAGGTCTTCAGTAAAATCACCTTTTACTAACACGCTCATAGAAAACTATTTTCACTGAGATAACATGAACAGGGATAGAGTTTGCAGAGCTGCAGATGTCAGTGCTGAATAGCTATGAATTGGATGGGTGACTGGGGTACCTATCTCACAGGGTGGTGACACTAAGAAGGTAGGAGTAAACTGGAACACACTTTTTGGGTGAATATGATAGCAATCACCCAAGCAATTTAACACAATCTTAAACTAACAGTAAATTTATATTGAATTTGACAATTAAATCCAGACACTATTATTTTATTTTAAAATAAGCCATTTTATTTATTTACCTTGAAATATTTTCTTATTTTGATATCTGAAGATTCAGTCATTCACAGAGACAAATAGGGCAGTGTTATCCAGGAGAAGCAGGCTCCCCTCATGGGGCACTTTCTGTCCAGGAGGTAGATCCACAGCCATTCTCACACCCCACAGAAGAAGCTCTGTGATGCCAGCTACCCAGAACCACTGATCACTGCACTTTGTGTGATGCTGTACAGTGACCCAAGCCCTAAAAGCAACGAGCTGTGAAAATCTCAGAAAAAAAATCCACTGCATCCCATTATAATTCTAACTTAACTGACTGCAGAAAGAGTTGACAGACACCAGAGAAGAAAGGTGGCCCAGCAATGATATTTATACTTCAGCTACTACTCTCTAAGGAATAGAGAGGTATGGATTTGCACTAGAGATGATTTCATTTTTGTACTCTGAGTAGTCCAGGATTATAAGCAAGGTGCATTTCCAAACAGTTAACAATCCCTGATGGACTGTTTGAGGAAAGGTTGCTTTCCCGGGTCAGAGAGGAACAATAATTGATATTTAGGTAGCACTATGTTAGCAAAGCACTTGTAGGAATAGTACAGCCATATAAAGCGAAAGAGGCAAAACATTTTTGAAGGATCATTTTGTTCTATAAAGTCCTGTTCAAAATCAAAGACTTTTCTATGCCAAAACTATCAAATAGAGTATCTGGCAAAATATCTCATTTTGTTTCAATTTTCTGATGCTTGCCTCAGGTATTTCTGTTGCAGGTAGTTTTTAGACATATCAGGCTGTCAGCAAAGGAAGGAAGGATATTAAAAGTAAAAATCAAGGTATGAAGCTGCTCTGGCCAGAGTCAAGGCACATTTCTCTAACATGCAGTGTATATCTACATTGTACATTATGTGTACATTTAGTCTGGACACAGTGGCGATTCTGTGTATTCTCACTTCAAATGTCGAAGCTGGCATCTAAAGAAGTGCACAAAGACTGCCCATAGGAATTTTCCTGAGGCTGAAGGTTGCTGGGAACCTCCAGTCTGTCCCTAGACATGGGCAAAACATGACCTCACGTCACTGTAGGACAGACTGGGTTATGCTGCTCCCTCAGCTTCACCCGAGATGACTGATCCTTCAAGTAGGTGTGCAGGCGAAGGCTGCTGCCCAATATCTTCTCTGGTGGATGGAGAGACACCGGCATGAGTTATGGCCCATTGTAGAAGGGCTGAGTGAGACACAGAGGAATGGACCTTTTCCTCTCTGATATTGAAGGAACAAAGGTGAACAGCTCAACCTAAGGCCTAATATTCATCATTCTTGACAACTATATGTATAGCATAAAACATAAAAGCTCTTTGATACATCTTTTATAGCCAAGAAAAGGAAATATTCTCATAAGGCAATTATTCCCACATACTTGGAGAATCCTGGAAGTGAATGTCATGGTAATTACCTGTCCCTCCCTACTAACCAGTGACAGAACCAGATGATCTAGCTGAGGTACCTAATTAGTGGACAGATAAAGTCAGGTCTTAGCATTTTGGCTAATATTATTGAGTTCGTGTTTTTTTCTGAGGAATACTCACACACTGTCTTTAGACTGCAAGGAGGTTTTACAAAATTTATCACAAAAATACAGGGGTTTTTTCCCCTTTTTTTTAACCTCTTATCTCCTCTTAAGGATCTCCTCTTAAGGAAAATAATTTAATGATGACAAACTCTCATATTTCTCATGAAAAATTATTGAAATTGAATATCTATGTTATCTTGTTTTCCTTATTTTGTTCTATCCAGCTCATTCATGATAGATACTTGTTTTTATTAGACCATCTTTATCACTGACTAAATTGATGCACAGTTGTCCATTCTACTTTAAACCAGCTCATAAAGCTATCACAGCATGGCTTGATGTGACCATCTGTTGCATTCAAATTGTTGGAGGACAAAGGAAGGGGCAATAATTCTCCCAGTGCCTGCCCTCGCTCCAGAAGAATGATGAATAAGACATGCCTTGTTTCTCCCCAAGGAGTTTGTCCGGCACCTCCTGCTCTTCTCATACAAGAAAAGGGGTTAGAACAGAAGGTAAAGCAGAAATGGTCACCAGCTTCCAGGGGTTTCAGAGCAAAAGTAACATTTGAATTACTTACACAATTTCTACTGTAAAAGCTTTGGTATGGAAAAAAACCCCAAACATTTAAAAAATTTCAAAGAAAAGGCTAACTTTCCCAAATGTGCTAAAGCATATTGAAGTCATCTGGCAAATCAAGCAAACAGATAGCAAACAGGCTAACAACATCTTTTTCTTACAAATGAACGAGTGTAAAGGTAGGCAGTAAATGTGAGAAAAGCAAGAGGAAGGAGGAAGAAACTACTCATATGAAAGAAACAACAAAGGATGAAAATATGGACATTTTCTCCCTCCCACTCTCTTTTTCAGAGAAGCAGCCTCTCATATTTCTTTTACTAGGAAGTTACAGGAGTTAGAAGGCATCCTTTGAAAACTAAATAGGATGTTCTGTGCAGGTCTACTGCCTTTCACATATCTAAACCAACAAAGGCTGGAGCACCAAAAGATATGGATATTGACTTTTTAGACACTTGACTAGAGCTTTTAGATGAACACATATGTAAGAAGGTATACTAATTTTAAACCTGGGGTCAGGGTCCCTGGACAAATTTGAATTGTCTAATCACAAACCATATATCTGGTATTTTCACGCAATCTGCAAAGCAAGATAAAATAGCTAGACAGGGTGGGATCCACTTACATATTAACTCTGTGTGTTGCCATTGAAGCACATGCCCATATTGCTCATAATGATGGAGTCTTCCAAGATGGCACTCGCTAAGTTGCACTGATATTGCACAACACCTGCAGTCTTTAGATGTGCAAAGAGACATTGTGGATCTACCTGAGCATAATACTGAGTTTGTACAGCTTTTATGCACTGGGACAGTGAGCAAGTATCTCTAGACAGAGGTTCAAAGTGTCATAGCACAGCCTGTATGACCTCAGGGTCTCTACTGAGTGTCCATTGTAAACTGCCTGTGTGATGTGTGGATTGAGTCTGGGTACTACCCATCAGCTTGTTATCATGGTCCAAATATAATCAGCTATGTATAAAGTTTGTTGCACTGGTCCTATCCGAACAAAAGACATTCCAGCAGAACATCTGCAGACAAACATGTCCGGATCTGTTATGAAATCACAAAAAGACCTTCAAGATCATGAAGTCCAACTGTCAGCCCAACACACCATGCCTGTTAAACCATGTAATGAAGTGCCACATCTATAAGTTTTTTGAATACTTCCAGGGAAGGAGACTCCACCAGTTCCCTGAGCAGTCCATTCCAATGATTCACAACATTTTCAGTAAAGAAATTTTTCCTAATACCCAGTCTAAACTTCCTCCAGCACAAATTGAGACCATTTCCTCTCGTCCTATCATTTGCTACGTAGGAGAAAAGACCAGCACTCACCTCACTACAACCTCCATTCAGGTAGATGTAGAGAGTGATAGGTCTTCTTTCAGCCTTTCAACCTCCTTTTCTACAGTCTAAACAATCCCAGTTCCCTCAGTCACTCCTCATAACACTTGTGCTCCAGACTCTTCACCATCCTTGTTGCCCTTCTTTGGACACATTCTAGCCACTCAATGTCCTTCTTGCAGAGAAGGGCCCAAAACTGAATGCAGAATTCAAGCCCCATTAGTGCTGAATACAGGGGCATGATAACTTCCCTACTCTTGTTGATCATACCATTTTTGACAAAATTTAGGATGCCATTGTCCTTTTTGGCCACCCGAGCACATTGCTGGCTCTTGTCCACCCTCACCCTCCCATGCTTCAGTCCTTAAAGATTCAACTCAATGCCTTTGGTGTACACAGAAACCCAAAAGTGAATATACTGCTATCAAAGGTCACATTTAAAAGACAATCTATAATACTTTTGGCTTAAATCCTTACATCTACATCACTTGCCCACAAATTATAGGAACTTAATACTATGGCAGCAATCACCTTTTTGACTGTTTCTCCCCTGTTGTATGTAGGGCTCATTCTGGACTATGAAACCACAACTAGGATGTAATTTGGAAAATAATGTCTATCTGTGTGTTTACACATACAAGACTGTTTACAAACACCCATTGTTTTATGACAACCATAGTTTCTGGTTGTCTGACATAGCATCTTCATGAATCAGATTAGAAACTTTCCTATTTTCCATTTCATTCTTCTGTTGGTAAATTGTAAAACACATTAACATGGAAAGTACCATACGTGCAACAGATTGCAGAGATACCTAAGATGGGTCAGCTTGGAATGAGAACTAGTACCTGTCCACAGACATCTTTGTCAATGTAGCCTTGTGATCATATTCATCTCACATAACTTAAGATATCTAGAAGTTAAGCATCTACTTCAAGCTAGGCTGCTTTTCTATTTGTGAAGAAACACAGTCGTGACTAACAAACTTCTTGAGGTGGCAAGTTCTCGCTTTGACTCATTCACTGACCATCAACTTAAAATCAAGGAATATATGCAGAGTTGTAATTATTTTTCCAAAATTATTATGAATTTGTTACGTAAAACAGTGTCTCAGAATGCTTTAGTCTCTGGGAACTGCAAAGTTATAAATAATGAATGTCGTTGTCAGGGATCCCAGCAGGCAAAGAAGGTGATACAGTCACCTTGTTATCATTGGCTCTTAACTCAAATGCTGCAGCATTTGTTCAATTTTATTAATTATTTTTTACCAAGTGAGACTAGAAATTGGAAAAAAAAAACAACGAGGAGGAAAATCCACCAGCTTTGTCTCTGTTTTCTTGAGAATAAGACAGACATTGCTTGTGTCATTCATTTGGTTGTGCAGATGTCAAAATCTCAGAGATCTCTTTATAATTAACAGCAAAGACATTCAACATGAAGTGATTACAAAACCCTGTGGTAGGGATCTTAGGTCTGTGGGAGTTCCAGAGATATGAGGCTGGGAGAAGGGGACAAGGGCAGTGTGGGTATGTTTAGAAAGCAGGGGCCTGCTATGGAAAATACTGTAGCTCAACAGTATGTGGAAGATTTCTTACACAATGGCTATGGTAATAATTTTTAATAAACAGTTAAAAGAGAATGAGTGTCTGTATAGAACAGGTAAGTAATTAAAATTCTTAACTGCACAGTCAAACACATACAGCAGCACATTGCCAGCTACAGACAAAAGTAGGGCTGTACAAGTCTGAACATGCACCTATTTATTAAATCTTATTTAAAACACTGAAGTAAGTGCAGTGTCTGATGAAATATTTAGGGTGTTTAAACGTGCCACAGCTGATAGAAAGCATTTTTTTTCCTACTGGCACATGATCATTTTGTTTTTCTTTTTCTCCCTCTGTTCTTTAAAAAAAAAAAGACAAGGACAAGGTGAAAAAACAGCATCTAAGTACAAGATAGGTTTTTCATGTTTCTTGTTTTAGCATGGGACTCTCTAAAAGAAGTGCTGGTGATTAATTTAATAATTTTTTGTTTTGCTGGGATTTAATCCATAAAATTTCCTTTGTATTTGTAAAGACACAAGCATTTGTACATTTTGCTACACTACGCTACTTAACATCATTGCATAGTTGTTGAATTGGCTCAACTATAATTTAAACATAGAAAAAATATTCTTTTGAAGTGAATATCCTGGTAGTGTTCCTGGCAAAGTTCAAAAAAGGACATTATATTATAAATTCTTTGCAATATAAAGGTCTTACCATCCCCAATTCTTCCTTGGAGCAATAGAAACTGTTAAAACCATGGCTAGCAGACCTCAAACTTCATATCTTTTGTCATAGTGTAACTGCCATACCAGTACTCTTCTGGTAAGTCTTTCACAAACTCCTTGGCAAAGCACGTTTTTCCATCTGCATGGCACAGCCTCCTAACATGGGCACATTTCCAAATAACTATCCGTTCATTACTGACAAATTATGCCCACCAAGCAAGTGAGCTGACCACCACAGAAATTGCTTTTTCCTACCTTTACCTTTCACCAGGTTTCAGCCTCTTGAGTGGCCTTGGCTTTGTGAGCTCCACCCAGCATCCCCCTTTTTGACTTTGTGTAAAGCTCCAAGAACACAGAGGTCATTACCATACAACAGATAATAGTCTTTTCTGCTTTGCTAAGTGTTGTTTCTTTCACAGTGATCACGAGCTATTTGATGCCTTCATGCTTACACAGCTTTTCCCATCAATGCTAATGGTGCCTTGCTGCATATTTTTATAACATATGTACCCTCAACAGCAATGAGAATTATTCGCAACAAAGTTTATATCCAATCTCTATTTGGTCTTTCTTGGTGGCTTACATACCTATTACAAAGTTTTCTTGATAAGGTTATTAACACATTGCATTTGAATGTGAGGGCTTCAGTCACTCCATAATAATTACCCAAGCCCACTCTTCAGTCTTCAGGTTATATTGCCCATTTTGCAGGCTATTAAGCACGTGTACAGTGCAAATTACACTACATCCATGCACATCTAAGGTCATATTGAGTCTATTCCCATTTACTGAGATGTGAATGGTCAGCTTTCTCACCCATGCGCATCCTAAGCAGTAATCCCAGCCAATAGGAAAGGAAAGAGGGCAAAAAGTCTCAATCAGCTATTCCAGATCGTGCCACAGCCACTGATATTGGGACCTGGCCTTATTTTGGGGTGACAAAAGTAAAGATAGAGAGAGGGCAAGTCAAGATGGAGCAGCAGGATGGGGCTCAGGAAGGACACAGGAATATAAGGGATAGCAGAGTGCAAGCCAAGGTCAAAAAAAAGGGGGGGGGGGGCAGAATATAAACAGGAAAAGAAAGAGAAGAAGCTGGCAATGCCCATCCAAACAGCACTGAAAAGCACCGTTCTAGAACTCTTCCTTCTATGACTGACTTGACTGGATATAGAGATAGGCATCATGCCACACAGGGAAAAATTTAGAAGCAGCTATGGCTGAGTTCAGTGACCATTTCAAACCCTTTAATAGAGTGAAAGCCCGAGGGAACAATTAAAAAATAACTATTTATTCTTTGATGGTTCATTGATATGAAATTTGAGTTATTTTATTCCTTTATGACTAGTCATGAAAGTCATGAGATCTGGATAGTTTCAAATTCCAGGTTGGATGAGTGCAAAAGCACTCACATCTTCGGTTTTGAAATCGCTTTAATAGTTGGTTTTTCACAAACATTCCTACAAGAAAATTTTCTACTTCTAACTGAAAATGAACTCCCTTTCCAAATTGATTATAACTAGTTGACATAACAGCTATTACCAAAGATGTCAGAAATATACCATATTTTGTGTTTTAATATCCTAATAAAAAATTCATGTTTTACAAAGGGAATACTAGAGTGAGAAAACAAAAATGATATTTCACTCTTTTAGTATTTTCAAGCAAAAGAGTACTTTTAGATCATGTTAAATATGAATTGGGCTGAAAATAATGCAGTTTTAACAAACATCATAATAGCATCCTGTTTCTTGTATTTGTGTGCTCACCTCAGAAGTGGTAGTTTCAATCCTTCCTCTGCAAAGAGGTGGACTAGAAATTTCTTTTGTGAAAAACTGAAAGCTGAGATCCTCACAAAATGATATAGCTCCTTGATTTTGAAATTTCAAAAAAGAAGTCCACATTGAAATGGTGACAACTATACAACAAATATCCACTCCAGAGAGAGAAATCGTGGTCTAACGTAGGTTGACAAGATTTGAAGAGGAATCAGATCTGCATGCAGGTTGGACTTTGGTAGAAGAACAACCACCTAACCACGTCTGTTCCAGGGCACAAAGTTCCAAATGCAAATAAAACAATGTATACAACATGTGCCTTGATGCTGCTTGAAACGGAATTAGCTGCAGGCCTTTTGGCAAGCATATCGGGTTTTGTGTTGAAGAAGTTGCTTCTGTGCCACTCATCCATACACTGGGGAAGGACTTGTCATGGTGAGTACTTTGGGGCTGCCAAGTAGCTGCCTTGCAGACTGGTAGGAAATACCTGGAGACCAAGGGGCAAAGCAAGAGAGGCTCAGGCTGGTCAGAAGGAAAGGAGGAGTGGAGAAGTGATTGAGAAAGTCCCACTGAACACAGATTTATGGCAATTATCACTATACTTCACCTAAATGAAGAGGACATCCTGCTTCACTTATCCGCAGAGTACAATGTATTCTGCTTTCTTGGTTACTTTGCGATGGGCAGAGTGGATAGTGATACAAACTTAGCAGGGTATTAGAAGGAATATGGGATGCTTCATTTGTGAAAGAATACAAAATTGCTAAGACAATATGTCTGTGATTATTGTGGTAGGAGGGAGACCCCACTCAGAGAATCATGCCATGTTAGGTGACACGTGTTTTTAAAAATCCCAACAGTTTCTCCGCTAAAAGATCTCACCATTTTAGCATGGGATGAAAACAACAAGTGGATACAATGTAGAGGGAAATAAAGGAGTCGGGATAACAACATACTTATCATCTTCAGTAGAATAAGTAGCAGTACACCAGCTGCTCAACTATTGTCAGATGTTTTCCAGCCACCACAGAAAAAGTGAGTTTTAAGGAGCAGTTTGAAGGAGAATAGATTAGCAGCCTTATGGCATTATTATGAGGAGATATGCATATGCATAAGGAGCTGCTCTGAGAAAGTAAGAAGGCTCTTGGACTAACAAATGATGGAGAGAGGCATCATAGGGACACTGCGAAGTAGTGCATATTGAACTTGCTTTCATATGTAAACATACAGCACATTACAGTCTCACAAGATCATTGTTGCCTTTTGTTCAGCATCCCAATACTGCAAGTAGTGGTGGCTGCTGTCAGGGATATATTCATTCAGCGAGATAAATATTATTAAAAATGTCTCAGCATTTGAATACTGAAGAAAAGGAAGAAAATTATAGAAGAGACGTTCCAGGGTCATTAGAAATAACAGCCAACTTGCTATTAATGTCTCTGGAAACCATATTTTAGTCTAAACATTCTGGAAGGGATATAAACCTTTAATCTTTAGCGCATAAGCAAGCCTGCAGTTGGACTTAGGGAAAGCTTTTCTTGTTTAAAGGGTATTTTACAGGTAATTTTTGCAGGATTTCCACCTTCCTCTTGCACAAGAATGACCAAACCATAGCACTGACTCCTTGCAGTGAGTCTCATGCTTCCAAGTGATTTATTGACATAGCTGCCTGCTAGCATAGAAACCTAGGAAAACATTTTGGAATAAGCTCCATAAGAATTAGGTGAAACTTCCTCTGTTTTCCAGATAAAACTGGTTTATTTTTTCTGTCAGGTCTCTGCATCAATAATATCAGGAAAATGAGGTGGTATTTTGATGACAACATTAACTTTAGGACAGTGAATGTGCTTCCACATGAAACACATGGGCCATGTCAGTACATGTCCATGTACTGCACATAACCTTTTCGTTTTAATTGTACATGTGCTACAAACATATTCACTGGGGCTAGAGTAGATACTGAACACTAATATTTGCACAGGAGATTCTGTTCCTGCATTTATTCTGCAGCAGGCAGGCTCTTGCCCTACTTTGAAGGCATTTATAGGAGTAAACAGACTGAAACCATCTAGCGCAAAATAATCTGTGAAGGCTATTTGCTATACTGCCTGATCCTGAGACTGGATCATAGCACTGCAGGAAGACATGGGGACTGTGTTGTATTTTCATTAGGTACTTGGATTTTAAATTATTAGAAAACTGCCTTTCAAGTAGAGGGAAAATTTGCTGAATGGCCTCTTCGCCTACCTTGGGAAATCTGTGAACTTTCCAGTATTTCAGATATTTCCACAAGCAAATAGTCACTTCTAGAATATCTCTTACAATTTATCATCAGCACTGCTCTGTACTGAAGGCCACTGGAGTGCGTTGGCATTCCACAAACACCCTGAACAATTCAGAAACATTATTTTGCCTCTTTATCAATAGATGGAATACATTGCAAAGCCCAGCCCTGACAGATAGATCCTGCTAGCACAAACAGTGGGCCCAGCATCAAAAAGAGAAGTATTTTTAACTCCTTCACCTCCTCCTCTGCTACATAACACACCAAGTTCTTACTTCAGGGCCACTACAGTTTAAAGGCAGGTGAAAAACCATGAAGAGAGACTTCTGACATGGTGACAAGCATCCACTGACTCCAAGAAAACACCATGTTGGGCAGCCCACTCTAGGGCTGTCATGCTACCCAGATGAGGGAAATGTGCAGCTGGGAGGGAGGGCAGGGGTCTCACCCTTTGTGCTGCCAGCATATGGACATGAGACCAGAACTAGAAACTGAACTGGGATTAAACCACACATAATTATCAGGATATTTTCTAGGCTTCTTTTTTCTAGCTGATCTGATCCCTGCTGTGTTTTTGAGAAGTTAAAACACATTTTCAAACTGTTTGATTTAGTCTTCCATGCATCTTTCAGATTATTTTTACAATACAGTGTAGACTGCATTTATCTCTTCAACACAACTTCCAGAGAGGTTGATGTATTGAACAATAGGATGAGCTATGAAGGGCCAAGCATCCGGCATCTCCCCTTATGTTTAGGAATGTTATTGAATTTCCCTCCAACAGACTCAGAGGTAAAGTTCTATAAAAGGTTTTAGAATGAAAAGTAAATATCATCATGGACAAAACTAGTTCATCTCTGTGTCTTCCATCACTTTGGGGTGGGTTTTTTTTTTCATTTTAAGCATCGCTATGGGCAATATCAGTGGTGTAGTCTTACCGGTTTCTATCTGGTAAAATACAGGGTGGATTTTCAAAGGATGGGTAGGAATCCAGCTCCTGTTCGTTTTCACTAGGTGTCTTACTTCTCCAAATAGCCTTATAAAATATCTCTGTAGAGATGGAAAGCCTGTTGGGGGCCCATTCCTACTTTGTATTCTCCTACATTCAGTTTTATGACCCTGTTTTATCTGATTCCTGCTTGTCTAGGGGCAGAGGCAACCCCATATGAAAGCTGCAGAGTAGCAGTGGTTGCTCCACTCCCAGGAAAGTGAAGGGCAGAGAGGGGTAGGGAAGAAACAACCTCCTTAACCCCCCTTCATGAAATCCATACCAGCTACAGCAGACCTTAGTTTGCACAGAGAAGCCCTTTTGTTACTTCTCTGCCATGACCTCTGTCTGTTTGTCTGTCCACCCAGAGACTGAAAGCACCAGCTCTTCTTGAAAGCCTAGGAAGTGTCTCTAACATTGTGGGTACTACCACAAACAAATGTTAGTAAAGACAAGGTTCTATAAGATGCTAATAGGAATGCAAAGGTAAATAGACTTGCAAAATGCAAGACATCAGCCTCAATTATTCAAAGAGTCTTTCCTGGATCTTGTTATTTATCATTCCATGATAAGTGATATATTTATCTTTTAAATTCTTACCAGTCAAACAGAAGAGCTTTGCTTTCCCAGAGGAACTCTTTTCCTCCATCCTACCATGAATGCCACTGCTTCCCTCCCACCCTCCCTTCTTCCCTGCACTCACAGCTCCTGGTGCATGGAAACAGTAATGAGACATGTCAAGTACATATTTTCTCCTTAAAGCACATGTACCTGGGAGGTCACAATCTTTACAAAGTCAAAGTTTTGTGTGCTTGAGAGCTTTGCCCTACCACCATGTAATTGAAATCAAGCTTTTAAAAGCTCACGGCAATGTGTTTGTTCTTTAACCTCACCCAGCGAAAAGAGAGGGCTTTGCTGAGAGAACCCATTGTTAAGCTCCTGCACTTAACTGATAAGGCACTGATACAACCAGTAGCAAATAAAGAAACTAATAATAAAAAAGAAGAGATTCACATGCCTTCCTTCCCCAGTACATTAATGCCCTGCCCAGATTAATTTCCCAAGTTCTTATGGCACAGTATCTTTAATCATATTAAAATATTGTTATGAGACTTATTTAATAACAGGCAGATGTAATGAGTTCTCACATCAGAAAATGGAGAGTTTCATGCCATTTGAAGGTCTGCTCATTATCCATTCTTACACTTTAATGACAGATGCTTCTATTACTCAAGAAAGTAGAGGATCTCTTCAGGGATGTTGTGAGAATAAATGACTGGAACAATTCTTAAACAATCTTAAGTCATCTGTCATGCATATGCTACACTTATGCTGTTACTTGAAAACCTCTGAGCACACGGGGATGCAACAAGGTCCAGAAACTGGTAGTTTATGAATGAACTTTGCAAGTGTTTGGATTCTGATTTTTTTTTTATTCATACCAAAGACTATTCACAAAAGTTTTTTTTTTTTCTCAGTAGGTTTACAGAAGCATGATCTCATTCGACCAAGGCACACCTCTGGCATGCCAGGCAATTGATAAACCCAGAGATTTCCACTGCCATGTAAACGCCTTGCAAGGATTCAATCATTCCCACCCCAGCTAGCTTGTTGATCCACAAGTTTTCCTTTCCTTGCATCATGATGTCTCCGTGAAAAAGGAACAGGTTTTCAACATAGGAATTCTATTGGCCTTGACCTTCAATAACACAAAAAGATGCCTGAGATCTGGCAGTGAAAATCCTAAAATGATAGTATCTATAAAGATGAGAAGTTTCCAAGGACACTAATTGAATTCAACCAGCAAACATTTTTAAATGGAAAATAGCTAGTAGCCAAAAGGTTTTTCCTGGGAAAACACCCAAAGGTAGAACTTTGAGCCGACTTCATCAAAGGAGATTCTCAACTGTGAAAAATGATAACAACCCCATGGCAAGAAGTGCCTCAAAACCAAATAAACCTTGGAACAGCAGTAGCTGGAAGAGGAGTTTGTTGTGATACAGCAAATATTGATGGGTTGCATCTGCAAAGAAACAACGTGAGATAGTCTTTGAAAGGGGACATTTCCGAAGAATAGTAAAGTCCTTCCAAAAAATAGAAAGGGCTAAGGACAAAGACCTATTTACTGAATGGTAAGTCAAGCCATATGGAATAATGACAAAAGTCTATTCAGAAAGATATTTCTCTTATTCGAAGTAATTCATGAAAAAGAGGAAAAACTAAAACCAAAGCCATTCACAGTACTTTGACCCATCTTTACAAGTGAAAGCTTCCTATGTCTCTGTTCAGTGGCTGGTCATGCTATTGAGTCATAGAATCATAGAATCATAGAATAACCAGGTTGGAAGAGACCCACTGGATTTACCTTCTCAGTCAGTGGGTAAGGAAGCATCATCACTAGATCGCTTACCCTCAGGAAGCCACAATGGAGTGGTGCTGATTTATAGAACCGGAGAGCTCACCACTAGTGGCACACAATATGCTAGGTGGCCTTTTTCATTATTTACTTTAGTTTCTGCTTTACCACAGTAGTAGTAGGAACACAGCACAAAATGGTCTGGTTGCCACAAGGCTGCCATCTAAATTCCCAGCACAGCAAACAGGTGGATGCAACTAGCATCGATGCTGTTTTGAGCAGTTTATCAGGCATCAATGACTTCACACCACCTGTCTTAGTGTTATCAGGGATTTTAGTTGCATTGTAGTATGGTGGTAAATAATTCAGCAGAAACTGAGAATCTTATACTAACAAAACAAGCCAGAAATTTAAAATAAAAAAGATCAGAGGGAAGATCCATCACTAGATTTAAAAGGTCATCAGTAAAAGCCTATTTATAGACTTTTCTGACCAGCTGAAGCTCTGTCCCTGGAGGTAAAAGCTCTCTGAAATGTCCCCATGTGGGCAGAGCAAACAGAGCCATTCTAATGAGTAAGGAAAGGTTAGGCTCAGGGATGAGTATGAGTGAAAAATATTTGGCTAGGCTCCTGGTACACACGCCTACGCAATGCTTTGAAAATCTACCCCTCTGTGTCCTTAGCATTGGTTTTCAAAGTACAGCAGCCTAGAGACAGATGTGCCATTATTGTTTGTGGTTCAAAGGCAGAGAACTCGTTTGGTGGGAAAATAAAATCCATACTAATAGAGCAAGTACCAAAAAATGTTCTAAGAGGGAATAAGCATGTTCTAAGGTGTTTTAACAATCTCCTGGCTCCTAGCCCAGAACTCGGTTGGAATAGTTGCATTCATCTCCAGGCCACCGCTCTTTGAACTTATGGAAACCTATGGTTATATTTAGCTAGTTAAAAGATATATGGCCAGCGCATTGTAACCCTTTTGTCAATGATTCCCCATTACAACTTTTAATTTTATTGCTTTTTAACCACAGTTTCTTAATTCGTGTGTTCAGCTAAGAGGGACGGAAGGCGGTTGATGGATGGTGTGACAATGGCACTCCTGGCTGCTGCTAGGACACTCACCATCTTAAGAAGAAAACCACTTCTTGCACCACTCTCCTTAATGGCCGATCTCAAAGTTACATGTGCTCTTAACCAACCCTCTCTGTATATATGGGAGTATTAGCAGATCTGCTGTCAGTAAAATAATTTGCAGGAAGAACATCCCCTTAGATAGGCAAAGCACTCAAAGCACTGCTGCTGTCTGATTTCAGAGCTTAAGCATGAAATTTAGCAGCCTTTATTACTATACAGATGTTCGTTTTTAAGGGGAAAAATAGAATATCGCTAAAAGAAGTTATTTGGCTAGCCCATATCCAAAACTTTTTAGTTACAATGAGTTTCATGTTCTTTTGGTTAGATAGGGATTAATTAAAAGTAGGTAAAGTCTTAATGAAGAGAGAATAAAGCAATGTAGCTTCAGATTATTCATAGAGTTGGTATTCCCTTCCTGTCATAAAGATCATAAAGATCAGCTCTGCAGATAACGTGCCAAAAGGTCAAGCAATTAAAACCACTGAAGCTCCAGTCTACTGATAGGTCTGGTAAAAGATAAGTTCAACTAAGTGAGAAGCTGTAAAAGTATCATAGCTGCTCTGCTGGGTGGACTAGGTTTCCAGCAACCCTTCAACAGCATTAGATAGTGGATAATAGTGAGAGCTTAAAGGATAACAGGCAACTTTTCTCAGTTTAGCCTCTCAGTTTCCAGTGCCAATCTTAAACAGGTGATTTCATCCAGATCACTTGTGTTCTGTAGCCACCAACCAGGACTGGAATGGCATCTTAAAGGATGAAATGAAGATGCGAGGTTGAGCAGGCCACAGAATTGAATGGCCTAATTATTTCCACCCTTCCTATTTTAAGTGCAATATATTTGCTGTGCAGTACCAATCACAGACTCAGCAAGCAGTTGGAATCAGATAGTCATGTGGAATGGATATCAAGTCCATGAAGGGCAATAGAATAACTTATTGAAGCCATACAGCTCCTTAACATTCAGGTAAAAGCAAAGTGAGAAGCACAACATCAAAAAGTATGTAAACAAAGTCAGAGCACGTTTGGGTCCAAATGTGTAGCCCTTAGGCTTTTATTGCAACATTTTAGTCTTATAAAACAGAAGAAAGTCAAAAGAAAGTTGGAAGTGGAAAAAGATTCTATTTAGGGTACATAACACATGGGAGCAAACAGGGCAAAACGCCTGAGGCTGGAGAGTTGAGGTTGTTTCAAGCAGATGCAATTGGAGGCTATTGTTGCAAGAGGTTACCTTCTTTCCTCTCTCCTTTTCCTCCTGCTGAGTGCTTCCCCAGTGCCAGGCCCAATAGCCAGGCAGGCAAGCAATGAGACAGATGAGTTCCCTATAATTAGTTCAGGGAGCACAGTAACTCTTCCTCCCTCACTCATGTGAGTACAGACACAGCGAAGGCAGCAGGAACTTGTATCTGGAAGAAAGAAACAGCAAAACTGCATCTTTCAGCAACAACCTGCACAGAGTTTTGCTTAAAGTAGTGATGAAATCACAGCTTGTTCTTCATTAGACCTAAGTATCCGTAGAGGCAGTAGTACAGTATGAACAGAATATGCACTGAAATCCTTTCTGGGGTTTTACTGTCATTATTCAATGATCACAAGTAAACTTAGAGTGAACATACATTGCCTACTTTGAAAACTGAGCCCACCAAAGCACTCAGAGAAATGGTTATAAATGGGAGTTGGAGGCAGCTTTTAAGTTCAGTGCCTAAGTAACAAAGGAGTTAGGTATACATCTGTTGTGAAGACTGTGTCTGAGTGCCAATACCATGTTAAACTTCACATTCCCCATTTCACACAAAAATAAGGGGGTCATTAGTTGAGGGCTCAGCAACTACAATTGCAGCTGTCTACAAGGATTTCGGAACTGCTGCTTCTTAAGGAAGCTTGGAGGCATCTGGATTTCATTTTCCTTAGGCTCTGCAGAAACCTAGTGAGACGTGTGAACAACATCTACAATGAAGTCAAAGAGGAATGTATGTTAAGGAATACAGCAACATATAAATCTTTTGAAAGGGTATCAATACATTCACCGCTTTCTATATTCAAATGTTACACAAGTTAACCCAAAGCATTCCTAAAAGTATTTTTGAGGACATGAAGTGATTGCTCACCAGTGTTTGTATTTTTCTTAAACCTCCCAACAGCAGGTATTGACAGCTGTGATAGAGATTTCACTTGCAACAACCTTGAGATTTAACTTGATACATGACCTACAATTCAGACTGTTCATCAGAAAGGCAAATAGGTGCAGGGAAAAGTGGGCAGTGAAATAATTGTATATATTTCAGCTTTCTCATACTCCTTGACTCTTGTTCATGCTTACTAAAATTTAAATTCTGAAACTCTTGTGTGTTCATCAGTTTTTCCCTGCAATGCAGCACAGCATGTGGCAAATGTATCCATCTCTCCACAGGCAGTTTAGGCATGTTCACTGAACCTTAACTGATTTTCTATAGTACTTCTTCCATCCCTGTTTCCATATTAGTTCTCCAGTCCCAGTTCATCTTCCTGAGCTTCCTTCTCAATGCTGAGACAAGGATCAAGTGTGGTGTAACAGATGATACCATATCACAACTTATACCCTATTCAGTTTTTAAGTTATTATTAAAGAAGGTACCCCAGCAAAATTTAAAATAAAATAATTGTATTAGGTTAGGAAAAGAGGTATATATTTTAGTGCCTATCTCATTCCCAGAACATGTATTATTCCAGGACAAAATCAGAAGAGGGCCAGAACATCAACCTTTGGACCTATAGGGTGAAAACATGCCCTTTCGGAAAACTTTAGTTTTCTGCTGGATTCTTCATAACTTTTCTAAGAATGAGAATTGTTGTGAGAATGTACAACAAAATCCAAACGGAAACAATATTTCCCACCTCACAGCATCAGGCTAACACATACAAGGAATGAATTCAATTCATCTTTCTCCCTGCATAGCGTAAGTAGTAGGCAAACTTCTTCCTCACCAAAAAAAGAAAAAAAAAAGAAATGTATAGGGATATAAAGAGCTGTGCAGTTCAATAAAACCTGAGAAAGTTCCTACAAGCTCTTAGCTTCTCTTTAACTATCTGAGAGAACATCTGCAGCAGGGGTGCGTTCTCCAATATCATTCAGAGCAAATCTGGCTATTTGACAACAGGCCCCTGTGACAAAATAGGTATTCAAAGGAGACAGGATTTAGAGTAATCACATCAACATCTTGTGATGAGGAAAACCTTTGGTCTCACCTGGATTATATGCACAGCCTATGAAAGCAGAAACTGCTTCATGATTTTATAGCCTAAAACCAATTTTACAAATACATAACAAAAGGACTGTAACAACTCTATCCAAGTTAAACCAATGAAATCTGCTGCTACTGCACACCACTGAGCCCTAGGGAAAGTACCTCAAGAACCCAGGATTTGAGTCTGAGACAATTAAAAAAGGTTTATTCATCACAAGTCTGGAAGTACAGGGTGGGATTCAGCTGCCTAAACATGTGCGTCTAGTGCCATTTTTGATACCTTAGGATATTGCATCTGGCCCTCAGCTGCTGCTCCAAAAGGGAGTAGGTCTTTCATAGATCATGTGTCATATCTGCCAGTCCCGTATGGATGTCTTGGGTGGCCTCAGGCATCAAAAATGGCATTACAGGCTTATGTTTTGGCACCTGAATTGCTCCAGTACTGTCTATAAGTAATTTCCACTTCTCTTCATAAAGGACGTATCCTTTTGTTGTTGTTGTTTCCCCAAATCTTTATTAAATCTTGGAGATTAATTGGCTCCCTCAGACCACCCTCTCCCTTACATGGGCTGTCACAGGGCTGGAGAGAGCAACACTTCACTCATTCCTGCATGCCTGGGCCTGAGAAGAACGAAGTACCCCATGCTCCAGTGGGCTTCGGTGGGAGCTGAGGCGACTTTGTGGGTTTGCCTGTCCATGTACAGGTGCGGAGGAGTAACCCCTGCATGAATCACAGAGGCAGTGAAGAACAACACAGCTTTCCATGCCATGGGCATTTTTCAAGGGACAAAATTTTACATCTGTCTGTGCTAAGTGAAGTTTGGTTATCTGCTGGTTTGTAAAAGATGCCCATTTTTCACCTTGGTTATGAGACCCTCATCTTTTTGAAAGAAGACTGATGACTAAACCTCTATTAGGCACCTAAACCATCATCTCATTCTCCTGAAAATCTTACATTTAGTTGCAGATGCACACACTGGTGACATCAGCAGATGACATCAGCAGATGACATCAGCATCTGGTGACAGCTTGGGCTCAGGGATTTCCATACTGATCCCAGAAAGGTAAGTCCTAGTTTTAGCTACAGGCAATTTAGGAGGGCAATTGACATACAAAACAGAAAAGGGGAGGTATGGTGAAGATTTTCACCATTTTATTATATCTGTTTATGTAGAGGGAATTATTTTCCAATAGGGACTTTATTACATTAGAAAAACAGAAATTATCATGTCTGTGAAGCAGACATAAGAATGGCAAAGAAAGTTACTGACTCGGAGTAGTTTTTCACAGAATAGATTCTAAAAATCTGCTACAGGACAGTGAATGTCTACTCTGATCTGTCAGTCAGCCACAGAAGAAATCGCATCAGGTTCTGCAACGAGTAGCACATCTTCAAGAACAAACCCTAACACATCAGCAAGTAAACCATTCTAAGCTGCTTCAGTATAATGGTGCAAGGACAGCTTTGCAACACCACCTACAAGTGCTAGGGAAGGGTCCAGATACATTGATTTGCCAAGACTGAAACAGCAGCAACCACAGATGCTTATTTTGCCTTTTTTTGTAGTTCATCAGTGTCATGCAACTGTTGGCTCAGTCAGCAAATGTGTCAGCTCTTGGAATAACAGCTACTTATGTAGGTTAGGTACACAGCCAAAAGGTAAGTGTTTTAAAGAGTAAAATCGTAAAGTATTATGGACATAAAGCCTGTGATGGTAAAGGTGACTTCTTAGCATTATGCACCACAGTAACACATTTTACCAAGGGCATGAAAAGTCAGCTTTGTTTGCACCGTTGCTGCTTCAAAATTTCCTGTGCAGTTTCCTTTTGGATTTAGGCTGGTACATTTCCAAGCTCTAGTTTTTGCACTTTTAATCTCTAGCAAACACAGTGTTCCCATTTAACAGTTGCAGGTTGCTGTCATATGGCACAGGCCTGTGCAAAAAACATGTGACACTCCACAACTATGCTCCGGCCAGCACAGTGTGCACACTAGTCCAGAAGCATGAGCTTAGAGACAGTTCAAAAAAGAGGTGAGAAGCCTGGAGAAAGCCAAGCACAGGGCTTACAACATGGCCAAGGGCCAAGCGCACATGACTCAGAGGGAGAGGCTAAAGGAGCTGGGTTTGTTTAGTTTGGCAAAGAGGATGAAGGGCAATATAACATCAGTTAACATCTACTTGAGAGTGTTACAAAAATGACAAAGGCAAACTCCTGTTGGTGGTGTTAGTCAATGTAAGAAGGAGCAATGGCCACAGATGGCAGTTTGACATGTTCAGGTCAGGCATTAGGAAAAAAGTGCAAATGAAGGGTTGTGCAGCACTGGAACAGATGCCCAGTGGGCTTGTAGGAAGTCTGTCCTTGGAGATTTTTAAAACTCTACTAGTCATAGTTCAAATCAACCCCAGGTGGCAACAGTCCCATTTCACGTAGGAGGCTGGACCATTGGATAAGGAATCGGTCGGGTGGTCCCATCCAGAAAGCAGCGGTCAACTCCTCGATATCCATGATAAGTGCTGTTCCTCAGGGATCCATATTGGGACCAATGCTGTTTACCTCTTCATCAGTGATATAGACAGTGAGATTAAGTGTATCCTCAGGAAGCTTGCAGATGACACCAAGATAAGTGGTGCAGTTATCACACCAGAAGGACAGGATATCACCCAGAGGGATTGGGATAAGATGGAGTAGTGGGTCTATGTGAACATCATGAGGCTCTACAGGGACAAGTACAAGGTTTTACACTTGATTTGGGCAATCTGCAGTTTCAATACAGGCTGGGGGACAAGGTGATTGAGAGTAGCCTTGTGGAGAAAGACTTGGGGGTGCTGATTGATGAGAAGCTTGCAATGTGTGCTCGCATCCCAGAAGGCCAAATATGACCTGGGCTGTGTCAAAAGAAGTGCTGTCAGCAGATCAGGGGAGGTGATTCCCCCCTCTACTCCACTCTCATGAGACCCTACCTGAGTACTGTGTCCAGTTCTGGAATCCTCGGCATAAGATATGGAACTGTTGGAATGTGTCTAGAAGATGGCTACAAAGATAATCAGAGGGTTGAAGCACCTCTGCTATGAGGACAGGCTGAGACTTGGAGTTGTTCAGCCTGGAGAAGAGAAGGCTCCAGTGACACCTGAGAGCGGCCTTCCAGTACCTGAAGGGAGCCTACAAGAAAGCTGGGGAGGGACTTTTTACAAGCGCATGTAGTGATAGGTCAAGAGGGAATGACTTTAAATTGGAAGGGGGAAGATTTAGATTAGGTGTTAGGCAGAAGTTCTTCCTGATGAGAGTGGTCAGGCACTGGCACAGATTGCCAAGGGATCCTGTGGATACCCCCTTCCTCTAACTGTTCAAGGCCAGGTTTGATGGGGCTTTGAGCAGCCTGGTCTGGTGGGAGGTGTCCCTGCCAGTGGTAGGGAGACTGGAACTAGATGATCTTTAGGGTCGCTTCCAACCCAAACCATTCTACAATTATGTGAGTTTCCTCCCAACCACAGTTTCAGTTTCCTGTTTCAACTCTTAACCTTTACAACTCTGAAGAGAATTATGCCTTACAAGAGTGATTCGCACCTCACTTTTTCACACACTCTGAGCCCCTCAACCCTTGAGACTTAGAGTAAGAAGGTTAGTGCTACTTCTTCCTTTTAGCTATGGTGTACCTTGCATGAATTTCTATGAAGTGGACATATTCAGAAGAGGTTTGGGAGGAATGGTCTTTACTTTGAGGACATGCTTGTATGTTCATGTGTAAATAAGTTGTCTTACTGGATGTTGTTATTAGGACCAGGATGCTTTTGATATGTCCACAAGCAAACTTTAGGTGCCTGCTGCTTTCAGCCATATGCATCTTTACTTACTAGCAGTACAATGTTCCTGGGGGTCCATTGTTTTTATTTAGGCAACCGATGAGCTTTCTCAGCTGTGTTTGATTTTAAAAATAATTTAATATGAACTCCTAGGAATGACTCAGTATAGCATAGCCGTTAGGGCTGGGTCCTTCTGTCTATGCCATGCATGTTGTCTGGGAATTTTGCCTTGAAGTCATAGCCTGAGCCTCTGACCTGAACTTACCACACAGGTGGTTTGAAGCTGTCTGAAGGTTTGGACTTTTACAGGCTATTGGGAATTATTGCATGTTTAAGCTTCCCTTTTCTTTGGAGGGAAAGTAGGTGGCACAAACAAAACCACTCTGCCAGCTCCAACAACCATGAGTATACAGCAGTAATCAGCACTTTTGTCAATCCACACCAGATTTCAAACCAAAACCAAGCAGTCACTATTTGCTATGTTCATGACAAAAGCATTCTCAGAGCAGAGGAATGTAAAAGCAGAGTGCACCTCAAGTATAGTATTTAGGTAGTACATAGAATTATATAACATATTAAACATTATATGATGATGTGGCATTTTATACTTACTGGTAAACACAGGAAAACACACTTTATTATTCATAAGGGCAAATCTTTGAGTTTTCTGTGGTATCAAATGGAATGTAAGAGCATCCTTGAAGAATCAAACCAGTTTAGCCCAGCATCTCATATCTGATGGTGGCCATTAGGGAAAGAACATATGGATAGAGCAAATACAGAGTATCTTCCCAATTTCATGCATCCTCCTAGTCATTCTGGGCTATGATCTCCTTAAAATGGTGATTATATCAAGGCCATAAAACTTAATAGTCACTGGAGAATCTATGTGTAATTAATTTAATGAATTTGCTTATATTGATAAATTATACTCTAGTCTTCCACAATTTTCTATGCCAGGGTGTACAGAAATTTAATCATGCATCCTTCAAAAAAAAAAAAACAAACAAACTACCAGCATTCTTTTTGTCTGTCCTAAGCTTGCTACTTCATAGGTTCACCATGTACTCCCTAATTCTTGCATTATGAGAAAGTATGAAGTTGTTACAGGGGAGCTCTGCAATGACTGTAATGAAGCGCTCAAGATGAGCAATTTTTAGAAATCTGATTAAATTATATTGAAGCAGAAGGAGAAATAATGCATATAATTCAATGCAAATAATTCATATCAATTTTCTGAAGCTTCAGTTTTCTGAAGAACATATTCCACAACTAGATTCAGGCTAACAATGACATTTCTCTCTTTGCGAGAAACAGCATGAGCTAACAAAGCACATCCATGTAAGACATGCAGAGCAGTTCATTAACCATTTTGGAGTGTTACTTTGGCATTATAAGATAAAAGAAAGCAGAGCAGAGAGGGTGTTGGTGCATTTCAAAGCAATCTCTAGAATGGCTTAATTTTGAGTTGACACTGTTAAATTGTGCTGTAAAATCCTCTAGTGTCCTTTACTGTGCAGTTTTGTAAATACCACAATCTTATTGACTCTTATCCCATACTTGTAAAGGTGTGTATATGTATATATACACACTACTACTTATTGTGTTTCTCTTCATGAAAAGCAATACAAATGTTAAAGCAGCTCTTACTTCCACACAAGAATCTGACCCAAGAGAAGGCATGGCATTCTTGAAGCAATATTAATAAGAACAAAGGGTCATGGCGAAACCTCTCTTCTGAGGTATCACTCTTTTTCTGCAATTTATTTCCTGCTGAAGATGAAAGTAAACTGCATCCACCTGACAATCAAAGGACAGAATGATTCATTCACACTTTTTAACAATAATTATCTATGGATTTCTGAAGATTCCAATTCAATTTTCATTATAGACTTAAGGTAAACACTGCCATCTATACCCTTCAATATTTGACATAAATTATTTGACGCAGTATGTATTTCATCTTTGTCAATACAAGAAATTACAAGTGGTCTAGCGGTTAATGACAGAAGTTGACATATCAAAGGATTCAGAGAAACATAAACAAAAAAAAAATCACCGTCCCAGTGCCCCTCCCCAATACTAAATTCCTCATTTTACAAAGACCATATAATCCTTCCATTTTCAAACAAATACCACTGTATCACTGTTATTCTAGCATAAGCTAGCATAAAGCTTACAATAAGGACATGTTTAATGTGCTTTTTAATAGCCCTGTTTGAAGGACTTCTTTCTGACATCATATTGCTGGGCAATCCAAAGGGGATTACATGTGTCAGCCCAGTCAACTGGTAATTGTAACACAAAAGACCTATCTGAGAGCTCACACAGACACAGCGAACTGTGCTTCCATATTCACCTACCTTGTTAAAACAAAAAAGAAAAACAATGAAAACCAAACCAGCTATTAAATTAATTGGCACTAAAAGCATGTAATAGTTATCTAATCTATTAATTTTTAGTTTAATATTAACTAGGGTGTCTCCGATGACAAGTATTTGACCTGCAGAGAAAGAATGGAGTAAGATCACCCATGCAGTCTTTCAAGTTAACAAAATAGCTGCTTGAAGGAAAGAGGTGAAGGCAGTCTTTAGCCTCTGCCTCGTACTCTAAGATTTTATTTGTTTTCATACAAGTATTGACTTTATGTGGGGCCAGCCTGGTTGTGCCTGACGCAGCATGTTTCTTTGCTAACTTCAGAGCTTTCAGCCCAGCCCGGGGGATGGCAGAGGCCGCGTTGTCACTTTGCAAAGCACAGAGGCTGAGTTCAAAGCTCATGTCGGCTGTTCAGTCACAGAGGAGCACAAAGGAGAGAGACTGCCTGACTTGTCAAGAAGCGTTGGGTACAGTTGACTTGAGAAATGGAGTCTTCATCACCTCCAGGACACAAGTCCATGCACAACGGCCAAGGAAATGGTTAGGGGATCACTATCCTGTTCCCATTTCTATCACTTTGTTTTACTCCTCCAGCCCCAGGGTTAGGGAGAGGAAATTGCCAGCCTGCCTCATCTCCCCATCCTCAAGAGCTACTGAGAACTCACAGACTGCTGCAGTCATTAGGAGCTGTAGGTATTTAACTCCTTGCATTATCAACTCACTGTGACTTAAACTCTGTTTCCAGCTCAGTCTGGAACAGCCATCACACAGGTTAAAGTGAACTCTCAAAATCAGCAGTTATTCTGATTTATATTGGTATTGCTGAGGTCAGGCTCAGTTCCTATTCTAAGCAGCGCAGAATTAGACCAGACACAAATCCAAAGCCCCTTTATGATTCAATTAGTTCTAATTATTTCAAAAAACATGTGCCTTCTACTCCCCTTCAAGAAGAGGTTTGGGGAAAGCATCAGGAAGTGAAAAATAGAGATCCAGAATACAAATCTTGGTTTAATCCTTTTAAAACACTGCACTTAAGAGGTTGACATGATTTATTGATCTCTGTAAAAGTGTTTCTGGCTGGAACACTGCAGCTGCAGGGGAGTGGCTGTCACAAGAGCACGTGCACCTGTGGTGTGGTATCTGGTCTGTCCCCGACACTGCTGTGATAACACACCCTAGGCAGATCCTCTGTTGCAATGAAGCTGGCAGAGTCGCACATTAAGTGTAGTAACACATAAGTGAAGAGTTTCAGAGATAAATTTATTCCTTAAAAATACTCAGGCACCAATTAATCTCTCCTATTCCAAATGGTTTTAAAATAAAAACATGTTTTATTTATATCCGACCTACCTGCAAAGGCTTTCTAAATACCTCATAAAACAAATAGAGAATGTTAAAAAGATCCAAAGTGATAATACAGAGCAATATTTTCCAAAGATCCAATGCTGTCCTAGCAATTAAACTAACAGGCAATTTTGCTCTACCACTCTTGGACAGAAAAAGTCAACAAGGAGGATTAGGAGTTATATCCTCTTCATAAGGCCATGTTAAATCACCTTCTTTAAAATTATGTTTCCAAAAATGTGTTTTCCTGCACAATGATGTTGTCATTAACTGAGCAGTCACTTGTGAGTACAACAACTGACAATCTCTTTCAGTGCACAAGGATTGCTATCGTAGACTTGTCTGTAGTGATGAAAATGAGAATGAAAGCTAGATGTACAAATACGTCTTCGGAAAACATATAATCCACCGCTATCCCAGTAAGGTGAGCAGTAAAAATAATGCCGTCGTTTTCATAAGGCTAAGCTGGTTCCTGTCTCTGAAAGCCCTCAGACCTCCCTGTGGCAGGGAAACCTTAGATCATTAATCTAACAGAAAAATTATAGGGTTTATCGATACCCCACTACCTCAAAAGGTACAAGCCAATGACATTGTTTCAGTGGAAAATTTAATTTAAAATTGAATCCAAGTATGAGGGCAAATGTGCCAACTGATCAAGTGTACTAAAGAAATGCTGAGCACTGGTGGGATTGGGGGCTACCAAGTCTATAAGAATTATAAACATGAAAACTAGACTCACTGAAAAGAATCATATATGAAAAGCATGAATATTGAATAAACCAGATAAAGTTGTCACGTGAAAGGAAAACACAGGTTTTGTTTTCTTCCTTTAGTTAGATGATGAGTTATTTTATTTCTTCCTACTGGCTCCTTTGTGGTGAGGAGTGTGAGTGATTTGTGACTCTATTCACTGTTCAGGATCTTAAGATAATTACTCAATCAGTTGCCTTTTTCCTAGAAAGGAAATTGGAGGTATGGTGCAACAGTCAAAATTATTTTCATGTTTGTCCCCTTTCCATTTAATTGTTTAACAGAAAGTGCTTTCTAAAGCCTGGCTGCTTTCCCATTTTGTCTGTTTTTCTTTTCTTACCTTCACCTCATGCAATGTTTTCCACAGCCATCATTTTTCATCCCTCCAGCATCCAAATAACTAAAGAAGGAAAAATCACTGCATTTTTAAGAAGAACATGAGAAAATTTTAAACTCTTTCTTTACCAGCAACTAAGCTGGGCTGAGCACAGGACCATGGAAGAGTATGGAGAGAGCTGCTCTTTCACAGCAAGTAACAAAGACTTCTGCTATGCCTGGAATCTACATTCTTGCTTCCCTGCACATCTGCAGGGTGAACAGATGATGGCCTGGACCATAGTTAGGGAGAAGGAGCCTGAGAATTGGTCAAGCCTTGACTGAAACTTCAAGGGTTACTGCGATATATAAAGTAAGAATATGTAGAGGAAAAAAAAATAAAAAAAGGCTGTGGTCAGATTTTAGACCATATGAAATGTAATTTATCAAAGACCATAGACTAACGATTTCAGCACTATCTTTGCAGGTGTCCTTTCCTGGCATCTTGTGAAGGCTCCCATTTCTCTTCCCCATGTTGTTTGTGTGCCTGTAATTTATTTGCCAGTTGCAGCACAGTGTTTTATTACAGATGGATATACTAGAGAGAGTCAAGATAAAGATTTAATAGTGTAGAATTCGTACTGTTTTCCACCAGCAATGTCAACACCCAAGGGTCACAACTGTTATGTGCAAAGGCAGAAATTAGTGTTATATCTCAAAAATCAATCAAAATTGACCTGCAATTTTGATCTAAATGACAAACAAAATTTATTTTTTATGAGTATATAAGGACTGTTAAGCATCTCTGCTCTGCTTAAAATAGGTTCATTTTAACTTCCTATTAACAACAGGGCCAGGGTTTCAGCAGCAGAATTTTCTTACATTCTTCTCTGTTGATTTGTTGGTGCTCTTGAGTGATAAAAATCATGATTTTCATAATAAGTGGAGTTAGTGAAGTATGTTTGGAATTTGAAAGAACCGTTGAGTTCGTGGTGTGCATCTCATTCCAGTTAGACAGCCTTTTGCAAAGGAATGAAAGGCTCAAATGCAGAGTTTCTTGTCCTTCACAACTACCTGACAGTATTGATCCCTTTGAGACTGCAGCACATCATTAGTTTCTTAGCGATACCAGTCCTGGCTGTGCAGTTGGCACCGAAGTATCTTGGTGTGTTGACCTTAGCAGTGGCATTAGCTAATGTCACTAGAATTCGAAAAATGCAGAAAATAAGTTACTATTTTAATCTTGGCAGGATAAAAAGGCATAAGGACTTCGTTTTTACTGTTCTTAAGATGTCAGAGCATTTCTTTTCTGCGTGGTAGAATTTCCCCAGAACATGATAGGACAGCATACTGTCTGTGCAGTCAGGAATTGAGCATTATTTTACACCTTAAAATCACAGAGTAGAGGGAAGGGAATATTGTGGTTAGCACACCAGAGCGCAATTCAGGAAATGTATGTACAACTCTGGGTTCTACTGTAGATGGGTTTCTGTGATCCTGAACAATTCCGTTCTCATTTTCAAAGCCTGACTTCACACTATTGTGTTAGTGATTTCTGCTCCTTTCTCCGACTATTTGCCCATTGCTCTGGCTGAGCAGCTGAACTGAAACTGAAGATCTGTATATTTTTTTCTGTGCACCTTATACAAGGCATCTCTTCCTCTAGGCACTGCTGTAGTACAAATTATCATTACTAATAATATATGCTTTGCAAAAAATCTTAATTCCATAATTATATGTTTAATTATATCAGGAAAACAAGTAGTCTGGATAGGCCTCATTTTGTCCTGGCTAGAAAACAATTTCTCAAACTGCAGAGCTTGCCTTTTCTGGCACAGGTAGGAACCATCCATAACCCAAAACATGAAGCAAGATATGGCACAGTCCCTAGGACACAAACAGAGGGGAGCAAATGTTTCCAAAGGGAATCAGTAAGTAAGAGGATGTTATTATTATTATTATCATGTCAATCCAGCCAGCCTATTTACTTGAAAAATGGACTGTGGGCTGGATGTTTGCACTTTGTCTCATACCTGGAAATTTGGTACCTCAGTTACAGAGTGTAAAAATGTACTTGGACTAGTTTCCCTTTTCCAGCTAGGTTCACATAGTCTCAACTGTCACCAGCTGTTTGGCCTCCAAGAGGCTGACATTGAATAGCTTCAGAGATTGGAGTCCTTGAACCTTTTGTTTCCAAGGCTGCAGCTCTACCTATCTCACTAGCACTCCTATCACACTAGTGGAGTGACTAAAGAAGAGCTTGTTTTGATGTTTTCTACCATAGTACAAGCACACAATTGTGCTGACCATGGTTTTACACCTCGTCATCATACACAGTGGCTTAAATATATAAAATGGAATAGAGATGGATAGCAACAAGTGTTAGTGAGGAACACTGGTCTTCAGCTGGCTCTCCAAAAGCTATACACATTGTAATTTAAATTAAGGGAGAAAGGATCAAAGGATCTTCTCATGTGAGAGGGCTGGAGGTAGGAAAACTACCGTGGATCTGGTCTGAATCAGATAGGGATGTTGGCATTCAACTGCCTCTTAGGCATAAACTGAAAGAAGAGCACCAATAAACATGGTGAGGTTCAGCAAAGTGAGCAGGGAAGTTATTTTCTCCCACCAGTTAAGAAGCGAAAAAATGTAGATCAAAGGTCACCAGCATCTCTATAATGCTCCATTCTCATCAGGGAGTTTAGCAGGCATTCGTAGACATTAATTCAGAAGAGTCTCCAGTGTGAAGAGAGGGAATATTAACCAAGAATCTTGAAAAGAAACATAATTCTGTAAATAAGTAAACTTATAATAGGACCAAATATAATAAAATGCAATAAAAAAAGACATAAGTCAGTCTTTTTACTACTAGAAATAAACTTTGATTATCCATTGTGATATCTATTGTCACAAGAAGACAGATGGTGTTGACACAGTATGTGATTACTGAGATAGATTTTCTTGGCCAAGACAAATATTGTAATTGAAGAGAAAATAAATGTATTTGTCATTTCTTTCTAGAGCTGTAGTTGTTTGAAATCCAGTGGGGAAAAACAATTAACACATTACTCTTTTTTCCTCTTTCTTTTCCAAAGGAACAGTGACCAAAAATTCATTCAAAATCTGGGAAATTAAACCATCTCTAATGTTTCTTCATATTTCTTCTCTTTCTGGCTTGCAATGGTAAGGACAGTAAGATACAGTATGAGAAAGATGTGGAAAATGAAAATAGAACATATCCAGCCCTGTCTTCAGACATATGGAACGTCACCTGCCCTCAAAGAGAACATCTGGGAAACCCAGCAGAGGAAAGGAACACATCTGGAGTATTTTGGCTGTCATGTAAAATTTGAGAAATGTATAATTTTGTGACAAAACTTGTGCATTGTAACAATCTCCTTTCTTAAATTTTACTGGGTTTTGAAATTCAGTGTTTACAGACTTCTATTACGCACATGTATTTTATTTATATGTATATAAAGAGAGAGAGAGAGAGATGCGTTCCTTCTTTTTTTTTTAATGAATCCCTAGGATTTTCTACCCCAAGGAATATATATGTATCTCAAAAATATGTGGACCTGCAGCTCATTTCCCTTCGGCTACTTTACTCTTATGCTCAGAGTAAGCCTATCATAGTGGGCTGAAAAAGAGACTTAGGTGGCTTCCTCATCCTCTGCCACAGGCTCTTGTACATGCCTTTAGTCAAGTCACAAAATCACTTTCACCCATTTATAGACTGGAAAGGTTTATAGTGCTACTGTGAAGCTACACGTGCAGAGGTGTGCTGTTGCTGGCCTCTGAGATTATGCTGGGGAGAGGTACATTCATGTCATCCTCACTACAAGGATTCCTTCTGCTGCAGCAACCCACCACATCCCATCTAGCAGCACCTGACAGGATTCCAGTTGGAGCTTGTACTTTCAGTCAAAGGCTTTCAAGTTTGATCCCTTCAAATCTCTGAAGTTCACCCATACAATTACCTCTGCTGTTCAAAGTAACCCAGGGCTTAAATGGAAATAAAGATCACGAAAGGATTTCCCAGGGTGCTCTTGGAAACTTGAAAAAATAGGAGGAAAAGAAGAAAAGAAAAAACAGCAGCATTACACCTTGAAGTTCTTGCAGTGATGACAGTTCATTTGACGTTAAAAGGTCGAATTCTGCTTTCAGATAGCTGCGACCAGCCTGAGCCATGCTAGTCCACCAAAGCCATCAGGGCAGGAGCCGTGAGTCCATTCCACATGCACAGCAAGGGCAGCCTCTGGAATCCCTGAGCATGTGGAGGCTGAATTTGCCCTAAAAAACCTTGAGGACCTTTTCTAGCAAGCAGAAAAGCCTCTCCCAAAGTGTGTGTCACATTTTCAGCTGGGGACAATAGCTTTGCGGGATTCAAGCTTTATCAGCCTGACAATCAAACTCAAGGGTTTATCAGAAATGGATTCATGTGAAAATAGCTCTTTATAGGATATATTAAACTATATGCTAACTATATTAAGCTATATGCTATGTAATAAACAGGACCTTTTTACTTTAAAATTAACTATTAATATTTAATCTCACCTACACCTTATTCCCTTCCTACCTTCAGCTGTCCTGTTTCCAGCTTTGACCTCACTTCCTGCATTTCTCTTTCTTCACTTGCTAATTAGGGATATTTGTATTTATTAGAAAGTTGCCTGATCTTGCTGCTTATTTCCCACTCAGATCAAAACTCTTAAAAAATGTTTCAGCTTTCAAAACACATTTTACAAGATGCCTGTATGTATAACTAACTTCCTAGGATCAGTTTTGACCTACATCTTTTTATGCTATCATAATAGGCTTATCTTTACCTGATGTTTAAAATATTCTTTTCACCTGAGTGATTCTGTCATTTACACTTTCTTTCTCTTTCTGTCTGTTAAAAAAAACATTACAAAGAAAAGAAAAATCGTCTATTGGATTCAGCCTGTTTGCGCTGGGCACACATGTTTATGAATCAGATAAGACCTTTGTGTGTCAGGTAGGTGGTGGCACTAAAAGCTTTATATATCACGACATGAAAGCAGTGAGGAGATGAAAGAGCATATTTTTGCATCATAAACAATATTTGCATATTGTGATATTCCAAGAATCTTTCATTTAAACAGGTGGAAAAACAGGGAAGCAAGCACACATGTAAAGCAAAGTCTTACTTGTGGTTGATGATTAAATTTTATATGGCTTTGATATAACCACTGCAATTAAGTGCAGTGATGAGCAAGAACTTGTTTTGCTCTTTATAGGGTACATATTGTTTACTAATCCCTGGTTCATATGATTAATCTATCATCATCTGGGTACAGCTGCAAATCAAATTTAAAGGACAGTTTTCACCCTATATAATAAATTTCAGACTTCATGTCTCTCCTGTGCCCTCCCTATCTCTTCTTTCCCCCTCTTCTTGAAATGTGCTATTCTTAAGAAAAAAGCAGCTTTAAAAAAATCAGATTTTCTAGGTAACTATTTTATCTGACAAATTCCACCATTTGTCTAGCTTCAGAAAACACATATACAACACAAACAGCAGCTGGAGATTCATTTAGCATTGAAGTCAAAGGTGGCTGTTAAAAACTGGAACACGGTCAATCACCACAAATCAACACACTGCAATTTTCACTTTTCCTGATTTTGAGCATTCATCACCACTTGCTCTTCACCCTTGAAAAGAAGGGCAAAAAGACAAATTACTTTAATTAGGAATTAGTTATGAGAGAATGAGGTGTTCTAATTATATCTAGAACCTCTTAAATAGTTTCACTCAGGCTTATTTGATTTCTTAATTACTGAGAGATAAAAGCCACGCACAAATTGCACCAGTTTTTGAAAACAGAAAAGCCGTCATTCATTTGATATTATGGATTAATCTACAATGAAAAGTGGTAAAGTAATAACACTTCCAAGACAGCACATGCATTAACACAGGATAATTTTTTTGTTGAAATATTAGATAATCACCTTCTTCCATTTCTCAAAATACATAATTTTATACAGTATAGTATGAAACCATAGATGTGACAGGCTGTAATGATTTATTTATAAGACATTATTCTTTGATGCAAGAATACGTTAGGTTATAGATCCCATTTTCACAAATATATGTCATGCACTGCATCTGAGCTCCAGTAAGACACTATAGTCTGTGAGGCTTATTTTGTTTATATAAAACTGTATAAATGTCATTTGTAACAGCCAAATTTGCACAATAGTTTACCTTTTAACAGATCCTTCAAAGCATATTTTTCCCAGATTCATCTGTTGTTGATTCACCTGGAGGTGTTTAAGGCATGGGTGGACGAGGTTCTGAGGGTCATGGTTTAGTGTTTGATAGGAACGGTTGGACTCGATGATCTGGTGGGTCTCTTCCAACCTGGTTATTCTAAGATTCTATGATTTTATGGATGTTGTATGTATCTATTTTATCTATTCCAAAACTTTTTACATCATTCTCAAAATAACTATTGTGATTATTTTTTTTCAACTATGCCCTTCCTCACCTCAATAACGTGATCAGGAAGCGCAGCTCAGATTTTAAACCTAAAAATTACATTGATTATTTCCTTTTTTTGTTTTTCTTCCTTTATCCTGAGGGAAAATTCCCCAAAGTGTCAGTGTTAGTTGATCTCTTGTCCCAGAAAAAGCACTGGGCAACATTTACAATATCTACAAGCCTACTCAGGTAGGATGAGGATTTAATGCCCAGTGTCTCTGAGACAGAGAGAGGAGGGACTGTGAGGTCCCAGTCTCTCCTTTCTCATGGAGCATTCCTGTTAGAGCAGCAGCTGCTTCCAGCACTTGGAAAAACTCATAGCAAGGTGATTTGTGAGAGGGAAGGAGAAGGGCCTAGGAGATCAAATACACACCATGCACTTTTCTGTCTTTTGAAAATTCCTTTTTTGGAATATATGATTCATTCAGGATTCAGGATCAGGCCTACATTTACTTAAAAGATCTTTACTCAATTATTTTATTTTTATGTGTGTATAATGCTTCAGGGTCTTGTGACTGAACAGCCTGATTCAAGGGACGTCAAAGTTAACTGCTTCCTCCCTTTATATCCCGTTGTCATGTTGAGCAATATGTGCAAATGGAGGCGTATTTATTTTCAAGTCTAACATAAAATACTATTGGTAATTCCAACATGTCTCAGGTCTAATAATTGCAGACATTGATTGCCAGTGTGCAACAAATATTTAGGCTTTACAAAAACAGAGGGGAAAATAATAACATAGGGGAAAAGAGGCAGGTTTCCTACTTCACTAGAGTTGCTTATGCACTACAAAAAAAGAATGATGAAACCAAAATGTCCAGCTTCACTGGAGAAGGCACTGCAAGGCCACACTGTAAGGTCAGGAGTGGATAAGGGATTTGCAGCAGCAGCTCTGACATAGGGACTGTCCCATAATTAAAATTCTGGAGTTGACTATAAGCCAGAGTGGCTGAACTTGGCGGCCATGTGTCCTCTGTGTGTGGGACACTTGTCTGTGCTAGGTCTGCAGGTGGATATGAACACTGATTACAAATTGCCTTATTACACTCTTTTGTTTGGAAAAAGACCTTCTTAAAACTGGGGGGTTTTTTTGCAGAAGGGTTCTGTAAAAATTATTTTTTTTTTGCTTTGATATTTTATCAACATGATTTTTTTCTTTTGCCTTCAAAACAGCTTGATTTTTGAATGCAAGCTAATATATCCACAGGAAAAATATTAATAACAAAAACTGCACTGAAATATGCCACGATTGTCAAATCAAAACGTTGTGTTTAGTCATTATTGACTTATTTGGGATTTTACTTAGTTCAGATAATAACATTTTCAAAATGCTGAATATTTTCCAGGTACAGAAAATTAATTAATCTTATAGCTAGATGTGCACCAAAGCCAATGCAGTGTTCCTATTAAAACATCATATGACAAACATCCATTCTGCCATCTAGTAGAAATGTGTACTCTGACTCCAAGTCCTTTGGAGTTTATAGTACCCATTAACTTAGTTTTGGGTTCACAGCCTCTCTATTACTGTTTACCTAAAGACCTTGTGCCTAAAGATTGTCTGCTTTCCCAATACATCAATCAGGCTAATAAGATCTATTTCTTCCGTGTATATATATATATATATCTTGCCCAAGTCATCTTTAAACCCTCATATGACATCATTAATACTAGTATATTAAACATTATGAAACTTCATGGTGCAGTTTAAATTAAAAATAATAGTAATAATTTATCAGAAACCTCTTCCTAGGCATCATTTAGAGCTCCTGAGAAAATTTCTAAGCTTTCCTTCAGAGTTCTTCGGGTATTTCAACGACAATTTCTTATTCATTAGGATATCTAACAGGGCACATAAATGTAAAGTGCTCTCCTAAAAGACCATCATCCAAACTTTCGAAACTTGCTTTACACTTTGGAAAGAATATATTGAGAAATATAAAACACAAATATGGGATGCAGGAAATAAAAAACAAAATCAATGCAGGCAACTGCATGCCACCATGCAGCATCTGATATTCCATGACCTTCACACTCTAAAGAGGAGTTATGGGGAAAGGAGTCTAGAAGGGACCACCTGAGCCTCTGAGGGCGATTTGGAGGTTGGGGAGAGCAGACTTAGAGGTGAAAAGAGGTGAAGGTAAGTGTAGGGGTTGTAAAAGAGGATTTAGGAGCTGCTGCTAAGGAAAGAAAGTCTGGGAACAGGGAATGAAACCCAGGGATGTTTCGCACCTCTGGAGCAGGCATGGGTGGGATATCCACCTGATCCTTCAGAGCATCCCCAACGAGGTCACCCAATACCTTCAGTTCTTTGGGAATCAGGGCATCCTACTGTGTCCCTAAACTACTTCCAAACTCACCTAACTACTCCCACAGTACACAAAGCAGCCATCTACCTGAATGGCTCCTATTTCCACATTTTCAACTCCCATGAGGGATAGAAAGGGGAGGGAGAAGGAAAAGGGCACATGGAGCAGGGGGTCTGACCCTGTTCCTATTGTGAGGAGCAGCTGTGGGCTGTAGGAGATCTGTTGCTCCTGCCCCTTGGAGAAGGAGAGAGACGGGAACCAAGATGATGAGGATGCTGTGAGTGGTCCTCATACATCCCCATGCAATGGCTCCTCCTGTGAACAAAGATGTTTCTTCCACCTCATGGAAAGAGAATGCTCCACAGCTTACTTCAGTCTGCTATGTTTCTGTAGAAATTTCCCATGTCGCCTATATTCAAAGCCACTTCTGCAACAGGCAGTGGGTGGTTCTCAACTAATTAAATAAAGGGACATAAATGTGTGTGTTGTGCATTTAAGCTAGTCACCCCAGGCTGTTGGTATAGTCAATGAGAACCTAGGTAGGTTATGCATAGGAACCTTGGGTATGATTCATGTCATCCTAAAGTAAATGTCTATAATAGGTTAGGCAAATTGCACTCTAAAAGCACTCATTTCTCTTCCTTGACTATAAAGGAAGCCTAGAGTGATTAGCATAGCTGTAGACATCTACTTTGTAGATGTTGAAAGATAAATTACATGAATCCCACCCTCACGTCTGTACAAACATCTGAAGAATTTGCCATAATGACAGTGGTTTAGCTGTGGCCTGCAAAGCACACGACAGCAACTGTGGAGATGTTTCTGGCTGCTCCCTGATTACTGCTCAGCATCAGCAGTTTGCAGAGATGTCTCAAGGCACCTGTTTCTGCCATCATGAACAGCCTGTTGGCAAGAAGGGACACCGGTTTCAAAAGGTTGAGAGATTACTTAAAGGGATTCAGATCTTGTACTATGGACCAAATTAAGATATTTCATTTCCAGGTAGATATGTCAGTATACTAATCAGAAAAAAAAGTGGTTTTCTTCTTGAGAAATCCAAGGCAACTTCTCAGGTGGAGGAACAAATTGCTAGTATTCTTTCCAGGAAGTCCAGAAGCTGATGAGAATAGTCTTAATCTTAGGAGCTACCTAAGGGATCTGACTACAAATGCATCCTGTAGTTGTATCATTCTCTGTCTAAGGAGTAGGAGCCTGTGTGGATACAGTGAGTCAGTCTCACCAAATAAACAGCAGAAAAGAAAATCCTCCTCCCCAAGTTCCCAGCTACTGTCTTTCAAGCATCATTAGGTATTTTACAATGACCTTTTCATTTTTCTTTTTAAGCCTACAGCCACAAGATGCTCTGGGATCTATCTACCAATTGCTATTTTTCATTCCCTTATTTTTAATTTCTCCAACAGCTCTTACCTTGACAAACTTCCCCCCAAACTAGAGCCCTACTTGTGACTCTCCACAGACCCCTCGCAATGACATCTCTTCATTTAGATGGGGGTACTTGATAACGAGAGACTGAAGGCACTCCTTTCTCCATGACAAATGTGTGCATTGACTCTGGAGTGTATCCCAGCTCTTGCCAGCACAGTAAGTGAGAGATTTCATCATAATAATTTTAATATCTTTCAAATGGCTGCATGGATGGATAGCAGTCCTCTAAGAATATACACTAGAGGGTAGTCAGGGAGCATGATTAGTATTGGAAACAAGTATTTTTCTTGGCAGAGGACAAGCATGACATTTGATAGATAGTGAAACACGGCAAGAATGCTGTTCAGTAGCAGATGCCAAACATTCTCTTGTGTGCATTGAAGAAAATTAGTTTTGTTTTGCTTTGTTTTTAAAGCATAGGGAAAGGGAAGGGGCTTCCCACTATCTGCAATAGCACATATAGTACCCACCTCTGCACCATGATCACAGCCTCTGGGGGCATTTTTTATATATATTACTGCTTCTCCCAGCTTTGCTTTCCAGGGTTAATAAACTATTTGAAACAAGTGACCTGGTTTTGATTTTGTTCTACAGTCCTTTTGAAGAGTGCAAACCTTTACCATCCTCATCTTTCATGCATATACATACACAGCATCCGGTTTTCCAGCTCAGCATCTTTCAGATGAAAAATTTCCAAAGAAAAATGTGAGGTGTTTCTGAGCAGTTTGTATATTTCTTTAGATTTAAACAAAGCTGTATGTTGATGAGGTTTTAAATTAATGTGTTTTAATTTATCACCGTATATTTCAAAGTAAAGGCTTCAGATATCTAAAGAGAAAAAATCAGTTATGTAATTTTCAGTTAGTGTCTGGTGAGTATTGAGAGAATGAGCTTCTGCTGAATTTCATAAGGGTTTGTATCATCTGCTTTACACTTCTGACCCAGACAGCTTCTTTTCCATAGTGTAGATGAATTTAATCTAAGGCATCTCAGAGCACAATGTGGTGCACAGCCTGCAAATGCCACTTTGGAGTAAATGTAGTTTATGTCAAGAATCTTCCCACTCAAGAAGTCACTGGGATACGTTTAGCCTTATAAAATATAATAGATCTGCAATAATGCACACATGAGAGATTCCAAGCATATATTTACCAGGAGTATCTAATACATTTCTTCTAAACTATCATGAGCTGTGGAGAAGGATGGCTCCTTGAGATCACTGTGGAAAAACATTAACAAAACATCATATTTTCAAAGCCATCACTGGGATGTTACCATTATATTATCTCAGTGACAGTATTTTATTTCTTATGGAACAAAGTACCAGAATGAAAAAAGCTGCCCTTCACTCAGGAGAGGAATTGCCTACTCAAGTGCAATACAGCTGTTCTGAATCATTCAGGCAAAGCATTTCACTCTTGTCCTGACTTGATTTTCTCATCCATGGCCTTTTACTTGCTATGGGACATCTAACTATGCTTTCTTCTGAAACACAGATTAGTGGACAAATCTGGAAGGCTATGTAAATCCTTCTTATCCTTCTTCCTTTTGAACTAAAACCAAGAGAAACATCTGAGTGAAAGAAGAACCATCATAAAGTTTTTCCCCCAATTCACACACTTCCAAAGTTTGGCTACAACACTTCATCCTTCCTTCTTTTCTTCAAGTTTGTGAAAGTAGAAGTGTTTCCTCCTCCCCTCAATTTTACACGTTCAATCATGCTACCTACTGTACTTGGAACAGTCTTTCCTGTCCTTTCATGAAATCTCCTCCCACCTCTCTGTGCACAGGACTCCTGTAGCAATGCTTCCCCTTCTTTTCCTCCAAGGTCCTTGCTTTCCCAAGAATCAGTGTCACCTGCAACCTGCTGTGACATTCTTTGTTTTCTCCGTGTCAGCCAGTGTGTCCCTCAAGGATATCTACTTTACTACATATTTCATTATCAGAGAAATAAACCAAAGCCCAACTGAAGTTAAGGGAAAAATTTCCATCAGCTTCAACTGAGCCAGGATTTTGCTCAAAGTATTCAAATGAGGCCTCAGTTGGACGTCTGTGATGCAGGTATTTCTGTGTGCAAGGGCAAATCGCATCTGCTGTCTGCATTTAAAAGCACGTTGAACAGCTGTTACTTTCAGTGCCGAATTTCTTTCTAAAATAACCAATTTTGTCTGACAACAATGTAGAATTTTATATAGCATGAAAAGCAAACTAAGAAACAACCTAATATATATAAAGCTTATGGTTTTTTTCCATTCATCTGGCATATAGATATATATTTCCAAATAATTTATCTACATGTTGCTGTTTCCTTGAGCACCTCAAACAATAAATTGAAGCATGCCTTATGGTAACATTGTTGGGTATTTTTCCCTCACCCACGTACATACCTACAAAGGTTTAAAATACAACATTTGAAAAGATCCAAGACTGAAGGGGGAAAATAATCTTATTATGCAACAATTTATTGTCCTGCCAAATATGGGTGCCTTGGAAGCTTGAACAACCCGCCAACACACCTGTGTACATTGGCACTAAGTTAAATTAATAACATAAAACAGGCCTGAAGCCAATTACCTGTCACATGGAGATTCATTTTAAGTGGAGATTTTACAAGTATAACTTGAATCATATCTAAGTTATAAGATAGTCCTCGTAAGATATTTACAAAGATATTTGAATTTAGGATAATGTTTACCAAAAAGCCATGTATAAGAATGTTATTAAAAAGCACTCAACAGCTGCAATAGCAATTGATTTTCCTTCACAGTAGAGAAGTACAATTTACAGTAACACAGCTATGAGAAAAAATATTTAAAACGTATTTTCTTTAAATTTCAGTTTCTCATGATCAACTTCTTGTATCAGTTAGGTCATAAAAATGTCATTTTCTGCTTCCAGTGTTCCATTTTCTTGAAATATACACCTCACATACAACACATCTATTGCTATTTAATGATTTTTCAATTAGTTCTTTGTTTGCTTAAAAACTATCGAGATGCCTAATTTTTGGTAATTTTTTTCTAATGCATAAAGACGTCATTGGACCAGCATACTTTCATTTATAATGTTTAAAATCTAGAACAGGTACATGAGACACATGTAACTATTATGCAGTGCTGGCTGCCAGGGCAAAAAAGAATCAGAAAGACAACACTGCCCCTTCCAGAGTACACACCTAAGCACACTGGCATAGTCTCCTCTACTGCCTAAGATGTGTTATCACAGATACTCATATCCACAAGCCATGCAAGAAATAAATACAGCTGGCATACTGTTTCACCTTCAACACGAAAGCATCCTGCTATGCTCTGATTTTCACCTGTGAGGAACTTAGCAATGTTCAGATGGGATGCACAGCTAAGTCTTATCACATGTGGGTGAAAGGATGGTCTTGTAGGTACTTACTTAGTTTTCATAAAGTGAAATGGACCTAATAATAGCTGGTAACAAAACCTGGCCCTATGAGATGCTACATATGTCTTCAGGTCCCATCAATTACAACAGATCCTAAAAGTGCAGAATATGTAGTGTAATTCATCTACTTACCTTTCTACTTACCTTTTCACCAGTGAGCAATTTACAGAGTTGCTGTAGCTTTTGAGCTGTTCTTTGCAATCCTGTATGCTAAATACTAATTGCTTAAGGTATATTAATTTATTAGAATGAATCATGGTGAATTTAAAAAGAACCCCATAGCTTTAACATTAAAGACATTACTCATAAAAGCTGCAATTGATATTTCACCTAGCATCCATTTTCCTGGAATTGTGAAGGCTAGTTTTAAAAATGATTAATCAACAGTTCCTTTAGACAAACCACTGTTTCTCCAGCAAGGTCACTACATGTCATCAGAGCAGAACTGGTTTGTGGATTTCAGGACGTGCTGTAACTTGAGTTGCTTGGAAGGGAAGTCATCATATTCTCTCCCCTTAAACATTCCCATTGTTTCAAAGTTAGTTAATATTATAAAAATGTTGTTTAAGGTCTTTTTGAAATTCATCTTAGAACAAAATACAATTTTCCACTAATACCACAGGAGTTTGGGGAGGATAGAGTGCTCATTAGATGCTGGTATAATTGTAGGATGCGCAGAGAAGGGAAATATTGTTTTGCAGTTGGTTTAGGTGCTGTATTACTTTGGTGAGCTTGGAAAATTTCATTTTACTTTACTAGGAATTTGATCAAGTTAAATTTCATTAAGAAAAATAATAATAATGTAATATTGAAAGTATATTGAACAGGATCCTGCTGCAGTTACGTGCTGCACCTGCTGAACTAATAGATTATTATCATTTCTTCTATACACAATTTATCTTTCCCATAGAAATAAGGGTGAAATTACATAGAGAAAATGATACTGTAAATAAGAAAGTATCTGTATACCAATGACACAACTTCTATTTTGGCAGCACCATAGAAAAAGAGATCTTAAAAACAGAGATGCTAAAAATAATATTTTTATTTTGTAGGAGATTATAGGAATTTCCTCACAAGAATTTAAATTATCATAGGAAATTTGATTTTATGCTTGTGAATTTGAAGAAGGACATTCAAGACTGATGGCTGGGAACAACTGAATATGTATACTCGTCATGGTAAGGGGTATTATGTATGCAGACACTGGTTATGAATGACCCCTGAAGTGAATATAGATTACATTTGAAGTAATTCAGGAGAGGCAGGAAGTAGAAGGACACAAAGGAGAAGTTTTTAAAAGTGGTTTACATCTGAGTTTAGGAAAATTTTGCCACCATATTTCTGATGGATATAAGAAAGAAGAGTTTGCTTTTGTAGATGTGGGAAGAAAAAAACAGGCAAGAAAGGAAAAAAGAGGAAAACAAAGAAAAGGAAGGAGAAAGAAAAAATAGAAAACGAAAAACTGGCCAAGCACAATTCATGATGGGAGAGAAGGACACTATAGTACAGTAAAATCCTGTCATGAGAGCATGGTGGACAGCAAATAAGAGAGACCCAGTGGGACTGAACAGAAAGTGAAAGTATTGTACACAGGGAGAAATTAAATAGAAACTATCAAATGTAGATGACAGCAGTGGCTAAGTCAAAAGAGATAAGGGGAAAGCAGAGGAAGCAACAGGAAAAGGAAGTGCCCAACCAGGGCCCTGGATGGTCAGGACAACAAGAAGCTAATCTAAAAAGGGCAAGTCCTGGAAGTAAGTCTGAGTAAATAAATTCAAGCATCTGGCATATAAGAGAGCTGGAAGGAGAGAGCATGAACAAATTCCGTACACTGTTACCATTTTTACACCAGGAATATTGCTCCACAGTTAAGCAAAGTTGCCTTGGGCAAAAGTCAATTCATGACTGGGGTGAACAGGAGCAGGCACAAGACTGAATGGATGTGTGAGGAAAGTGACGGTCTAGATGAAGATGAGGGGAAGAGAATGAGAAAACATGATGGATGGAAAGTATGAAAAATAAGGAAAGATAGCAAATTAAACTAGGAGTGGGCAGCACAGAGGAGAAGAAAAGGATGATGAATGCTCTGTTATAAAGTTTCATTCTTATTCCAATGAGCAGAGCATTAATTAAGTAGATTTTTAAACTTTGGTATTTATTTTATCTTATTTTCCTTATTTTCTTTTAAATGTAGATATTCTCAGTGAATGTGGATTATCATAAAAAGTGACGCTCAAGAGAACATTTCTACCTGTTTTCCTTGCCAAAGTGACTTTGTACAGGCTCAAATTTTTTTACCATACACTCTGTGTTTTAGAAGATTATCTGTATATTTGGGGAGTCTCTCCTGAATATTTTGTCTTTTTTGATATATTAAGATGAAGAAGACCAAACACATTTAGATCCTTCCTTTAAGCTGGCTAACTCTTCAATAAATATTTATAGCAGCATAAATATTTTGTAAATACATGTAATTTGCATAACATTCCTGTGCTAATATATCCAAACCTTAACTCTAACAGAGCAGCTAACTCAGTTACTTTTTCTTTTTTTACTATGTCAGATCTTAATTACCATAGATCATTGTTGCCTAACCTTATCTAAATAAAAATACCATTTGCTCTTGGATCATTAAGCGTGTGTCCATTTGTAGTCGATGTTCCACTGGACATGACAGCACTTTGGCCCTATTTCTGAACAAGGACTACTACTAGTTTCCAAGATAATGCTAAATGGTTTCATCACGAGACCTTTGCAACCACTGTATCGCTGGGGTTTTCATAGCATTGCTTAGAAGCCCTTTTATCTCAAAAGTAGCTGTACTGCTTCTTATTTGTCCTCTGCAGATACTTCTCTAGCTTAGAGGTGGCTTTGCTTTGCTGCTGGGCAAAATGCTTGACTGCAAAATATTTGGATTTTTCAAGTGAAACACATATGTCATTTTTCTAATGCAGCTGTGCTGGGGCACCATTTGCAGTGTGAAATAGTTATCACCAAGACATGTAACATTAGCAGTCAATGCGGAAACTACAGACACTTTCTATAAAATGTCATGGAACAGGGTTATTGATTTCTTCAATATTCTTACTTGAGACCACTACTGACTTTTATGATCACTCTAATTCAAACCTTAGTAATAGAGAATGTGTCAATACAACTTTCCCTTTAAGGCTTGCTAAGCAGCATGCAGGAGCCCACTTTGCTTAACTGGCCCTGCAACCAACACTGCTAACAATAAAACCAGAAGTTCAAACTCAGTTCCTCACTTTCAAGTATGCCCTTCAAACAGCAAATACCAGTTTATCATCTCACTAAAACAGGGTGTATGTTAACCAGGAATAAATCCAAGGTGCTTAGGCCACGAGATACCCAATCATCTTACCCACTTTCTTTCACACATGCTTTCTACCACCAGTAACAGCTACTCAGGGCATATATGTGTGCAGATGTGTGAGTGGGTGTTGCAGAGACATACAACCTCCCCCACCCTGTATTTTCAAGGACCATAATATGCTGCCTGCTTCCTAGTCCTGCAAATATCCTTGAAGTGGAATAATATTTAACAGAGGGCAACGCTGTGGGAAAACTGCCAAAGAAGTGAAGGGTGGGGGAAGTCAGTTAAAGCATTCTGATTAATATTTTTGTACCTCCAAAGACAGGACTATTATACAAACACTGACATATTTGTCAAGCAATCACAGTTTACTATTGCTTAAAGGTCACAGAAGTTTCTAAGATTATTAAGTAATGCATGGACCCAAAAATGAAGGGTAGTATTTAAATAGTGGAGGTAACTTTTGTTAGTGAAGGACAATATGATGACGATGTACCTTCATTTTCCCTTGAAATTTGGTGCAGTTTGCAGTGTAACGTAGTAATGACCCATTTCAGCTGGAAAAGGGAACTCTGCTTCGGAAATGGGGTTCAACACTGCAACAAAAAATTACCTGGCTTTTTCTCCCTTTTTGTGTACATTTGTCAGTACATGACTTATAGTTTTTCTACAGGCATTTTCAGTGGTGCTAGGGAGCAGCAGTCTATCCACACACATAAATGAATGCAACAATCCATCTCTGTTTGTCTTTCCAGATTTATGAGTCAGTGCAAAATGTACTTTCCAACAAATTAGAGTATGTGTTGTATCACAGGAATCAGTGGAAGTTTGTGAAACTCAGTATCTACTTAGGCTCACATTAAGACAGTCTCATTCTAATAAGTACTGCACCTACTGCTTCCCATGGGCTGTAGTTCCTTCTGTTTTCAGTAGGACTTCAAGGTCAACTCCTCACAAACCTTCAGAGGTGTCTAGGCTCAGGAATCCAAGGAGAGTTAAGGCTGTCCACATACAGTCCAGCATGTTTTCTACTCTTCTACTGACTCACAGAAACCTTCTGCAAAGTGACAGTCATTGTCTTGCTATCATTGTCCTGGAACAGAGCCACTGCTCAGGAAGTCTCGGGGAATGACTTAGGCAAAATCATATCCCAAACAGCTCATCATCAAATTATTCTTGTTCCTTGTCCTGAAATACCTCTCAGTGTATTGACCCTGCAGAAGTACCATGTTGAAAGGCTGTTATATGGTTATGCACTTGCAATGGAATCCAAAAAAGATAGTCATCCAACCTCTGCCAGTACCTCCCAACACTATAAAATGAAAGCTACCAGGGCTCCCTCCACCTTGCAAAATTCAGAACCTTGCTTCTTTAGCAGTTACAACAGAGAAATCAATGTGGTCTTCAAAAGGCAGGACATCTTGAGAACAATGACTTTACTAAACAATCCTCTGCCTTTTTCCTTATTACTGATGTCCAGACTGCAGGAACTGGTTAATAAAAGCCATCAACAAGAGGAAGACTAAGCAGCAGAAGGAGCATAACCCTCTTGTAAGAGCAGCCCCATTTGATGCAGAGGTTTGTGTACCATGAGCACCAAGATCCAAGCAGCTGCCTTTTTGACAAAAAGATCACGAAAGGTATGTCTGCCCATCTTAATAAACAGCCACAAGGTTATTCCGAGATCTCCAGTGGTCTGGATCTAGGAACATCACCAGAAGGCATAGGCAAGATAACATTAATGGTTTTGTTCCATCTCTGAAAGAATCAATAGCTCGCTTTACATCTAAAAAGTGCAGTACTGTGAAAGTTGGAAGATTATGCAAGTGAATAATTACTGACAGAATTTCTGATTTAAACAAAACTCCAAGAAGAGCAGAGTCATGAATTTGTATGGATTCTAGCAGCCAGTGCAATATTTCTACTTGATGGTGCTTGGCTACTGCTAGTTCATTTTTATGAACATTTGTTTTTGGAAGAGTCACCATTAATGGTCTGCTTGATTGCCAAAGTGAAAGGGTCTTCTGTGACAAATTTAAGAAGGGGAAAAAAGAGGAACTTCAAGAGAAAGTGAACAAAAAAATTAGTCTTATTCCACTGCATATCACGGCTGTGGATATACACTCCCATCAAAATGTCTCTAGGTCACTTAAAATAATATGAATGAAAATATTGTCTTATTTACATGAAATATGGCTAGCTGCCAAGAAACTTTTGGTATCATCAAAAGAAAACATCTAAAAAAATCACCAATAAAATTACAGTATCTTCAGACAATAATTTCACATTACACATGTAATTATGTCAAAGAATGGCTCTGTCGTTCCATGAAGCATAATTTCTCCTGGAAATCCAGTCATTAGCTCAAGTGACTTGTAAAGCAGGCAGGTATCTAGCAAAGCTGATGGAAGTTTTACGAGAACCAGAACCTCACCTCTGAACTTATGACTGAAGCAAAATATCTTCTGAGGCAGGATAAGATAGAATTCATTATTAATAGGGCTAAAAGAAACAGAATTACACCTGGTAAACCAAAAATACAGTCTAGAGAGTCACTTTCCTGCTGAAGACTTAGGGGCATTTGTAATGATTTTATCCTTTATCACCAAGAAGTAAGCATTCGTTTGTATACCCTGCAGACTCTTCAAATAAATCGTCACTCAGGGCACTGTCTTCCAGACCCACCCGTACCTTGTCTATGATCTAGCAGAGAAAAGCCTGAAATGAAAGCCAAAAAGTTCACCTATCTGGATGCAACCTAGTGGGACTGCGGTGGGCATGTCTATTCTGGCAGCAGCAATCCCTATACCAGCTCCAGGCGCAGTGCAAATGCCAGGAGGAGATACCACATCAGGTCATGAAGGCAGGAGATGCATATTCATAGGTTATTGCACCCAAATAACAAATCCTCTGTCTCAGCATCTAGCAGTAATAAGTGGCATGGACCTGATGCAGCACTGTGCTCCAATGGAACGTACAGGTGTGCATGGTACCTAAATCTCACTGACGCCAACTCTCTGTGGTGACTCATCTCAGAAAAGACAGGGAAATATCTAGGAAGGTAAAGTGATGCAGTGGAATTTAATAAACTTTGAAACTACATGAAAATAAGACCAGGCTTCTCTTATTCTGTCTTATCCTCACTGTTTGATAAAAAAAATTAAAAATCCCCAAGCAATCTGTAGGGTATAAATCATGACTTGATAAATGCAGGTCCTTAGAAGCCAGTTGTGTAAATACAGATACACCTGCAGGCCCTGATAACCAGATTAACAGCAACAGCTGCCAGACCACGCAGCAGCAACCAAGAGATATTGTTGTGTCCTGGCCAACGAAGTTTCCAGATTGATTCTCAGGTGCTTCCCGTACATCACTGTTAGTGAGAACAATGCATCATGAAAGAAAATGATCTTCATTGATCTTGAAAATCTGAATATTTTTTTTCTCAGATGTATACAATGAGGGTTGACAGTAACATTAGTTCACAGTACCTCAGTTGTACAAAGGAATTGGTCTTTGTTTGGTGGCAGCTGGGAAAGATTTTCAAATGGAGGGGGAAAAAAGCTGTCTGGGTTTGGTATGACCTCATATCAAAAGCATATCCTTATTGGATAAGAATTCAGATCAACTGATTCATGAATGTCCTGCCACATCTATTTTATTGATGATTAGAAAATAAAATTAACATTTCTTCTTGGCAAAACTCCATTTGAATCACACAATAAGATCTAATGATCCTCAGAGTGACTAGTAATACAATCTAGATAAAATAATAGATAAAAATACACAAAGGAAGCACAGGTTTGGGGAGGGCTGGAGGAAAAGTTCATAGAATTGTAGAAACATTGAATGGTTTGGGTTGGGAGTGACCTCAAAGCCCATCAAAGCCCATCTAGGTTCCCCCCTGGCATGGGCAGGGACACCTTCTGCTAGGTCAAATTGCTCAAAGCCTCATCCAACCTGGTCTTCAACACCTCCAGGAATGGGGCATCCACAGTTTCTCTGGGAAACCTGTTAGATAGCTGTCTGTGTTTGGAAAAGAAGCTCTGTGCCCCTACAGGGCTTGGAAAACAAGTCTAATGTTGTTGCTGACTGCACTTCAACAGTTTTGCTCACTACATTTCATAGGAAATACCATAAAATTGGATGTTTCTGCACTGTTGGGGCTGTGGAGCTCAGCAGGACCCAGGACAGTCCCAGTCCTCCTCAACAGTGCCAGTCCCATCAAGGTTGATGCAGTGGGCAGAGCCAGAGCTAGGTAATGTCATCTATTGGCAGCCTTCAACACATCAAACCATGGACCAGGGCCAGGGCTCATCCAAGGAGTCCAGCAAGAGGCAGAAGGAGACAGACACAGAGAAAGAACTGGAGACCTGCACTCCTATGGCTTGCTAGGACAGAGTGTGACAGCCCCAGGCTGGGCTGAAATGAGGGTCCTGGTCCATGAGCAAGGGTGGGTGGAGGCTGGGCAGGACCGGTAAGTGTCCTCAGGGTCTTAAAAGCTTCCTTTATAGGACAATATTTTAATACCTTTATGACTCAATACATATGAGAATTCTCCCCCAAAAGACCAAGGCATGAAGTAATCATCTGTGAACTTATATTCCATGATGAATATGAGGACTTAGACAAAAAAAAAAATGTGTGTCTTATCATCTCTAGTGATTCAGGTTATTCCTTTCTTGGCAAGAACATCTACTTCAACTTACAACAATGCAAAACTGATAGAAGCTAAAAACATTGATGGGGCCTTAAAAGCAGACTGGATGTCTGGTCAAAGCAAAATAACTGAAAGAATTGCAGGATTCTTAAATGCGGAATGTCTGCAGCCATTGAGAGCTTTGGAATGGAGATACATCAATATGGGCTCATTTGCACTGGTGAGCTGGTGCAAAGCCAGTTCAGCCCTCACGTTCCCCTAAAGTGTCACTGCACTGCAAACACACTGCTGGTGAATAAGAATTAATAAAAAGCAGAAAAAATGCATTATTATAAGTAGTATTATAACATGTTGTAAAGACATGCAAAATATAATTTTAAAATACTTAAAAGATGATGCTAGCTTGTTGTGGCCTGTTGCAAAGCATTTATAAATTGAAGTACTTACAATAGTTCATGCATGTCTATGCATGTTAGAACGGCACATCAGAGAATTTATTTATCGGGATAAAAACAAACTCTGCTAAGTCATTTTAGTTCTTATAAAGGTTACTGTCATTTACAATTTTGCCAGATTTCATAAGGCACAATACCAGATTGTCACATGGGAAAGGCCTGCAGATTCAAGTCCTTATTCTTCCCTCTAGCAAGTGCTGGAACCAGCACATTTGGGACACAGAGGTTACGTCAAAGCCTTCCAACTCTTTGAAGGATAATTACCATACCTGCATAATCACATGGTCTACCTTCTATGCATTTGTGTTAAGGAGAGGACATTAATCTAACAAACGCCCAGCGGCTGACATTTTTTTTATATGTATCTAATAGTTCTCTATAAGATGTAGCACTCCACCTAACAGCTGCAGAAAACTCCTTCCCATATTCCCAGTCCCTCGTGGAAAGGGCTGCTTAATGCTTTTCCAACTTGCTATACTAGGTAGGAGTGTTTTACTGAAGGATATGATGTTGATTGTCACTTTCTATTATTTCAGTAGACAATCTAGACCACCGGTTTATTCTAGGTTATTTAAGAATTACAAAAGGTAGCCAATAAAAAAAATACCCTAATAGAATGATTTATATTCAAAAATGTTAGACAGTACTTACAAATTTGTCTAGAGGTCATCTAAAACAGCTGTCAGGTTCAAGGGGGTGGTGCTTGCTGACATAGTCTATGAGACCTTCCTCTGCACACAGATCACAAACACAACAATGCATAGAGGAATATCTGCAGCTCTTGGTGTAGTAGGCTTAGAGGAGCTATTTCTCTCTTCAGCATCTGGTTCAGTATCTAAAGAGAATATAGTGCATCAATGTTCCTCCCTTCAGTGTGTATATAAAGATTTGGTTGATGGGCAGGGAAATAATCAAATCAAATAGCACATATCGACTGCTCCTTTCCGAACAGTTTACAGTTTTGTCAGTCCAAATTTCCAAAGCTGGAATGATACGGAAATTTCAGCAGTGCCTGGATGTCCAAACAAGCATGGTGAGTCTTGTGCTCTCTTTCAATCCAATACATTAATGGCCAAGAAGATATGACGTCTCATATAAGTTACAGACCCTTACTGCTGCCCTTTACGCACTTGAGTTCTTCCACCTGGATTACCAAGCTCTACTCTACTTTGACCCTTAAGAACCTGCACCCACTTTCAATATCTTTCTCAGTGCAACTCCAAATATAAACTTTAACCTCTAAATTCTTCTACTCTTTTGCATATTAGATCTTTCATAATGCTGAGGCACCAGGTTGTTGAGCTTTGGACACTAGATGTCCACAGGAAAAGAGCACTCTTGGGCAGAAATTCGAGCATGCCCACCTACCCCATAAAGTGATGGAACAAGAGAAGTGTTTTGATGGATGAAGTAGGAAAATTACTGTTTATAAAAAAAAAATACAAGACACAATTCTTGGTCTGCAACCAAAATCAATAGCCATATATAGTTGGACTGAGATCAATTTATGTTCCCCTATTTCAGAGACCTATTGACAAAGCCTGTGTTATTGCAATACTGTGTTTTATTAACCTATGTCCAGAGAAGCTTATACTTCATTAAAAAGCCATTGTCAAACAGATTCTATAAATAGATAATACCCCTAATAAATTTTATTACTCACTGTAAAATCAGTAACATAGACAAAGCACATTAAGCAAGTCCTTTTACCTACAGAAAACATAACACAACTATTTTCCTCCAAGATCTAATTAGATTAAGATTTCATTTTCAAAACAGAAGAAAACAAGCATTTTACCTGGGGGAGATCTGGCAACATATTTGTGGGTTTTGTTCAGTATTTTTGTTTATTTGTTTTTTGTTTTATCAAATGGCAAATTTGCCCAGGCAATAAACAAAAGAAGCACACTAGTGATAGTACCTACTTAAAAGTAAAAACTCAGGTAGGCATGAAAAGATCAAAAGATCAATTGTTTGCATTTTTTAAAACAATTATATGGTTTTCTTTAATGTTTTACATTGCACAAATGTTTTTACAAACATTCTTGCTAACCCAGTAGCAATCATATATACATGCAAATGTTGAGGAGCTATGGATCTTAGAGTCAGCCTCTTCGTTTCATATATTTATGACACCTAAATAAGTTCTAAAGTCAAATACACCCCGTGCAATCCTTGAAACAGCATTTTGATATGGGGAAATCATGTCTTGGATTAGTTTTGCAATGGAGGCAGGAAGTCACATAAGCTCTTTGTTATTTAGTTTGATATCAGTAAAGCAGGATATTAATTAACACCAACTGCTGAGTATTTTACTGATGTAAGAGATTACAAGCCCATAGAAACCAAAGAGTCCCCACTGTGTTTGGCAGGGCTTGAGCCCTCACTGTTTAAGCAGGACACAAAATTTAATTTCCCTAGAAATTAATATGCTGCCACTGCAGTAGCAGACTGACGTGACAGAGTGAAGGTTCTTGGTATGAGTCTGATACAAAGATGACATCTGGCTCCACATTCTAGGCTACATGGTGAAAGCAGAGATTGACTTTGGCTATGTAATTTCTGGAAGCCTGTCATCCACAGCCCTAAACAACAGATTCCTGTAATTCTGTGCATGCTACAGATGGGACAGGGCATTCATCCCCGGTAGGGGCTAGAAGATGAAACTCTCTAGTTTCCCACTTTTATGAGTGGGCCAATTGCAATATACATCAGTTGAGCATATTTCAGCAGCAGCTTTATCTTCTTCTGTGAAGAGAAAGACACTCAACCAACCTTAACATGAGGAGAAGGCAATAAGGAACCTTACTGGTCTTTTGATGGGAGTCATCTTTCATGTCTGTATGTCTAATCTCTGGTGTACCTAAGCTCTTCACTGGGTCTGCAGTTACATGACGTGATGAGAGCCATTGTTATGCAGAATGCAGCTCCTCCTTGCAGCTTCAGTCCCAAGCTACCTTGCATCCCACTAACCTGCATCATGGGAAAATCAATGGTGGAGTGGTCAGCGACATCTGTCTTTTTGTGACACCTTTGGATGTGTTGCTCATACCCAATGCACCAAATTCATTTTGACTGAAGTCCTCTAAATGGTTTCACTAGATTTTCTTATTGTTAGTGAGTTAGAAGAAGAAATTTTTATTGAAGTCTGCTTGAAAGTGGTCCTTCAGCTCTGGGAGGACAAGGGTGTTGTCTTCAAAGCTGGCCACTGCTTAAATGCTGTCTTTCTATTCCCTTATGAGACCAGAAGCAGTATGGTAAATGTCTTCTGCTACACAGCAGGAGGGCCTCATGCCTAGGACAGCAGTGAAGTACAGGCTGATTTTACTCAGAGCCCAGATTTCCCCATTACTCCTTCCAGATCCCCTCAAAGTCAAAACACCAGAACATCTGTGTTCTCGTGAGAAATCAAACAGCTCAGGGGTGGGGAAAACACCAGCTGGGGAGAAATCCAAACTCAAGGTGTTTAACTGAAAATAAGCTCCCCTTTCATTTTAATTTACCCATCACATAATTGGTGGGGGAAAGGGATGTGGGAAATATTGGTGAGTAGTAAAAAAGGTAGTAAGGTAAATTCTGTATTCTGCTGGCTGAAGGAAAGGGTGATAGCAAAGGGCAGAATTTCCCCCTGCTACAGCTGATAAGTATAAAAGTATTCCTCTCTACAGAATATTTGGAAGGGAGGAATCCTTTTTTAACTTTCAGAAGGCAGTAAGATTTTAGAGCGCTTTTAAACAAAAAAATATTATCATTTTGGTCTCCGAATTTTAGACAAAAACCAAGAAGAGGGAAAAGTGATGAAATTACTGAGAAGGAAGAAACCCCTTTTAATGCTCCAGACTCCCTAAAAATAAAAGTGACAGAAAGACCTTGTTCTCGTGATAAACCTAAACTTAATGGGTGACAGTATAAGACATTTCAGCAAAAAACAAATCAACCCATAGTAAGATAATAATGTATGGTGATGGATTCTCCCCTCAGAATTCTACATGGTGAAGAACTTAACATCTTGTTTTATTCTTGCTGGAGATGTGTTAAAGTGGCAGTTCAAGCCTTTCAGAAAAGAGGACGAATGGTTTCAGAGCAGGTCTCTGCTTCTTCCATATGTTTCTTCATCTGACCCAAACCATAATCCAGGCTTCAAACTATCGCTATCTATGCTGAGCTTTGGATTTCAGAGTTCCAGACTAACTCATTTATCCATTCTTATTTCCATCAGAAGTAGGGATTTCTTTAAAATCATATACTACACAGGTACTCAGCAGTCTCAGCTTTCCCACCGTACTGTACTTCAGGTTGTAAATCACACTCCTTATTAAAGTCTCACTGAAGAATCATTTCAACTCATGACATGAATAGGTCTGATTCTTTTCTTAAAAATAAGCATACAATTAACATTTGAAAATTGTCTACAGCATATTCATAGTGTTGCAAGTGTGTCGTTCCTGCTTTTGCTGCTGCTTTGTATCAGTGCCCTTCCACAGAACCACACTGTGTATGACCTCCCTGGCATCTAGCTTTCTGAAGGAAGTGAGCCAGCATCATACAGCATGGCTTGAAGGAGCCCTATGACATCACCTATGCTATCTTTCTTCCCCAAGGTCTCAAAAGAAGTAATTTAAGGACACTCTGATAGATCAGAGATAGCCACCCAGTTTGTTTGGAGAAGGTATATGAAAGCTTTCCTGCTTCAGAGACCAAAGAACCAGGCTGAACCTTTCAGAGTCATAGCATTATTTCCTAGCACTTCCTTTTCTTATTCAGACTGTAAACTACAAGAAAACCACTTTTTGTCTTAGGTATATCAGGGTATTCTGTAAGTAAAGAGAAGCATTGAAACATTTTAAACTTAAAGAAATCATATGCACAAGACTGAACTTAAGCAAAGATGCAAAATCAAAAGTGGTCAGTTGTGTTCTTGTTTATCCCAATCTCACACCACCCACATGGCACCACACCAAAACTTTGTGGCAAGAGACTATTGTGTGGGCTTAAAATAATTTAAGAATTGATTGTCATTCTGTTTCTTGTCTTCTAGCTATGAAGTAATATTCAAACAGAGCATGGTACACTGAAGAACTCATTACAGACTTTAAAGCAATCTCATTTTCAATTATGAATATTAAAAATTAATGCTCTGAGTGACTCCAGTTTTATAATTAAAACTCCAGGTTTTGGTTTGGTTTGTTGTTTTTTTTGAGATCTATTTTTAAAGACACCTTCATAACTTATTTCCAAAAACCAAACACTGTTCCTGTTTATATCAGTGGGGAAATTCCCAGTGAAAAAATGAATCAGACCCAACTTAATGAAAACAACACCCCCATTTAAAACAAAGCCCTAGTCTTAAACAGTCTTCGAGCATTGCCTACTTGTGTATATCCAAGACAAAATTTAATAGCCTGCATGTTCCAACCCTTAAAAAAAAAAATCCTGATTATTTATTTATGCCCTTTTTGTTTAACAAGCTAAATCCCCAGAGCATCTCAATTTAGATCAAAAGCAAGCTACCAAACTTCACCTGGCACACCTGTGCTGTGTGATTTCTTAATTACCTGCCTAGCATTCCCAGAGCTACAAGGCAGAGATGCAGGACTCGTTTAGCACATATTCAGATTTCTGAAATACATCTCATGTAGCAGAGTCTTTCCAGAATGCCTGAGGTGATAACCAGTACTAAACGATCCTGCATCTCCACAGATACTTGCCTTTCAGCAAATTGTTTTCTCAGAGGTTTCAGAAGGCAGGTAGCTATCATGGGGTGAGAAATCTAGGGAAAGGGAGGAATTTATGAGTTTCTTGATGAAGGTTTTCCCCTGTCTACCAGACGACATGGAGTAACCATATACCAGTAGACTTGAGCCTTGCTCCACTGAGACTGAAGATTAGGACTAGACCTGTTGCAGACACAGTTTGTTATTACTGGTGCTTGCTATGCGACTGTAGAGGGATGAAGGGAGAGAATAACTATCTATGTTTGACATCAGATAAGTCTTCAGTTGGCAGTCTCGGTCTTGGATAGCATCTATCTAAAGAGACATACACAGAGCAGAATATGGTGTGACAAGGACAAGGTTGATCTGAGGGAACATACATCAAGTATTTGCTGAGATAGCTCTTCTTCTTGGCTACAGGATGCTTCTATGCAGTAATGAAAAACCTAGCTCATGTGTTAGATGTGACTGTCACTGTGCACAAATACTGGACTGGCCATCGACACGCCTCTTGTCTAGCTGAGGAACGTGCACACTTGATCACAGATGGCCTCAAACATTCATTTTGCACATGCACTGACAATTATGTCTGTGCAGGAGATTAGTCATGTCTTCAACCACCCTAACACCAATCACTTGCAGGGTGTGCTCTGTGTGTGCACAGTTTTATATTTTAATAGGGGCTTCACTAAAATTTCTCATTTACAGTGGTTTGGATAGTAATTAGGCATCAAACATTACAGCTTCTTTGCCCATTTGTCAATAGTGTAATTTTATTAATTGGTCAAAGTGCTGACTCTGTTACCCTGAATGTAATTTAAACTGCCAGGAGCTGATGGTGTCTCCGTTGGTACAGTGAAAATATACAGCTCTGGCAGGAAGCTAAATGTAAGCATCAGTATTAATAGTTTATGTGTCTTCTTAAGACACAGAAGCCCCAGTACCATCAAGATTCTTTACACATAAGAGATGAGACAGGTGTCTTGAGCAATATGCAAGCTAAATAGATTCAATAACTGACAGCAGCCTTTCATCTACAGTCAGGTCATTCATTTTCACACACAACTGATGGCTACAGAAAACATTAAATTTTATTACAAAAAATGTGTCTTATTTATGAAATATTTCAGAAGAAAATGTCTTTATTTACTTGTAGTGGGTTGACTCTATCTGGATGCCAGGTGCCCACCAAAGCCACTTTGTCACTTCTCTCCTCAACCAGACAGGGGAGAGAAAATATAGGGGAAGTTTTATGGGTTGAGATAAGGACATGGAGATAACATTCACCAATTACTGTCACAGGCAAAATCAGGCTCAACTTGGGGAAATTATTTTAATTTATTACCAATCAAATCAGAGTAGGATAATGAGAAACACCTTTTATCCACAGTTTATATAAAATCCAGTTCTTCCATCCCGTAAGTAGTGTTGACTATAGTGTAATGTAGACTAAAGTTGAGAAAAATCCATTAGTAACTTTACAGGGTTTTTTCTTAGTAAACAAACAGCATCATTAGATAATGTTTACAGGCATGACAATAGATTTTCCTATCTCTGGGATGACTGTTGAAGTTTACATCTGTAGAGATAAATATAGGTTTAAAGACCTTCTTAAAAATGTTTATAGATTCAAACAAATAAATATAGGATGTTTTTAAGCAGACATTCCGTTCTTATTCATCAACGTTTTTGCATAAGTATCATCTGTCATCAATGTCTAGTATCCCTACCTGTCAGATGTGTTGGATATTCCACAGTTCCGATTGTTCTGTACCTGAGAAATGTGAAACTGAGTTAGGCACAATGCAAGAGTATCATAGGCATCATTGGTAGCACGAACAATTATTGAGAATACTTGATTCTTCCCAATTTAGGTTCCCCGTGTTACAAAATTTCAGATGATTAGGCTGAACTCTGATATTGCAGGCATCTGTCTGAACTTGAAAAATCTTTAGGAAACTTCATCCAGAAGAGTTCATCTATGTTTAAGAAAAAAAAAACATGGAAAAGTACTTGCTTTGTCCGTGCTAAAGCCCTGTGGTAACTCATTTTTTATCACAACTGTAATGCCTGTGTGATTTGGAAAAGATACTTGAATTTTGGCATTAAGATATGGCTTATCCCTGAAACACAGCCTTTATAATGCCTTGTACAAATCTGCAACCATTAGAAAACCACAACTCACACACAAACAGTGAACACTTCTGAGACCTCAGTCATTTCCTGAAGGTCCATCCACAACACCAATATTTTGGGTGAAAGATCTGAGGCTGTGTTGCTTCTTTGAGTAACTACAAGTTATTTCATCATTCTGGTGTACTCAAGATGCAAGACTTATCCATGCTTTGAGCTTCCTTGGTGGAGGTTATGGAAATAGGTTTCTGAATTTGATGTGGGGGAGAAACAGGGGTAGGACAGGGGCCAGTAGAGAAAACAGGAATAGACTGGAAATCTAATGGCAGTCGAATGTTTGACTGGGGAGATGGAGAACATGGGGAGGCTAGAGCTTAATTCCAGTTGTGTGGGAGGAAGCAGAGTGTGGAGAGCCAATGAGAAAGTAGACCAGAAATTATGGCTGGAAAAGACTATTAAATCCATGAAAGTCTGAGGGAAGACTAGAGATGGCAGAACAAGAAGGATGGGACTTCCCTAGCAACAGAGAAATCTGAAGGAAACTGGATGCCGCTGGGTAAAGAGGTTAGGAGTAGTTAAGTGTTCGTGTTCCAGACAGGCATAGTAAAAGTGGTTGCATCTAGAAAAACAGGAGAACATCGAATTCCCCTCCTTACCTTAGAGTGGAAAAGAGTGTTCTGGGGCTTTGCTCGTGCCTGCTGCCCTGAAATACCTGCAGGATCCACTAAAAACTTGTCCAACCTGCCTCACAAAAAACAAGCCTATCAGCATTTTCAGTAGAACACTAGTAACTAATGATTATTAATGGTGCTACTCTATTAACTGAAAGATTCCAGCCCTGCTGGCTCTCCTGGGAGTCAGTGCAATCCTGCATAATGAAATGCCTATTTTGGCAGTCTACTTTAAAAAAAAAAAAATTAAAAAATGGGAAATTACACACTTCAAACTGTGTTAAAAAAATCTTGCAGTTGCAATCAGATGAGAGGAAGTGCCAGAATCAAATTGCCTCTCCAGCCTTCATTCAGTTCCTCTTTGCATATGCATTATCTTTAATAACATGATCATATACTTCTCCCTCCTGCTAGGTACAAAATGGACAGCATTGATGACAGATCAGAGGGTGTAACAAAGGGGTACTATTGGCTGTAGGATATGGACTTAAAAGCTAAACATCTTGTAACAGGAAAAATAAAAAGAAAGAGGATTCAAGTGTAGTAAGAAGAGATGCACTGCAGCATGGCCATTCCCCAGCTATGACCTGGACTGCAGGTATCATATGAGGGAAGGTAATAAAAGTGGTTACAGCTCATAGCTTCTCTCACTAAATCTCCTCCCTAGGCTTACCAGAAGAGGAAGGATGGTTTCACCATTGTCCTTGAGAGCTGTTTTTATTTCTGCTGTTCATCTCCTATGCAAAGCTAGGCAAGCAATTTAAATGAGCCCTTTTTCTCACAGTTATAAATTGTACAGCTTCATTTTCTGGGATCCTGACTAGTTACTATGAGATCTCCGAGCTGCAGAAGTGCTGAGCACTCACAGTCAACACATAAAACATTGCTTCACGCTGTGCAGTCAAACTCTAACTAGCAGAAACTGGGCACTAAAATTCAGCAAACGTTTCTGCTCTGCCACCATGCCCCACCTGGGGAGTCAGGTTAGTGCAGTATCCCATCTGTTGGGCTGCTGTAAATCCTTTATTTTTGATGAAATTCCTAGACAGGAGAGATCTGAAAGCTGTAGGAAAGCCTAGAGAAAAATAATAATGCTGAATTCAGAACATGAACTGTCAGGAAGAAGCAAGAGAAGACTCAAGGTCACACGATAAATAGTAAAAAGATAATGAAATACTACTTACTCATTAAAGGAACGTGGACCAATCTGTGTACTGAAAGAGGAAGGGAAGCAGCAGGGTAACCAATGTGAAGTTCTATAATTAAGAATTACAACCCACTCATTACACCCAAAGTAACCAAATTAAGATTGCAAAGGCAACTTTAACTCCGCTATTCCTTGACTTTGTGGCTTGACTTCAAAGATTAGCTAATACACTTTTAATGGAGGTTGGTGCTAGGGTTTTCATTTGTCTGTATGTAATACCTAGAACCATAATTTAAAGAATTTAACATTCAAAATTTAATGAAATTTATCGTTAGATTGATCTGGATGGGAACTCTTTGAATCTAATCCTCAACTAGCAATTGTAGCTAAAACTTTTCCTTTATTTTTCTTCCTAATACTGGAGCTTGCATTGTCACATGGGATGCTTGAGGAATGGTATTTAAGCTAAATTTAAATTAGTTTTTGATAATCTAACATCATCTGTACTTATAAACAATTTGTAGAACTCCAAAAAGTAAATTTTTATTTGATTAATAAAATCAGTAGCTAAAATAATTAAAGAGAACTATAACTTCACGTCCAAACATAGGTTTTAAAAGTTGATTTATTGCTTTTCCTGTTTTCTATTTTTGCAGCAGATATCCATATTATTACGTTCCTTGCAGCTACTTTTGGCATCTAGCTTGTTAGTACACGACTCTAGCTGTAGCTCCCATTGAAAGCAGTATTTTTTCAGAATTTTTTGTCACATCATTAATATCTTCATTCAAAGATCATAAGTCTTTACTTCAAATAAAGCATTCAACCATACAGTAAACATCTTGTTGACCTCACTTACAAACAACCACTGACAGCTAGTAAAAGACTGAATGATTGCATAGCACCTGCCCTAACCTTCAAGAATATTTAGTTATATTTCATGTGCTATCAATTTTAACTCCTTTCCCATATGCAGAGCATTAGTGCATGAGTCTAACAGTAGTGTTTATTTGCAGACCTGCTAGATATCATCACCCTTCAGTACTCAGATTTGTTTTGGCTTTTAAGCATTTCTCTAATACTCTTTACAAGGAAACAAAATCTGATCTTTCATAAAACTTCAGCTGTTAGGATGAAACTGCATCTGCAATAAGAGGAAATTAATAGCAAATGTTCATCCAGGCCACTGGTGACTGTGTAGTGGTTTTCTTGCCTGCAGACAGTCCTTGAAGGATTTCATTTTTAATGGCCTGTAGCTGTTAAATCTTGACTCGATAGATAATATATACATATTAAGCATTTATATTCCCTGAGCCCACTGCAGTTATTTGGTTATAAGTTGTACCTTAAACCTCTTTAACTGTGGTCAGACCTTTACTGAAGAAATAGTGGCAACAGCTTAAGCTATTACTAGCTCTTCAGTCACTTATGGCTGCTTTGCTCACCATTACCACCTCCTGAATAACTCCTGTAAGACGGGTTGGATGGTTAGTTTGAAATTAATGGGAGCGGGGGTGGAGTCATGCCTCTTCCAGAAATTTAGATAGTTCAAAACAGCACATCAGGAGCATTTCAAGTTCCTCCAAAACTCTTCACAGCAAATGTTAGAGTTGATGAGGTCCATTCCCGATGTCTTGTTCCAGCCGTGAAGGAACCTCACTTTGAGGTCCTAGGTCCTTTGAGACAAATCTATCATGACAAAAGTAAAGCACACAAAATCACCTATGGCTTTTTAAACTGCAGATGTAGGTTTGTCACCCTGAATTAGAGTTTCAGCTTGTTTTAGTGAAGTCAGCACCAGTTTGGGGTTAAAATTAAAACAGTTTGCTGAAAACAAAATATATTAGGGGGTGGGATTGCATCATCCTGCATATTTTAGAAGTGTGAAGCTTAATTTAGGACTTTATTCTGGACACAGTAAATGGTAACAAAAGGTGCTGAACTCAACAAAGAAATGAGACTTTAGTTAGTTTTATGTATGGTATAAACACAGTTGCCTTCACATCTTCTTCCCAACCCAACAGGTTACTTCTTTTTAAGTACAGACACTTGATTCATTATCTAAAACTCCCTTCTGCCACAATTTTTCAAACACATAAAAATGTATAGCAACAAAGTACCTTTAAAGGATCAGCAGTGGAGCACTAATGCTACCAGACAGGTATTTGTATCCTCTTAATAAGGCAATCAAACTTCATTCTTCTTTATCCTCTCTTGCCTCTGCCCAGTTGGTGTGGTTGAAATATTAAAGCCAATCTCATCAAAACCATCTGAATGGAAAGTCAAGATCCTTTCAAAGCCCAAAAATATTACTGGAAGTATATAAAGCTCATCTTTACAAAAATTATTAGATCTCAAGTTTACTTCCTGCAAAAAGGTTAAAGGGCCTACATCCAGTTAATAGTATGTATCTACTTCAGTCCAAGACATAATTTAGTTGTGACTATAGTTTATTGTACCCTAGCCACTTCTAGACCAAAACTACTCTGATTGTGTGTTTACTTTATCTTAAGTATGTCTTTGGTCTAAGTGTGATTGTTTTCAGGTTTATTTTGGAGCTTCTTAAATAAACTCTGCAAAAGCAGTGCTTGAATTGCCGCATTTATGAATGTTTGTGGGTTTTATTTTTATGTGAGATGTGTATTTAGAAACATGAACAAACTTTCCAATTTTTTTTTAATTGATATAAGAACAGATTTGAAAGGACAATTACCTTAGGTAGAGCATTTATCTCCTTTTTAAAATTATTTTTCTCTTTTATGAGAAACAATATCATGGTTGTAACTAAACCTTCCGTCAACTCTCTCAGCTTCTTCTAAATGCAGGACAGATTTCTCTTAGTGGGAGTTTTACCTTTATCTTTCTTAAGAGTAAGGACAGACCTGTAAAATTACCTGGGGTATAAAAACTCACCTTGGAAAAACAAGAGGAGCATATGCAGAGAAAGTACAAGGCAACTTGTTCTTTAGCATTGACAATCGACCTTCAGGACTGCAAAACACTTTGTGAGTCAGTGTTTCCCATTTCCGTGTCACTCGAGAAAGTGCAGTGGCCCACACCAGTAGCAGAGGACAACTCCTCTAAATCCTCTCTCAGGGACCAAGCACTGACTAATGGGACCAGGGTCCAGGTTGCTCAGCTCTTCCTGGAACTCACTCATCACTTCACACTGGTGGGAAGGAACAAATGGTGCAAATCTAGACACAGAGTTGGGATAATCTGTGTGAAGGGAAGGAAGGTATCTTGTCTTTAACTCACCTTCTCATCCATAGGGACTTGCACAAAAGGGCTTATGCCCCTGAGCTTCAGTTTCCACCCTAAACAAGTCCCATACCTTTGCCCTGAACCATTTGCTTTCCAAAGAGGAATTTGCAGGCTGTAGAGCCCGGGACTGGCTCCTGTTTCAAAGGATCTTCAATTTCAGCAACAAACCTGGTCATACTTGGCAAATCCTCAGAAAACAGTCAAAAAAAGTCCAAACTCCCATCTGTTCCCACTGGCAGCTGTATTTCCAGACAGGCTATTGCTTACTCTGTGTCATCCCTGAACTGAGGGGAAGCCAGACACAGCCTTGTTCTCACCTGTAACCTTCAGAGCCAACTTTTCAAGTTGCCAGGCTGCAAGGAGAGAGGCAAAATCATGACATTTAGATAAATGCAAAAACCTGAGGTATTTTTTCCTTCCTACAACACAAAGAAAGCTTGTTATCTGACTTCCCATGACTTCTTCCCAGGTCTTCATCCTGCCAGACTAGGTGAGAGGAAAAATGATAACGCCAGGAGCAAACCCTTGTCTACAGAGAAACCCTTCACTCTTCCCATACAGCTCCACAGGCCACTGTGGGTTTAGTGCAACGACACAGCCCCATGGCTTGTGCATACAAATATTCTGGATCTTTTTATATATTCTCTGTGATGTCTCGAATAAGATAACAGAATCTGCAAAACCTGAATAAAATACAATATATAGATAGGCTTCATTCCTTTGAAAATTTCTCTGCTCCAAGACGAAAAGGAGAGATACAAAGAGCAGGTGTTCATGAACTGTAGCACTGGAAATACTATGTGGAAAGGACACATGTTAATCTCTAAATAAGGTGCAATAGGAAGGAATATTTTTATAACCCAAGAAAATGTTAAAGTAAGTTTAAATTTTACCACAAAGTCTACCTTGCCTATTTACTGTGCAGGGTGATATATCAACTCTCTGGGAGCAATAAAGATAAATAGTGTTTTAAGGTAGGACAATGAAAATTACAATGTGGATACAGCAATCCCTTCCCCTTGAAGCATTCCATTTCTTTTTATCATTTCACATATAAACTAGAAATGGGAATACTGAAAGCAGTGCAGGTTTTTAAGAAATTGAGGATAAAGAAAGTGCTGTTCTTTTTTTCCCTACTTTATAACTGTGCTGCTTGTACTTGAGAAAATTGTTTAACAGCTCCCATTTTTCCCTGGAGACATATGTAAATAATTATAAATCTTATTAATACCTCTGTGAAAGTGAACTTTCATTATCCCAAATGAACTATGTAAGTCTTGGGGTTTATTATTAGATCTATGTATCATGCGTATTGTGTAGCTACAGTCAAGAATAAGCAAATCAAATTACCATTTAAGGCATGGTACTTCTCAGTCCCCATGGTCAGAAATAGTGCATAATGTTGTCTTTGTGGGTTTTGAAGACCTTCTGTCATTTGAGGGAAGTGAGATGCATCATACTTCTTTTAAAAAGAAATCAAAGCTAATACCTTAAAACATAATATAAAACAGTTACATATTTTCCTAGATTTTTTTTACATTATTCTTGTTGGAATAGAAAAGAATGGTTATAAATTGTGTCTATTATCTGAATTAAAAGGCAGTTGCCATCTGTGCAATAATTGTACCTGCAGCACAGTGCCATCTGGTGCACACACGGAGCATAGGCTTCCACGCTGGAAGACATTCAAGTTGTAAAAATATGTTTAGCTTCTGCAAAGTAGCAGTTGCATTAGGCACTTCACTCCCTTCAGTGAGATAAATAATCCCACAATATCCTTGTCAGTTAGACAAGTATCATTATCTTCTTTTGCAAATAGCTGTACAGTGGCAAACGGGTAATCTGAGTTACCAAAATGACAGAGGGGAATCAGTGTGAAAGTCAGGATGAGATGCAGGATCCTTGATTTATAACTTTGCCCAGAAGCCACCCAGAGAGAGGGAGCACAGGCAGGAGTGCAGGTCTCATGGTTCAGCGTTAATGTATGAGTTGGGAAATTTTTTTCTTACTGCCACAAACCATAAGGAATAAGGACTGTTCACTGAAATTAACAAATAGCAAATTCGAAACTCATTAAAGGGAAAGACTTCTTCACCTACCCTGCCTGTAGATCTCGCTGCCAAAGGACATCCACAAGGCTGAGAATTTAATAAAACTGAACAAATTTTTATATATTTCTGGGGGCAGAAATTTTCTGAGCAGCTGTTTTTACTGAAAAATTAGGAAAGGACTAAGAATCATATACTTGCAAGTTTAAAACATTCTTTGATATATAGAAAGTAGGATGAACTGAGACACTGGATAAAGCTGATTATCCTATATCTGTGGGAAACCATCACTGTCCTTTAAACCACCTAGCTCTGATTGAAACAGTAGAAGCATGGTCCTGAGATTTTGTGGGTATAGCAATTTTCTTGTTCTCACAAAAGAGGGGGACAGCTTTCTATTCTGCCATGGATTTCCCATGTGACCTTGGGCAAGACACTTAGGGTGCAATTAGATGTGCTTATTGATCTGGTGTAACACATCGCCACCAAACTGGACCTCCTCTTCCTTTCTTTCCAATACATTATGTCAGGAGCTCTTCTCACCAAGAAACCATTTCATCTCACCAAACTAGCAGAAATCTGCCAGGAGTCCAGAGGGAAGAACGAATCAGAAATTACCTTTTCAGCAGAAATGAACTTATATGTGTAAGCTACAATTTAATGACACGGGATGAGCTCACTGCCACTGAAACAGAGAAGTTCCTTCTCTTCCTTGGTCAATTCCTTGTCCTCCCTCTCTGCTGCTATTCATTTGGCTCAACTTCTGGTGTCACTGACCCATTTGAGCCAGTTCAACTCACTAACCCAGAAGAAAATAAACTCCATAAGAAAACTAAAAAGGTTTCTGCTGGGTTAGAGAGTTTGATCTAGTTTACAGAAGAATCCAACTATACCAACACTGGTGTCAAAGGAGTGAGACTTTGAAGCTGAGAAATGGAGTGAGGGAGGAAAGATGATAAAAGGGAAAGAAGGAGTAAGGTAGGAAGTTGTTGGACATCACCTCTCCTTTTCAGTCATCTGTTGAGCTCTGCTTGAAACCAAACTCAAGTTGTCATCTCACGGTTAACAATTATCAGATAACTATGTAATACAAAAACATGAGCATAAAAATCACTTTTACAGGTTTTCTGATTCCTTCTCTTCTCTACTTTTGACTTGTCTCATTTGCTTTGTAATTGACTGTACAATTTACACGTATCACAGAAGTAGTTTGAACAATACAATGTTTTCTTCTCAGTAGAGATCTTAGGAGGAGGTGTTCACCTTCCCTGGAGGTGTTTAAGGCACGGGTGGATGAGGTATTGAGGGACTTGGTTTAGTGTTAGATAGGAATGGTTGGACTTGATGATCAGATGGGTCCCTTCCAACCTGGTTGTTCTGTGATTCTGTGATTACTAAAGTAAATGTAGGTAAATTCACTTATAAATTAATGACTACAACTTATTAGTGCAATGACATGTAGCCAAATTCAGGTCTATCCTAAAAACCTGTTCATGGAACCTACATCTTCATCTTGATCAGACAGTCAGGTAGTTGAGGAGAGGCGATGAAGTATATTGCAATAAACTTAAAAATCAATAAATGAATAAATGCTTCCTCCCTCTTCACATTTGAGTAACTAGTTCGTAAAAGAAAGAGACACAGAAAAGGGTAAAAGAAAGTGTAAAGTAAAAAGTCCCTCTGTGGCAATTTTCCTATATTATGTATGCTACTTAATATATATTCATCAGCACTACTTAACCTCAAAGATAATTTATATGTCTATTTTTACTATGCCTGTGTTTGTCCTACAGTTTCATCAAGATTACTATCTATTCCAACAAAGGTGTGGGATAAATTCTAAGGGGTAGAAAACAGTGGCAAATCTCTTGCTGACTTCAGTAAAATCAGGATGCCACCCTAGCCACTCAGATGCCCAAGCTCCAGTAGCTCTTCTAGGGTAGGTGGAAACACAAAAGTTTCTACTAGCTAATTTGCCACAAAACCAGGGAGAAAGGCTATTTGGTTTTATATAAACAACACAAATTATCAGGTCTTAAAAGTGAGCATCCTGTAGTCTGTCCTAATCTTTAGTATTTCTTTTAAAGGATCTGAATATATTTCTGAAAGGAATGGCAGGTTCCTGTCTACAATAAAGAAAACCCTACAGCTCAAAAATAAAGCCATGAGTGTACCATCATGAGCTACCTGCTGTTGTAGCCAATATGTCATCCGTGCTCCCCAGAGCAATGGAAAGTACAGCCATGGGCAAAGCTGGATACCACCACATGCTGTGACAGCTCTCATGATAGACAAAAAAAGACTGATTGGAAAAGACTAGCAGGTTGCAGGGTGCTAACCTGTACTACTCTGGAGGTATGTGAAATTTAGGTTCTATGAAATAACATCAGAATTCTCTAAGAAGACTTCTTTAGTGCTTTTTATCTATTTCCTCTTTCAGTGTGAACCAGCATCAACAGCTGAAGACCAAAGCTTAGAGTTTTGGGGAAAAAACTTTAGGTTGGTTTTTACTGTAAGTAATAATATTTATAGTACAATAAAGCCTGGAGGCCAACAAGATTGGGATCCATTGTAGTAAATGAATACCACTTGTCTCCAAGTAATTAAATAATTAAATTATTAAAACATTTTTAGATCTTCTTAAGTCCTTATTTTTATCTACACATGAAACAACCCATAACTCCTCCAGTGTTGGGATAAATGAGAGGGAAACATCTTCTGCAGACAGCTCACTGGCTGCCCTCAGGACCTTCACCACTATCATGTGGCTCCCTCATGGTAACCTGTTCATCTTCCCAGTCCTTTAGAAAAACACTTTTGCGGCCAAGCCAGTCATAGTAATACAAAAACGGGGTGTTGACAAGAGCAGAGATAGGGAAAGTTTGCTAAACAGGTGTGGCTCATTATTAGACACTTCATGTTTTCTATTTTTACCTTAATCTCTTTGCTTTTCCCTCAGGGCTTGTGTAGTTTAGAAAAGATTTATTTTAAAACTTATTAGTTCAAGCTTTTGAGCTAATGTATTTAAAAACCCCTGTTTCTGTTCCTCACTCAAACTATGGTTACCTTAATCTTCCCAGGCAGGGTACAGGAGTCACATTTTCACTGCTAGAACATTTTAGAGAACCAGGGTGTCCTAACTTTTCCCTCAGCTCTTTCACCTAATTTGACCACTTTTCTCTTAGTTGACACATCAGCAACTACTTTGTCCTGCTTATTCCAGGGCTTTAACAGGTGTTAATTAAAACATTTCAGCTATCACATTTTAAAAATACACCTTTTATCCTAGGGCTCAGATACAGGAGCAAGTTCCTACAAAGGCAGCTGAGCCCCTGTAACTGCACAGGCACTGTCAGCCTCCTGTCTTAAATCTCCACTCACCTCTCCAACCCTAATCTCTGCAATCTCTACATATGCATAATCCACAAACCAGCAGACTGTATTTTCTAAGGAAAACAATTATTTAGATGTCCCTCATGAAATTCTCAATACTATTTCAATTAATAAATGTAAAACTAGCTATAACAGTACCCACTTAGCCCCTGCATCACTTTAAAGCAGTCTAGTCACACTTTGAAGAAATAGTTATTTGCCATTTAGAGAATAACGGTACATCTGCCACCTTGATCATTGCATTTGTATTATTATCAACTTCTGTCTGAGTGCCAAGTAATTTAATCAAACCTGATAGAAGAAATAATAACATTTCAGTTGAACAATGGTGTGGCCCTTTGAAAAGGCAGAGATCTGCTCTAGGGTACTTTAAAAGGAGAGGTCTATAAACAAAAGGTAACACTGTGAAAAAAATTATCTGTCAAATCTAGCTTTTTTTTTTTCCTACTTGCAAATAATTCTCCAGCAGATTGCAACCTCTGTCTTTACCAGCACTGTTGGGCCCCAGGCCTTGGGAACAAAAACCTAGGTTGATGGAAAACACAGACCCACCATCAGTGAAAGACGAGTCAGTATGTGAACAGGATCTTGATCCCTACAAAGGAATGGGCTTTGATAATATCCACCCAAGGGTGTTAAGAGAACTGGCTGACATCATTGCAAGGCCATTCTCCATGATCTTTGAGAAACCATGGAGATTGGGGTATGTCCCAGAAGACTGGAAGAAGTTTAATGTCACCCCCATCTACAAGAAGATATTAATGGAGTATCTAGGAAACTATAGTCACATCAGTCTTCTTTCAGTCACTGGGAAAGTCTTGAAATGAATCCTCCTGGGGGCTATCACAAGTTGAATGAAGCACATGATTGGAAAAAGCCAGGATGGATTCACCAAGAGCAAATTGTGTTTGATAAACCTGATCACCTTCTATGAAAAAGTAAAACCTTGGCCAATATGAGGCGAGCAATGGACATTGTTTATCTGGATTTCTCTAAATACCATTTCCCACAGACTACTAGAGAAACAGATATATTACGGCTGAGACAAGTGGTCTTGTGGTGAGCATAAAACTGGCTGACAGGTTGCACCCAAAGAGTGGTGGTAAACAGTTCCTTTTCAACTGGTAACCTGCCACAGTTGAGGTCCCTAAGGATCAATGTTGGACCAAGTGCAGTTTAATATCTTCATAAGTGATCTGAATTTCAGGATCAAGTGTACCCTCATGAAGTCTTTTGTTGATAACAAACTGAGTAGGGAAGTGGACAATTAGGAAGGGGAAACCATCCTGCAGGAAGACCTGAATAGGCTGGAAGAGTGGGCTAACAAGAACCTTATGAAGTTCAACAGAGATAAATGTAAGGTCTTGCACTTGAGAAAAGATAATCCAAGAATGCAGTGCAGGTTGGAATTTGCCCACCTGGGTAGCAGTTCTGTGGAAAGGGACCTCAGGGTTCTGGTGGACAGGCAGCTCTATACAAGCCAGCAGTGTGCTGCTGCAGCAAAGAAAGCCAACAGGAAGCTGGGCTGCACCACCAACAGCATTACCAGCAGAGAAAAGTAGTCATTATCCCACTCTACTCATTGCATATGAGGCCACACTTGGTATGCTGCGTTCAGTTTTGGTCCTCGCTACACAAACAACATGTGGACAGGTTGGAGAAGGTCCAGAGAAAGGCCGCAAAAATGATCAAAGGACTGTGAAGACTGCTGTATGAGGAAAGGCTGAGAGAACTGGGCTTGTTCAGCCTTGAGAAAAGAAGACTTAGAGGAGACCTTATTACTCAGGTATTTAAAGGGTGGCTACAAAGAAGATGGAAATTCCTTTATTCCAAGGTGTCATATGGAAAAGACAAAAGGTAAAGGGTGCAAGCTGCTCCTGAGGACATTCCAATAAGACATAAGAGGAAAATTTTTCATAATGTGATCCATTGTTGGAATAATCTCCCCATAGAAATGGTGGGTTCCCCAGTACTTTGAAGATTCTGCTGGGAAGGTTGCTGGGCCACCTTGTCTAGACTGTGCTTTTGCCAAGAAAACTCAACTAGATGATCCTTGAGGTCCCTTCCAATCTGACATTTTATGATTCTATCTCTTCTATGAAACATATCAGCCTTCAAGACCTACACTAAGCAATGGATTGTTTATTTGGAGATTGTCTGCACTCCATTCAGATGAGCACTTCCAGTTTCCTTTTTATGCTCTGTGATAGGTTCCCAGCACATGGTTTCTCTGCTCCAACTGGACAGTCCAAAGGAAAATGCAAAGTTTTCTTGGATAAAGAGAAACATAAAAAAAAAAAAATAAACAGAAGGAAAACAAGCAAGCTGAGGAAATGTTAAAATGTCTGAAATATTTCCTTGTCTTTTACAGTGTCAGAAAGATGATTGTATCTGATTTTGCTCTCAGATTGTTTAAACTATTGATGGAGGAACAGAAGGCATAAGTCATATTTACTGACTGCCTGAAAAACTGTTCAGCCAATGTAAATTCTTTGCATGTGAGTGCATGTCCATGTGCCGTGTTGTTTGCAAAGGGTGCAGTCCCTTATCCTTGGCCCTTTTGTTTGAGCAGTTGTTTAAGTGCCAAGCCTTTGGTCAGAGACATCTGGAAACTGCTGCCTATCCTTACAGCACATGCAGCATACACTTCTGTAGCTGAAGTCAGTCATTTTTCTTTTACCTGATGCTATCACTAGACTATAGCAACATGGTTAAAATAGAGCGACTTCTCTTTTTTTGCCTCCTAGGCCTTCTTTGTTTCTGTAATTCTCCATTGACAGCTGCCTCATACAGAACATCAGCTCCTGGAAACCATCACCGCAGCTTGTAGATGCAAGCAGGAAATAATGGTGTACTGATAACAACAGAAATAGCATGGGCTACTAATCACTGAAGGGTAGACCCTAACTGACAAATATCCTGGCTACTGTATGTTTGTCCACAGAAGAGTTTCTTCTGAAATGGAAACCCCAATAGCACTGAACAATGAATTTATGAAGGTAATGATTGCAAAATATTTCTGCTTCTGCAGGATAGGATGGCTGCCCTAAGCAAGTGACCCAGCAGTAATCAACTTTGCACCCCTATTTTCTCCCTCTAGTCCTTTGATGGAATGGGTTATTAGGGTGGATATGCTTTATGGGGGTAAGAAAGACAAATCCCAATGTGAAAAAGCTTTCAGATGATCTGAAGAGATCAATATGAAGGTTAGAGTATATATGACTGTTTACAAGAATGTTGTTATTACCGTGCTATAAAACAGAAAGGAATGTGACCAGACTAGTACAGAACATCAAAAGAACTGTAGAGTCATTTTAATGAGTTACTAGAAACTAAGTCAGATTCTGCTGTTTTGAGGGTACATGGTTCTATCCCGTGCAATGGATTTAAGTCACTTAGCAACCTTTGTACAAGTTTTAACACGTTAGGGCATGCTCCCAGCTGGCGTTTAATGCTCCCGGCATCCCCAGGTGGACAGCCTGTCCTCTCCATATTTTATGTTGTAGGAAAAGACAATCAAAGCCAAGGGGCTTGCTTCTCTACTGCCTCTGACTTTTTGTGGACAGTGACTTCTGAGCAAGAAAAGTGAAAAGTGGGGTTTATAACAGTTCCTGTTCAGACCAACAACGTTTTTAACTCACTGCTGTTGTGGTTTGACTTAAAGTAGGATTAATTTCAGACTCTAGCTCAGTTGCTCTAAGTAACTTCATTTTCTGAAAGCTAAATGCATGTTTTTTGAGACAGTGTTTCTCTCTAGAACTGATAGCACAGGGCACTGGGATGCAGAAAGACTAATGCTTATACTTATCCCTATAGCAACCAAGGCCATCCTCGAGGTGGCAAAAAAGTGTCACATATGTGAGGAGGGGTAGACAGGACAGGTTACCCTAAACTTAGCAACAGATAATTTCATCCCTTACATATCATACTCAGTATAAAATAAGAGATCACAAAGGTCTTATCCCTCTTCAGTGATGGCCAGTGTCCAGTGAGGACCTTGTCTGTCCATTGCTCCTGATCCCAGATCCATGCATTCCTGAACCCAGTTCCTGAGCTCAGTTCCTTTCTAGCCACAGACTTATTCCCTTGTGTCTGCTCTGCAGTATTTTTGGTGACATACAGTCATTGAGGGGTGGGGGCGTGATCTCTTATATTTTATGTATTTTATTATTTTCTAATTATTTTCATCATGATTATTATCATCATTATTATCATTATTGCAAGTCTTTTTCTTCTTATTTTCCTTTTCCTTGGGGGTGGGGTGAATGAAATTAAGAAAGAACTGCATGATTTTAGCTGCCAAAATTAGCCAGGTCAGGACTAAACTGTGACAACAGCATAGATGGGAAAACAGCAGTTCAAACAAGCCAGGAAGATTAAGTGTATGTGGATTTCATACCAATCACATAGATACAAGGAATGGGAGTCTAATACGGACATAGTTGGAAGTTACCAAAACATAATTGTCACCACATATAATGTAGCATCCACAATCAGTCTGAAGAAATAATCAAAGTTATTAGGAGTTCATCTAACAGTTACATTTGCCTTAAAAAATCTCTGTTGTGTTTGTAGTATGTTATTTGCCAGTATGTTCTGATTTCTTCTGTGTACTAGGAGTAATTCATTTTTATGATACCAAAAGGTTACCTAGCTATCAATCAGCTAACAATGCACCTCAGAAGCTTCAGAGGTCTTTTATTTAATTTAAAATGTCCATGATGACATTTCAAAATGTACCATTCCGTACTTATCTGGGTTCTTAAACTAATTCTATAGAAAAATTCAGAGCAGTCTTGGCCCAGACCTTGAGATATGCTGCAGACTCTTTTCAAGTACAGATCTGGATGTACATATGAATGAAATGGTACTGGTATCAGTGCTGTCTAATATCTTCATCAATGATATAAAGAGCAAGATTGAGTGCACCCTCAGCAAGTTTGCAGAAGACACCAAGCTCAGCAATGTAGTTGCGACAGTGGAAGGACGGGATGTCATCCAGAGGGACCTGGACAGGCTGGAGCAGTGGGCCTGTGTGAACCTCATTAGGCCAAGTGCAAACTCCTACACCAGGGTCAGGGCAATCTTCGGTTTCAATACAGGATGGGAGACCAGGTGATTGACAGCAGCCTTGTGGAGAAGGACTTGAGGGTATTGATTGATATGAAGCTCAATATGGATCTGAACAGGCTGGACTGCTGGGCTGACTCCAACGGCATGAGGTTTAACACAGTCAAATGCCGGGTCCTGCACTTGGGGCACAACAACCCTATGCAGAGCTACAGACTAGGAGAGGTCTGTCTAGAAAGCTGCCTGGAGGAGAAGGACCTGGGGGTGTTGTTGACAGCCAACTGAACATGAGGTAGCAGTGTGCCCAGGTGGCCAAGAAGGCCAATGGCATCCTGGCTTGTATCAGAAACAGTGTGACCAGCAGGTCCAGGGAGGTTCTTCTCCCTCTGGACTCGGCACTGGTGAGACCACTCCTTGAATCCTGTGTTCAGTTCTGGGCCCCTCACCACAAGAAGGACATTGAGGCTCTGGAGCAAGTCCAGAGAAGAGCGATGAAGCTGGTGAAGGGGTTGGAGAACAGGCCTTATGAGGAATGGCTGAGAGAGCTGGGGTTGTTTAGCCTGGAGAAGAGGAGGCTGAGAGGAGACCTCATTACTCTCTACAAGTACCTGAAAGGTGGTTGTGGAGAGGAGGGAGCTGGGCTCTTCTCCCAAGTGACAGGAGACAGGACAAGAGGGAATGGCCTTAAAATCTGCCAGGGGAGATTTAGGCTGGACATTAGGAAAAAAATTTTCACAGAAAGGGTCACTGAGCACTGGAACAGGCTGCCCAGGAGGTGGTCGAGCCACCTTCCCTGGAGGTGTTTAAGGCACGGGTGGATGACGTCCTGAGGGACATGGTTTAGTGTTTGATAGGAATGGTTGGACTCGATGATGAGGTGGCTCTCTTCCAACCTGGTGATTCTATGATTCTATGGAGTGACATTGTGCATTTGCAGTCCACAAGACCAATTGTATCCTGACCTACATTGAAAGAAGTGCAGCCGACAGGTTGAGGGAGGTGATTCTCCCCCTCTATTCCATTCTCATAAGACCCCACCTGAAGTGCTGTGTTCTGTTCTGGAATCCCCCATATAAGAAGGATCTGGAACTGTTTCAATGGGTCCAGAGGAGGGCCACAAAGTTGATCAGAAGGCTGGAGTACCTCCGCTATGAGGAGAGGCTGAGAGAGTTGGGGTTATTAAGCCTGGAGAAGAGAAGACTCCAGGGAAACCTCATAGTGACCTCCCAGTATCTGAAGGGGGCCTATAAAAAAGCAGGATAGAGACTTTTTACAAAGACATGTAGTGATAGAGAATGCCTTTAAATTGGAAGAGGGAAGATTTAGATTAGACATTAGGAAGAAATTCTTCACAGTGAGGGTGATGAGGCTCTGGAACAGGTTGCTGTGCTAAGTTGTGGATATCCCCTCCCCAGAAGTGTCCAAGGCCAGGTTAGATGGAGACTTGAGTGGCCTGATCTAGTGGGAGGTATCCCTACCAACGGCAGGGTGCTAGGAACTGAGTGATCTTTAAGGTCCCTTCCAACACAAACCATTCTATGGTTCCATGATTCAATGATTATATGATTCAATGATTCTATGATTCCATGATTCGATGAAATAAAGGATACTGGAATGTGATATCAGTGAGGTCATGGCATTTGACATAAAAGAGAATGTTCTGCTTCACTGAAGTTAATGATCTGTAACAATAACAAAGTTTGTGTGAGTTTAAGATCTCAGAAAGACTCTTTGAAAATTTGGGATTGGTCCATTCCAACCATTATTATGGAGGTTTTAACCACCAGGCAGCATTTATATTTGTAACAATTATGTGCTGTTAAAATATCAGGAGAGGTTTTAGTACCTGTGCAGATTTTGTAGTTGATGAGCTTCTGAAGGAGATTACTACCCTGACTGGGACACACACCTTCACCAGCCAGTATGGCATCTCCTCTAGAAGCTGGAGAAGGATTCATGTGATTTGTCAAGTATTTGCATGAGCTAGAACCTGCTGGATCTTCTGTAGGGGACATGGAAAGCTCCTACTCCAAAGGTGCCTGAGATCTTACAAACAAAAGCTACTAACCCCTTCCACTAGTCTGTCAATCCCTGGAGAAAATTCAACTTGTTCTGCGTGTTCTGATGTAAGTAAAAAAACACTGAAGAAGGAAACTGCTAGTGAAAAAGGAGGTGGTTGCATGACCAGCGCTGGCTTTTGCCACTACTTGTATCAACACTTTAAGTTCCAAATAAATTCCTAAGAGAGCCACATTCCCCACTTCCGTCCTTTTTAACAGGAAACAATGAGTGCTAGTCATTAAAAAATGGGCCATATTTGTGAATGTGCTTTTTCTCCACCCCTTACTTCTTGTTGCAATAGGCACTTACCCAACCTACCCTTTGAAGGCAGGGTATTGTGTTATTGCTCAGATAAGCACACATCTGCAAACCTGAATTTCTCCAACTGATGAAGGTGACTCTAAAACAAAATACAAAAAAAAAACCCCTATCCTCTGTGCTGCCTTAAGCCTTCCATTCTACATAGTGTTACCAGATAATCTCTAGAGGCTAATGTTGGGTGGGACAGGCCATGGTGGTGAGCAGGGGTTATGAGACAGATTGCAGCAGACACTTGCTGGTAATGAAACATCTCACCATGGATCTCATTTATAACTGACAGGTTTCTTTTGAGATTTCAAGTTATCACCCACATTTGGTGGCAATGATCATTGTTTTTTCATTTAAAAGCATCTGAAACAATTCAGAAGTATCCAGTCAAGTGTCTGGGATAAACTCTCCATTAATTTCTCAAAGGTACATCATAAATACAGGGCATCAGCTGTTAAAGTAGATTATCAGAGATGCATACTTGTGTGTGGTGTGCTGTGGAGTACATGTGCCATGTTATTATATAGCTGGGTTATATGGTTTATAGCAAATTAAATTTGACATTGTAGACAAATATTGGTATTATTAATGGTCAAATTTAGGACCACAGCATTATCACAAATGCCATACAGTTATTTCAGATTTCCAGTCTCCTACTTTTAATAAGTATGTATTTGATTAGTGCCTGCATTGGGTGTTCTTTTAATTCACATACCAAATATATCTGAAATTAAAACTTTCTTTGCAATCCCTTGCTTATACGCCTCTGTCTTCTTCCTAAAAATCACCTCAAACTGATACCCAGTTTTCTTTTATTATGTTTTTTCAACAGTACACAAGAAATAAATGGTTCTGACTGTGAAAATCTGTCCTGAGAATCTGCTGGAAATGCAATTCTCCCTGACATTTGCAGTTGCCACCACTGGGAAAAGTTCCCACACTGATTTTGACCTTCTGAAGTCCAGAAAAAAAACTCTTGCCTCCCTGTCAGCTTGATATTGTACAATACATGTGTAACAGTACGGCTTACTGCTGCACAGTCCTACTCCTGCCCTGTTGTATGAAAAATATCATCTACCTAGTTTAAAAGTGTCATTATTTAAATAAGTGTGTACACATCAAGTATATAACTGAAAAAAACATATTAAGGTTCATATATACATCCATAAAAGTAAGGAATTAAGTAGTTTTAGCAAATGGTGCATGCCTAAGTGCATAAAGGTATTGTTACAGGAGGGTCTTGATGCAAATTTTCACCCTATTCCAGATCCAAGACCCCGTATCAGGAAAAGTGCCCTTAGACTTGCCAAATCTGAGGCATTGAGCATCCTTCTCACCAGATGGGCTCCTTCCTTGTGCACTGCCACAGCTAGGCCTGGATTTCACACTGCCCTGTGCTTAGTCTTTCCTCTTGCTCTTTGACCTTGCACAACAGATGTCCTGGCTTGTGGCTCAGTACCCAAAGATACTGGGAGAATAGTGGTGGCAATATCCTGCTCCCACAGAGAGCAGGACAGAGTTAACTGGAGGGCTCTGTGTTATATCAACTGGTGTGTCTGTCGTTCTATCATATAACTTCATAAACTTGTCATGTGATTTGAGGACAACTTCCTAGTCCCTCTTAGCCATGACGATTGCACAGTAGAGCAGAAGTAATGCTACAAGATCTACCTGCTAGATTAATTGCCAGTCAACACAAGTGATAGAGGAAGACGCTGTGTTGTTACAGGAATTAATCAGCTGCCCCTGCACCAAACAGGACTTCCAGAGTTGCATTTTCTTCTCTTCATTACTTTTAGCCAAGAAAGGCACAGATGCACATTAAGCTCAGCACTGATACTTGTCTTAAAGCAAAGCTACAGGATCCATGTTTTCAGCTGACCAGAAGTCCCTGCTGTAATATGCAGAAACTGCACAGCTGCAGGTATCCTAGGTGGGATGTTAAATGTCATAGCAGTCCCAGAAGGTGTGAGCATTAAGCTCCAGAGTCAACTGAACTCCATTAACAGTACATTTCAAACCACACAAATTCTTTGGCATGAACACCCAAACAACAACATCCAACACAAATGTTGGAGCAGTAGAGCAATTTTTCTACCACCCACATAAGTCCTGAGTCCTGGAGCTTTTGGTTAACAAGTGGATGAAATCTTTCCTGAGAAATTTACTATAATAAATTTTACTTAAATTCCTAGTGTCCTAAGGTGGCGACATCAAATCCTAAACATATCTAATTTGAAGGGTTTATACCTGATCTGTTCCCCAGCTAGCTGTGAGCAGTACCCAGTAGAGTATCTAGACAGAAATTCTGTTTTCATAGAATCATAGAACAACCAGGTTGGAAGGGACCCATCGGATCTTCTAGTCCAACCATTCCTATCAAACACTAAACCAAGTCCCTCAAGACCTCATCCACCCGTGCCTTAAACACCTTCAGGGAAGGTGACTCAACCACCTCCCTGGGCAGCCTATTCCAACGCCCAATGACCCTTTCTGTGAAAAACTTCCTCCTAATCTCCAGCCTAAATCTCCCCTGGCAGAGCTTGAGGCCATTCCCTCTTGTCCTGTCCCCTGTCACTTGGGAGAAGAGGCCAGCTCCCTCCTCTCTACAACCCCCCTTCAGGTAGTTGTAGAGAGTAATGAGGTCTCCTCTCAGCCTCCTCCTTTTCCAGCTGACACATGTCCAAGATCCACACCTGTGTCTGGACGAACACCTCAACATGCTTGCTAAGCAAGGAGCTATATGACTGACACTTCTGGAGTATTTCAGGTCTCATAGTCTTATACTACATCTTCTGTTTGAACACAGGTCTCAAAGAGTTGGTCTTGACCTGTTCAACGCATGAGTCTTGGGAGGGGTGGAAGAAAATGATGCCTGAAGCCTGAAAGGAGGGAGGATTGGGACCCTCAGGCAATGTAGTAGGCAGCAGAAATTCCAGGATATGCCCACAATGCAAAATAAAAACTCAAACAAGCTCCAGGTCACTGGAAGCTGCAAAGATTGGCAAAGGGCCTCTCCGTTCCTGAAACTAGCTCTTTTACTGGGTCCCTGGGGTTTGCAGCAGAGGTTCCAGGTGTAAAAAGAAATCTCAGAATAAGTTGCTTCCCCTCCTTTTTTTATTTACTATAGACATTTTGCACAGTTCTGCGTGAAACCACCTGCCCCACACAACCACAAATGTTGGAGCAGTAGAGCAATTTTTCTACCACCCACATAAGATAAGGGATCAAGAGACACAAAGCCTTATTATATCCAAACAAAAAACTTACAAGCAAAAACATAAGTGTTAAGAGGAAGCTGAAAAAGTAGATGAAGAAATAAGCTATTGTGCAATCAAATATTCCAAGGCGTATTTTGTTATTTAACACATCTGCTAAATGAAATCCATGTTCAAGTTACATTTTGAAACTCATAAAATCACCACCGCCACCCTAACCATCATCTCAGCTGAACTCTGCCATACTTACTTTAAAATAGCTTCCCAGCCTTCAATGCATTAGCCAGCATAAAGAGAGCAGAATTGACCCTTCTTCTAATTTCCTGCATACCAGAAGATGTGGACGAAGGTTAGAGCTGAGTTAGATGACAATTTCTTAACCCAGCTAAACACGTGTCTCATCTCAAGAGCAAGCCTGAAGACATCAGGTTAATAACACCATCAGCTTTCCCATGAGTGTCTTTCTCCTAGTCCTGCAAGGACTGAAGACACTTGCAAGATGAGAGGTGAAGGTGACAGTGCTCATGGCTCTGCCCACTTCCCAAGCACAAATTACTCTGCTTTGAAAGCAAGTCTCAAGGATCGACATCCCAGTACAAAAGTGGAGACAGTGGAGATTTGCACAACCTGTTAAACTACAAGCCACACTGCTTTATTGTTGGATTTGCAAACTTACTCTTACAGCAGACAACTAATGAATTACTGCACTAAGGGCAATGTCTACTGGTCGTACCTTAATTGATGATGAATACCTTCAGAATGGCATTCCAATACTCTGAGACCGCTTCTCCGTGGTTCAGAGAAGCAGGTTTCTGGGAAAAGAGGTCTTGACACCAGGGAAGTGTTGAGTGCGGTAGTCTTTTGACAGTTCAAACTTGTATTTGTCCTGTAACCATCAAAATCTCTGAGACTGCTCTGAAAATCTGACACTTTTTGTCTTGGAGTAGTCAGAAAATCAGACAACTGTTTCCCTAGCTGCAAAACTTCTCCAAAATATTCCAGTCCACAGAGCCTGGGAAAGTAGACATGTACCTGGATGCCTAGACACTTATACATTGCTTAGACCCCAGTATCATAGCTGTTGACAATCAAGTCTCTTGCTCATCAAGAATGGAACCTGATCCCTGATCCATCCTTCAAATCCATTATTCAAATCCATCCTTCACTCAAATCAACAGAAACATTTCTCGTTTTCATTTACTTTTATGAAGAATCATAGAAAACAGGGCCAACCATGACTTAAAAACATCTAATTCACACACCTCATCTGCTTTCCCAGGCAAAGCTGGAATCAAATACACCTAGCCTGCTCCAGATAGCAGCAGCAGCTTGTAAAGCCAGTGGTGTGCTCTGAAAAGTATGACCAAGAGAAACAGGGATTCTTACTCTAGCCTGTTCCATTTTGTAGTTCACTCCCCTGTTGTAAACCTTAAAGGGCTGAACCTTGCAAGATGTCATGTGAAGGCGCCGTTTCCTTTAAGCGTGATCTCTATTTGACAGGGAAGCACCACTGCACTTTTCCCAGTATTCATAATGTGAGATGCTGAAATACAGAGGGCATCAAAGGGGGTTTTCAGCTCCACAGCTCTGCTTCCAAATAATCTTCCCCTGGTACTCCTGAAAGTCAACAGACAGCTCTGCATCACGCTATGGGCTTGGGCCCATGATGAAAGGTGCTGTAAAAAAGTAAACTGCAAGGTCAATGTGCTTTACACCCACATGTTGAAAAATAAGTAAGCATCAGTGTCCAATTTAGTTGTCATCACAGCATGGGATTCCAAGGCAAAGGAATGCTGTAAGCTTGTAAGGACCACACTTCTCTCCTTCCCTTTGATGTGAGTCAAGGTAATGGAGATTTTGCCAAGGTGTGACTAATTCCTTGTTACTATATTGCATAATTTTCATATACTTTTGGAAAAAAGAAGGCCTGTAAGAACTGAAGGGAAAGAGAAACTCACCTCTGACACATTCCACAGAACACAACCAGGAGTACAAAGCAGGTTTTATTAACAGACGGTGAAAGCTCAATTTTAAAAGCACTGTGGGCATTAAAGGAGATTGTTTTATGTCTTTGACATGAATACTCAGGCTAGATGAACTATCAGGAGTTTGGTTTAAGTGAGATTAATGCTTAGTACTTGGAACGCATCCAAACTGATTAAATCTGATTGAGTAAGAGAGTACAACTTTCTATATCACTTTCAAAGCGATATGATTAGGCTGTATAGGTACTATCTGAAAATGTAAATATAAACAGAAGGGAAGGGAAAAATACCCCATGTTTTAAATGGAAAAAAATAATAATGAGCCAACTGTAGCAAACGCTTAAAATTTAGTTGACTATTAGAAGAGTCAGATAAGAAGTCTATTAATGATATATAAAACGTGTTACAGGAATAACAAGCCTGTATTCTGCCACACTCAGCAACTCATTCATCTCTTTTGAAGTCAGTTGAAGCGAATAAGTTTGAGTGAGGAGAACTTGACTTGAGATCATTTTGTCAAAGAAGGTCAGGAAAACATGGAACTTCCCAGGTTGCTTGCAGATATGGCAAAGATTTGCAGCCAGTAGTCTTAACAAGGAGGAATATATAATTATTTAAAATACAATTATATATCATAAAGGATTCACTAAATTCATGTCTATTTACATGTATATTCAATAGTTTTGTCAAGTAAAACTTTACATACCATCCAGAGAGAGGCTCAACTCTAAGTTCAGGCACCTGCCTGTTAGCTTCTACCTGTAAACTTTGTCTCACAGCTCTCAGCTTAGTTAACAGAGATTTAATCAATGTGGTCAATAAAGCCTACAGACCCCATTGACTCTGCACTTCTGTCTGTTAAATTGGGTCAATCAAATTGAGGTGTTGACATCTCCATCTAATTGTGCTTGTGTATATGAAGGATGGAGGATCATATCACAGAAAATATTAACTCAAAAAAAAAAGAGAGTCACATTTTACTTAAGCCTTTGACACATTTTCTCACAGTATCCTACTTGAGAACCTGGGTACCACCAGCCTAGACAGGCGTACCCTCTGCTGAGTTAAAAAATGTCGGGATGGTCAGACGCAAGGAGTGGTGGTAAAGGGAATTAAATCCGGCTGGAGGTCAGTCATAAGAGCTGTTCCCCAGGACTCAGAGTCGGTTCCAGTCGTGTTCAATATCTTCATCAATGACCTGGATGAGGGGATCAAGTGCACACTTAGCAAGCTTGCAGATAACACTAAACTGGGAGGAAGTGTTAATCTGTTGGACAGTAGGGAGACTCTGCAGAGGGATCTGAATAGGCTAGATCTATGGGCTGAGGCCAATGAGATGAAATTTAACAAGGCCAAGGACAGAGTCCTGCATTTGGGACACAGAACTGCTGTGCGGTACTACAGGCATGGGGAAGAGTGGCTAGAAAGCTGCCTGGCAGCCTGGGGGTGTTGGTCAACAGCCAACTGAACATGAGCCAGCAGTGCGCCCAGGTAGCCAAGAAGGCCAATATCATCTTGGCTTGTATCAGAAACAGTGTGGCCAGCAGGACCAGGGAAGTGATTTTCCCCCTGTACTCAGCACTGGTGAGGTCACACCTCAAATATTGTGCTCAGTTTTGGGTTCCTCACTACAAGAAACACATTGAGGTCCTGGAGTGTGTCCAGAGAAGAGTAATGAAACTGGTGAAGGAGCTGGAGAGCAAGTTTTACAAGCACTGGCTGAGGGAACTGGGATTGTCTAGCCTGAAGAAGAGGAGGCTGAGGAGAGACCTCATTGCTCTCTACAACAGCCTAAAAGGAGGTTGCAGAGAGGTGGATATTTGCCTCTCGTCCCACGTGATATATGATAGGACAAGAGGGAATGGCGTCAGGCTGCATCAGGGGAAGTTTAGATTGGACACCAGGAAAAATTTCTTTGCAGAAAGGGTTATCAAACACTGGAATGGGCTTCCCAGGGAGCTGTTTCAGCCACTATCCTTGGACATGTTTAAAAGGCAGGTAGATGAGGTGCTTGGGGACATGATCTAGACAGGTATCTCTAAGGTCTTTTCTAACCGAATGATTCTGTCATTCTATGGTTCTATAATGTCTTGACCTCCTTTTTTCAAATTTTAGGTAAGAGGACTTGTAAACATTACAGGAAAATATGCATATGTCTTTGAACGTGACATTGAGAATGAGCACTCTGAAATGCTGTATCCAATTCCATAGTCCACACTTGGACACCTGGAGAAAGTTCAGAGCAGACCTATAAAAATAATTAAAGGGATTGGAAATCTGACTTATACAAAAAGACTTGGGAAGCCGAAAGGGTTTCACTTGGCAAAGCAAACGTTAAGAGATGAATCAGGGTCTAAGAACCTATAGCCTTTAGAAGACAACTGTTTCAGGAGACAACAGCATAACATGAATGTGCACCAAAGTCTAATACAAAAAGCAAAGTAATTCCAAGTCTGGCTTTATTCTCTAGGTCTTAACTTTATCTAGTTGGTAAGAAACAGTTCTGGAGGTAGCATAGAGAAGAGCTCTACCCTAGTGACCATGTCTAGAAGCAATCTGTGTGACCAAGTAGCAGCCTGGTGGCCAGAAATTCTGGGAACGCTTAAATGGGAGGTATTTGCACCTTCCTCCCGCAATATTGCATCTGCTGCAAAATGGGATGAATGGCAAAGCCATAGAATGTTTCTGTCATTATTGCCAGCAAAGATAACACATTGTCTTTTCTTGCATTTAGATTTTCACTGATTTTCATTTTATTCCCTGCTGAAAAATTTTTCTCCCTTTTAAGGAGACTTACAGTCCTTTCCTTACTATTGGAACAAACAGAAAGTTGCAACCAGATAACTAAGTTTTACAAGTTGCCACCAATCAGCCAAGACATGATAAATGTATGTTATATGTATGTTTCATATATGCACCTATACGTATATATATAAGCATATGCTTTTAACCATAAGAAGGTTATATTAGTAGTATTAAATAACACATAAGATTTCAAATTAACGCGATTAAACCAAACACATGGTAGTTTATTGTCCCAGTTTACTTCGCATTTGCAATGGATGAGGAACAGGAAAATGTTTAGTTGAAGGATCTTGCCTGTCCAACCATGTTTCACAAAAGCTTTTCCGGGCCTTTATGTGAAGGAATTGTATATGAAGATATGGAAGAATGTTTGGGATGGGTATGTGAACCATGCAGTACCACAAAAGCATCCAACATCTTTGCAAACAGCCAGAGAAAACATTATCTCAAACCTCATCAGAGAAAATAAGTAAATTCCCCCCTGCAACGTACCTGAATGACTGAGGAAGGAGAGAAAAAAGTGAGAAAACACATTTCTGCTCAGCTTTTAATCTCAGTTATAACTTTGCAAAGTGTGCTGAACTAATTTTCAGAAATCGTTTTCACTAAAGCCACTACTTGTTCCTCTTCCCAGAGGACAGCAATTTCCTTAATAGGGCCAGTCCTGCCACCAGAACTTTCTGAGGTGGGGGGAACCATTTCACAGCAAATGGAGCAGAAGTGGGATCTCAGCCAGAAATCCAGGCATATCATTTTTCTAAAAGTGACAACTTATATTTTTAGCACTGATGGGTGGCACTCCTTAAACCTCTTCACCAACAGTCAAGGTCAGGGCATTGCCTTCCTCTAGGCTTTTGGTCAATTGATTCCCTACTTTATAAAAAGAGAGGAAGACACACACACACACACACACACAAAAGCTATCTGGGAACTGTTTGGCTTTTGATATGGATTTTTCATGGAACAGCTTTGAATTCCTAACTGCTGGTAGCTGCAATGGAGAAGATAGAAGTCAGATGTGGGTTCTGTGGTCAGAAGCTGTTTTATCTCCCCGTTCTACAGTGTACTAAACACTTATTGTCCAGTAGGCACAGCACAAATAAAATGGATAAAGAAACAGATATCCTGGTACTGAAGCATACCCAGACATCTCAGCTAAATCAGATAGCTATTGAGGATTACTGAATCACAAGATTCATGTAAGTCAAAGAAATCTCCATTTGACAGCATTGTTTAGTAGGCAAGAGGCAGTTGAGGAATGCAGTACAGTCCCGTAGTTCCTTAATGAAAAAAAAAAAGAATAACAAATGCTGAAAAACTCTGCCAAACAACAAAGCTTACATTTTATATACGCTCATCAATTTAACCCTAAAACCTTAAAAGCCTCAGGGTGATCCCAACGCCTTTAATACCAAAGGCCCTAACTATACCACAGATCAAGCACCAAGCCCAAGCCTGCTTTGTCTAGAAAGATGAAAGCGCACTCAAACAGGTGAAGGCTTCTTTGGAATCATCACCTGCAATTAAGCAAAGGAAAACTAAGAGGAGAAGAGGTAAGCTGAACTTGCTTTAAAAAGACACCACGAGAGCAGGTGGATGCTTGCTAAGGATAGCTGTGGTGTCTGCTGTCATTCTTTCACCAAATGATGTGCATTCATTGGGATTTCCTGCACATTAACAACAGATCACTTGGTGGGAAAGTTGGGTGGGTGCTGCAAAAGCGGAAAGAAATCTTGCTTTTATTCCTTGTGTATCATTCTGGGAAGACTGCTGTTGCCAAGTTGCTATGAACAGAAACACCAGAGCTCGCTCTGGGTAAAGCAGTGCAACAGAAGACTTTATTTTGGGATATGGGTAGTAATTTAACATTTCTCATTGCCTTAAAATCACTAATTTTTTAATAACTGAACATTTCATTTAAAATGGGGTTAGTAAAAATTCTTCTTTCAAAGCTCAGATCCTACAGTCATTTTATGTCAATTGTTATTTTTGGAAGACAGGAAGCTTTTAGTCATGGCTACAGAGAAGAAAATCTTGCAAATGTGAGTAAAGGAATAAACACCAGAATCCAAATTTAAACGTTTTAGGGGTTTTACTACTTTTGTACAAGTATCAAAGTCATAGTAAAATGAAAATGACATGTAAGAAGGGAAAAAGGAAAGAAAGTGAGTGACTTACCCTCTACTGTTCGGATCTTTGTGGCTGTAACCATCCTTATACTCTGCATTCAGAAGACAATTTGCACAGTCCCTGAGGACAGACGCTGGGTAATCTGATAATACTATTAATACCATTAATATTAATTAGTTTAATAATGATCAGATTAAAATCCATTATAACATTTTTGTTGTTGTTAATCATTTTAAAAACTTTATGGAATTACACTATCCATGTGACTTAATTCCATATATACATTTAGAGTCTACCTAAAATTTAAGGAACCACTGGCTCCTCTGGTAAAAATACCAAGCAGTGTTGTTCCCATGAATATCTTCTTCCTGTCACACACCTATACCAAAATCCATAAAATTTACATGTGAGACTGAACGGTGAGAAAATTCTTCTCCCTCAAAAAACTCCACATTTGCAAAATTTAGTTATTCACCACCAATAAAATCCTCCCCCTTAACCCACTCCATCTCCTAATCTATACCCAAGGGGAGCTCAGGAAAAGAATGAATCTGAGCAGCATCCCATGAAGTTCACCATCTCCTCCCTTCCTGACCATGAGAAAGTCTAACTACATCTAACATTCCCCAGCTGAATACCAACCAGCCCATCTGGGTTAATTACCTGAGTTGCTATGATTATTCAGGCAACCCATGATTATTCACAGCCAAGGACCTCTGCTCCCAACCACGTGCTGGTAGAATAGCGTGAGAAATAAATCCCATATCCAGAGTTCAACCTGGACAAAACATGCTCCAGAAAGTGATGATCAAGAGAAAGGAGAGAGTAATGGTACCAATTGGCCTAAAAATTTCATGCTTTTCCTGGCCACATAGATTTCAGGCAGGTGGAAAAGAAAAGGAGGGAGAGATGTGTTTAGATTACCATCCATAAGGAACAAGTCCAATCAGCACAATGACAGGACAAAGCAGACAATCTGAATAAAACTTACAGATGGAGATTATATAAAGAGAAAATCAATATGGTCAAAATACATAAACAGAGAATCAATGGAGAGGGTTTTTATGGAGTGCTCAGCTGCAAACTCATGGAACTGGGCAAAATGTGACAGAGCATTGTATTCTCTTTTTCTCCTTTGTATTTTTTCAGGTCACTCTAGCTTACAAAAATTAAGTTGTGTTTCTTCTGCTTTGCTTCCTGTAAAATCAATAACAACAATCAATTAAAACTTGTTTTGTGCCAGCAGGCTATTTTTCGTGATAATAATGCAGGGAGTTGAAAGAAGATTGCTTTATTTCCTTGACCTCCTCAGCACCCACATAAATACAATGTTTGTTCTATCTTCAGCTTGAAACCACAGCCCTGTCCCTGGGTCGTTTTATAAATTGTATGAAAGATTAGACACTCTCCCACACTGCAAACTGTTTGAAGTATCTGCTTTCAATATCACCATAACTGGCTGGGAGATAATATCTAATTAATGTCCAATTCAGCAAAAAATCCCTGTATCAGGCTCAGCCCAGGTTTTATTTTTATTTGAATCCTCTGTGATCCCACTGACTTTGGTCAGTTTTCATCAAATGAAAGATGTGAAAGGACAAGGAAAACACCTGCCAGTGAGAAATCTTTCACAGTTCATCTCAATAGCAAGCTGCATTCATCTCACTGCATCCAGGATCTGTGCTATATAGTCCTGGTACTATATCACAGAATCACAGAATAACAGAACAACCAGGTTGGAAGGGACCCATCGGACCTTCTAGTCCAACCATTCCTATCTAACACTAAACCAAGTCACTCAATACCTCATCCACCCGTGCCTTAAATACCTTCAGGGAAGGTGACTCAACCACCTCCCTGGGCAACCTGTTCCAATGCCCAATGACTCTCTGCGTGAAAAACCTCCTCCTAATCTCCAGCCTAAACCTACCCTGGCGGAGCTTGAGGTCATTCCCTCTCGTCCTGTCCCCTGTCACTTGGGAGAAGAGCCCAGCTCCCTCCTCTCCACAACCACCTTTCAGGTAGCTGTAGAGAGCAATGAGGTCTCCTCTCAGCCTCCTCTTCTCCAGGCTAAACAACCCCAGCTCTCTCAGCCACTCCTCATAGGGTCTGTTCTCCAGCCCCTTCACCAGCCTCGTTGCTCTTCTCTGGACTTGCTCCAGAGCCTCAATATCCTTCTTGTGGTGAGGGACCCAGAACTGGACACAATATTCAAGGAGCGGCCTCACCAGTGCTGAATACAGAGGGAGAATCACCTCCCTGGACCTGCTGGTCACACCATTTCTGATACAAGCCAGGATGCCATTGGCCTTCTTGGCCACCTGGGCACACTGCTGGCTCATGTTCAGTCGGCTGTCGACCAACACCTCCAGGTCCCTCTCCTCCTGGCAGTTTTCCAGCCAGGCTTCTCCCAGTCTGTAGCTCTGCATAGGGTTGTTGTGCCCCAAGTGCAGGACCTGGCATTTGGCCATGTTAAACCTCATGCCGTTGGACATTGCCCAGCTGTCCAACCTGTCCAGGTCCCCCTGCAAAGCCTCTCTACCCTCCAGCAGATCGACACTTGCACACAGCTTTGTGTCATCTGCAAACTTGCTAAGGATACCCTCAATGCCCTCATCCAGGTCATTGATGAAGACATTGAACAGGACTGGACCTAGCACTGAGCCCTGGGGAACACCACTTGTAACTGGCCTCCAGCTGGACTTAACACCATTTACCACCACTCTCTGGGCCCGGCCATCCAGCCAGTTTCCTACCCAGGAGAATGTACGTCTGTCCAGGCCAGAGGCTGACAGTTTCCATAGCAGAATGCTGTGAGAAACTGTGTCAAAGACTTTACTGAAGTCCAGAAAGACCACATCCACAGCCTTTCCCTCATCCAGCAGCCGAGTGACTTTGTCATAGAAGGTGATCAGGTTGGTTTGGCAAGACCTGCCTTTTGTGAACCCATGTTGACTGGGCCTGATCACCCGGTTCTCTTGTAAGTGCTTCATGATAGCACTCAAGATCACCTGTTCTATTCAGACAGCATATAGACATATACACAAACAGATGTATATAGATATAGAATTGTAGAATCAGAGAATGCTTTCAGTTGGAAGGGACCTTTACAGGTCACCTAGTCCAAATGCCCTACAGTAAGCAGGGACACCTTTAACTCATACAGCTTGCTCAGAGCCCCATCCAGCCTGACCTCGAATGTTTCCACGGGTGGGACATCTACCACCTCTCTGACTGACCTGTTCCAGTGTTTCACCCCCTTCAATGTAAAAAATGTCTTCCGTATATTCAGTATAAATCTACCCTCCATTAGTTTAGAACCATTACACCTTGTCCTGTCAGAACAAGACCTGCTAAAAAAATCTGTCCGAATCTTTCCTATAGGCCCCCTTTAAGTGCTGGAAGACCACTATAAGGAATATCTGTAGCCTCCTCTTCTCCAGATGGAACAAGCCCAGCTGTCTCAGCCTGTCCAATAGGAGAGGTGCTTCAGCTCTCCAATCTTTTTTGTGGCCCTCCTCTGGACCGACTCCAACAATTTCATATCCTTTTTGTGCGAAGGGCTCCAGAGCTGGATTCAGTACTCCAGATGACATCTAGCCTACTAGAGTGGCAGAATCATCATCCTCGACCAGCTGACCACGCTTCTTTGGATGCAGGCTAGGATGTGGTTGGCCTTCTGGGATGTGAGTGCACACTGTTGGTTCATGTCCAGCTATTCATTCCTCAATACTCCCATGTCCTTCTCCACAGAGCTGCTCTCAAATACATCATCACCCAGCCTGTACTGAAACTGAGGACTATCCTGACTCAGGTGTAGGACCTTGTACTTGGCCATCTATACATGTATATATCTACAGATATAGATGTATACAGATATACATGTATAGACACAAAGAGACAAAGGCAGAGAGAGCTCTAGGAGTGAAACTCTTTTACATCTCAAAACAGTACAAAGCTTAGTCCTGATTTTTTTTTATTCATTTCAGCAAAATATCAGCCTGGCCACCCAAAATACCAAGCACTATAGAACTGCTGCAGCAACTCTTTCCTCAACAGCTGGTATTTTAAACATATACAGAAAGCAGGTAGGAAGAGCAGAGAAAAGAGGATGAGGTTAACAGCAAGATCAACCACAGACGAGATATACACACAGCTTGTCCGGGGGTGGGATTGCGTTAAATCTGAAAACAAAGTTAGAAGGGTTTGTCAACTGGAGATGGGAAAGTTATGCAACTATTTGAACATGAGTATGCCTGCCTGCTCAAAAAGGAGATTAGGACTTGAATACACTTTTATTCCTGCTAAATAATTAGTATCAAATAACCAAGTCCACTCTGAAGTTTTCCTCTATATAGCAAAATGTGAATCAATTGTTTGTTAATTTAGACACAAAGACTGAGACTTTAAAGGGCCCTGACAGTGTTAGACAGCACCAAACACTCTTCCTGAGATTTGTCTTCATGTTACCAATGCGAATGCTCATAGGTTTACACTACTTTTACATGCTCACCAAAGAGGTGTTCTGCCCAGGGAGACTCTTCTCTTCAGTCTCCAATGTTATTCCTTGCAACCTAGTAGAAACATATGGCCCAGCCTTCAACAGCCCCACAATTCTGGGTGTGATGGACACCGGACATAGACCAATCATTTTAATGCTATTCCTTGCATAATGTCTTACTGATTGTCCCTTCCTTCCTCCCCCTCTACAACAAATTCACATAATTTATAATCTGATAACATCAGGGTAAGGAACAACATCCATGTTCTACCATGGTCCTAGGACCGGGAAATCAGAAGCGGAGTTCACAAGATACACAATGCTAAAATGCCTTTCTATATCTTTTTTTATACCTTTAGTTCTACCAACAGCTATTATTTCCAGTTTCATTGGCACTGCATCCCTAAGCTATTTAATGCCTAGGGCAGATCCTAGTATACATCATCCTTTCCAAATGCAGCAGTGATTCAAAACAATCTCATCAGCCTTTATCTGCATTACTCACGCCCTCCTCCCACCACTTACACAAGATAACAATTCAACATAAGTGAACTTCCAGAAATGGGTCTCCACCTCTCACTTTTCTTATAAATTTATCAGCAAATGTTGCTTTGTTTGATGCCCTGAGCACAGCAAAACCCTTCTGATCATAGATGCAGTCTCTTTACTTTCCCATTTCAGGTTGCTTGTACTGGGGAGGGCCCTCAAAAGAGAAGCAAGGAGAAAGACTGGTCCTTTCTGGTGCATGGCTGTATTTCTCTGCTTAGTTATTATGCTCTGTACAATGCCTTTAGTTTAATAAACTTTGCAAATGTCCCAAGAAAAAAATGGATAATCACAATCTCCCTAAAAACACTGTAATCTGCTGGTCTCTAGCAGTGGCTGGGAACTCACCATGATCCAGAGATGTAACAAACCATAGAGCAGACAATGGACTGTTTATCACCATTTCCAGACATACCCTAAACCAATTTGATTTTATTATACTTCCAGTGTTCATATGGTGAATCAAAGTGCTTTCAATGAAATAAGACTTACCCAATTAACCAGTATGAGACAGCAGGAAAAATCACAGTAGATAGGAAAACAGCCTTCCTCCCCACTCCAGATCAATTTAACAAGCCTGGCTGAACACTTGTATTTTGCCCTGCTGTTTTAACCTCCAAACTGAGGAAACTAGGGCTGGTATATATCCTGGAACCAAAATCATCTTTCTTTGATAATTCCCTGTCTTCAAGAATCATCCTGCCTCCCCATACAGCTGCTTTATAGAGTTGCCAAAACTTCTAGGGTCTCCCAAGAGCAGAGCAGAGACGAGGAGAACCTGGAAAGAAGTGGAAGCTTATGAGGCGTGGAAGTGGTCAGACATCTGCAGTGGTGGTAGGCAACAACGCAGGTGGTTCCTGGATGGTGCTTCTTAGAGCTGCAATTTACCCGGCTAAGATTGGAAGCAGACAGGTCAAGGTGAATCCCACCTTTAAGGCATGCTTGCTACAAAGGAAAAAAAAAAATGCATTTTTCTCACTCTGTTCAGGTCACATAGCCCTTGAATTACTAGGGAAAAAATGCTGTACTCAATATAATTCTTAAAATCCTCTTGACGAGTTCATCGGCACTTTCGATTTCCCTAATATCTCCATTTCTTTCAATTTTGCTTTCAGATTGTGAACTTCTGATGGAAATTCTTTCTGAATGGGTGAATAATAAACATCCTCATCCCCATTTCACTCATATGTTCTCCTGGCAGAAGTCCCAGGCCCAGGAATATTAAGCTGTCAAGCAGGTAACAGTACTTGGCTTAGGATTCCAGGTCCCTGCAAGAACTTGCACTGGTTGTATTTGAAACACTTAGAGAAAAAACAGTGGGACTAAAGTTACTGTAACTGAAACCCCATATTGCTCTCAAAAATCCATCAGAGCCAGGGATAAGTCAGTGAGATTGGACGATGAGGGATTTTTTTTCCTAATGTTTGTCCTTTCTTCCTTTCTGTGTCTTTTATTGCAATATGCCAGCACCTTGCAAAAATCTTTCTTTGTTCACATTTCCTCATCTGTTTAATAGTCTGGGCACCCTTTAAGCCTTGTTTGTGTGTCAAGGTCATTGTATAATTCTGTATTATTTATTAATAATAATCACATTTCTAAATTATTCCTATTATGTTATTATGAGGAAAGCTTTTCTGCTCATTTCTTTTCCTTATTTGTACTGTTTCTCTTACCTGTTTTTCATTGTATTTAAATTAATATTTGGAAACCTACTTTCACTGCTGTAATTACATTTCTAAGAACTTGAGTGTCCTTATGTCTGTCAATATTAATATAAGAAAAGTTGGAAGCAGATTTCTCTTCCTTGCATAAAAAACATGGATCTACCATCTTTGCTGCAACCGCAGCTTATTCATCTTTCTGTCTGATCACAAAATAGACCAAATAGGCATACCTCAGTATAACAGTGTGTTTGATAGATCACATTCTCACCATCAAAATATTATGGATACTTCCCGACAAGGTGTACCAAAATAGTACATGATTTTGAGGGTCTTTCATTTGGGAGCATAAGCTCCATCTCTTTAAATTTATGTGGTATGCAGGCTCCAACATGTGTACCATTCACCTGTTATTTTAGGGCATCTAAAATCTATTTCCCTATACTTCAGCATATTAAGGAATCAAAGTTTATCCCATTCCTCACAACCACTGAATCTGCTGAAAAAATTCTAACTTTTTTGAAAGAAGAACAGAGCTTCCAAAATGTAAAATTCCTAAAGGCCTTTACCAAAGATGACAATCTCCCTAAGGAAAGATACTTGAATGAATCTTTTGTTCCCACTGCAAGAAAGGCTAGAGAACAATTGTATTAGTGGAGAAGCCATGTGAAGGGAGATGTTTCAGAGGTCCAAGTGAAGAAAAAGCTCCAGTTCTGCTTCTACAATGTGGGAGATGGGACTGTTCATTGAATGAGATACAAATTTAAAAGAAATTAGAAATTCTGCTGTTGATAGAACTACTTTCTCAACAGTAGCTCTCATTAAGCCAATTATATGTGAGTGACATCTTTTAGGGAATACTGTACTCTTGTTCTCCTCAAACATACCCAGATAATGAGAATTGAAATGTCTCTTAGTCCATCCCAGAGGTTTTATACACAGTCTCGTTGCTGTAAAACAGGATTTATAACCTTACTGAGAGAAACAGTAATTTCAACAAGATAATATAATAGGCATGAAACAAGATAATATAATAGGCATGAAACACTTATAAAAGCTCAAAAATAATAAATACATGCATCTTTTTTTGACCTGAGATTTCTCTCTCTCTTTTTTCCCCTTTTTTCTTTTTTTTCTCATATTGATAAGATATCAAAAGAGAGAAATATCAAATATTATAAGTCATGGTGAAAAAATCCTAGAGAACTTGTACATTCTATATGTAAGCAAGCCCATATCTTATTCTAAGTCAGTCTTGAAAATATACCCAGTCCACATTGCCATGCCCACAGACTGACAGTGGCATTAAATTCAGCCTCAGTTATATTAAAGTTGTAAACTTGTAATTTCAGGAAACTTTCTAAAAGTCTTTACAATCCCAATATGAGTTCCTCTTTATCAAAGACCTGGTTTGTAATTTAATCACGTTATAGAATGTTACTGAATGTAAGTATATGACATTGTAGCACCCGCTTTCTCCATAGGTTTAGCATTTGTATTTGGCATATTTGCGTAGTAAAGTCATCAGTGAGTTCCATATACAGGTAATCAGCAGCACATTTCAGGGGAGCCCAAGAACCCTGGACGTTGATCCTGGGTCAGAATTACCAGCCTTTTACTGTAGGAGGATTAGCATCTTCTGAATTAAAAGACTTAAAGGAAGGTCCACAGACATGATGCAGCATCACAGAGGCCAGTGGCTGGGCTCCACTTTCTGCCTAAGGACTCCTACCTCACATTTCCAACACTGGTGTGGTGTCACAAAAAGTCCTGTGCATAGGTTTTGTGAGAAACCATACCTCTGCATTTAATCTTGCTTTTTTGTATCTGTTTCCTTATTATAACATTTCTATTTGTGGCTGCTTTTTTTTCCTTAATATCTATTATTTGGACTTTTTGCCTTTAGAATTTATTTTATTTCTTACCTTTTAAATCCTGTGTCATGATTTCTTTCTTAAATCTCACCATTTTCCTCCCCAGAAAAGATTTGTGATTTCCAAACATGCGCAAACACACAGACACAATGCAGTGCAAAGCAATGGCAGACTTTTCCTTGATTACTTGGCTGAATGGTGTCAGAAAGAAAAAACAGATGTCAGAGACACAGCTCTTAAAGGCCAAACAGGCCAAATTAAAGGAAAATGAAAAGATGTTAAGGCAAATTCACTCATTCTTCAAACAAACTTATACTCCCTATCTAGGTTTTTTTAAAAAATTGCCATTCCACCTACAGAAATATTCAGGAGTGTTTATGGTCTGCCAGATGATTGGAGTGTAATAAATGTAATTTTGCAAGCTTGTAAAATATCTTGACATTGCCTTAAAGAAACCACAATAAACTATCTGGTTGGATTGCGTTATTTTCATGTCTATACCTTATTAAACCAGTATGCAGAAGACGTAGCAGCAAAGCAAGGGAAGCTCACTGATTTCAACAACAAAACCCCCCAAAAATAGCTTAAAAATAAATTCTGTTGTAGGCAACAGTCCATTAAACATCCAGTGTATATCTCTTTAAGCTTTACTACAAACCAGATTCTTATTTTAGATGCAGGCAGAGTGCCCATTTAGATCAATAGGAGCCACACATGCACATTCTGAAGCAGAATTTGGTCTGGTGTGTTCATTAAGGGCCTCTGAACTTAAGATGTTACTTTGACGTTCCAGAAAAGACCTGTAGTACAGGTAAGCTGCTGTTGATTCTTGGTGAAGCTACCTCTACTGCTGTTTCAGGGCAAGTTCCAACAGTGAGGCTGCTAGTGTTCCCCTCAAGCATGACATGCATCTACAAAATAATGAAGACATTGAACTTTTTGATTGACAGAGTCTCATAGAAATGATGCACAGAAAAGAACAATTATTACGACATCGTGGCAAACCCCATCTTGGATTGAAATTCCCTTTTCATCTGCAGGCTGAGGAGCATGCCAGGATTATAAAGGATTTATAAATGGCTATTGCAGGTACACAAACATGCATGATGTTCTAGGGAGTTAAGTGCTACAACTTCAGGCTAAAGAGCCTCATCAGTGTGTGCTCCTGGCAGCTACCCAGATATTCAGAGTCAGTGACTGGAACTGTGGCAACAGCTGCCTGTGTCCTTCAACCACCTCCTTCCATCCAAGGATGGGCTCTGACATGGGGCAGATCACAGATATGACTGCCAGGTCCTCTCCAGTTTTGGACCAACTGACTTGCTGTGGCTCATGGAAGAATTTGGCCTCAGGAACCCCATCAAGTAGCCTCTCCTATTCTCCTCCCAAGACCGCCTTGGATGACACCCCATGTTGAGAAAGGTTTCATCCCTAAGAGAGCATTTCCATAGAAACAGAAATACCATCAATGTTCAGGAACAAACAAAAAGATCGAGTAATTTTCCATGTTTGTCAACCTTGGCACAATTTGCACTATTCCGTTCAGTGTTGCTCTTGTCCCCTAAAAAGAAGTGGGGTTTTTTTCTAAGTGGAGTACTAAATTTGTTCTCATGGCTCAGTTTACAAAGGCTTTATGTTATCTATCTTCTGGCTTTATCCAGGTTATCATATCACCTCTCTATTCTTCCATGCCTTCCCATTACCCTGTATAAGGGAGATTTATACACGCATTTCTACACAAATTATGAGAAGGTGGGCAGAAGGAACTGGCCACTTCTAGTTTTTGAGCATTTCTAGGAGATTTCTCCTGTAAATCACCTGTATTTAGGGGGAAGAGATGAAGACGTGTGTCTTTTCCTCCCACCTCTCCTTTTGTCCCTCAGACAGGAGCAGAGCCAAGGAATGGAGAGGGCTGCTGCCCCTTGCAGCCCAGGGTGGTAGAGAGTCAGTGCTCCCACCTGTGGGCTTCCTAATACATCTCCTCCAACCTGCACAAGATCAGAAACCACATGTTTAAAAGGGAGAGCAAACACAATCTTGCCAGTACTCAGAAACAGAATAGGGGTCACATCTCCCCATTCATCCTCCTCTGCCATCCATCTTTGAAGATGCTACAATGCAAGCAGGCAGCATGAGAGCCCACACCAGGTTAAAACATAGAACCAGTACAGCCCTTCAGGTTAAAACAACAAATATACTATCTAGCTAAAGTGAGCCCTATCTCAACATGATTATGCATCTGTCTAGGAATTTGTTTCATCCCCATGCCAGAGATTCAACCTCTGCAAAGTGCAAAACTGCAGCAGCAGAATTTTTCCCATGCTAGGTGCTGAATGACACAATAAAATAAAACCGATGTTTCATTTCTCATAGAATCTACTCTTGGAGGGCCTGACACAAGAAGAATACACCTTTTCATAACTCTGCAGTTTGTAATCCCAGAGATAAGCCTGTACACAGTTTAGAAAAGGAGCTATACACAGCTCAAATGATTTCATTAAGACTAAACTTAAAGTTATGATGGAGGCAGGAGAGAGACACAGCACTGCAGACTACTTTCCTGTCTTTTAGCCCCAGTATTGCTTTTATTGTACAGCCCTGCTCTCCTGGAGAAAGGAAATGGCTATTTACATATTTACACCATAACCTAGCCAGAGGCAATGAAAATAGACATCAGACTAATGTTTTAGCTGCAGTTTGACAACAGGTTCATTAAAACAAAACAGCCCCACAGATTTAAATTATAAACAAAGCAATTAACAACCAAAATTTGAAGACTATTAAAACTATTTTGGGAACCAGGTCCTCAGCAGTATCTCAGAAGGTCAACTCGGAAGGGCACAGCAGCTGCTATCAGCACTGTCTGTGGCTCCTTGGCTCTGGTCAGCATCAAATCCATCCCCTAGTGAGCATCCCAAAGCAGTCCTTGAGTCACTCCATGTATTTCCAGCTCCCAATTAATTAATTCGGCAGCTGGCTGACACCACACCCTCCTTCCCCGGCCATACTCATTATGTTGGACCCAAGGGGAGCGCGGGGGTGCAGATGCCGTTGCACTCTTTTATTTCTGTCATACTCCTGGAGTGCTGTGCCAGCTGACTCGTGTGGGGGATTGCTCCCATCCCAGGGCCAAGGCTATTTCATCCAGCCCTGGGAAAGGTCAGGAGAACAAGCCCTGACACATGCAGATCTGGCAATCACCTCTGTCCTAACTCCTGAAACCAAAATACAGGGGAATTCACCAGTTTTTCTCTCTGAAGCACTCCTGGGCCTTCCAGGTTGCTGTGGGTCCCAATGCACTCATCAGAACAGGGCAAGAGAAGAACCTGGCACACAACTCAGAAAATCTGTGTTCACCCAGGTGCACCCAATCTGGAAAGTTCTCAGCAGACAGCAACAACAATCACAGCCAGGCCTGGGCTTTTGCCTCAAATTTTTTCTAAGTGTTATAAAACCAGGACTTGAAATAGTGATGCCTGGGCTCAGACTCTGGCCAGACCTCACCCATCATCTGTGATTTTTGGAAATGCCAGCTCTGTTGCTGGGAGTCACAGGCACATTGCTTTCCTGCAACTATTTGTCAAAACCTCTGGATTTGACAAAGAGCTCAGTAAGAGCTCTGGATTCCCTGGCATAGAATCCATTACAACTTCAAGTACGAACTTACGGATTTTGGTAGTTACGAGACTCTGCTATACATACCTAAGTGCATACAACATATTCAAAAATATAATTTATTCTATTATTTGCCCTGCCTCTATGAAATATGAAGGATTCCCTAGAAAACTTTAATGCCAGTGACTTTTATTTCTACGTATTTTCGAAGGATGCCAGTAATACTCTAATGCTGGAAATAATACCACAATAGCAGTATGTTCCTTCCGTAATGGAGAAGCAAGTAAGTCACCTCATAAAAATTGTGTCATGTATTAGTTAGATAATACTGATATTACAGTATATGTTTTTGCTTTAAGAAGTTTTTGATTTCTAGATAACTATGTAATGGCCAAAAATACCTTGTGTTCTAATCACAATACAGAACAGTCTGTCTATTTACCTTAATTATTCATGTTGAGGTTTTCAATGTTCTTTGTCTTTGTGTTCCCATCCTATGAACTCATCAAGCATCAAAGTTTGAAGGGGTTTTTTAAGCTTGTGTTCTGAATATATTACAGTTGGCGTCACACCATAAAACACCTTGGCAGCCAAACAAATAGCTTTACTTGAAACCCAGCATAATCATGGGTTATTGAAATATGCTTCCTGTACATGCCTGGAATTCCCCTATTCTGTCCAGAATGTACCATGACAAAACCATGATCCATTTTCCCTCTTGTCCAGCCACAGCAGTGAAACATTTCACTCCCTCAGTTTTGGAGAACTACCAGTAACCTGAAGAGAAACAAAGCATTCAAAAATCTCTGAATGTGTGATTGCTGTCCCGTTGACAAAAATAGTGATAATAGATGTTATTTGGCAAAACATCTTTCACACGGTAACCCAGAACAATTACATTTGATAAAGCACTGTATACAGCCACTTGAGTTTTCATGCGGCTACTTTAGCTAGACAACACTACAATTCCCAGCATTCTGCTGTGCAGGTCAGGCCAGGAGAATTTTTCCTTTTCTCTTTTTTTTTCTTTTCAGATGAGATGTATTTTGGGAAATGTAGTTCTCACCAGCTACCTCAGCACAGCTACTTTAAGGGAAAAAAAGATGTTGTGAGACAAATCATAGAATCATAGAATAATCAGGTTGGAAGAGAGCTACCGGATCATCAAGTCCAACCATTCCTATCAAACACTAAACCAAGTCACTCGATACCTCATCCACCCATGCCTTAAACACCTCCAGGGAAGGTGACTCAACCACCTCCCTGGGCAGCCTGTTCCAATGCCCAATGATCCTTTCTGTGAAAAACTTCCTCCTAATCTCTAGCCTAAATCTCCCCTGGCAGAGTTTGAGGCCATTCCCTCTTGTCCTGTCCCCTGTCACTTGGGAGAAGAGCCCAGCTCCCTCCTCTCTACAACCTCCTTTCAGGTACTTGTAGAGAGCAATGAGGTCTCCCCTCAGCCTCCTCTTCTCCAGGCTAAACAACCCCAGCTCTCTCAGCCGTTCCTCATAAGACCTGTTCTCCAGCCCCTTCACCGGCTTTGTTGCTTTTCTCTGGACTCACTCCAGAGCCTCAACTCCCTTCTTGTGACAAGGGGACCAACTGAACACAGAACCGAAATCAGGTCCTAAATGTGGGACAGCTTAGCAAGGCAGCTTCCCAATGGCAAGTGAACACACCTCCATTACTGATACTGAAGGAGACTTCAACTACATAATGATTATTCTGTATTTGATTATGCATTGTCGACCTAAATTCCCAGGCAGAAGTAGCTCCAGCTTAAAAGCTTTCTGTGGTTTTCAACACAGAAACAGAAAAAAAACAACAAAACAAATACCACATGCCCTTGGTGACCAGCCATGCAGAATAAACAGCAGATACTGATAAACCCTGATTTCAAGATAAGTGCAACCCATAGGCTGGAATGTATTCAGATAAATCTTTCCATATAATTAACAAATGCTGAAGGCCAAAAAATACATTGTGAAAAAAGAGGATGCAACCACAAAATATCTGTTCGTTGCAAATAAACCACCTCCTTTATTGATTAGATACAGAAACATCTTAGAAGTTTTAAACAGGAGAAACAAACTGTTTCTGAAAACACAGAGGGAATAAACTTATCTTGTGGTGAACACTACCTAAGTTTGAGAATATAATACATTGTCCAAAACCCAATTCTTCTTCCTAAATTAATTTCCAGATTTTGAAACTGTAGGCCAGTTTTTGAACATGTTCACCTAGAGTATTAGCTTAGATGATGCATAATCCTGCTGATTTTAGCACTGATTTATGGCCTCAATTATGGAGTTCTACATCAATCTAGAAATTAATATTTCAGTGTAAACACCCTTTCACATTCTCCACAATATAACTTGTCACCATTTATCTCCAGCCTCGATGTTAAACATCTCCTTGCTAGCAAACTGTAAGTACAACATGGGCTATATTTTCTGTGCTGCTTGGAAAGAATGATTGAAGACTGAACTGATCAAAAATCTTGATTTATCTTGTCTACAGTTTTCAGTAGTATGCAATGATTTATATACCAGAGAAGGTTCTTTGATTAGCTTGCCATAGTCTAGAAGGGCTAAACATTATGGGCATTAAAATTTCAACACAAATGTTATCTCTGTAATAAGCACAATAGTGACATCTTGTGCCTATCAATACATGTACTAACTGAAGTTCTGACACTTCTCAGTAGAGATTTACCCTTCAGAGCTTTGAGATTTCAGCAATAAATATATAATCTACTTTGATACAATCCAGAAAACCAAACTACATTAAAATAACATTAGGACTTGCTTTAAGCTGACAGGAAATGCTGAGTTAAAAGCAAAATCTCTACCTTTAACCAACCCTTACATAATCTGATTTTCTGTCAGCTGGAACACGACTTCAGCACCCAAGCTTTCTATGCTTTACCTGTGTTGCATACCCAGTCCAAATATTTTAAACCAGCTCTAACAAACCCTTCTATTTTAAATAAAGGATAGAGATGCATAACGTTCTTTTGAATAGCAGACACCTGCTACATTCAGGACTCCAGCTCTGTGTGTACCAGCTTCCTTGACAAGGCTTTGTAGAGCTAAGACTCTTTGCCTTCCCACTACTGTGATTTCCTGGGTAACCCAGCCCAGGAAGGGCTCTGGATATTTTTCCTTACAGCGACCAAAGAAGGACTGAGATCCAGTCATTTAAGTGTCTCAACAGATACAAGTGACTCCTGTGAAAGATTAACAGTGCATTAAAATTATGGTCTTAAAGAACATTAGAATAGATATTCAAGGAATATGGGAAAACAGTACAAACAGTATTGTTTCTGCCAGCCCTGTAGAAACAATGAAGAAAGCAAATTTGCGAGGGCAGTAGATTCCATAAATGCTCCCTATGTGCACCCCCAGAAAAAAAAATAAAATAAATACATTTCCTGTTTAATACCTTTTTCAATTATCTGGACAAGGGGATTAAGTGCACCCTCAGTAGGTCTGCAGATAATACCAAGTTGTGTGGGAGCATTGATGTGTTCGAGGGAAGGAAGGCACTACAGAAGGATTTGGACAGGCTGGATAGACAGGCTGAGGCCAATTGTATGGGGTTCTACAAGACCAAGTGCTGTGTCCTGCACTTCAGTCACAACAACCCCAAGCAATAATACAAGCTATACAGGCTTGGGGATGAATGGGTGGAAAGCAGCCACATGGAAAAAAGACCTGAGGATGTTGGTTGATAGCCAGATGAATATGAGCCTTCCAAAGAAGGGCGATGGAGCTGGTGAAGGGTCTAGCACACAAATGTTATGAGGAGTGGCTGAGGTTTTCATTTGGAGAAAAGAAGGCTGTGGGGAGACCTTATTGGTCTTTAAAACTACCTGAAAGGAGGTTGTAGAGAGGTGGGTGTTGTTGGTCTTCTCTCAAGTAAGTAGTGATAGAACAAGAGGAAACAACCTCAAGTTGCACCAGGGGAAGTTTTGACTGGAGATTAAGAAAAATTATTTCACTGAAAGGGCTGCCAAACATTGGAAGAGGTTACCTAGGGAAGTGTTTGAGTCAACGTACCTGTACGTAGATGTGGTTTACAGCTGGACTCAATGATCTTAAAGGTCTTTTCCAACCTAAACAATTGTATAGTTATATGAAACCTCAGTTTTTAAGCATCTTCTACTTAGATATTGAGGAGGTCAGGTGAGTTTTATGTAATTTGATGAGATTACAGCCTATAAACTTAAAGCTGCAAACCAACCATTACTGTGCGTGCTTACATAGCCAAAATTTTCACTACTGTATTCAGTAAGTGCATCCATGCTCACCTAATAAAACCTCATATTTCAAGAGCTTCCACTCCAAATTTTCTATAACCATGGAAATAGATAGCTTTTATAATCTGTAAGATCAGCATGTAACATTTATATTAATAGAAAAATATGTAAGAACTTTCTGGAAGACTACAAATTCAGATTTGTTTTCTTTTTTACATTAATGTGTACTTTCTGTTTACATACTTTACCTGCACTAACATTTGAGGAAGCAAAATGAGATGATGGCTGCTTTTGGCCTCAGACCTAATTGCAGGTCTGCACCACACTCCTCAAACTCTTTTGTACAGAGCATGCTTAATCAGCAGACTTGGACAATTCTGCTAATGCCACAGTTAAATGCCTTGAGCAAACACACTATTATAATTCTGCACCAATTTGAAAATATCTATTTAAATGTTAAATGAAGAGGAACTAATCAATAAAAACAGGCATAGAGTCTCTTGGGAAGTACACTGGAAGAGACAACAATGATCTGCCATTAACATGCAAATAAAGACACAGCAGGAAACAATAAGAGTATTGACTTCACTGTGATACTTTAGAGAGAATGTTTTCCTAAAATTTGGGCCAAATTCAACTTTGATTTACATCATTGTAAACACAGACCAGCTTGATTTGACACAGTGGGGAAAGGAATAGAATCTCCAGACGCTGGAAGCATGCACACAGCTACTGCGGATCAGCAAGTCTGACCATAGCCCCTGTGCTGTATTTGATATAAAGTGCTATATAAATATTTTTCATTCGATTGCCTAAAGAGCTTAGTATCTGAGACTTCATACAAACCAAATACTGAATTAAACAAAGAAGTTACATAATACACAAAGGCTTCAACTGACCAAGACCATTTTTCCCCAGTCTACCTAATTATTTTTTACATAAACTCTGCTCTGTTTCTATAGACTTCTACTTAAGGCTTATGAGCTAATTCTCTGAAAGATACACTTCAGAAATAGACATTAAATAAGAGATTAAGTCACAAGGAATAGAGAGATATAGACCAGAACTCTCTGTATCAAAAGAAAAGAAAATAAAAACATGGACATGCAAGGAAATGGATTTGGTTGGCTTCAAAGGAAGCTAGAGAAATCACAGGCAAGAGGACATAGAACAATACCAACAGAGGTGTGAAAAAGATTGAATGCAAAGCCTGAATTTTTGAAGTAGGAAAGAATGAGCTCTCCAAAGAATTTAAAAAAAAAAAAAAGGGCAAGATAGGCAGGAAAGCTTTTTGTAGGAACTGAAACAAAGAAGTGGGATGCACAGGAAAAAGGTGGAAAAGTGAGTTCACAGTAATAAAGATGCAAGAAGAAAGGGAATTTCTTTTGAGAATGAGATTGCTAGAAGATTTGACAACAGTTCATCCTCATATCCACAATCCATGAACCCATTGTGCTACAGGATAGCACTTAGGCTCCCTATTACAAATTCAGCTGCATCTAAGGTGCTGTCATGCTATTTCCATCAAAGTGAAAACAAAAAGCTTATTCAGGAGTCAGAATCAATGCCTGGAAACTCAGTGTTGATCAATACTGGTTTATTCTGTGAATACAGAGACTCTGTAGCCTGAATAGGACATTCCTGGAAAGCAAAGATTTTTTAATTCATCAAGACAGAAATGCGTATTCTGATTCAAAATTATGAGTGTTTTTACACACTTTGTAGAGCCTCATCTTGAATCTTGCTGGAAAAGTGAAAAAACTGCAATGTGTTCCTCTGTGCTATCCCAGATGCAGTCAGTTGCAGAGTGTCAGCTGTAAGCTATGTAAAGCTTACTCCTTATTCCTATTGCTGTGTTTCTTATGTGCTTTGGGAGTTTTTGCTCTGCAAAGGAGGTGGTTACAGTTCAGTCTTTAACCACTGACTGCCCTTTCCTGCACAAAGGAAGGCAAAATCCAAATGAATATCTGAAAAACAGAAGGAATGTCCTCGCATTGCTGTCATGATGGAACAGACCAGTCATCCCTGGAAGAGGCCTAACACTCATTCAGCCCACATGCTCCACTCAGAGAAAGAAAAACAATGAACTCCAACAGGGTAAGCAAACTTCTGGAATAGGGGCCTGAATTCAGTGACCTCTCTGGCTTCTTTGCCACACCTGTAAAGGGACACAAAGCTGCAAGTTAAATCAGAAGAGTTTCTGTGCCAAAACTTCTTTGCCTTCTTCTAGTGACAAGTTATTTTCTTCAAGTGCTAACAGTTATCCTTGGGATTATGTTCCCCAGTTGTTTGGAAACAGTGATGTGAGTAGCATTGAGGACAAAACCTAGAACCTCCTAATTAATCTATTCAGGAGAATATCTTGTCTGACCTTGAAACTATTTGGCTTTTTTTCTCTGCACCCAGGTAACTGCTGGCAGGTCTAGGCATTGGGTTGTGATCTGCTTTCTATAGGTCACTACAAAGAACCAGAGCAAATAGATCAGCCCCTACCCTTTGGGGGATTAGATTAGATGACATATAAATGTCCATTCCAACACAAACCATTCTATAATAATATGATTCTAACATATATAACAATGTAAAGCAAGTGAAGACTCCTGATTGCTCTTCCCATTTCTTTATAAAAGTTGGCACATCCTCCCTTAAATGAAGCCTCTCTAGATAAACAGTATTTTAGCAATTGCCACCTTATTTGTCTGCTTGACAAATCTTACTTTAGATGCTCGGCACATCTCTTGCGCCCGATCTCAGTGAAGCCTTTAAATTTAGCCTGAGAATAAAATATTGAATACTGTTCCTATTTATACATTTCTGTGACCACACTAAGAGGGAAAAAAAGAAAGATCACCTGATGAATCAGAGGAAAGGAGCACTGGCATTGGCCCACACCCTGATCTCACTTGAGCCAGCCTGCTGCCTGATTAATGAGTTGTGATATCATAGTCTGTGAGGAGGCATACATAAGTGGCAAGGAGAAGAATAGCATCAGACGCTGTCAGGCTGTCTCTGTCTAAATCTGGGGAATAATATAAAAAAATAGAAAGCTTATGGTAAAGGCTCCGATAAAGGAGGAAGAAAATCCTTTATATATCAAGGCTGCTGGATTTTAGGAGATTTATTTGGGGTTTATTGCTATAAAATTAGCCCTTCCCCCAAAGTGAAGAAGATATTTATGAAAGTGCCTTAAAACATTAGTAGTTACTGGAAAGACAAAGGGTATTTTTTAATCTGAAGAAGTCATTGTAGCTGACAGCTTTTAAAATTGCTTTGTGTTTTGCTTACAAACTGACAAAAGAAATATCAATGGTTTCTCAGAAAAAGATGCTCCTCACAGCTATTGAAAATCAAAATTGATGTGTCAAGGGAGAAGACTATTTCAAGGTCAGAACTGGTCAGAGGAGACTAATTTCTGTCTTATGATTAATTTCTTAATAATTTTCAAATATGATCTCTAGTATATATTGCTAAATTTTTCACCTAGACCTGCTGGTCCTTGGAGTTTGCAAGACTTTGGAGAGAAGAGATAAATATTTTCCAGTTAAACTACTGGGCTGGGATTCAGGACTGCATTTATCCCTTGGTCTTCCTCAGATTTCCTAAAATACTTCAGAGAAATTTTTTATATCAAATTTCAAAATTCCAGCTGCAGAACATGGAAAATAAAATAGAAGTGCACTACATTCATGATCACAAATATTTGATCATGTTTATATGATAGTCTCAAGGCCCTCATTAGTGTCCTTGTGTTCCACTTTTTCAATAACAGTGCAATGGTTATGGTCCTCCAGTCAGTCCTGCTCCTTATTGTTTGTAAGTGGCAAGCAAAAACATGTTAAAAGTATGTGGAAAATATACCCTCGGCATGCAAATATCCTAGGTCCCACTGACTGCTGCCATCCCTGCCTCTGCCTTCAGACTTAGAGTCTACCTCAAGATACCCTGCAAGCTTCTCCCACAGTCACTTTGGTGATCTCTCACCAGAAAGAGACCAAGTTCTGCTACAGTAGAAGGACTCAAGACAAAGAAGATCCCCTCGTACAGGAGGGAAGAACAATGGTGTTCTTAACTCCAATTTAACTTCCTAGGATTTTCCTGGAGCTTAGGGAAAGGCAGTCACCTAGAATAAGTTATGAACCCAATGTGAATAAGAAAGGACTTTCTGGACCTTTTTTGAAACCATCAGAAATAGAAAAAAAGGGTTTGCTAATTAATGTTGTACTTTGTTCAGGTTTGGGGGGCCCCACTATAATAAGGACAGTGAGCTGCTGGATTGTGTCCAAAGAAGGGCAACAAGGCTAATGAGGGTTCTAGAGAACAAGTGTTATGAGGAGCAGCTGAGGCAACTGGATCTGTTTAGTTTGGAGAAAAGGAGGCTGTGGGGAGACCCCATCGCTCTCTACAACTACCTGAAAGGAGGTTGTAGCGAGGTGGGTGTTGTCTCCTCCCCCAGGTAACAAGTGACAGGAAGAGAGGCAACGGCCTCAAGTTGTATCAGGGGAAGTTTAGGCTAGATATTAGGAAAAATAATTCACTGAAAGTGTTGTCAAGCACTTGAACAGGCTGCCTCAGAAAGTGGCAGAATCACCACCCCTGGAGGTATTTGAAAGACATGTGGATGTGGTGCTTAGAGACAAGGTTCAGTGGTGGAGTTGGCAGTGCTCTGTCCAGGATTGGACTTAATGAACTTAAATATCTTTTCCAACCTGAACAATCCTGGAATTCTGTGATTATATGGCATCCTTAATATCTTGCAAACTGTACCCAGTTACATCGGTGAAGAAGACAGAGTATGCTGTGGAAATACGTGGAAACAAAAAAAAAATTAGTATATGGGCCACCATTTTACCTCATGTTAGATGACTTAAACTCCATGTATAAGTAAATATAATCATAATAAAGCTACATATGCATCTAGTAAATAGGCAATTTATTTCCTTAAAATTAACCAGCTTCCAGAGATTGATTTTTACTACAGAGTTTCCAGTTTATAGCACCATTTTTCTAAGTGATTCTCTGCACTAGAGTATAATTTAGATGATGGATTCCTCTCAATTACTGTCCATTAGAAGACAGGAAAACATTAAGTTCAAGTGAGTATTATGAGAATTATGGGTTTTCCTTTAAGTGAAGAGATTGTAAGTGAAAATTAATTTTAACATGTTCATTTCTGATGCTGTGTAGCGTGATTTTGAGCAAAAAATAGCTTTCCCACAAAAATTATTTTTTCAAGTAAAATCATCAACAAACACAATGGAACATAGTAAAATCGTCTAACTACAAAAGCCCTCAAACAGCAAATATTGAAAGCGTTTCACGTGACTTTTCCAACTTATTTTAAGAGCACCCTGCACCATAAGGTAGAAGATAGCTGGTATATGGTGTGCACATTCTGAGCATGCAGACGCTGAAGGTCTGTGACAGCACACAAGTGTTATCTAGCACTGGAGTTGCACATGCACATTTTTGTACAAGTCAAAGTAGAAGATGAAGGCTCTTGCCTGCAGAGACCATAGAGATTCTGTATCAGTCTTCAGTCTAAACCAACCCACTAAATATTGAACTAAACTTTTCCCTGTGCAAATTCCACATTTGCTCCTACAGACATGCCTTGTATTTGCAGCTCTTCATTTTACTCATCTATGTACTAAATTTGCTTAGAAAGTTCAGAAAACCAACTTGAAGAATGCAACTGCTCTCAAATAATATTGATGCCAAGATAAATTTAGACACGTAACACGACCATCTTGCATTTTTCAATTCTACTTTTTCAAAATAGTTTAAACAAACTTTACAATTCTTTCAGACTGATTTTGTTCTCAAATTAACAGTATAGCTTAATAAGAAACATCATGTGTTTACCCCTTGAAAATTACTGGAATAACCAGTAATATAACTGGTTAACCTCCCAAACACCATTAGAGAATAAAATCTTTCTCCCTCTGTAGAGACCCATGTGGTAACAAGAAAGGATGAACATTTTGCATGAGAAAAGAACAATTGCTCTGCAGCTGTTGCCATGACCCTCAGGCTGCACTAAAGTCATGGCCTACTTCTTTTCCCCTATAGGGATCTTTTACTTAATGTATCCATTTAGTTTACAGCCCAAGCATAAATCCTATTTTATGCCAATTTACTGAGAATTTCATAGCAGGTTGCTATCTATCTGTGCAGCCTGCACAGCCCCATACAATAAAATATCTACATTTAAGTCCTTTCTGACACTACGTGAAATTGGAGGGATTTGTGTGGTGAAATCTTTGTCCTCATTATATGATTGATAAAACATCCCAGGGCCAAGAAGTCACAGTAAGTCCATTCCTTTGTTCAGTGTATCTGGAAGGAGTGACTTGGTCTGCCTATGTAATAACTTTGTTACTGTTCAATAGTTAACATTCAACAGCTTTCAGAACTGATACCTAATACACAATATTCCTAGGAATACAATGCAGGCAAGAGAGAATCCTTTACAGATATCCATGCATACTTAGTCAGTCATAGATATTGTCCATGATTTGCACTCTCGTGGCACCTTCCATGTGAAGCCCTTTACCAGGATTAATTAAGTCCCTCACAGCACATTTATGAAGAAGGCAGAGTTCTCAACAGCTAGTATTGACTACAAAAGCATGTTACACAAAAAGTTCTTATGCAGGATGAAATATTTGCCTTGTGAAGGTCAAAACATGTTTTCATTTCAACTTAAAGAGAAACAGGAATTGAGATCATTTGTTTTCTATCTATTTTTTTTCTTGTAACCTATGAAACCAAGGGTCCTTTTTGGCTCCACCTCTCTTTTGGCTGTACTCCAGCTCTTACACATGCAAACAGGGATTGATGACAATAAAATATGCTGGTATTGAAAAATCTGCCTATTAGTAATAAGGTAGATGACTCATTACTCCTCCACTGTGATGTTAATTTCAGAATAAAGCTAGCTTTTTATTGCTATGGGGGTTTTGTTTGTTTACTTCAGAGCTCTGCTCTTCTTGCCAGTGGTTTAGTCCTGTAAGAAAGTGAGATCATTGCAAGTGCTGCAGCAATGACACCAGTTTGACCCCTGACCATTCCAGAAAGTGACAGTTTTTCCATTCTTCTGAACTGGAGCACAATCACTGTAAATCACTTGAAATTTCCACATCTTAGTGTTACTGTTTCACTCCACTAAGGGTTTGAAATATATAAATCCTAGATGTAGATTTCTTTAATGCCTTCATACAACAGGTAACAAGTGCAAAGTCCTTACTGCCATCATGGGACAGTCCAGGCTAGGCACTGAATGGCTACAAAGCCTTCTCTTCCCCTCCTCCTTGAATCTCAGTGCTCATTAACTGTGTATTTAAAATGACTGAAAAAATGAGAGCAGAGGGAGAGCTGAGATTGAGACCAAGAATGCACTGGGATGGTGACCGCAATCCGCACTATACCCAAGTATTTATCAGTAGATGACCATGAAGCAATGACATTCTATCAAATTAAAACCGGAATATTAATTTCTCAGATCTTGCGGCTCAAAACAATTTATCAAATCTGTGGTCAGGTTATTTTTGTTAGAGTGACCTCTGCTTAACAACTCTTTCTGCCTAAAAATGACTTTTGTATGCTATGTGCCTTGACTGTAGGGCAGTATGAAAACAAAGATATTATGAAATTTTGAATTATGGGATTTCTTTTCACTCTTCAGCAGAAAGAAGATTCAAACATACTAAGATTTCCATTTAAAAAATAAGAGGCAAGAGATTCTAAAATAACCTATAGCTGAGTAGAGCAAGTACTTCTTTGGGACATGGGAAACCTACTCTCAAGGACACACTCAGCATTTATCCAGCAGATCTTGTGTCTTTGCCTACCTTCACCCAGATCAACCTAGTGAGCAAGCTGCAGCAGTGCTCTTTATGATAAATCTGATACAGCCTGTTATAGAAAATCTTTGTCATTAAGTTAAAATATGAGAGGAAACTTCCCGGGCTGTATCTAAAATGAAGTAGCTGAATGTCTGGCAAAACTCATACATCATTAACTGTGCCCCTAAAACTAATAGTCACTTCTCCTCCTTATGCCAGAATCCTAAAATTCCTTCCTTCTACTAAATTGCAGGAAACATCTCATCTCATTAACGCCACTCTTTCTTAGATTCTTTTAAATATGTATTTTTCATTAAAAATCTAATTCTTGATAAACTGAAAGCAAGATCTGGTGACAAAGAGGTTATAATTAATCTAGCAAGAGCAGTCAGACAAATCCATGTAATTGAATGCTACAGAACTTCCAAAGTCTTTTCTGTGGAATTAATACTACAGAGACCCATAAAAGATTAATCAAGATAAGCAATCAATAACTTCTCAAGTGCTAATAAGCACTGCCATGTTCCATGATATGTTGAGCAGTTTATCATGTTTAACCATATGAAGATTTATAGAAAATCCATTGTTAAAACCGAAGGATGAGGTAATGCACCACTTAGTAAATGAAGTGCAATTAAAATTTATGCTTGATATTACGCATTCAAAAGATCTGTAAAAATCATTTTGATTTCCTCTTTTAAAAGAAAAGAAATTAAGGTACTAGCTGCACAGTTCAGTCAGTAGTCCTGGGAGAACAGCGAAGACAGCAATGGTATTCTTCAAGTTAATATCTGCTTTCAAGTGAAAGGTGATGAAATAGTCTTAAAAAAATGTTAAGCTCTCTTCTCACTTCATTTTACTCGGTGATCAAACTTTGCTTGAAAATTTTGAAAGTTAAATAGAATGCCTATTAGGAGCATAAAGGTCTCTGCTATCCATCAATCTGATACATTTGCAGGTCAGATGAGCAAATGACTTAATGGCTAATTAATAGTCCATAAACTACAGGTCTTGACCTTCGGGTCACTGTGACAGAACTCCACACTACAGCATATTATTAATTAAAAACATCAAATTATGTGTTTAGTAAATCAATTATTTAACAATATTAAGATCTCTGAAATGTATTGATGCGATTTGTTATTTATTTTTATGCCATTGGGCAGCAAATATGTTCTGACAACCAAACTGTAAGCCTCCTTAGTAAACTTTGAAAAGTTAAAGTAACAGAATGTATAACAAAACTTTTTCTTTATGTGCAGGAAATACTGCTTGTCTGGGTTTACCTCTATTTGGGGGAATATTTTGCGAGATGCCCCTCCAAAGCTCAACAAAAAAGTTAATTTAAAAATCTACACTATCACAGATATTACATACAAAGAAATTATTAAGTCTGCTTCCTTGATAACTTGCTAACTCTTAAAAGGCTTGACTTCAAAGCAGTAACATAAACTATGTACATTACTTTGCTTTTGCAATCTCCTGTACCATGTAGTTAAGCTTATACCTACCAGTGTACACACATATATTTACACCAAATCATTTCTGTACTCCAGTTATGGTCATTGCTATGGTCATTCAATTCCTAGTTTTCTATGGCATGCGGATAATGATATAGGAGAGAAAACAAGCAAATTATAAATTTTCCCAAAGAGGGTAGAAAATGACAATCATATTTCAGAAAGCAAGAATCAGATGTTCAAAACCTTGTAGGACTGAGCTGAAGGCAGAAAGAGAGAGAGGGTGATCTTAGGTGCCTCCATGGACACACAAAAATACTAGGATGAGGAGGAATTGAATCCATGACTTTGGCAACACATGAAAATGCTTAGTGATCACTATTCATCCTCTTTTATAAGACAAACTTATTAATTTCAGCACCACTGCTCAGAAGATATAAATATTTGAATTGCACTCTGGGAGTTCCTGTTACTTTCCCCTAACATGGAAAACTGAAGTTCCTAACTTCTGGTGTCCTAAATCACATCTAAATTAGATGCCTTAAACAAACAGTATGATTTACCTCCCTCCACAGACAATAAATTATCTGGACAAATGTATCATTACAAATTAAATCATCATGATAGATACATACAATTGAGGGTGTGTAGCACCTAATTAATTAAGTGGCATATTCATCTACAATTAGCAAATAAGCTCTCAAATCTTGGCATGGGTACTGTAAAGTATATAAGGCATGTCTGTGTAATTACAGTGAAGCATGATTCTTTTTCATTATAGTTTCTCCAGGAAAACATACTCACTCTAGCCTAAATTCACAAATTCTTCTGACTCACCCAAAATAACATTTATCAAAACAAGTATACTGTGCAGAAGGCAGTGGAAGGTTTATTAAGGTTATATTAGAGACATACTTTGCTGGGACATTACTTTTTATTCAGTTTTTATTACTAACATTAGATCGTTGGGTTTAACCAGCTTTGCTTCAGAGTGGTACATATCATCTTGTATCTCCTTTAATTGAATATGTAATCATAGAATCATAGTCATTAAGGCATAAAAGATCTCTAAGACCATCAAACCCAACCATCAGACCAACATCACCATGCCTACTAAGCCATGTTATGAAGTGCTACTTCTTCATGTTTTTTGAATACTTCCAGGGTTGGTGACTCCACCACTTACCTGGGCAGCCTGTTCCAATGCTTCACCACTCTTTGAAGTAAAGGAATTGTTCTTGAGGCAAGTTTGTATGTAAATTGGGACCATTTTCTTCTCTGAAATGAGTAGCACAATTAAAATATTCCATAATGCATCATTCTGCCTGACATGGAAGCCCACGTCCAGTAGTTATAACATTTCTGCAGATGCTGACAGTTTGCCTAGAGTCTCCCAATAGCCATGACTGCACTGACTGGGAAAAAGGAAAAACAATTTACTGCTAAATACTGTACAATTTTTCCATCGATTGTTAGGAGGTTGGTTGAACTGCCTCTGAAGCAATCTGCTGAAGTCCAGCATTAAGTTCTGTTTCTTAGCAGAACCCTCCTTCGCAGATGCCACAGTTTAAGCAAGGATCCAACTATATATATAATATCAAAATGGAATGCCAACACTTTCACTCTGAGCTTCAATTATTGTTTAGTTCTTTATTTGCAAGTCACACATGGGTATGGAAGCCCATGACGTGCTACCTTGCTGAATCAAAGCAAAAATTACACTTGAATACCATGCAATCAGTGATACTAAAAAGAAATCCAGTGACATTAATATGTCATGGTGGATATATGACCTGCAGAAGAAACACTGCATCCAGAGCAACATGCATTATCTATGAAAAACACGTTTCTTCCTGGCATCTCTAGGGCATAGGGTTCACTGCGTTTATAGTGATCATCTTAATGTATTATTATATTAAATGGTTCAGGCACTTTCACTTACCTTTCAGAATTAAAGATTAATCAATTCCATGATTGTGGACATCTAAACAAAATGTATTGATCCCATTCATTTTTAAAAGCAAGACACTGTGTTGTATTTCAATATGTCATGTTTTAAGTCTCTCTTATTGATCACATTTTGAGAACTCTTGATATTCCATTGGAATTTAAGATACAGGCTAAGTGTAAGATTTTCATTATGATGATGTGTCCATGGAAGTCTCAATCTTGTGCACTGACAAGCTTTTCTTTGCATTGAGAACCACCCACTATTCTCATTATGAGCAGAGGCTCAAACTGAGAACTATTCATTTTAGTGATTCTGATGATTTCCCTGGGACTGCACACACACACTGGCAACTGGAAAGAGACTCACTCACTTTTTATATGACACATAGCCTTATACCTCAAGTCTGCAGAAACCAGTTAGGGTTTTGGGAACAATTTTTTTAAGCTGAAAGTGGGTCAATTTAGATTAAATACTGAGAAGAGATGTTTTCTTACAAGCACTGGAAGAGGTTGTCCAGAGAAGTCATGGGTGCCCCATCTATAGAGGTGTTTAAGATCAGGTTGGATGAGACTTTGAGCAACCTGAAACAATGTAAGATGTCCCTGCTCATGGAGGGGGGAACTGGAACTGGATGATCTTTGAAGTCCCTTCCAACCCAAACCATTCTATTATTCTATGTTTTTATTAAATTCAATTACTGACTTTCATATTTACAGCAGCTAACTTCTTCAAAACAACACCAGCACCTTTGTTTTGTTTCTTGAGTACTTAGTGTTGGTCTAGTTGGCTAATAGAAGGTATATTTCATGAAGGACCAATAGCTTGTGCAGCTTAGACACTTTGTTAAGGGTCTCATAATTCAGAAGTTAAGCAAGAAGGTGCACTTTTCCTCACAAATATACAATCAAAACAGGAGTGGAGATATTAAGCAATGATTCAACACTTATTAGTACTATTTTCAAGATTTACAACTCCATGTTACTCAGCCTGGGAATTTTTACAAAGCAGCAAACAGAACTTTTAGAAAACAAGTCTGTTCACCAATACCAAATATATTCCCACATGACCCCATTTTCTTAATGTGTATTTCTGAATGGATGGACAGAAGTTGAACCATATAGTCCTATTGGTATCAGCAGAAGTCCAAATGCTAAATATGCATACAGGAAGCATGCTGAAATCGTGCCGTTTATGTAGTACTTTGTTGAAATGGAAATAGACTAGGTGAAAAGAAAGGAATGAATAATTTCTGGATACTGCTTGAACTATCAGCTTTGTAAGACAATCTCAAGGAAGATGGCACATACCTTCAAATCACTCTTCTGTGCATGCATTCCATGTTGTTGCTCTTCAGCATTACCACTGAACTGCCTTTCATAAGTAATAAATATGTTATGTAAATAAAAACACACATAAATAAATCATAGAGCTCCAGGCAAAAAAAGAGTTTATATTATATATCATAAATTATTAAGACTGTAATTGCTACAGCCAATAACATTTTAAAACAGAAGTGTGCTGATAAATATGTGTGATAAGGCTGACTAAAGCTTATTTAGTTTCAGAGTGAAGTAAATCAGTTGATTTAAGTCAATGCAATTATACAAGCAAGGTAATGTGGTGAAGTCCTTAAAAACTCACCACCTCTCTCCCAGTCCTCTTTTTAATGCTGAGTAAGAGCAATGTGAATGAAACCTGTGTAAGAAGCTATAAAAATTTAGAAACTATGAACTTTATGCTAGATTTTTCCTGAAATGTTGTGGTTTAGATTAAGTATAAAGTCTATTTGAACAAATATATCACAAACAAACACATTTTGTGAAAAAAAAAAAAAAAAATGCATCCCTGTCTGCCTAGATAGGCTGTTTCTCAAAACGCAAGCTGACTCATCAAAATAGAGGTGAGGCACAATCAAAGTTTTTCTCTAAAATCCTAAAGTGCTGATAAAATGAGATTAGGATTCAACTTGTTTCTGCTTTACTGGAAGATGTAAATTGATTTAATCCACTTTTAAAAATAAAATTCAAAGGGCAGATTGTCATCCATTTTTCTTAAGACGCAATTTCATCTACTCTAAACACCAGTCTTTCTGCCCCTGTACCTGTAGTTCACCGGCACAGTAAAAACTGCTTGGTACAACAAGGGCAGAACTGATTAAAAAACTGTGCCATTTCTCAGTTTGCATTCTGAAATTCTTAGTTTCCTCTCAGACAATTTCCTCCTGGCTATTTACCTCTCTCTGTCTCTTAGGTGGCATCCTCTGCCATAGCCTGGAGGTTTATTTCTCCACCTACTGCAGATCCTGTTATATCTAAGATGTCTATATTTTTATGATATTATTTAATCCTGAAGATCATTTGGGAGAGCACCTCAGTAGGTAAACTCTCTTTGGTAAAAGCCATTTAACTCAAAAAGAATGTGATCTGATCTGAATAATATTGCATTTCTTATCACTTGTATGATAACACCGTCTTTTTTTAACAGCTGTAATCCCCATCATTTTCCTTTGTGGAGCATTCATATCCAGACTGTAAAGCTTTGCCCCTTTCTACGTCTCCAGCTGTGTCATGTGTTGTCATCCTTGCTGTTAAGATTCAATCTAATTTACCTTTTTCTGCAACACATTCGCATTCTCAGCTTTTCCAGCTTGGTTGCACTTGAAACTCAGCAACTTACAGCTCCTCTTATGTGTGTCTCCACAAATTTCCCCCATCATGTTTCCTCTTCTTTCTTTCAAAGCTTTCTTTCAAAGCCACATCTCTACTTTCATCTCCTCCTACACTCCTTGCTCTGGCAAATCCATCCAGTTCACCATCTTTCATGTTTATTCCTTACTTTGTGCCACCCAATTTGTTTGGAGAAAACTCAATTATTTACCAAATTCTCTCCATCTCTTTCTTCACCATTACTAGAAATACAAACCTTTTGGGTTAGCATGAATGCATAAAATCACGACTCTCTCATCTTACCCATAACATGCTATTAATGTATGGGAAAGTATCTATGGCTATTGTGGTCTTAAACAGGGTAAATCACAAAGTCCTGTTTCAAGAAATCTTCATCTTTGGAATAAAGCCACATCTAAGAAATAATAAAACCTACCTCTAAGCATAGGCATATTAGCTGCAACATTTTAAAACTGATATATTTAAAATTTACTCCCATATATAATATTTGTCAGAAATGAGAATTTCATCAACTCATCTTTGTAAAAATGAACGAACAATTCTTCCCTACAATATACTCTTGGAGAACCAAATGAATACTTTAGGTGTGCCAAACCCATTGAACTTGCTACATTTCTTCAGTTTTCTGCAAACATCATGCTATGTGGTAATACAACGAAGTTATCCTAAGGGTTTGATATTAGTTCAAACCTCAGAGCTTTGATTGTCATCCAGACTAAAAGCATTTTTTAAGCATGCCGAGTGAATAAAAATACCTGCCTGATACAATTCACCTTGCCTTGTATTACCTGTCTATACCCATTTACACCACAAGAACAATGCAATTTCAATTCTGAGATTCCAGGGACAGTTCAAAAGACAAAAAGACATTCCACTCCACTTGGGAATACTCATTAATCTCTGCTACATAAAAAAAACCATAAAAATAGGGTAAAAACCAGCCCCTCTGCTATAACCTAGGCCTGCCTATGCAGGCAGTGGTTTGTTTTCTACTAAGCCTAAATTTAATCATGTTACAGATTCAGTTAATCAGTAAAATATTGGACAAAATTGGCTCTTCCTATCACTATGCTTTAATATTTTGTATTTACTCAGCCTAAACTGATCTGTATATTTGGCACAAGAGATTTTTATTCATTAATTTATTTAAATCAAGAATGTATTCTAGAAGGTAAGTGTTTTAATGTGGTTTTTCTCTTGAGATATATCCCAATAAAAAAAAATCATAAATACATCAAAATTAGGGTCATCTGACAATAAAATGAAATAAAGGAGAATGTAATTTAGGAAATAATAGGGTAACACTAGTTAATATAAAAATATATCTGCAGAGGAAATTAGTCTAAGTCAATGTTGTTTGTTGGTTTATTTTAGATCGGGAAAAGGAAAAAAAATTAATAGATTTCAAAGACAGAGAAAATCCCACACCACAAATAGATTCAGCATTAAAAAGTTGCATTAAATATCTGAGTAACTACTGTAGAAAGACATAAACCCTGTCATTCTGCAATGGGCTCATCCTTGAAACTCCAAGACAGAATGGAGACAAGCAACAGTAAAGCAGTGCCAGAACTGAAACTAAATCACTTACAAAAAAAGAAAAATGTGATATTATAGGGTACATAAACAGTATCTCATACAAATTCCTATCATAAGTAGATATTGCCGCTCCACTCAGTCAAAGGTTTTCCAGGTGAAGCTTAAGACTGGGATACCTGAGTAGCAGCTCCACATTTTCCACAGAAAACTTATCTAGTATCGAGCAAGTTCTTTCTGCTCAAAGAATTACTCTATAAAATGTATAGCCAAAGATACTGCTTTCAACTTTGTGTACAGGTAGTCCAGTGTAAATCTTATCCCATAAAATGAAGAAACATCAGCTTGCTGTCAGGATGCTGCATGCTATTGTAGAGATATAAATCTACTGTAATTTCCATCTTATCCCCAAAGTTCATTAACATACAAGATTGCAAATGCCATGTGGATCCTCATAAACAGTGGCTAATCTTCTAACAATATCATTAATCTGTTGATATTAATAATATTGGCATATGGTCAGAAACACCTGGTTGCGAAAATCACACATTTTCCTTCTGAAGGCAAAAGATGAAAGTCTACTTTTGAAAGGAAAGCATGACAACTTGAATGGAATGCTGATCTGCTTTCATAGAGTGCCAAATTTATCTAATATCAACTTCAGAGTTTTGCTAAATATCATCCAGTCCCACTTCTAAGGGCACCTCTACATCTTCTTGGAGAATTTTCTCAGTTTACATTGAAGTCAATAAAAAATAATTAATTCTGTTTCTATATGCATAGTTTGTTCTCAGTTTTACTAAATCAATATAATATTTAACTAATTTTATTCATTTCAGTTGGCTTTGGAATAAACCTGTGTTTTCTTAATTTAAGACAAACATTCTTTGGCACTGAAGATCTAAAATATACTTAGGCTGTAAGGCTAGTATGAAAGATGTATAACGGCATCTCAGGAAGCTGACATGTTTAGGTGATACTGGAGACATCACTGTTTACCCATAAATTTAAAGTGCTGACAGAACACTGGTTACTGAAGAAAGAGTAGCAGAAGTCAAGGGCACAGTACGGACTCCTCATAGTGAAAAATTATATATAATTTTCTGTTGGCTCCTCCTATATAGTCCTCTACAATATAGTTCAGTGTACTGCAGCAATAGGTACTTCTTTACATAACTCACAAACTCTGTATAGTTTTGTTGCGCTGTATAGTTTCAGTTCCTTCACTTCTAATGAGTTTTTTAAAAAAATCTTGAGCACATATCAAAGCTAATGAGCTGATGCAAGAGTACAGCATATCAGCATAATGTGCTAATATTTCACTACCACTACAAACCAGAGATAAGCAAAACTGAGTTTAACTTTCCAGACTTCTCCTCTATTGACTTTCAGGGCTTGATTCAGCATCCCAGACACATTCATCTAATGCCATTTGAGATACCATAGAGGCTATGAAGCATCCACCTGATTCCCATCAGGTGTGACGCAGGATTTCAGATACCTATACTCTTCAGGAGAGGCAGTTGAAGGCCAGCCATGAAATCCTAGAGTATCAGAAAAGGCACTAGAAAACTAAGCCTAGGTAAATGAATCCCACCTCCTATGACTTCAGCCGTATGTTTACTAGAAGAAAGCTCTTGGGAGGTGGCTCCCGAACTGTAACTGCAATTTCTGATACTTACAAATGCTGTTCCTATTGCCAACCTTACTCATGGATGACTGAACTAATTTGTTTTAAAGTCAACATTATCTTCTATCTTCAATAGTACTAGTGGTTTTCCTCCCTTGATATGTTTGCAGAGAGCAGCCATAAACATTCATAGCACAGTGTTTGCTAGACTGAACAATGATAGACTTTAATAATGCATTTTGTGACGACATTATTACTATACTGCTACTGGAAATACTGTGCTTGAGACACTCGGTTTGCCTTTTGTGCACATTTGGTGAAGTGCATTCACCCTGTTAACCGGCAGACTCCAACCTTTCTACCTACTTTGTCCTTTTGAGTGGGTCACCTTCCTAACTGCGATTCTTCCTTCTTCTATCTCTAAATACATTATGTTTTTACCACCATATAATATATCCTTTCTTTCACAAAACATGTGTTTTCACTCTCAATTATTGCAAGCTCTTGATTCTTTGCTGTAACTAAGGAAGGTCTTTATTAATCCTGTGCCAAGAAGAAAACAGTAATTTTCTATTTTCTGTTGAGAGCATATGAGCAAGATAGGATCAGGAAAAAGCAGATGAAAGCAGCTGATTTTCTGCAGACAGCCAATTGTACCTGGGTATTTAAATCTGGTATCTAGAAAAAGGTATTGTGAACAGTACCCAGACTGGACAGAAATCAATGCTGAAAACAATGACAAAACTCATAACAATGGCATTACCGTTGCCTTGCATGTACTCCAGTATATAAAGATGTACATACATATGATAAACTGACCTTCCACCATTTAATCTGTGGAAGTTGATTTTTTAAGTCAAAATGTAATTATTCAGAATAATTATTGGTTTATTTTGCTTTGTATCATTTGAAGTTTCACCTCAATGATAGGAAATTTGTTGGAGCAAATAATCCTGGAAACAATTTCCACATTTACGAAGGTCAAGAAAGTGGTTAGGATTAGTCAGCATGCATTTCTGAAGAAGAAATACCTGACTGAAATGATAGATTTCTACAATGATATGACTGGCTTGGTGGGTAAAAGGCCAGCAATGGAGGAGAGCAGTGGATGATGTTCATCCTGATTCCAGTATGGCTTTCTGTGATGTCTCCCACTACATCTTCACAGAGAAACTGATGAAATACAAGCTAGATAAGTAAACTGTGAGATGAACTGAAAACTGGCAGAACTTCTGGGCTCAGACCGTTGTGATCACTGGCATGAAGTCCAGCTGGAGGCCAACCACGAGTGGTGTACCCCAGGGAGGGGTGCTTGGGTCAATACTGCGTATCATATTCATTAATGAACTAGAAGATGGGACGCAGCACACCTTTGGAATGTTTGCAGATAATACAGAACTGGGAGGAGTGTTTAATAGACTAGACAGTCGTGCTATCGTTCAGAGGGAATTCCACATGCTGGAGAAATGGGCAAAGAGGATTTTCATGGAGTTCAAATGAGGAAAGTACAGACAGAAACACAAAGTCTTGTCTCTTGGGTGGAACAACCTCATTATAACCTGGCTGGCCAGCTGAAAAGGACCTGGAGAGTTCTGGTGAACACCAAGTTTAACATGACCCAGCAATCATAGACCCATAGAATCATACGATGGTTTGGATAGGAAGGGACCATGAAGATATTTGGTCCAACTCTGCTGCAGCAAGCAGGGACATCTTCAACTCGATCAGGTTGCTCAGAGCCCCATCCAACCTGACCTTGAATGTTTCCAGGGACTGGGCATCTAGCATCTCTCTTGGCAACATGTTCCAGTGATTCTGTAACTCTGGAAAGTATATTGTAAGCTAAACAAGACTTAACTTCTGAACAAATTTTGTTAAACCATAATAATTTTATGTCTAGAGTTCTTTGAACTAATGGAATCCCTTCTTATCAAAAGTCTGTATCTTTCACTTCTCCCCTGCTCTTTGGAAGAATCAAATCCTCATGGTTTCTTATATTCATATCTCACAGACTTCTAAAAGATGATCTTGAAGACTATTACATGTAACTGAAGCATCTGACATACCTCACTGCTGAGCTGTGACTAACTCTTACTATCAGGTTGGGGGTGACCAATCGTCAGTGAATCCCTGCTGGCTGCCAGAGCTGTTTGCTCTTTCCCAGCATAACCCAAGGTCACCTTTCCTTGACAGGAAACGTTTTGTTTCCTCCCTTCTATCAATAAGGCTAAAGAGCCCAGTCCAAAACCCACTAGGGAAGAGTTCAGATGAATTAAATGGACCCTTAGGTCTCACACTGGTTGTGATCAAGAAAAGAGACAATTAACATATAGAGGAAATAACAAATTTGGGATTCACCTCTTCTAATTTCAGTCAAGGACTCTAGGCTCCATCCATAGTAAATGGTGTAAAGCATCACCTTCACAAGAAGATGTAATTAATTTCTAAGAGAGAAGACACAAGTCTGAAGAAATCTCTCCTTTCCTCTTCATTCTGTTACTCTTAAACAAGATTTATAGGCAACAACTCAGGTGAGCTAAACCCCATGACGTTTCCTACATGTTACCTTTGTCCATTTTCACATTGATATTATTGCTTTTCCCCTTTCCTTAGCTAAATGTAAGTCCATTTGAATTTGCTTCCTGACTTAGTAAATCAAATCCATTGTAAGGCACAAAAGAAAAGGCTTTCTTCAAATCCAAATAAATTATGTTCAATGTCTCAGGATTGCCTCACAATCTGCTAGTGTATATAATGCATTTAAATGAAACGTATGCATATGAATGGTGATTGCTCCTTATTGAAACGCACATCTCTAAACACCCTGTAATCTTGTTCCTTACCAGTGTCTCCCAGAAATAATTCCAGCATAAAAGGCTTTCTTCTTCATCTTCAAACCAGTTTTAAAGCTATACAACACCAACTCTTACTCAAGCTCTTATACTGTTATTGTAGTTATTATTTATTCCCTTTGCTCACACACACAGTTTTAAGTGTTTTCCAAATATATAAGGGAAAATATGAGCCTGAAATTTGGTCACAGATTAGGAGAACAAGCAATATGTGAAAGATGGAAAAGAGTCCCTTAATGTTCTCATCAGAATGAGCAATTATTTAGAGACCTCATCTGATACTTATTGCCAGGAGTAGGAGACTTTATTTTTTGCAATGATTTTTCTGCAGCCTGAGTTCTTTTCCCATCAGGCAGTCCCTTGAACCATCTGATCTCCTAAATGAGCAAAGTAAATGAGTTGCCCTTTCTCTGCCTGTGTCTTATGCATTCTGATTCTGTATCCAGCGATTAAAACCCTGGTTTACTCAAAGAGGCATTAAATCAGGACATATAGTCTCTGAAAAATATATAAAAGCTTTCATAGAAGATTTAAGTTGTACCTATGGATATATTTTTACTAAGCCTCCACTGCTCTCAAAGCACAATTCTTCCAATTTGTCCACTAATAATGTGACCAGAAGTAAAGACAACCCTATCAAAGCAACTTAAAAACCTAAACTTTATTTCCTGGTTGACTTAGGTACTTCAGACTCAAATTGCATTAAAAACTTCCTATTTGCCTAAATCACTTTTGAAAACTGTCTGTTTCATAACCTTTTCCAAATAAACCTACACTCTCACTGTTAAGTTACAGATCTATTTATTTCCTTTCAAGTAACAAGGTGAATTTTCTTCCAGAAAAAAAAAATATTTCATCACCAGGAATAAAAAAAATCATTTTCTAGAATGATGACATTTAAAATGTGGTAGTTACAGTATAATTCTTGCATGAACAGGTGACGAAAGAAGTGCATTTCTTCCTGCCAAAACTAACAGCTGTATTATTAAAAATATTGTCAGGATTGTGCAAAAATCCAGTCAGATTAGTATTGTGAAGAAATACCTCATCTGCTGCTTCTTCTTAATACAGTAGCAAATATATTGCCTGGTTTGGCTTCATGCCAAGATTAATTTTAAATTGGACCTCATGAAATATTTATGAGGTCCAATGTAATGGGATTGCTTTCCCAGGCATAAGCCTGTGTGGATAGCATCTTAAACACTGATGTTTTTACTGAACCTCTAGACACAAGCAACAAAAAAAAAAAAAAAATCCCTGGGTATTAATAAGCTTATTAATAAATTTTTTATCACTATGACCATATATTTTACAAGTATTTTGACAGGACCTTTGTAGCAAATCTTTGCCTACTTTTCTCTAAGCCTGCACTTTGCACTCTGTCAAACAAATGCTGCTTAGCGTTTAGCAAAATGGTAAATCATTAGTTAGAAACAATCTGAAATAAGCGTGAGTAAAGAGCTAATCATCCTTAGACAGACGGAACTGACAGTGCTCAGAAAGCTACAGACACCACTCAGCTCCTCCATGGCTTTCCGGACTCATAGATACAGCATTTACCTTTGGTTTCTAATTACATGTAATCGTTCAATAAAATCCTATATGGAAACACATATACTTACAAAAAAACTCAGTGTTTTGTACAAAGAAAACATCTTGAATAATTGATAAATCATTTTTCTTCTGGTTTTCAGTAAAGAAGATGGACCTAATCTCTACAGACAATTATTTTAACTGTATTTGAACCCATTTCTAGATACCTGCTTTACTGTTTCTCCTTCACCAGTGTTGTTCTTGGGCCTCCAGAAACCAAAAATCATGAGTGGAGTATAAGGTAAAGTCAGTACAGACCTCAGCCAAGTTTGATCTCAGTCTGCTACTAATAGACAACACCATTAGCGTGTGATTCTTAAGTGTGTAAACAATACTGCAAGTACCAAATGCCACACAAGTTTATAGATCAGCTCTGTATGTTGCACCATGATTGCTTGAGCTCAGAACCGAGTACAGAATCCATCTTTCTCCCACAGAGAGCTTTGGGAGGCCTGACCAAACAGGTTTGGAGCCAAGGGCAATTGTATTCTGCACTACCAAACAGAATATATTCCTATGTGTTTCCCAGCATGATCCCTTTAGAAAGGCCACAGATAGCTCACTTACCTTTGAAAAAGCAACTGGTTTGAGACCAGAAGCACAAATGGATTACGCATCTGACCTGCTTGGTATCCTTTACAAAAAAAGGGGTGCTTGCCTGGAGATTAGAAAGTATAAGGCAAGAAGGAGTCAGTAGCATGCAATTCAAAAATGAAAGAGTAGGGGAAACATCGTGTCAAATGACATGTTCAAATTGGAAGAAAATAGCAAAAAGACACACCTTTCCATATGTGAGCTGTCTGATTCTAGCAGAGCAAATGACAGTCAGAGTGTGACATGACATTGTAAAACATGCCTCAGTTGCTTTTTACTGGAGCTAGATGTATTGGCACTTAAATCCCATATCTATGTCATTGATACTACATTCAAAGAGACAGAAAGTTGGCTTCACCGTTTGCCTCCTGATAAACCAACATTATCAGCACTGAAAGCTCTTTAACAAAAATAAATGCTACTAAGAGTTTGGAACAAAATATAATGAGCTAATGATCTAAATAATGAAACTGCAAGGGAGTTTTAGGAAGGCAGATTGTAATTAGCCAACTGGAATTTAGCCAGGACACCACAGCTAACACCTCTGTGACCTTCAATCAACACTTCTTTAATATGCATGAAGTTGGGTTTCTTTGTCATCAATAAATGGAATGAAAATCCAAATGAAGCAGATTCTCTGTTGGTTGATTTTCATCATCACAGAGCTTCTGGAATGATGGAACTCATGGGGGAAAATGTTCTGAATACTTAGTCTGAAATGCTTAGCTAGCTAGCAGTCTGTCCCCCTTCTAACAGTTCTGATACTGACAGCTGTTGGGTGCACACAGACAATGTTTTCACACTCATAGGTGGGGTGTATAAGTAGCATGTTCACCCTAGATCTCTTCCTGCCAGAAACCAAACCAACCAAATTCCCACTGTAGTCAGCCAGATGGAAGAAGAATCTGCAGGACAACACATTGAATTCAATTTCACACTCCTACGAGGCCACCTTAGTTCATAGTATCCTTTCTGAATTTCACCCACCCACTTTATTAAGGCACAGAAGTGCCAGGTCAGATTGGTGCAATGGCTGCTTCTTCCGTTGTTCCCATTCAGATCAACATCCCCAGCACTGAAGAAAATCTAATCACAGGAAGGCCATGATTCACAGGCAGCCTTCCTTCAAATGAAGGAATCCCACTCCACACAAAGTAGCTGTATGGAATAAAACTTTGAACTAGCTAGCTCTGTTTAGGAGTGTTGATAGCAAGATTAATTATCCTTCTGTTGAGAGGCAGAAGCTGCCACAATGATGTGTCACCAGCACTTTCTGAGCAAGGATGTATTCATCACAAGTGACAAGACTGCAGAGAAGTGAAATTCTTGTTTAATATTTGTCTGTATGCTAAAGTCGTTTGAAAACAAAGTTCTCTAAAGCTGGATGAGAAGAAAAAAAAGAGAAGAAAAAAGAAAAGGAAGAAGAAAAATGCTTTAGCCAAAGTAAACAAAGGGAAGAAGTAAAGCAATTTAATTTTTTACTCATTTTACAGACCTTTTGAGATTTAATCTGCACAGCCATTAGGAATTTAAAGAGGACTGATGTTTAACTTGTTTGCCCATTTGACTCAAGACAAATCCATCTGACAACAACACAGCACTTTCTTTGTCTTCACCACCACTTAATTTAAAGGGGACATGTTTACTAACAGCTTAATCTGTTTAACACAAATAGTCTTTTACATTCTTTAATCCTGTCAAAATAAAATAAAAAAAAAAAAAAACACAAAACCTCCTCAAAAAAAACAAACAACCAGAACTCCAGAAACCATTTGGCCCCTTCCAAAGACCAAAGCCAGACTTTGAAGCAACCTGATATCAATAAAATATCTTAGTGGTACAAACACACTGCACTGAACAATTTAGCTCTTCTTTATATAAGCAGGAGAAAAAGATGCTATTGCTGAAGTTGAACGTAATACACTTCTTGTAACAAAACTGTCAATATGCAGAAATTCTATGGCAAATGCATGTACTTATTTCATATAAATGCATGCACAAAACTTTAGTTAGAATTAGAATATCAAAGAGCATAATAATTGCATCATGTCTCAGTGTCACACTATTAAGAAAAACTTTTCTCAGGAGAGCTCAATAATCTTTCTTCAATGTACATGCAGCCTTGAACTGCACATGGAATACATTTAACTGCATTTTTTTTTTCTCGCAGTATATCCTCTTCCATGACCATTACCGTCACTTGGTTTCTTTAATGCTAATAAGGATGGAAAATGTTCTACTCTGTAAAAGTGCTAACCACCTGATGGTCAGGTTTATTCTTTTCTAATGAAAGCCATTTCTCTTTCTGCTGTTGATATTATCCAGGGTCAAGAAAATGAGCAGAGAATCAATAGATTCCAGTAGTCTTTAGTCTGGAACTGTCTGCTGTATGGCCTTAAACATGAGATTTGGCTCCAGAGCAGCATAACGTGAGCATGCGCTTAATTCTAAGCTGTAGAACAATCATTTGTAATCAAGATCAGCTTTCGTGCCTCATTGTATTGGAAACTCACCTCTACTCTGTATTTCAATTCCCCCATCAGTAAAGTGCAGTTCTAAAAGTTGTTCTAGTGAAAAGGCATTCTAAGTACAAAGTATTATTCTTGTCACTTTCCCTCAGAACTTTGCACAGGTGGTACCAAAATATCCCATAGGGTGTCCAAGGTTAACTTCTATGTTTTGCAAGTTAAAAGGTGTAGTCCACAGGCTTCAGAGGCTTGCAGAGTACTGTCTGTAGGTTCACCAGCTGTGTTACCATCACCTGTTCTTGTATTTCAAAAAATCTAGTATATCTTTCCCCTTCTTTAAATAAGAAGGAGAAAAATACATGTCTGCAAAACATATTCAAGAATTAGTATTTTTAATAGAAAAGTCTACAAAAATTGTACACTTTTACTTCATATGTCGGCATTGCTTCAGGATTAGACAGTTATTAAAGATGTTTATCTTCAGATTCAAAAAGAAATGGATCTTAAAGACACCTCTGACAAAATACTCATAGTGAATACAATCACAACTAAACTCATTCATACAAAAGATAAGTGAATATTAGTCCCTGGTTAAACAAGGAGCTGGTAGAAGAAATGGGAACAAGCCAATACTAAGCATTTAGATAGGCCTTTTCATACAAGAATTTAAAATATTCTACAATGAAAACAACAAAAAGAAGCAGTAATTGATTCCTGAAACACATTCTTCTGTTACACATCAATCTTCCACAGAAAATATTGGTTCTAACATTTACTTTGTTCCACATATTTTCACCGCACCTCTGTACCAGATACTTTGAGTAAACTACAATTTTATATTGACACACGTGCTTTTGAATTCAGAAAAACATTGTAACTTCACTGTAGAGGCTTCTGTAAAACCCAGATATATTCAATCCTGCAAAATCAAGCGAATCGTTAATTGTAATTATAAAAATCATATTAAAATAATGGTATATTCAAGTTAATGATGCAATAAAAATCTATACGGCAGTCTTTTTTATTCTAATAGCTATACTATTTTTAAAGCAGACCATGGCCATAGAGTCTGTTATATTTTCAGAGGTTTATCTGAAAATTTGCCCCTTAAGAGAGATGATGAGTTTTTTTGGAGGGAGGTTTTCAAGTTATTTCATGTTAGTATAGCATCTGAAGGAAAGAAGACATCATCCTGTGTTTCGGTATCTTCAGAATAATAAATAGGACTAGTAATATTTTCATTAGTATTCTGTTAAATGATTGATGAAAATATCCATCCTGGTTTCAGAAACCTTACAGTTTTGATCAAGCAAAACATCTTTCCCCGATATAATCTATGCTGCCCTATGACATTTGTGACAGCAAGACTGGGGAACCCATGTGACAGTATGTGCAAGGAGTGCACCCCAATTTTACAGACCTATTTTGAAACCCTCAATGGGATATATTTGAAAGCAGGAAGATAGTAACTGAGAGACTGCCTTTTCCTTCAGTTGCAAAGGCACACACAGAGAGTAATTAAATTGCAATTAACTTCTAACCACCTTGTCTCTCAACAAAGTGATCCTCTTCTGGGGGAAAGGAGAAAGTAAATGGGATTTGGAGGTGTGGTGTACTTCCCTCCCTGCTTTCCTAGAGCCGAGGAATGCCTACTCCAGCTGGAAAAACATAAACAACTCCAATCACAGAAGTTGGGTATTTTGCTCAGTTACTTGATGCCAGATATCTGATAAAGCAGGCACTCACTAAGCCCCCACGTAACTCGTGTTCTTGGAATAAGACAAGAGTATGCACAGGCAGTTAGGGAAGACAGACTTAAACTAGCCTTACTTTGCAGGAGCTTGCAATCTCAGACTATGCAAGTGGTGGCATTTAAATCTTCTGCCTGATCTTTCTTCGCGTGTTCATATATATAAACTGCAAAAGCATTGGGCATCCTCCTTTCAAGAAAAATTTCTCGGAGTCAACCTCAGTGAAGGAAAATAGACATGGTTAACTTCAAGAATTAAACAGTAACTAATCATTCCAAGGGCATTGAGCAACTGAGCATTTCCCAAACATGATCTCTCCCGGTGGTAGTGAAGTGCTGGATATCACACTGAGAAATGGGACAACTTGAAGAGGAGATATATACTTTATAGTGTTTTAAATTATATTGATCACTTCTGCAAAGCAGGCATAAGGGTATGTCATAGTATTAAACATAGGTGAAATAAAACATCTTTTTACTACAAATTTTCTGGTTCAAGAATCTTCAGTGTCTATGTTATCCTCTAATGTCTTGCTGTTACTTAAAAAGAGCTGACAATGGGCAGGTCTCTGCACTTCAGGGAGTGTTACCGTAATGAAAATTCCTCTTACAACCAAGATGCCTCAAATCCCTGATACATTTCGCTGTGTATTGCTTCCATTTCTTCTGAAATGGCACACCCTCGAGATGACCAGTAAATCTACTGTGGGAGTGAATAAAGATGGTTCTATGAAAATATCACCACTTCTTCAATTGTTACGGTGCTTTTAAGTTTTACTGATGATTTTGGTTGCCTCTTGGCTTTATATTCTTTCTTCATTTAACATTGAGAGTAAATATGGACATTTTATGGATCAAAGACTAAGTTACTCTCTAATATGCCCTTGTCAAAGAAAAAAAATATTCTCAAGCCTTGTGATATATAATAGAGAATTAGGCATGTGGAGGGATAGTACGGGTTGAAATGTAAAAGTTTCCAGTTTCAGTGTGTACCATCTTGTGTCAAAATACGTGTCATATTCAAAATATCCTCACAAAAGGTGTCTTACAAATTATTCCTATTGTTAAGAAGCTTCCCATTGCTCTCAAGACTATTCCCAATGCAGTCAGAAAGCAAATCAGAATCAAGAGAATACTGATACCAATAAGAGAAAAGAATATTCTTATATTCATACCTATTGCATCAGAACCAGGTATCACCTACACGGTAAATGCTGTATTTTTAATTTACAACATCTGACCTGAGCATCACACTACAATCAAGAAATTTAAGATAGATTAGAACACAGGCTCATCAACAAAACCCAATAAGAAGTCAACAATGCAGCTCATCGTTATTCCACAGCCAGGTTGGATGGGGCCTTGAGCATCCTGGCGTAGTGGGAGGTGTCCCTGTCCATGGTGAAGTGGGGTGTGGGGAACTAGGTGGTCTTTAATGTCCCTTCCAACCCAAGCCATTCTGTGACTCTATGACTCTATGATTATTATAGAAAAAAAAATAAACCAAAATTACTCCTCCTTGCACGCTTCTTTTTGCTGAAGCAGTTTGTCAGGACCTAGGAGGGATACTTGCAAATGCAGTGAACAAAGGCAGTAAAACTGGATGACAAAGATAATAACAAACTTTGAGATATCAGGACTCTTAATTAGATATTCCCTGTGGACTCAAGTCTACAAACCAAGAACAAGAGAAGCTGAGCCTTTCATCTTCGGGTGATTTTGCCTCTAAAGGAACACTTTGTTGAGGGTGCTGCTTGTAGGAGAACATTTTAGTTAATTATGATCATTGTAAATGCTTATTAATACTGGAAGCAACATCTACAGTCACATGTTTATTGAAGATTATGCCAAGGGATCCAGAATAAAGTATGGAATCCTACAAGTTTATAAATAATTAAACTTTTAATATGTTTAAACATAAAAATAATAAATTTTAATTAAATCATAAATAATAGGTTTTAATACATTTAACACACAAATTACTTTCATATAGCATTGATTCATGGCAGGTCAATTGCAGGAAAACTTGAGAAGGTATTGCAGGAAAACCTGAGAAGGTATTGCAGGAAATGTAAATTATTCATATGGATTCCTGGTCTGAATATAAAAAAGCAGAAGAGGTCCTGTAGGATCTAGTTGGGCAGATTTTTCCTTTAATATCTCATCTTTTTTTCAGGTGAGGAGTTAATGCAATTTTGATACAACTGCATAAATGTGGCACAACTAATCATTCTAACTATGATTTTGGTTGCCATTTCTACCCTCTCTGCTCTCTTTCTCCAATCACTTTCTTGTCTTGTGATGTACCAAAAGGGTTCAATCTTACCTTACTCTCGACAACTCATGGCTAAGTAGAGAACAACTGAAGAGTTCATTGACAAAAGTGCTAAGAAGTGCAAAAATTGCAACAATTACAGCCTACATTAGCATCTCTTATGTTTAAAAATCACATTACCTTGTAGGAGAGGAGAGAATTTTAGTAGGTTATAATAGCGACAAAAAAAGAATGATTGGTAAAATAGGAAAGTAAAATTTAGAGTGCTATAATACAGAAGGCATTTCTTACTCAAATGTGTATAGTATAACAACCCTCAACAGCTTACATTAGCAACCAGCTAAATCCAACCATCTGATTAAGCTTGATTATGTCGCTCAAAGTTTAGGGTCAAATAATATGGTAAATATCAGAGGTGATCAGGAGATGGAAACAGAATAAAAGACAAAAACAGTGAGATGTTAGGTAGGAGAAGTAGAAGGTCCATGGATTTATGAGACTAAGACAACAGATGCATGCTGTAAAGAGACACAGATGTAAGGGATATGAAAGCCTAATACACCACTGGCCTGATTCTCATTTGCATTATGGACCCACTATTTAAAGGGGATTGGGGAAACAAAAACAAAACAAAAACAAACCTAAAAAAAAACCCAAAAAACCCCACAAGAAGTTTCAAGAGTTTTTAAATAAAACATACAGTAAAACCATAAACCCACAGGAGTTATTGGCATGACCTCATCTGCTTCAGTGCCAACTAGAATTCTAATCTTATTCTTCAATAAAAATTAAAATATTTAACACTAGAGCTCATTAAATAGAAAAAAAAAGAAGTGTTCATATCCCAAAATCCATTCTTATTAACTAGATGTCTAATCTCTTTATTCATCATTCATGCACATTCATCTGAACTCTTTGTCATTTACATGAATGAAGACTATTTCAGACTCATACTTGATGTGAACACCTTGTGATGTGCATCGACAGCTCTATGTATTCTATTCTGAAAGCAAAACCAATATCATGTGTGCTAGGTAACCAGTCCCAAAGTACGCAGTGAAAAGCACAGACACAGCAGGGAAATAGCCCAGAAGCAGCCAAAATGAAACTAAATTGCCATGAATGACTTGGTGAATATTAATGACAAAGAAACACATTAGGAGAAATTCGAATAAATCTGCTAAAGTATTGATAAAGGGAAAAAAATAAATTGATTTAATATAATAAGTATCTTGCTGGGAAGGTTTAGTTTGGATTTTAGCTTGGGCTGGTTGAACCTGGAGTGATTTAAAATTGCATACAGACAATTGCAGTGGTTTTGTCACAGGAATAGTTGTATTCCTAAGTTGTTTTTAAATATTAAATCCAAGTGAAAGAATAAGCATGTCACTTAATTGAAAATACTAGAAAGCTAACAAATGGTACAAACGGTACAAAAAGAACAGAAGGCCTCTTTCTATTCTTGTTTGTCTCTTGCAGTGGTAAAATTGAATGCCAGATGTGCTGCTACACAAGTCAGTAAGTAGAAGTGTGCTACACTCACACTACCCTGACCAAGCCTCTCTTAAAAGAAGGGAAATGGAAAACTGTTTTGATCCCAACTTCCTCACATGACTCACTGTCAACTGAGTATCAGCTGCTAATGAAAGGTTCCTTCAGCCTGCCTTGTGCTTCACTCTGACTCAGTGTCATGACTGCTTTCACCTGCTCCCGGCAGGATAATCATATGGAAGATGATCAGACATATCTGAACCACTACAAGAGTAACAAGTGATGGAGACAAATGCTGTCAGCTCGGAAGAGATCTTCACATGCTACTTGTTCATAACTTGTCACCTTTGGATCACAGCATCTCTGTGTGTACCTTTCTTTTTTTATTATGACAACACTGCAGTCCAGTAGCATTCATTCCTGAGAACTCGATGAAAATATGTGATGATGTTTTGAAATATAAGAAGAAGCTGCTTATCTTTGGAAAGATGTTTTCTTTGATGCCAGTGTAAAAATGTGTGGAATCCATCTAAACTCAATTAAGGAATATTTGTAGTATCACTTAACCTTTTACAAATGCTTCCTGGGCAATTGTAAACAGAGCTGACATTTTCTTTGAACAGAAGAAAAAAAGAGGAGCAGGGAGATACATATTAAAACATAATTCTTGTGGGAATACAGTCTGGGAAATTTCTTGTCGGAAGAGAAAAGATTTAGAGCCGCCAACAAATTAACACATTATGTAACATCACATCATTGCTTAAGGGTTAAATATAGGATACTATTCATTACCCAGTTCAAATCCATCTGAAGGTACTAAACAGATTACAAAGATATCAAAACATATTGCTGCATTTTATTTAAGAATGCTGCTACCTAGAAACACCATCCATAGTTCACTTGTTCTACAGAGCATTAAAATGGAGTTTCAATGTAAAACAGTTCTTTTCCCACTTCCCAATGAAACCATAACAAAGCTTTCTCTCACTCTTGGAGTCTTAGTGTTGGATACTCAAGAAAATTTACTATGTTTTTCAGAGGTGGCTTCCAATGAGTTAATTCATTTAAGAGTTTCATTAGGAACAGAGTGGCAAGGATCTGAGAAGAAACAGACTGTTCACACACCTTTGGGATCACCAAGTCTGAAAGAACACAGACCTTGTCACTTCTAAGCTAACCACTCCAATCTAAATTCACAAGATGCTGCAAGGCGTTAATATTATTATCTTATTTGAGTATTTTATGCCTCTAAAGTCATTAAAAAAATCTCCTGTCCTTTCTAATTATTTAAATCAATATCTCTAGGAAATACACTAGTGGTCATACTTCAGCTTCTAATATCTCATGGTCTAGATTCTTGCAGCTCAAACTCCATCCAAATCCTAACTCTTGTTGCCTTTAGGCTTTCAAGGATTGTCAAGCAACAGAAAGCATCAAGTAAGTGGTGATTAAGCTAAGTGAATCACAGATCTTCATGTGTAGAACCAGACCACGTCTCTGGAGGGTTGCTGTTTTTAACACACAGACTTGGAGGAAGAGGGGAGGGGTAGTGTAGTATAGCATAACACATATCATTTTTTGACCCTGCCTATGCCAATAGTATTTATTCAGCTGAGACTGAGCAACAGGCATCAATCTCCTGGAAAGTAATTCTCAAGGGATTCTCCAAGTATTAAATATAATGGTAGCAGAACCTGAATTATTTTGTTTTTTAAATGCAGTAGAACAAGTAAACATGGACATCAAGAGTCCATGCTTCTGAACTTCAAACTTCAGCTATATCTTTCACTTATGTGAATGGTATGAATGTGACCTCAACAAGCTCTTTAATGAGTGATAGGTGGTAACTACAGACAGAAACATTGAAATATAAGAAAATTCTTTGACTGTTCAGCCAGTACTAGGATGATGTCTAAGATGATAAATGAGGAATTAAGCTGCAACCTGATAACATCAGCATTATTAAATACTATTTACAATGACAAAGTGTCAACTGTCCTTGATTAACATTCAAGAATAGTGATGGAATTGCTAGTGTACTGTGGACAATATTCTACACCACACTCTTCCACATTACAGAAACATAGTCAGTAATGAAATTAGTGGAATTTATACTGGCAGACACCTACACAAATTTTATGTGCATTGGTACAGTACCTACACCACTGTCACTGCCACGCACAAGGCCATACATGAGCTACATGAGTTATCTCAAATACTCATGCTAAATACCCAAGTATTTGCCAGACTTCCTGGGAGGTATTTACAACCCATACTCCCGGGACAATTTTCTTAGTGCAGGCCATTATCTAATTCTCATACAAAGGACACAAACTGTTGACCAAAGGCTATTGTGTCCTGAGATAAATGATTCAATGAGATAAATGACTTCCTGGAATTCCCAGGATAAATGCATTGGGAGATAAAACAATATATAATGAACTCAGGTGGCCTTTAGACTAAGTCTAAGCTTCCATAAGCAGGAGAAACTTCAATTTCCTACACTGTTTATTGGATATATATATTGGTAGTTCCAAATCAGTCTACCTTTAGCTTTAAGGAAACAGCTGATAAATGGGGTCTGGAATTTTAAGTCTCATTTCTTTACAAAGCTTTATTGCAAAATGAGGAACAATCACACTACCACATGCTGAGTATATATAGGCAAGGAATCTTCTTTTGACTGGTTCCTCCAGCAAGAGGCTGGCAAGGTAACTAGTAAACACACTAAACCACACAAAGAAAAACCTTACACATTTTTTTCCAATTTGCTTTTCCAAACAGTTTTTCCCCTTTGCTTTGTTTTGTTTACAAAGTGTTTATTCATAAACACTTATTAAAATGTGAGCACCCACTTCTGCATTTTTGCCAGTTCACACTGTAAATGTTCTGCCCTCTGAATGCCCAGGCCTTTTGATTTTGTCATGTTATCTGAGACTCAGACTGGAAAAAATCTACCCGCCTGCAGATTTTGGATCATCACAGCTAAAATATTCTATGTCATTTTGGCATTGAAGTCAAAATCCAGGTGCACTGATACCTAATAAATACTTCACTATTATACTTTACAGTTTGTATGTCATCCTGGCAAAATATATTACATTGCGTTTATAATGTAATGTAGGAACAAACAGATTCCTTCCATGTGAAGCTCTGACTTCTAATTATAAACCCTATCTATGTGGTAGATCAACAAATAGATTTCTCTGCTTTCTCTTCTTTCCTTCTTCCAGTTCCTTCATCCATGTAATTTTTTCTTCCTATAATGTCTTCTTTTCCCATCTTTCTAAAATGCTCTATAGTCTATGTGTATCTGACAGACATTGATATTAAACATGTATAATTTGTCTGAGATTTCAGAAGGTCTTTTTTTACCCTAACCTAAAAGTTAAACATCCCCAGCACTGGGAAGGAGCTTTTTATTGGACAGGAAGAGTATCAAAGGGAAAAGACCCTTGTGAATGTGAGAAGTGTAGGACAAAGGGAAGTGATTAGCAGGTTGCCGTAAGGATGAATACAAGGACAGTTTCTGGTCACATTGGGTATAACGTAAAATAAGAATGCACAGAGAGGTAGAAAAGTTTAGCAATAATTAAAATAAGGGAAAGGATGGAGTTGTATTAAGCTTGCCAATAATCTTGCAAGTGTTCTAAACAAACTACAAAAACATATGGGGAAAATTGTTGGCCTCCTTATTGCGGTCTGTAGAAATGTAGGTTAAAGAGACTTTTACAACAGTAAGAAATAATAATAAAAAAAAAAATCTATGCTACAGGACTTTTCCAGAAAGATCTTCCTGATGAGTAATTACAGTTTTATCCACTTAGTCCCTCCTGACCACTTATGTTTCGGCACTCAGCAACACCTAAAGAGAATCATAACAGTAGTAAAAACATACGCACATCCTAGTATTTACATACATCTTCATCTTCACTTAAGCTTCTTAATGGGCATGAGAAAAATAGTCTAATGGCTTTGGTATACAAAAGCAAATTACAAGACAACATTGCCTTCATTGGTGCAGTGTCCAGTCTTTTAGTCATAAAAAGTTTCATGAGCCTTACAAACAAAAAGTTGCCACATATCTGAAAATATATTGCAATACATAATACTTCCTCTTAGAATTACTAATTTAAAAATGGTTTGAGAAGCTGAGGTTTCATTGAGGGGCTTTGAGTACAGAAAGACATACACAGTATTTGAATCATAACATTTTTTGGGAAGCCTACAAACTTCGGTTGGGTCATCTCCAGAGATATAATACTTAATAAACTGCCACAGCCTACCATTGAAAGCTCCTAGAAAAGACTATGAAAGCAATATACCTCAGCCACTGGCCTCCCTAACTCATTCTCATTGCAGGTAACCTGTTGTGATGCCATAGGGTCAAATCTGGAAGTAACTCTTACCTACACTCAGATGTTTATTTTAAATGAACAGGCTCGCTTGCAGGCTGGAAGCACATGCTCAAGCATTTTCTCAGATAGGGTCCTGAGTGACAATGCACTCATTACACAGATGTCAGTTTTCAGCAAATTAAAAGCACTGGTCAGGCCTTAAATAACAAAGAGCTTTAGCATAATCAAATCTGACCACTCGCTCTTCCACAATTCAAATATGTTTACAGACTTGATTTGAACTGCTTTGTTTTCTGCACAAATGGCGATGAGCTTGGTCACTGATTATGTTTTAGTCATCGGTTCAGGATGAACAATGTAATGGGGTAAAAGTAAGAGATTTGCTAGGAAAACTCCTAAGGTTCAATTCTTTCACTTCAAGTTTTTCTGCAGCTGTTGTGTTCTAGTACAGATCACCACTTTAAATCCTCTTCCAAATCACTAAATATAAGCAAATAAACTAGAAGCCAAACCTTTTCCTCTAGCACTAGGTTTAAGGAGAGTATTATATCACTTTTCCTAAAGACCTATTTAAATGCAGAAACTCCTAATTTCTGTACTCGAAAGCTATGTCACTGTAATAATAGCCTTAACAATAATGTCCTTATTTCCTAGTAGCTGGAAAAAAAGACCACCTTCTAGAGACCAATAAGCAAAAATGATACTAACTTGACCAACAAGAAAATTCTGTTACTGGAAATACTAAGAATACAAATGTGAAAATAAGCAATAAGTACAATTTCCAATTAAATACTTTTGTAAGAGAAGTGCACTGTCAGTGTCAAGCAAAAAAACATGGGTAGTCTTTAATTTTGAAAACCAGAATTTTTTTGTATTACTACAAGCATTTTTGGGGAACCCATCACCTTACACCTGCTCAAACAATACAGAAGTCATCTTCAGATTTCAAGCTGCTATTTAAAAAAAAAATCCAAAGATAAAAAAAGCTTTTGATGATACCAGAGAAAACCAAATTTGCAAGTGGAGCAGAAATAGTAAAAATTGGAGTAAATCAAAATACATATTTCTAAGGGAGTTAGGAGGTACTACAAAAGTAATGAACAGAACACTCTGAACATCGGAAGATTATAATTTACATTGCTCTTAAATGAGGCTGTCTCAGACTTCCTATTAGAAGAACATCTTTCCAGGAGTCCACAGCTTCCTTAAACTGTAATGGCGTGGGCTGAAATTTTTGAAAATAGCTATGACTAAGGCTGAAGTTTTCGGCAAAGGTTGACCTAAAACAATCCTGCTTTTCCTCAGGGTTGAGAGGATGAATACATTGTTTCCCCCATTCCCTCCCCTCCCTTGCTTTTTTAAACAAAAAAACACCTTTTACAGCTGCTTGGTGGAGACTCTACAGCTCTCTCCATGACTCAGATCAGGGTTTGGAAACATGGCATAGCAGTTGCCATAGCATCAATAATGTGATGTTCTTGTGAAAATGTCCACAAATTCAGCCAAGTCATGAGCTTTGAAAAATCTGCCCACGCAGACTGGAAATTTTGGCTGTATAGCAGACAATAAGAACCATGCTCCACTCACTTAACCTCTTGGGCCAGTTGGACAGCGCTTGTCTTGTCCTGTAGAATTTCAGGTCCATCCCCAGCAGAGCTTTCCAAGTCTTTCTGCCTGTGTAGAGGCACCAGCCTCACTACCTAGGAGTGAAAGCAGTAAATTTTCCCCCTCCTGTGCTTTTTATTGCCTCTGTCTGTTATCCTTCCTCTCAGAAAGGAATATTGCAAACTATCACAGTAGAATCAGGATCAAGTAGAAAAGTTTGGGGAATAAAGCAGCTCAATTACAAAGCACGCAGCAGAAACTGGGCCTCATAACAAACAGCAAATAGCAGCTGACTGTCCAATGTGTCCAAGGATTTTAGTCTTGCCACTCTCTAAGACAGTCAATGTATTTCTAAGTGCAACTTTACAACCACCTTTCCAATAATTTTGAATTTTCCAATAATTTTATTTAAATTGGAGGGGGAAGAAAAGCAACCCAATGCTCAGGAGTCCCTCCATAACTTTCCTTCAGAACCTCACTAGTTTGTGACTCTTAGATGTTCACCGACACAAAGCCATTTCATTCAGAATATCAGGAGGTCAACAGTCTGGGACTACCACATCTGTGCAGATGAAATTGCCGTCTTTAAGATCCTCTCTCAATTACAGCAGGAGCTGAAAGATAGGCAGTGCACAAGGAAAGGCAAAAACGTGGTCTTATGGTTAAAAAATGTTGTCCTCAAGTATTGGACTCTGATCAGTTTTGACCACAGCCTATATGATGCTGAAAATATCACCCTGATCTTTTCATTCCTGACTGTCTGGCTTTTACTTTCTGAAAATCAAGATTTTCTGAGATCACAGAATCTGATTAATAAGAGGGCTGAGAGTTCAGGACTGCAGGAGGAGTCAGCTACGCATTTGTTTTCACTACAAGAAGTGCAAAGTATTCCGTAATATATCAGGTGTAAGGCATCTCAAGTTGCATTGGTAAAATTAGTGATCTCTCTTACCTTGCATTTCATCTTTTTTTGTCTCTTTGTGTTAAATAGTGAAAATAAGTTAAACAGTGATTAATCAAAGGACTAATAAACTACCCTCTTATGGCAGCACTATAGAAAGGTACTTGAGGAAGTCGATAATCACGCATTTAATGCTGGACAGAATGGTGTGCAGCAAATAACTCGGTGGTATACACTGAGCAATTCAGATAAAAAGAAACATTTCATAAAGCTCCTATTCAGCAGTGTCTATTGTATACGTTAAAGGCGTAGACGTTTCAGAGAAAAATGTAGCTTTGCAATCATGTAATTTAATATCCCTGTCAGGATGTGGATGAACAATTAGAAAAATTGCCAGAATTAAGATTGCCTATGTATTTTCTGTTTTCCCTAGACTTGACTTTACAACCTAAACACTCTTGTAGCAAAGCGTATGATACACTGGTTTACCAAAAAACATTTGCCACCATTGAATATTTTCATGTCAGGCATTTGTAAAGACCTTTTTTTTATTAGAAGTCCTACTAATATTTTAAAAAAAGTCACTGAACTTTATTTTTAAAACTAATAATTCATTATACATTTCCAGTAACATGAAATATTGACCCTATCTTTTAAAATACAAGAAAATGCAATCATTTATCACTTAAGGATATAAGACCACATTTAGTGACCCATTTGGGAGGGTATTGGGGTAGAGGCCAGGAATCTGAAACTATCCACTTTAAAATGTCTCCCTTTTTTAACTTGGATCAACTAAGGAAATGGTTTGCCATTAAATTATGGCTCTCCCACACACCATTTAAATACACACTTGACTCCCATTGAAATGGTCAGTTCAACTTAAATTAGATTGAACTGCGCATAAACAAAAGGCTACTGAAGAGCACAAAACTCCCATAGCACCCTCTGCTGATAAAGAGGGAATGGGATTAACATTCATACAGAGCAACTCCACAGAACAGGCAAAGTAACAGAGAAAAGTGAAAATGGGTTTTCATTGCAGTTCAGAATTTAAGCTGCTGCTTTATAAAGGGACCCTTTCAAGACATTTACACTCAAAGGCCCAATCCTGTAGTCCTCACTCTGGCAAAATTCCAGCTGAAGTCAATGGGAATATTGCCTGTGTAAGGACTATTCAAAATTAGTCAAACTGTCTGAATATCATTCAATCAGCTCTAATCACTGCATTGAGAATAAAGGTCGTAATTTTGGCATTTTTTGTCACTTTAAATTCTTCAACAAATACTTGCATTATTCTCTGTAAATCATCTTGCCAAGCAGTATTTGTCAAATAATTGGACAATTTTTTTCCATCAACCATTGAATAAATTATGAATAACAAGCACTGATTTAATCATGTGACTCCCATCAGTCAATTCTTAAGTTTCCTATGAAGGGTTTAACTGGGGGGTTTATTGGTGGTTTAAACACCAGAGAAAAGCTCATTCAACCTGAACTACTCGGCTATCTTTCTGCCAGTATTGACAGTGTAAAGGCTAAACCTAAATAGTGATATACGTTTTTAATTGTATGGACTACAATAAGCATTAGCTTGCTTTTTTTTATTTCTTTTGACAGAATGTTTGATTTTATTCATTCTTCCAAATATATTTCCAATTTTTTTTTAAGGAAAAAAATACCCAAAGCTCTATTTTGGAAATATGATGTATGTAAAGAGATTTAATAACATTTGTTAGATTAACAGGTATACTTAAAAAAACCCCATTTATTTTCTTTCAGGTACATAAGCCTCACACAGGCACAATAGCTACAACACTACCACACAACTCTTGTGTCTCCTGCTCCGCAAATCTTTTATGAGTTCTTCCATCTTTGACATAAACTACAATTAGAAATTTCAGGATCATTAGGAAATTTTAAAGGGAGGATGAAGATGCAGATTTGCATTTAAATAAGCATTTAATAGGTATTTAAAAGTTCTATTAAAAATCAATAAGGAGAAAAATTATTTTAAAATTAGAAATGCCAGGGCATCAGAATGCACCAATAATCCAGTGAAAAGTCTCTAAAATAGTAAGTAAATTCTGGTTTAGAAGAAGAAACAATCCCTTTAAAAGTTCTATTATTGTGCAATACAGTTTCAAAAGAAAAATCTTTGTTTATCTGTACTTGTGTAGCAGCCACAGTCACTGTTACTAGAAACAAATCATTTTGGATGCTAATGATCTCATCTGAAATTATTCTTTAGTAACAACTATCCCCCCATAACGGCTTATAGCGTGTCACACTGGATACACACATGAGACAATGATAGACACAAATGATGCAAAGCAAATGCATAGTCAGAGCCTAAGGAATCCCTCTCCTCCTCTCTGAGATGAGCACATTGACTCTTTGATTGACTTTTCACACAGGTCAAAACAAACAAAAAAATAATAATAATCACGCAAAAAGGCAAGGGAAAAATGAAAAGATGAGAAAGAAATTTTGAAATGAGAATTTATAAAGCAACGGTGATCAGTAAAAGAGACTGAAATCTTACAGGGTGAAAACAAATTCTAGAAAGAATTCCTACTTTATGCAGTAGCTTACCCTACAGAAGCAATGCAGATTCCCTCTCTCTCTCTCTCTCCTCCATGTGGATATATGTACATGCATGTTTTCTTTTATTCTTGTATCTTATTAATTCTCATTAACTTTGTATTTTCCTCTCATTAATCCACCTTTCACTTCAGGTAGTATCAGGAAGTGCAATTAGCTGCATCAAGCACATCTTCATTATTCAAATTATTTAGCTGGTAACTATGTTTATAATTAAGTGGTTTAACACCACTCCATTACATCAGTTACACAGTTGCTTACAACCTTGCCAAATTTTAATTGTTTTCTATGCCAGGTCTATCTCTCAGAAAGAAAATTTTATGGAAAATTTCTGTAAAAACTCTTCTGTCTACATTCAAAAACTTGTGTCTTTCACTGATATTCTTGATGTGGCAATTGCAGAAAAGAGATAAACTTTGGCCATGTCCTTCTCCATATGCTCAAGGGAGTCTTGTCAGACTTGGCAAATTCAAAACCTCTGTCTACCACTAACACGTTCCATGCTCCCAGCACTCTGGAAAATAAAACTACATTGGCATTACTTTCACCCCAGCAGCTGACTGATTTCTATCCCTGTTTACAGGACTTTATCTACAGCCAGGGACTACCAGTGTGAGAAGTACAGGGACTGAGATCAGAAAAGCACTGGATTTTAGTCTTACACTGCAGTCTACGATCTGTGGGTGCATATCTGGGTGATACCAACCCTGGCAGTTTAACAACACAGCCAAGTCAGCCTTAAGCTCAGCGTGGGCCAATTCCTTAAGTATTAAGTCAGTTTTCCAGAAAGATTTCACAGCTCCCGCTGAGTTGAGTGTTGCAGAGGACTAGATGCAGGAAGTGATTTCCCGAACTCAAAGATAATTTGGGATGAGGACAGACAAACAGGTACATCTTAACAGCAATGTGGGCATTTGAGCTGCCTCCTGTGTTCCCTCTGTTCCGCTTTTCTCTCTCTGGTGCCCAGGCAGAAAAGCTGAAAAAAACTGCCTAATTCCAATGGATTATTGAATAGGAACAGGGAGAAGGCAGGAGAAAGGGCTAGACTGGAGCAGGCTGAGATACAACACAAAAAAAATTTATTCTACAGCAAAAAAATAAGAAGCAACTTTGCATCAACTGTAAAAAGTGATCCTAAACAACACTCAGAACAAAGCATACCCTAAAGACACAAGTAGTGTCAATTTTGGCACTTCCCAACCTTCGCAGCCTTCCTTTTGTAATTATGTTGGTCTTTTACTGTAGGTCTCTGTTATAATCACCCTGAGTTTTCATATTAAAAAAGCATAGGGGTAGATTCTCTACTGGTGTAAATTGGCACCAGGCCATTTAGTGGAACCATGCCAATTCTCATCAGCTGCAAATCTGGATCATTCTTGTTAATTTACTTGTAAAGAAGCTCCCCACATGCCTCTAATCATTTCTATTTTCCCCCTTGACCCTTCCTATGTTTGAGTTTGGGTTTTTTATGTTAGAGATGTAGTGACAAGATGCTTTATTTTGCTTCGTCAGCAAATCAGGATGCCATTAGTGACCAATTCCAACCTCTTCTCCAAACACAGATTCACAACAGAGTGCAGCACAAAAAGCTCTGCAACAGTGCTGTCCCAGGCTGGTGTATCTCTGTGTTTCAGCATCCTACAGGAGGGGAAGCACATAGTGCAGCTGGCGCAGTGTCTCAGGTAATGAGTTCTGCTTATTGTACTGCATCGCAACAAGAGGCGGCACGTGCTTTGTCACAATGGTAATTCAAACACATCCATAATGACTCTTGAACATTCTACTGACTGATTTATTTTTCTGATGAAATATTTTGCTTTCCATCACCAAACTACCTTTTCACCATATTTTAATATTCCTGTCATCTTAATCATCAAGTTCCTTTTTTTATGATTATCTGCATTGCTTATTACTACCTAAAAACCTTATCTAGTACTTTTTGTGCAACTCACATCTTTTTGATAAAACTATGTATATACTTTGATTGCCAACCTTCTCATTAAGCTGTTGACATTGCTGGAGCACCAAGTTATACTGTCACAACAGTCACAGTTGTTTCTCCTTAGAAATGTACTCCAACCAGATTTTTTTATAGTTTTGTTTTGGCTTTATTTATCTTTAATGATTTTATCAATTAAGCCTTCTGACACCAAAAAAAGGTTCACCATACTGTTTTCTGGAATCGTTCTTGGAACAATTTTCCCCAAAACAGTTTGGTATGGAGCTGGTTACCTTCAGTTTTCCTCTGTTGTATCAGATTTTACTGATTAATTACCTCAGTTTTAATAGGAATTCAGTTAGCAGTTTTTTACCTCATTCAGATTCCTTGGATGAATGCCATATGTTCTAACTTTCACTGTCATTTAATTCCATGTGTTGCCACAAAGCCTGTATATACATCACGACTCTTGGCAGCACTTGTTTGTAAATGGCCAGCGCAAGGGCAAGTATTTCCTTATGATCTGATCTGTCAAAATTCTAGGCAACTAAAACACCTTGTTTCTACATGAGCTCCTTCTCCTTTCAATTTGTTCCCTTTGTGCCCTGGTGGCTCCTCACGCATTTCCAGCACATCATTACTATGGCTCTAATCATTCTTTAGATCTCCTCTAACTTTTTTGAGATTAATTACTCTTGTATTATATGGATGTGTCTTGAAATAATAATAGAAATCTATTAGTTAAAATACACACCAAAAGTTATGTTTGAAGTTTCAGATGTCTTACAAACCTTAGTTTTATAAGGTGTTTAGTTCATGTTGTAGTTTGACATGAGATTCAATGGCATCGTGTCATCTACCTCTACTCACATTCTCCTTAAATTCTCATTGGAGAAGAGAACTGTCTTTGCTTTGTGGTCTTTACAGTTATACCTGCCCTGTGCAGGGTAGTATTTAGCCCAGATAATCTCACATGGTCCCATTTACTCTCCATTTCTCTTGCTCTAAAAAACCCACATGGGAATTATAGAACCAACCTCTCACTTCCACATCCCAATCTGTCTTTCCTATGTGGTACACAGAAATTAATTATTATACCTTATTGATTTTTTTCATGAGCACCGTATTTCACAAGTGATAAATTATGCCTATATTGTCCTGATGACAGATATTACACTCTATACAGATTTTCCTTTAAGCTCCTTATATCAGTATTTGCACGTTTTATTATTTTATGGCTGTGTTCCTTTTTAAAGGTGTATTTCACCTTCGCTGCACCACAGCTGCAGTTGCTTACTGTATCTGCTATTCTTGGGTTTATTTTGCAAAGATGAAAGGTCTGAATAGCACAAATCAAATGAGACATTTGCATCTAAAAATATCAAAGGGGGAAAAGCAAAATTATGGGAAAAAAAGGTCTTTGTCTTGAATAATGGGGGTTTTGATGGATACACTTTTGTTCTATGAGAAAGTGTATGCTACTAAGCAAAAATAAATATTTTTGTTTTGTATAAGTTGTTGATGAAAGAAAGAACAGAACAAGAAATTGTTCAGGTACCTTAACTTTTTAACATTGAAGATTTATGTAATGCTCAGGATGGGAGTAAAAAATATGAAAATATTCCAGGCCTAGGCAAATGTCTCAAGAGTGGTCTGACAAATCTAATCTATTCATATTAGCAACAAAAATTGAGGGATGACTTGATGACATTGTTAATGTATCTCTTCAAGGAGAAAATACCAGTTAATAAAGAGCACTTCAGCCTAGAGGAGAAAAGCATAAAAAGAGCAAATGGCTAGAAGCTGATGCCAGAGAAATTCAAATGAGATGTAATAGAGCAACAGTCATGATGATTAACCACTTGAACAAACAACCTCCCCCAAGTTATGAAATTTTTAGTCGAAAACTGAATGACGTACTGAAAGATACAGTTTAAACAAATACTTTAAGTTCTAATCTTTACTATCTGCATGAAATTCTTTCCACCACCTCAGAGGTCAGATTGGATCATTAAATTATGCCCTTTAAACCTGAAAGTTTTAACACAAGGCAAGACAAAAATTTCAGAATCACACAACCACTCAGAATAATTGCTTGTTTGTTATAATTGTCTTTTTTTTCTTTTTTTTTTTTTTTTTGCTTTCTCTTAGAAGAGTATTTTGGTGAAATAGTCTTCTAACCCCCTGTGTTGTTACACAAAAGGTTAATTTCCCTACGGACAGACCAGGTAAAAAGCAGGTGAAAGTTACTTTTAAAAAACCATCCCTGTTTCGAACTGCATTTAACATAAAAAGAGAGAGAGAGAAAGAGACACAAATGCCAGCCCTGGAAGTATTGAAAGCAGGTTCTGAAAACCTCCGTGATGACAGTTAGAAGAAAGCAGCTTTTATGTGCTACCCAGCCGCCTCTGCAATGTCTTTTAAATGCAACTGTTTACCTAGAAAATATAAGCAAGGGCCAGAATCTAGACTAGAAGAGGCACCTTTTGATTGCAGACACTGAGCTGAATCCTTAACTAATAAATTGCTCCACACCTTTGTCTGAAACAAGAAAAGCAGATGTCTGCATTTTCTCACAAGAATGCACAAGCCTCCTCAAAAGCAATACGGTTTTCTTCATCTAAGTCTCAGTATTTGTTGACTTAAAGAGTTTGTATGAATGACAATGCACATCACTGGTTTGTTACTTCTGTCATCTGTGCTACTGAGTGTACCTTGACTCAGATCAAAGTTGAAAGCTTCTTAAAAGATACACAAACCACAATGTGACAAATAGCATGCTTTGTTTGACACAGCAAACAAGAAATTACTTTCATCAGCCCAGGAAAAGAATCCTGTGTTTTCAGTGCTAATTCTGAAGACCGCAGTGATGGAACCAGAGCTTTACTTCATCCTCAAGGAATGAGGACCTCTCCAAAGACAAACAGAGAGGAAGAAATCAGTGCATTAAACGCTGACAATGGTATGAGTACGAGGCTTGTACTCTACAGTACACATTTGTAGAAAACACACTCTTTATATAATTAAATGGATTTCCGACAATGTGGAAAATATCTCCATTAAGCAAATATTCTTCTAACCGGAAATTACTGATCAGAACATACACAGCAATTCACAGGCTCATCCAAAACTAAATACTCATACATCTACGGCTTTACACAACCCAGTGCCATACACAGTTAATATCAGGCATAAAAATGTTTCAAACCAGATGTTTTGGGTTTGTTCTTTCTAAAGTAATATTGCCTAAGTAATTTCCAATGCATTCTTATAAAATATTTGCAAGTTTTTACAAATGTAAAGCCCTTCAGATCTGTAAATCCTAGTGTGTGCAATTGCAAAAAAAAAAAAAAAAACTTTTCTATGACATACACTCGATAAAAATCAGTGGTCACGCGGGAAATCACATTTGGGTTGGAATCTAATTCTTACAAAAATGGAAGAATATAGATTTCCCCTTAAATTTAGCTTTTCCTCCCTAAGAGGGAAATAATATTTAATTAACAGAGCAAATTTTGAATTCAGCTATAAACCAGTGACAACCTTTTCACCAAGCTGGAAGGGCTTTGAAGGGACCTAATAACTCTGCTACCCTCACAGCTAAAACTATGCAGCTTTCCTACAGAATGGGAAGCAATTGCCTGGAAGTTAGCAGAACCAGAAACAGTAAACAAATAGCACCACAAGGCAAAATACACAGTGTGTGTGTGTATGAACAAATATATATCTAATATGTATGTGAACAAAGAGTAAATGAGGTAAAACATTTTCACACATCAGAGAGGAAAGCATAGACACTATGTTTTTTATGATTAAGGATGTCTGACTCAGTTCTCTTTAAAAAAAACATTATCTGGACAACTACAAAGCTCTGCAACAGTGTTCACTGCTGAGTCAAAGGCAAGGCTTGGGTGCAGATGTGCTCAAATCTGCCCTCCTCAGCTAGCAGAAGTATCTTGAGCTGGAATTCCTCGCTGAGGCATTCAGACTCAGATCTTATCATTTATGACAGCAGTTCCTTTGATTCTTAAAAGAGTTATTGGCTTGTACACTTTCAGCAGTCCTTATCTCCAGTGAAAAAAGAAAATCTGCATCTTAACACACGCAAAGGTCATTACCCACCGTATTCACTGTCCACACCCTAGAGCTTGATTTGAAGACAATGCAGCCTAACATCACTGTAACAACACTACAAAACAACCCTTCCAAGGATAAGGTTGCAAAAGGTTTATCTTGCAGAAGCTGTAGCACTCACCGTTTTTGCTGTTTACAACACAGGTTTTACATTTGTCAATATACATTTTTATAATATGTTGTTTTAAAACAACCATTCAAATGTTGATCACTTTGAAGTAACATCCACAAAAGTACTACGTGGCTTTCAAATATGTTAATATTTTTATTACGCTCTTCTAACATACCAAGAAATAAAAACGTATCACAGATGGCATTATGGCATGAAGACCCAGTCTCAGTCAAGCTCTGTACAAGAAACTTTACTTCAAACCTTTGCCCTAGCATTGCTGTTTCAGTGTCAAATTTATTCAACCTACATCATTTTATTATCTCTTCCTGAAACATTACTCTCCTGCTGTTGATGGCCACCTGCCTCTGCTCATTAGCACTATCATGCTTGGTTACCGCTCTACAAGAAAAAGAGGATTTGCTCTTCTGCTAGTGCATTTTACTCTAGAAGGCCAGAGGCTGTTGAATTTGTGTCTTAATCCTTAAAAAAAAAAAAAAAAAAGGCTTTAAAACTTACCATACTGAAGGTGTATCTCAGAAGAGCAACTTGATCTAGAGGAAGGTGTCCCTGCCCATGGCAGGGAGGTTGGAACTGGATGATCTTGAAGGTCTCTACCAATCCAAACCATACTGATTGCATGAGTGCTGCTAACCTAAGGGATAAAACTCTCATTTTTCCTAAATGTTATTGAAAAGAATTTTGCAAAACTCAACCATTATAGGTAGATCCATGATTTCAGCACTATTTAAACACAGTTTCAAAACTAGACACGTACATAAAAATAGTTATATCGTTAGTCCCTCACTAATCACCTTCAAAACAGGCAGTGTGTTCATTATGTCTTTGGACTGTTTAAGGCAACTTTTTGCATTTGAAGTGGAGGCTCTTGGTAAAAGTTGGCACTTAATAAGAACTGGCAGTTACTGAGCCCTGTTACTCTCCAGAGGACTGCAGTATGAATTTTAATTTCATCCTGACCATGTATCAGCTAAGGACAACACAGAAATTTTAGTTCAGAAGCAGTAGGAAGTACAGTAAAAGTGAAAACCAAAACAAAAGACAACTCTAATCTTCTATATCTTTCAAATAGGACCAAGCACCTTTGGGCTAAAAGCTGATTTTAATGAAAAACCTTAATTAAGTATACATGTGTATAGGATCACTTTAATGAGGTATGACAGAAATAGAAAGCGAACATTATTTTAAAAGAAGCTTATTAGCATTTTAAGAAACTCAGTTAAATATTCCTAAATAAAAAAAACAGAAGTAATGCAATTCGGAAAAAATACAGGAGTGCTGGACCAAGATAAAGCATAAAGTGAAACCAAAACAGATACAAGAAAGGTGTTTTTCACGATATTTGTATTCAAATTGATATATACTAGTGATTTTTCTACACATCAATGAATTTATTTTTGCAAATATTATGATATTTTGACTTCTCTTTACATTTTAGACAGCGGAAAGAATAAATTTTTCTACTGTGTTTCCTAATTAAAAGGTATTGTTAAAAATCTTTAGAGGTTTATACTGGTAAATATCTTTTTATGGTATTACTGAGTCAGGGTTTGTGTCAAGCTAACTTGCAAGTTCACTTTTTCAAAAAAAAAAAAAGGTTATTTTATCTTTTTAGTCCCATCGTTAGAAATGATCGGTGATTTAATGTCATTTTAAAGATAGCCACTTCAGTTGCTTTTTACATCTTCCCCTACAGTACACAGAGGTATTCCCATTTGCAGATTTGACTTTGAAGTAATTACTTATAATTACAGAGAAGACGTGCATCCAGTGGCTTAATCACTCCATTTATAAGCTGCTCGAAGGATTACTCACAGGACAGCCTCACTGCATTTCCTTGGAAAATGTCATTTCCACAAAAAAAAACGAATCTCTCAAATCAGTAGCAGCTGAGAAGGACTGTGGCAACTATTTAAACCTCAAAGATTAAAGAAATGGCACACCTGGACTTGAGGCAGCATCTGTACCTGTGCTCCACTTCAGAGATCCAGGGCCATCAAGTGAGAATAACCAGGCAAATGGCCAGAGGAAGCCTACACTTCAACTAGGAGCTACGAGTACTTTTGCATGGTTCTGGACCTTTAAGAAAGACATTAGTGGTTATTAAAAATGAGAGCACTGCTTTTGGCTTAGGAGGGAGTGCTCTGAAGCCTGAAAAGTCTTCTTCAAGCTGCCACTGTGCCGTAATCATGGTCTTACCGTGTCCTCCTGGGAAATCTGTTTTTTGCAATTGTCAAAGACAGGGCACTAGGTGACAAGGATCTTTGGTTTCGTCCATATGGATACTGCTCATCTGTTCTCTTCGTATAGAAATTACTTTGTAGTAATTTTGACTCTATAACAGAGTTGACAAAACCACAGATCACCCCAAGTGGCAGTGATGTACCTTCCCTTAACATTCAAAGCTACCAGCTCGTAACTTCAAATGAGCCACCCTAACTTTGCTAAATGCAGGGAGAAATGTAAACACTGAGCCATGCTTAGGAAGAAGTATAGTCATGAATACTGAAATTATTACCTTAAAGGTGTTACAATCCCAGAATCATTCAGACTGTAGAAGACAAAGATCATTGAGTCCAACTGTAAGCCTAACACTGCTAGCTCTACCACTGTACCTGTCCCTAAGTGCCACATCTATGTGTCTTTTAAATATCTCCACAGATGGTGACTCAACCACCTCCCTGGGATACCTTCTCCAGTGCTTGACAACACTTTTAATGAAAGAATTTTTATCTAATAGCAACTCTAAACCTCCCCTGGCACAACTTGAGGATGTTTCCTCTTTATTTGTCACTTGTTACTTGGGAGAAGAAACCAATACCCACCTCACTACAAGCTCCCTTCAGGTAGTTTTAAAGAGCAATAAGATCTCCCTTCAGCCTCCTTTTTTCCAGACTAAAACCTCAGTTCCCTCAGCTGCTCCTGATAAATCTTGTTCTCCAGCTCATTCATCAGCTTTCTCAACCTTCTCTGGACACAGTCTAGCAGCTCAATGTCTTTCTTGTATTGAGGGGTCCAAAAATGAACACAAGACTCGGGGTCCAGTCTCACCAGTGTCAAGTATAGGGGGGGAAACGCTTCCCTAATCCTGCTGGTCATTCAGTTTCTGATACAAAAATGTCTTACATATAGAACTACCCATGGCCCAGCAGGTCACAGATCAACAGCCAACTGATGCTGATGCAGCACAAACTGTGATTCCATGTTCATCACTAACCATTGAGGCTGCTGGAGCAATTGGCTAAAGACTGTCTATCCCTGTCACCGTCATCAGGTTATTCTGAGACACTGGAGAGCTGTGCTGCTGAAGGAAGTCTTTCCGTGTATGATCCTGCCTCTCATCACCTACCAGGTTAAGAACAGCTCTGGAGTTAAAAATATGCATTAAAAAATGAAAAATGCAGAGTAAAAAATAGATTTCAAGTCAAAATGCACATGAAAGGTTACCATTACTGCTCACTGCCAGCCCGCATCGCAACACAGACACAGGACCTAAGTTCTTGTCCATGTCTGTAGAGCCATATGACTCTTGCAAAACCAGATAAAGATTATATAATATCAATATAATGTCATTATTTTAATGAGATAAGATTTCACTGCTTTTAAAATAAAGCAGAAGGATGTGGAGAAATGAAGGGATAGATAGACAAGCCCATTACCTGTACAAAAATAATATATTCTTGTTTATATGGAGCATTCTGGAAGGCAAGGTTAGCCTTCGGGATTGTTTTTAATTATATTGAAGCAAACATGTGTTTGGGCATGCCAAACTTTCATAGTCCATAATGACTTTATTGAATTTAATAATTACAGGCTCAGTAATTAAAACTTTTAAATTACTGCTGATTTATTTAATATTAATGATAAAACAAAGATTTTATTTGACTTTTTATAAGCTAAAACTAAAATGTGTCAGAAACATCAATCTTAAATTTCAGATGATGGTAGTTGCATTTTATGCTTCAAGCATGGAAGTTGCATGTGTATAAAAGATTCTGACAAGTCAAAAATATCGGATAAGAGCAGAATTTCTTTGCATTTCATACAATATATAATTTTTAAATAATTTATGACAATAGTTGTTCAAGGTTGGGGACTGCTCCTCAAAACAAGAAATGATAGCAGTTTCTGCAGTTGTTTTACAGGATCATACCCTATGGTCAACAGCTCGAGGATCTTTCATTAGCAGATCCGTTTATGTCAAGGATAAGGAACACCAAGATGCTTTTTTTCAGGAAAAAGGAGCGCTCATTACAAAAACAATGAAAATGCAGAAAAGGAATAAGTTCTTGATCCCAGTCTTCCACAGCTAAAGATGGGTAAATCATTATAGTGTGATTTGTGAATTTTTGTTTTTATTTAAAATAAGCTATAACATGGAAGCTAACCTTTCTATTCAATAAGATAAGGTAATGCTAAACAGCATAATATCTTGTTTTATAAAGTGTCAAAATTTAGGCCAACAGGTAAACAACAGAATTGCCTTTAGTGTCTTTTCATTATCATAGAATCATAGAATCATAGAACAACCAGGTTGGAAGGGACCCATCGGATCTTCTAGTCCAACCATTCCTATCAAAATTTAATATGTTATCTGAAACATATTAAAAATATTATTCTTGTGAAGTGAAGAAACTAGTGCATCTTGATGAAGAATTATTCATTAAGAGGCAGGAAGTCTTATGCACTTATTTTAATAAATTTTGTATGTTGAGTGTCAGGACTTTCTTTAGGTCCTCAAGCAAACATGAGTGATTTTGATATTATATTTATTTATTTGGAGGAATATTTTCCTATTAAGATTTTTTAAGTTGATTTGAAACAGTTTATTTTATTCTTTATTCTGTTAAAAGGTATTTCCTAGTGCTGCATTAGCTGTATTCTTTGTTAATATATACCAACCTTTACTCTAAGTTAAAAAGATTTGGTTTTACAATGGTCCTGGGGCTAAACCCAGGAAGAATTAACACCTGTAGTTAAATACCTTTTTCAAATTTAGAAGCAAACATGCAACAAGATAAAAGTCACAGATGTGAGGGCTTGGAATGATGCCTGGTGAGAAAACTCACCTTTAAATAGTATTATAATAATACAGTTGTACAGCAGAAACAGACAATATTGCTTTAAAAAAAACAAAGTCAGGAAGCAACTGAAGAGACCAGGAGACTAAACATGGTTCCCTCGTATCAGTTTCAATCTTGTATTTCTAAGGAATTTTGGAGTGCTCCTGCTATGAACATCTTCGTGTCATCATATTTTTGGTTCTCTTGATTAAGCATTTCCTAAAGGACCTTCCAGTTCCACGATTTGAAGTTTTAGGCATAACACACTTTCATCTTTATTAATTTTTTATTTTTATTTATTCTTTTTCATAAAAACGCCCTTAGGCCTCACTGCAGATCACATTGCCTTTGCTACAGGAACTGTCACAGTAGTCCCAGTTGTAAAGAGAACCATGTAAATCAATGAGGCTCTGTACAAGCACAGGCATCTGTCTCCTGGAATCAGCTGCAGGTTAAGAGGGTAACTTAAGATAATACACAACAAGTGAGTGTAACAACTGGTGGGACAAAGGCAGTAAGAAAACGTGATTATTACTATGTTTACATGGTTATAATTCTAATGATGGGAGGTTTTTTTTTCTTTGTTTAGTTTTGAAGAGGAATTTGAAAGCAGAGAGAATAGTAGGGGGAGGAACAGAAGAGAGGTACTGAGGTTAACACAAATATAAATAATGAGTGCTTATGAAAGCTAAAGGTTGTGGAGAAAAAATGCAGCCCAAGTGTGAGCATGTTCTTTGCAGTTATAAGAAAGAACAACTATTTTCTCTTTAAATCACAACAGTGACTGAAATGTCCCATATGAATGCTTGTGTAAGTGATTTGAAAGGATGTGCTGAAAGATTTTTTAAAATTGCTGTTGTTTCTGGGTTTTCCTTGTTAGTATTTTCAAATGGAGTCTCATATTATTTTCAAATGCTTGTGTCAAGCCTTCTCTTCTTTATATGAACTGTGTGTTTTAAACCTTACAGTTGTGAGATGACTTTGAAAATATAATTTAATGCAACTTTTTCCTCTTGGGTTTGTGGTTAATTAAACAAAATCTTACAGGCCTCTATCACTAATTTTTTCTCAAACAGGACTTCAGTCTTAAAATCAAATTATAATAGTTTAATGATTAATGTATGCAATCACTTTGCTACTGTTCATTTTAGGATAAGTTACTCATTTGATTTTAAGTGGGTGTGTCAATAAGTGGGTTGGGCTTCTAAACTTCATGCACAAGGATGAAAACTCTTGGATATCTTGAGCTATGATAAAGACAGGCTTTCCTTGTTTGTATTTATTCAAAGTGGTACTTTCAGAATATCTTCATAGAGCCTTTTGCTTAACCCACATATTCCTTCTTGGGTGTCCTGTTGCCACTTTTCCTTCATCAACTATGTTGGATAAAATCTTTCCTTCTAAATACCTGTATAACCTGTCCCTCACAAATATCCCGTCCAATTGACACTATTTAGAAGTTAGGTTTTACCACCAGTCTCTTCCTATTTGGCAGCTTCAATCATCCATTTGTGTAAGATTTAAATAAGCATTTTTTAAATTTACCTTGGGGGTATAGAAAAGGCTTTCCACCTCATTGTCTTCCTTAAAACAGTCCCTGACCACAGCACTTGGAAGGAAATCAAGGGTGTGCTTTTTCTATGTTGTGATACTGTCTTTCATGCAGTGACCGGTTTGCTCTCCTGTTTGCTCTGTATGTATCCAGATGTTCTCATCTGGATGACCATCATTTGTGTATATTGGACTATCAAACTGGGATCTTGTTTCCTTATTCATTCCCTCATACTCTTATGTATTACGGTCAGATGAAACTTTGTGTATGTTTTAACTGAAACTTTTATTGTGCGTTTTATAATTTGATTCTTTTTCTATAGCAGAAACACCGATCTGTCCAATATAAGCTCTTCAAGAGTTGAATGGTCCAGAAAGAAAGCACTCATGCTTAGGAAAATTTTCTTGTCATCCTGTTGCCAATTTCAGCAATTCTTGTGTAAGCTTTAAACAAAATACATGTTCTGAACTACTTTTCAGACTCTAAAAAGTTTGCTGGATCCTTCATCTTTCTCTTCAATCTCATATTATTTTTCAGCATCAAGAGCACCAGATGAAAGCATTTTACTGCACAGAAACTGATAGACAGCATTTTATGTTAATACAGTGTGTATTTTACATTCTGGAATTACAGTGCCGTAAATTCATGCGTATGTGCTTTGCTACTTGACATGGAGTGGTTTGAATTCTAGCCTGCAGGCAGAGCAGTGAGTTCCCACACTGGAGGAGCTACTGTATCTATGCCTGGGTATTGAGCTGCCCAGGAACTCAAACAGCATGCATCTAGGACAATTCACGTATGACCAGCAATGTAATCTGCAGCAATCATTGATTCAAACTTACTTTTTATACTTAGTTTTACATGCACTGCTTACCTTAGTCTTCATGCCTTTACAAATGTAACAAAAGTAAAAAGGTGGGGTCTATGTGAACCAATCCATATGTGGGGGAAGCACTTTCCACGTTGTTCCAAAAGTAAAAACTGACCCAGTTTGAAATCTCAAATTCATTCTGTCATTCTAAGATAAGGAATGAGATCGATGTACCTTTGAAGGATGTCATGAGTTCACAAGGAAATAAGTTAGGCAGATAGTTCAACTAAGGGGAATAAAGTATTCCTTGTTATTCCCTTAGTACCTCTCAAAAGTTCTTTTAAAAGATCAAAGAAATTTTCATGCAAATTTTAAATGATTGATGATATCCATCTGCAGATGGATGAGTTCAGGAGCAGATTTTTTGTCTCATAAAACAACAAATCCTGTCCTGGAATAATGAGTTACTTGAGCAAGTGGATCACCAATATCCCATTCTTTGGTTTGTTAAGCTTCCGTTTCTCTTCGTGGCTAATTACTGTAATGGCTTTAGATGCACAAGCTGTCTGATGCGGTTTGAAAGGTTATACAGAACAAATAAATGCTGCTTATTAATGTCTGTTTTAAGCAAAAATTTTGGTATGAATGAAAGAGTTGACCCTTTCCTTCCCATTAGAATCAAAACTCTCACCTAGCTGCTACCAGTTTACATTCTAACTGCTGCATATCCTTTCTGGTTTCAACAAATACTGTTGAGGCCCCATCGTGGACTCACGTTGTTGGCTTGTTACACACACCTTGGATGTTCCTGCATTAACTTTGGTCAATCCACACAACTTGCCTCCTCTAGTCTTCAAACATGACAAAGATCTATTCTTTGCTGTACCTGCTAGCATCTTTCTTTACTACTAAGATACTGATAGACAACTTTATCAGCCATTTATGGGAGCTGGAGGAGGAGGGGGCAAGATTGTGTTTTCATTGATTGCTTGAGAAGGCAAAGATTCCACATAGACATGCAGCAAGGCACCTCACAATTATTATCTGAGATCAACAAGGTCAGCTATCACAGTGATGCTAACCACAGTCTCATTACACTTCAGTATTTTGCACAGCAACAGTTTTTCATTATACCACTCTATTAATTCTTATTAATTTTTATTTTAAGGATACAAAAATACAATGTTGAAGAAACCTTCATAAATGAATTCTAACAGAGGTTTTGGTTATACTGATGATTTCAAATTACATCATTGTGCATTGTTACATTGTGTAGTTAATAATTCCTACCTAAGTGGCTATGAAAAGGTATCAGAATAAATTCAAATTAGTCAGCAAATAAAAGCTCACATTTAAAAGAATTTCCTGTATAAATCCTGAATGTCAAAGGTCCTGACAATTACTGAATAGCTAATTAATGTTAAGAATTACGTAGCCTGCCAGTGATTTGTCTGATGATAGATTTATATGAGGTATCTGTAGGAAGTATTTTAAATGAGTTCATTATTGATGGATTTCACATATGCATCTGCCAGTGGGTATTTGTTTAGTGATTGGTTGGTGTTATTGTCTATTGCTCAGAAATCAGACCTAGCTGAGCCTCCTCCCTTGCTCCTAACTGCTGAAGACTGGGGAAAAAAAATAAATCACACATCCATGCAACACGGAAACTCCACATGGTTTTGTGCAATATGCAAGGAAAACATTGCAATTCAGCCTTAGGCACAGGTATAACTGCACGGACTGCACAACTATATGTGAAAAAAAAATTCCAGTATTACTGTGAAAAATCATTAGGTAGAGGAGGAAAGGAAAAAAAATTAAAGATTCTACTTTAAGACATCATTTAGCACTTAATAGTTGGTCCCAGCTATCAGTGGCCAACTCTGAAAATATTTCAGATATGGCACAGTAGAGAAAGGTTGGCAGGGTTTGTTCACTACTGAAGTTACAACAGCAGAAGAGAAGGTAATCAGCCTTTCTGGTTTTGCAAAGTAGGTAGTGGGTAATTGTTATTTCATTTAAACTCCTGTTAGATATGATCCTGGACTTCACTCATCAGAAGAGTAAATATTCACCAAAATAGAAAATTTAGGATATATTTTGTTTTCTCAGAGGTTTTTCTAATTGCAGTTTAATTCAATAGTTATTTCTATTGGCAAAGTAGAAGTAGGTGCACTCTTAATACCAGTCAGTTCCTTAGGTTATCTGACAAAACACTTGCCTTTTCCCTTTACGGCTTTATTCAATGCATATATGTAGCATAAGCATGAATACATCATATTTTATTACATTTTCTCATCAAATCTACCATCTCAAAAATATTAAGCAAAATAACCAAGTGACTGAGGGAAGAAGAGTGCTGCTTCAGAGAGGTGATGACGGTAATTAGAAGAATTATCCAAACTGCTGACAACTTTATCTCCACAGTACATTTCAGGGTGTTTTTTCCTGCCTGTTCTCCCTTTTAATTTTTCTTGGAGACTTTTTACAGCCAAGTGTGTGATACGAATCAAGGTCTTTTAATCACCTTAGATACAGGGTTTGTGCTTCTTTTTCCCTCACCATTAATTGAAGGTGTGTAATTGTCCACAGACAGGTGGGATGGATCTGGCATAAGACTATTCTGCCAATCTCTGGCTACCCCTGCAAATCTAAAACCCTGACAACAGAGAGCAAATGACAGCACTCATTAAAAAGGTTACTTTAGATTTGGCACAAAAAGGGAAATGCCTCTGGAATTCTTTTTGTCCTCAGCGTTTCCTTAGCTTTCCTCCCTCAAGGAAAAAAAGCAACTGTATCTGAAAGCCTTCCCTTCAGCTGGCTGCTAGCCATTAATCCTTTTGTGTTTGCCAGCTCAATAGTGCACACTACTTGTTCTGATTTTCACTCCTTTCCCAGTTTTTCCTTCCTCTAAGAGCCAACAGCCTTTTTTGTCCAGCTCTATATCCTTTGTCAGGATAGAGCTCAAGAGCATTTGGTGGGAATTTAGGTCAGATAAAGGTGAAGTTTTCTTGTAGCCTGTGAACATGCTTTCTCTTTTGGTTTTTTGTATGTGTGAAATGATGCATTTGATGTATATCACTTCTTGAAATTAAACTGCTCTGTGAGGAAAAAAATTAATCAGCTTTTAAGCACTTGTTTTATAATCTTTTCCTCCAATTGGTAGCAGTTGGCATTTCTTGCTTTCTGCCCTTCCATGTCTTGTTAACACAAAATTCATATATTGGTTTAAGATAAAATATCTTAAATAATTTTTATAGAAAATATATTTATTTCCACCAGAAGGACTGCTGTAGTAACAGAAAGAAACTGATGACCTATCAGGCAGTCAGAATTTTTCTTGTAAGCATTTTTTACTTCTCAGCTTTCAGAATGGTTTGAAGTCAGGTTTGGTTTGGGATTTTTCCGTTAAAAAACAGGTGCTGCTTCCATGTTCCCATGTATTCCATAAAATGAGTGCATTTTTTGTAACTACTCAAGCACATAATGCATGCACATTTTAATTAAACCACTTAAGTATATTCTTAAGAATATCTTTATGTATTAAACGTAATCATCTTGGAAAGAATTTTTTGTTCCGGATTTTTAAGGTAATAAATATAATTTAAGGCTATTTTATGATGAAGCACTTCATTCTATTTTTATCAGCTTTTAAAAAAACATGGGAAACATAGTTAGTAATTAACTAAGCTACACATTTTTATACTAAGCAGGAATAGTTTAAGTCATGAAATTTCATGTGAAATATATGGAGATTCACAAAATTCTCTTATCATTTTAATTATAAAAATGTACATATTATGAAATGTTCATAGATTGATGAATAAACTGGTTTTAATTTCTATAATCTGTTTCATTTGTTCCAAAGATATGAAATATACTGTAAGTAATAGTGTTATTTTTTCAGGTATGCCTGAAAGTCTTCGAAAAAATTCACGGGTAAAAAGTCTTGTCCTCTGTGTAGAAAAAAGCAGTAACAGACCAGAGTAATGCATGACGGGGCACGCGTGTTTAAAACAAAGTGTGCTATTAGGTAAGCCTTGCTTCTGCTACAGGTGTGACACTGGACAATATTTATTTCTAAATAATATTCCAAATGTGTTAAAACTTTATTATGATAAGAAGCTGAACAGAATGAATATGCTGCACAAGTTAAATTTTAAAAAGTGTATTTTTTTTCATATAAATAGTAAAATTATACGAATTGGAGTTTCCTCTTCAGCAATAATGTGCCTTACAGAATTAAGGCCTCCTGGAAGAAATATATTGTTAGAATATATTATAAAAACTTGAGAAAACCAGTAACTTCTAAAGATAACAAATTAAGAAAGCAATTATATGTTTTTTTATATATATATATATATAAAACATAGATACATATATGTTATATTTCTGTTCATTCCATCCTCTTTACAATGTAGAAGTAAGGAAAATAAATTAAATATTTACGTTTAAGACTTGCCTTCTGCCTAGGCCAACAATAGTGGAGCTTTCTGTGAGGCTCTCTACTTCCCTTCACTTTTCAATAAACCACAGTAATTTGTTTTCCTGTAGAACTATACACAGGACACACAGCAAGGAGAGAAACAAATAAATCCATAAACAATTCTAACTCTTTTTCATTGTCATTGCTCCTCACTGGACATTGAACTGGACGGTTCCATTCCACAGCTTTGCCTTTCTCTACCTTCTGCTGAGATGCAAGTCAGACTGTAATAAATCAGAGCCCCGATTCAATACAAACAAGATCAAATTAAGTGTAAGCATTTTGCAATGACTCCACATGCATTTTGCACACAGCTAATGCAGAGTCTCTGTGCCATCCTCATCTCCTCCTTTGCCAAGTCCATCTTCCCCCAGTTTAGTAAGAGCCAGCCCAGCTCAGTTTTTCAGTAACAAAACCTGCCAGGGAGAGAAGTCACGGTCCAGCCTAGCTTACCAAATGGCCTGGTTAGCAGAGATTAGCAAAGCGACACAAGACAGCTGGTTCAATGCAGGCAGTGTGTTGCAACCTAAATCAGTGGCAGGTTTAAAGCAATACTTAAATTGGTTGTTTGGGCTTCTTTAAATCATGGTTTTAGTTAAACAGAAGAGTGCTTGCAGAAAAAGCCTTGTTATCATCATCCTTTCTCATGCTTACTTGGTTGTGTCCTGTTAGAGGAGAGCTTTGTAGGCAAAGACACTCTCTTGCTGTGTTATGCCTTCATGTACACTGGTGAAGTTGGTATCTTAGAGGTGATCGTGCAGCCCATTGCAACAAAACTGGCACGACTGTTCTGCTCTGTGAAGAGAGCGCCAAGGAAAAGAAAGAATATGTTGCTTTCAGCCTTAACACTGAGACAGCCGCCTGGTTGCTGTTGCTCCCTTTGTTAATCAGTGCAAAGTTCTTCACTGTAACAGAGAAAACGAATATGGAGGTAACTGAAGACATTAATGTTACCGTTGAAAGTGCTCAAACATTCGCAAGTCTGCAAAAAGTGAATCCTTTGGTGGATCGTGACTGTCCTCAAGTAGCATGATGAGAAATAACAGCAGGATACGTAGATGTTTCTTCATGAGAAATGGGGTAAATGGTCATGTGCCTCTTTCCCACTAAGACTGCCACTTTTCTGCGGGTACAAGATACCATGCTCACCTGTAAAAAAGGTTTCAGTAAAGAGAAGCTGAAGAGGGCAAGTTGTAGCTGAGTATCATTTATTACAATTTTAGGGCCTGTACTTTAAGTACCAATTTTGGGGAGAAACAGTCTGGTAGAGTGCAATTTTTCATCACATGATTGTAAACCAGGGGAAGGTCTTAATTTAACAGTTTTCATATATAGCCCACAGCACTAGAAAACCATTCTCATATGTAATATAAGGATCGTGCAGGGAACAAAAAGGGCACTAAGTTTTCAACTTCTATTAAGAATAAATGTATAAAGTCTTATCATATGGACTAACCAGGTTTAAATGAATTCAGTAGTAATTATGATTTAAGGACATATATTTATTTTTCTCAGTAGCTTTCAAGAGGGAATTGTAGATGACTTTTCCCGCTGTTAGCTCTTACACTCTTAGGCATTGGTTAATGAAAAGACATTTTTCGCAACGAGTTATCTATTTCCAGATGCTAAAAAGCTTTTCTAAAATAAATCTTGCCTCCCAAGCTTGCACTGTGCTTTTAAAATGTCACTTCCTAAACATTAGCATAATCAAACAGCACTACAACTGAAAAGAAAAATCAAATTTTTTAATAACCGTACCTCCTCTGGAAGGATCACAAAGGTTAAACGTCAAGTTTCATACTCTTAAATAAATATCGCAAAATAAAAAACAAGGTCTGAAATATTAGCACTAGGAAGGACACATATTACCTGTTGCAGGGCACTACCATAGCCCTTATTACACCTATCGTTAAAATTTTTAATAATCTAGATCAAAGGAGAAAGGAAAGGTCACTGAAACCAAAGTAGGCTACTTTTTAGCACTATGGTACACAGAAAGCACAGTGTTGCTTCAGCATGTTAGGTAGCGAATTTCTTTGATCCTACCTATAAATGTCACTTCTGTATGTCATTTAATTGTAGTATAGTCTTTTATTGGTGCAATTAAATCTCCTTAAATGCATTACACTATCTCCAGCTTTGCTGAAAATATTGCTATTGTTTAGGGAGCAAGGCAAGTCATTGTGAAATGATGTAGCTGACTTTAGTTTCTTCCTCCCCCTTCTGCTTGATTTCTACCAACGATTTTAATTTAAATCTCACCAAACAGTATAATGGTCCTGGAATTTGTTTAGTCATTTGACTTCCTTTATCACGTGGAGATAGTAAACATTCTGTTGCTAACTTGAAGTGGCTCCAAGCAGCAAAACTAGGAGGATATTAAACCAGTAAAAGCTTATCAACTGATTCATTGATATGCTGTAAATTCCAGCCTTTTCATTTTACTTTTGAGGGTTGCCATAAGTCAACACATTAGGAAGCAATTTGCTGACATTGGATCACTTAAAAAGGCTTCCCTGTGGACAAAGTTCACCTTGGTGCTTTGTTTCATAGTTTTATTTTATCATAGTCTTTTGCTGCTGTACAGATGACTGATGTAGTTTTGCATACTGAGAGAGCATTTGAAATACTCAGTTTATGCCATTCTATTTGAGTTTCAAGATGTCACAGAAGAAATATAGAGATATGGTATTTTCAGAAAGAAATTCTAATCCATTTCAGTTGTTCGGGGGAAAAAAAGGTTCAGTATTGCACATTGAAACACACCATGATTTAGTGCGTGAATTCTAGAACACATTATCAAATTATACAAAATGCTTATTTCCTTTCTATTCACACCAACTATGCATTTTGCATGATTTTTGAGTTAATTTGTAGTTAGAGTATTTTTTTTCTTCCCAACCTTAGACTTTATTTGCTGATTGATGGATATGGTTTGGGTCAGGTCACACTGCAGAAAATACAGGAGTAGCTCAAAGCAGATAGTATCTTAGCAGCAAGGGAACTTCATAGATCACTGTCTCAGGCAGAAAAGTTTTTGTCTCTTTATTTTTAGTTTGTCCTCAAGGAGGTTTGTAAGGGGATTTTTGGGATCACTCAGTGAAATGGGGAAGAGAAACGCAAGTGCAAGCTCTGGGCAGGAATTGAGCACTGCTCCCTGCTGAGGGAAAAGGGACCAAGCAGCACAGGCAGAGAGAGAGAAGGAGTATTGCTAGCTGAATGAACCCCAAGCCCATCTCTGCCTCCATGCACAGGCTGCGCTCTTGGTGGTTGAGTCACCTTCCCTGGAGATGTTTAAGGCATGGGTGAATGAGGGGCTGAGGGACATGTTTTAGTGGTTGATAGGAATTGTTGGACTCAATGGTCCAGTAGGTCTTTTCCAACCTGGTGATTCTATGAAGTCTTCTCAGTAGCCTGTCCAGTCACAGAACAGCTCACAAAGACAGACCACGCCCTAGAACCAACAGCACCAGGAATAGACAGTGGATATGGGCAGGGTTAAAAGGCAGTTGCTTTTCCTCAAATGTTGGGTCCCGAGAGTTCGTGGATAGCATTTCAACAGCTGCTCCAGCTTTCTCTCACATCACCCTAGCTTGCTTATGAAAAGAGTTCAGGTCTGTTCAAGTTTGATAACAATGTAAATGAAGATCAAGCATAGTAGCTCAGGAACAAAAGTGTTTTCAAATAGATCAACCTTCATTTGATGTTGAACAGGAACCATGAATTATGTCATAGAACCTTAGAAGCACTAGGTTGGAAAAGACCCACTGGATCATTAAGTCTAACCATTACTATCAGGTTTAGTAATAATCTTAATTCCTTCTTCCTGAAATCATATTTTAAAATGAAATTGTTAAGAGCACTCATGGGAGCATCTTAGAGCTCATGACAATGAGATTGCTTAGCCCTACATACAATATGCAGAAACGTATTTAAGGCAGTAGGTCACAAAAGCCAGGGAAAAGACCTAAGATGCATCTCCTCTCTTTGCTTATCACACCTTCTACTAATGCCACAGCAGACACTGGTTTCCCAACAAATAACCGGTGCTCAGCTCCCACTTTCTCTGAAAAATAATGGTCAGTCACTGGAGTCAGACGACCTAATGCTTTTAACCTCTAAATCAGCACTGGACACCAGCCGCAAATGGTAACAAGATTCTACAGATTATGCAATCATCAGGCCTACAATGGCTCACAATTCATCCACACATGGACTACCTATAAGTAACTGCAAACCTAACAGCAGTCAAGTAACTTTGCAGACTCAAAAGATCAGCAAGTCTGCAGGTTACTGTGTCCAGTCCTGAGCTCCCAGTTTCAAGCAACACAAAGGTCTCCACAGGCAACAAAAATGATGATAAGAAACCTAAATCGAAGAGTTGAGTGAATCTGGGATCACTTATTACAGAGAAGATAAAGGGAAATATAACCTTTCAGGCATGGAAAATGCCCATGCAAGCAGAAAGACTTGTCTTACTATGGACACCTGAGAACCAAACTGAAGATAAGAGCACAGCAAGGGCCATTCACATTTGACGTTTACGAAACCTTGGACAATTAAACACTGGAACATACTGCCTAGAGCCAGCGCAGAAATCACCTTGCAGATAGTGCCTGCCAGGCTGGTTAAATACCAGGAATAACATAGGTATGTTTGATCCTCTCATGGGGAATAGATCAGATGTTTCCAGGTCCCTGTCAGACATGCAATTCTTGAACTTTAACAAAATCTCCCGTGAAATGGAAAAGAAAGTTTGAAGCTGTTTAAGTTTCAAATAGCTTAGACAGCATAGTGCTCAAGTTCTTAATAGATAAAAATTGCCCTTCGAACTATTAAGCTACTCAAAATTACTTCCATGTTACATAACCAGCATAGTCTTCTATGAGCAAATCCCACTTGCCTAAAATAGAAGGATCAAATTAATTGTGCATCTCTCTTAAGCAAAGGGCTGTAATGTCTCTGAACGTACAGGTATCTCCATCATATATCACATCTCATGTATTTTATAAATTTGACAATATAAAAATCTCAAACCAGACCTGGATGAAGGGATTGAATGCACACCAAGTTTGCAGATGACACTAAGCTGAGTGGAAGTGCCAATCTGCTGGATGGTAGGGAGGCTCTGTAATGGGATCTGAACAGGCTGGACTGCTGGGCAGAAACCAATGGTATGAGGTTAACAAGGCCAAATGCCGGGTCCTGCACTTGGGGCACAACAACCCTATGCAGAGCTACAGACTAGAAGAAGTCTGTCTAGAAAGTTGCCTGGAGGAGACCTGGGGGTGTTGGTCGACAGCCGACTGAACATGAGTCAGCAGTGTGCCCAGGTGGCCAAGAAGGCCAATGGCGTCCTGGCTTGTACCAGAAATGGTGTGACCAGCAGGTCCAGGGAGGTTATTCTCCCTCTGTCCTCAGCACTGGTGAGGTCGCTCCTTGAACACTGTGTTCAGTTCTGGGCCCCTCACCACAAGAAGGATGTTGAGGCTCTGGAGCGAGTCCAGAGAAGAGCAACAAAGCTGGTGAAGGGGCTAGAGAACAGGCCCTGTGAGGAACAGCTGAGAGAGCTGGGGTTGTTTAGCCTGGAGAAGAGGAGGCTGAGGGGAGACCTCATTGCTCTCTACAACTACTTGAAAGGAAGTTGTAGAGGAGGGAGCTGGCCTCTTCTCCCAAGGGACAGGGGACAGGACAAGAGGGAATGACCTCAAGCTCCACCAGGGGAGGTTCAGGTTGGACACCAGAAAAAAAAATTTCACGGAAAGGGTCTTTGGGCACTGGAACAGGCTGCCCAGGGAGATGGTCGAGCCACCTTACCTGGAGGTGTTTAAAAGATGGGTGGATGAGGTGCTGAGGGGCATGGTTTAGTGTTTAATAGGAATGGTTGGACTCAATGACCCTGGAGGTCTTTTCCAACCTAGTGATTCTGTGATTCAAAAGCATGTTAATTTGAAGGGAGGAAGGAAGAAAAGAAGGGAATGCAAGTATTCACAGCAGCTATTGACAGGATAATTTAGCATGCCACAAAGAATTTTTTTTCACTGCTTAAAATAAAAGAAATAATTAAAAAAAAGCAAAACCCCACTACAAATCACACTTTATTGAAAACAGTAAAAAAAAAATAATCTCCCTACAAAACATTCAGTGTAACATTTCAAACAAAGGAAAAACACATAACCACTGCTTTTCACAAAAAAAAAAAATTGAACCTGGCTAATGCAGCAAGTATTTGCATTTAGTTTTGTAACACAGCAAAGTATCCACAACTAAAATCATTATAAAACATATTTCTGTATGACCTAAAATAAACTAGGAAGGGTTTGGTGGAGACAAGGTATGTAACAGAGAAAATTGTTCTGATTGCAGTAACACTAATAGTATGATTTCTCAGCTATATTTTGCCTTGGTCCAAGATATATCCATGTGAAAGGAACATCCAAGTTGTTTAAGCCTGTAGTTTACAAAGCCTTAAGTCCAAATTGGACCAAGGGGTGACTACTAATTGCATTGAACATCTCGCAGCCTCACACACAGCCAAGACTGTACATAACAGATGGGTTTTTGTCAACTGAAATCTTAACTAGTAACACTACAGTGAAAGACCTGAAAGTGCATGACAGAAGATATCCACGGCAGTTGTCACAGTGCCATCAGTAGCAACATCCACAGAAGCACTAGTTCAGAATTGAATTTTGATGGTCACATCACCGAATTCCACGTGACGCTGATCCCATCTGACAAGCTGGCCAGCAGCACCCTGAGATTATTCTGTTTCCTCAATGTGAATTTTAGACCAAAGCTTCATACAGGCAAATAGGAAGCACACACTCTTAAGAAACACAGTGCTGGATTCCATACCTCATGAGAAAAGTAGTCTAACCATACTTTTGTTTGTGTGTTTCATACTTGTTAAGGTTTCAAATCCATGACTCGAATGTATCTATCCATCTTCTATCCATTTGTACTAAAGTAACAGAAGTCAGGTCAAATAAAACAAAAACACTCTGAAATCTACCTTTAAAAATTAGAAGTGGCTCAGCTTTGCTTTAGGGAGGAGAAAGTTACCTGTGCAGATTTTGCAAATCTGATTTTGGCCCAGACTGGGAAAACTTATGGTTGGGTGAAAACAGAGGTCATGCACCAGTTAGTTTTCTCCTTAGGCGTTTTAACAGATCTATAATATACACAATACCGGTACCACCATCATGTTGCTTTTCTGGATTTTACATGGAGAGAGAAGGTCCAAAACATGCTCATACACATGAAATACAAAAGGTAGAAAAACACACAAGGAGTTCTACCTTGGCATCATGCACAGTCTGAGTTTGAGCTAAACACAAGAGGGACTCGCATACTACTGATAGATTGGAACAATGCATCTCCTCATCCAATCATATAAGGCTGCAAGGCATGTCAAGAGCTGCAGTCTTACTCCACAAATCACAAGGAAGGGAACTGAAGAGCAGTCCCACAGCACATCAGGTACCCTGCTGTAACTGCATCAGCACGGGCTGTACAAGCATATTCTTCTCTCACAGAGAAGTGGGCCAGATGCCACACACCACTGAAAGTTAAGAGCACATGCATCCACAACGATTAAACCATTTCCATTTCACTCCCAATCCAAACTTTCATGAGGTCTTGGTAATCTGTTAGAGGACCCACTCTAATGACAGAATTGTTTTAATGGAATCTAGAGGTAAAAGACAGATCAAGTGCAAATGAATGCATAAAAACTAACATTCTCACAATGGAAGAACAATACTAAGTAGGGGAAAGAAATATATTAAAATCAGCGCAAGTGCCCGGCTATTTACATGTACACAAGAACTGAATATGCAAGGAATGCAAAACAAAGCACTCTTCACAAACAGAGCTTCATCCAGTGATGCAGACTATAACATTTATGTAAAGGGGTGGGTAGGGGAAGCAACAGCCACACTTGAGGTTAATATACAGCAAACATTCAGAAGCTATTTATAAGCAGTATCACAAAGTGTTCATGTTGGTACAAATGAATAGTTGGATACCTAAAGCTTTTAAGTACTGGGATTTCATAATTCTTATGTTTATGTGAGGTCTTCACACAGATACAGCTTTTGAATAATTTGGATTCATATGTTAGAGTTTTCAACATTTATGGGATACTTCTGACACTATCCCTTTGACTGTTTTGAGTCACCTTATGTTATTTCTTAAAACACTTAATGCTATGTATATAAAACCAATAATCTATGAGCAATACATGCAACTGAAAAAGTTACTTAGAAAAATATGGTAATTAATATAGAACAAGCAAGCACCTTCACATTTTCTGTGAAGCCACCTTCAAAAATTCACAGCCTTCTATAAATTTTAAAGTCAAGGATATTCTTGCACTGTGAAATACAGAGCTGTTTTTGAAAAGAACTTAAGTTCTTTTCAGTGCTAGTAAATTACTGTCATGTTTGGAGAACATAGTTAACTTTTGTATACCAATGATATCCATGTTTCTTCTTTCTCTTTGAAAGAAGAATTTGAAGCGTTCTTCTATTTAAGATACCTGCTGATATACATCCTGATATATGGTAGTTTTGTTCTGTTATTTCACATTTTGCCTCCCTCAGGAAAGGATCTGCTATGAACATCAATGCTACTAAATTAAGATGGTGCATAACTTGGAAACATGAAAAAGGAAAGCAAGCCAAGATGTCAGATGTCTTCCAAAATCAGATTTAGGGAAATATAGTTTCATCAGTCTCTGAATTTCATGAATTTAAGGATTTAAAATGTGTTCTTGGAAATACAGAATTTTAAAGATTGACTAAAAAGAATGTGAAACATACAGTCTGCACAGGTGAGCTCCATGTCATTTCCCACTCCCTGCCACAAAAATTATTTGGCACAATGGGGACTCTGAAGTCACATTTAGTGTTAATTGCCAACCCAGTGTGTTCTCCTTCTAGAATTCTGACTAACATTGTCAGGCTTTAATTGTTCAAACAATACTTGCAGGAGATCCTCTCTGGATGAGTTCTGGGGGTACACGGTTCTATTCAGAACAATGCAGCATTCCTAAGACACCAAGAAGCCATCCAAACACAGAATGGACTGCACAGAAACATACAACAAGGAAATCCTGAATGACTTCTTAGTCCCAAAAAAACAAAGCTGAAAGTGAAAAGCTGCAGTTCAAGAACATGCACAGCTATCACATGGGAACCCTGAGAGTCCGCAATCCCCAAAGTAACCCAATTCATCACCTAGGACTGTGCAGACAGACACACCATGGGCTGATCTCCCCATAACGCAAATAGAAATGGAGCATCATGACTTCTTATGACAGCATCAGAGACTGTATGCTTGAGGTAAGGGCACTGGGCAAGGCAGAACAAGGTGGCAGTACCAGTATCTGTAACCTTCTCTTGACACAAGAGTGCTTTGAGATCTGTGTCAGGACCCACTGGGTGATGGCTGTCAGCCATCCCTTGCTCTCCCTGAATGGGATAAATTCAAGATAAGCATTTTTGTAAAGTTCAAATGCTGTTAATGTGCCTGAAATAACATACCAGCTCACCAACAGTAAATTCAATATTGAAGAGCTCAAGACTTCAGCTCCTGAAATGTAGGAGGTGAGGGGAAGTTAGTTGTTTTGAGTCAACACTAAAAGAATAACAAACACTATCACCAGGGGTAAAGGGATCAAATTTTTAGAAAGCATTTAAAGCTTCACAGTTCACATCAATACTTTTAAACAAAACTAAGCACATTGCTTTTTAAAGAGGTTTCCAAAAAGACCTTAGCGTATTAAGCATCCCTGTTTAAATGACTTCACCCAGACTTGAAAAACTGTTATTTTAAAAATCAGGGTGTATGTAAATCAACATGATTCAGTTATCTTCCTATATCTGGTATTTCACAACTGTAGATGCTGCTTAAGTCCACCGAACATAAGGGTCAGCAACTGAACATACACCACCTCAGCCCATCACGCTTCTGGAAAAGAAAAAGGGAAAATAACCTAGAACACACAAAATCCAAGGAAGGTCACATGGATGAAGAAGCTTACTGCTCCTTGTTTCTACCGTACTCCTATTTTAGATAGTAAATTCTTTCAGAAAAGGGCCATTTTTTCTTTACCACAAAGCATGGGGCACACCACCTGAAGAAGAACCAGCTGCTGTAGAGTCCTACAGGCAAGCAGGAGAGACACAGAGGGGCAGAGGAGGGCTGCAGCCCACTTTGTGCTTGTCACTCCCACCAGCATGTTCACCACATGGCGTTCTGGAGAAAGCACCACTACAGCAGCCACTTGTGTTTATCCTGTTAACACACACTGCATGAGCTCCTGTCTGCACAAGCTCGACTACACCAACAGCCAAGCCTCTGCAGTACTTGAGGTGGTACTTTGGAAGCAGACAAGGAAAACAACTTGTCAAGTCCTTTAATTTCTATGACAATAAACCAGTCAACAGGGTAAAAAGGTACTGGAGGAATAGGGTCAAAGATAAACATCACATTACAGACAGTAAACAAAGCCTCCTATGAATGCAAAAAATCTGTTACTCTTACAGTAACCAATACTACTACTTTTTAACTTAAAGTGATAAGTATGTGTGCTTTACACTTTGAAATCCCACAACAGTCCTGCCACTGCATTTAATATTGTGCTACCAACACAGAATAAAGCCAATGGCTAACTTAAAACATGTACTTTACATCTATTTTTTTGGTCTTGTGTGGTATCTAGTTGAAGATGGAAGTGTTTATGTGCTTTTTGCCTCCTAACAAGCGAGGCAGATGTTAATGTTATTATGATCAGCTGTATATACCTTGAAGGTATAGACCACCTGACTCTACATGAGTCAAAATACTAGGAATGTATCGTCAATATCCATTAATGAATTACCAGTTGCTTGTATTTAAGTGACTACACGCTTCTGTGAAAAGTACATAGAGACCTGTATCTTACACACAGTATATTTGACAGTAGCATTTTATCTGCAAAGTAGTTTTGCACAAGCATGTAACTTTCAAGGCCAAAGGCTATTTTAATGTGGACAGTGTCACCATATAAAGAGTTGATTTTAAAACAAAACACTGCCAGGAGTTGCACAGGGTAGTTCTGAAGTTCTTGTCCACCCTGGAAATCACACAGCCTCTTAACCATCCTTCATACTTCAGTGCAATATCTTCATTGATATAGACTTAACATATATATCTCTCTGACTGCAGAATCCAGCAGAAGGGATAGGAACAGGCAAGGCTACTCTCTTTAAAAGAGAATTCTAAAGTCTTGCCTGAAACTTGTGTGCATATCAGCAGGAACTCTCTCTGCTCAGTTTACATAACTGCCCAACTCACTTTCAGAAACCAAATACACATTACAATCCCATCTTCTGTCTTCCCAGGTCACTGATGCCAGGACCACTATCTCTCCAAAAGCATGAAGAGCAAGACCTATGCTGGTTCAAACTCCCTATATTTATTTCTTAAATTCACTTCTTCAGTTTCTCAGAGTGTATTTAAATAACTGTTTTAAAGTTGTAATAGGAGTATTTAAGAAAGCTAACCAGTCTCACACATCACAATTCAACAGTCTCATCAAGAGATGAGGACAATTTTGGTCACACAATCACTTGCACAGACAAGTGGATGCATTGCAGTTATTTTTAACTATAATGCTAATACATAAAAAGCTACAAGCTCTGAGAATACCTGAAAGATGTTCCTAATAACAAATCTCCCAATATTTTAAATGTAAACACATTTTAAAACAACTTTTAATTACAGCTCCCTGTTCTTGATTGCAGAACTTTCACTCAGATAAAGATTTCTCACTAAAATGTCAGCATTAAACTCAAACAACAGAAAAGATGCTTGTAAATCTTAGTGAGCAATTTTACTTTGTCTTCCAGGACTCAGTTCAACACATCAATAGTCAGTTTCATAAGCCTTGAATTTATACTACTGACAAAAAAAACCAACTCTCTAGCATCATATTCACTACAGCATTATTTACATTATGCCCCAGTTCAAGTCAGAAAAGGCAGCCTGCAAAAAAATACTTGAGAAGTCCTCCTGTATGTTGGAGCTTGACTTTTGAAGCACTCCAGAGAAACAAAGAAAGCTCACGTTCACACACACAGCAATAAGGTCTACAACAGCCCAGGGCAGTCATCTCAGGAGAACAGCCAAAGAGTTTCTGATGCAAGGTTTATCTGATTTTGGAACCCCACTGGAGAGGTAGCTGTCACCACCTGATCACATGTCAGACATCAAACTAGAGAGAGATACACTTGTTTTACAGAAATTGGAAATAAACAGGGATGTTATCTGACTTGCTACATGGTGGGCACACACAGAATGTGCTTCCATTGCAATCTGAAGATAACTTGTGGCAGAGCAGGACAAAAGGGCAACCAGGCTTTGAAAACTTAGTCAGGTTTTGGTTGGTGGTTCTCTTTTTTGTTTACTATAAACTGCTTAAAGGATTCCTAAGGCTGCAGTAATGCTAAGAAAAGTAATATTACCACCCACTGATGCCATCCTGAACCTAAGGCCTCTGAGCAGTTAAACTGTAACACTGCAGAAATTCATACTATCAAGGTTGAACACACAGGTTTTACTTACCAAGCCACCTATGTCACCTCTATAAGCTTAGTATTTAATTTATGATATCTACACATATAGGCCTATATACATGTCCATGTGTACATTAAAAAACAGGCTAGTGAAAGATACTAGATTATGCCAGTGAACAGAAGTACTGGTAACTATAGTATAAATTCAGAGAAATAATTTACTTCAAATCAAAGACTGTAAAAAACCTGCAATTGCAGCCTCCTAGGCCTGTGCTACTTGCATTAATTACAAGTACTGCCTACACACAGTAGTTCATAAAGAATTTTTCAGGGATGTACTTGGTAGGGTAAGTGATCTCCATGACACAATAGCTTACAGAACTGTAAGAGTTGTGACAGAGGGTCTACACAGCTTTTTACAAAGCATACTAGGCTCAGATTTAATGCTGAAGTTAACCTTCATCTTATACTTCATTCTATTTGGTAAGACATTTTCTGACTACCAGTAAAGCAACCTGGCATCTATAGCTAACAACTGAAAGCTGAAAACGCTGGTCTTCCAAGGAAGCTTTGTGACATTAGACTACAAACAGCCTACTGCATCCAGCATGAAAGGAACTGTGATCACTACCAGTCACTTTCATTTTTAACACATTCTTAGTGGAACTGTTTGTCTACTGTCAAGGATAACTACTCCAGGCAGTTTGCATTTCCAGCAAGGGTCATGTGGGGCTTCAAGTGTATCTTATTTTTTTAACCAAGTCTCAAAGTTATTCTTTATAGCTGTGTCTATATAACACAGGAGGTACTGTGTATTCAAATGGTAGCAAGTTATATCTAAAGATGTGAGACTGTCAACAAATAAAAAGGAATGCATTATTCTCTTCAGTTTCCAGTCTTCAAGGCACCTCCTGCATTAACTTCCTGGGAAATAAACAAGCAGACCAAAAGTTCACTGGAAAGAGAAGACCAATATACCTAACTTCCTCAGAAGTACACAGCACGTGAGGGAAAAAATGAGACAAGACTGGACCCAAATTATCAACAAATACAAACAATATAAAATTGCTAATGAGATGACAGGAATGCCATGAGATTGGTGTTTTCAACTCTGTTGATTGCAGGTGATTGTTAATCACAGTGTTTTCTGATGGCCATTTGCAGACGGCTTTGTCTCCGGTTCTCTTGGATTGTTTGACAGATGAAGTTTATCTAATCCTGCAAAAATATCACACAGTGAGGAAAAACAGATTCTCCATGTTTCACACATACAGGTATTCAAATACTTACAAACCAAATCCTACTTTGTGATTAAGGACCTCACATTTGTACAAGCCCAGAATTGACATTTCAGCTCAGGTAAGAATTAACTCTGGGAATTCCCTTCTGGTGTGTTAAGTGAAAAAAGCCCATTACAATGAACAAACATGGAAGCCTAACTCCACAATGCTTAAATCAGACTTAGATGTTATGAATCAACAGATAAATGCAATCCTTCATTTTGTCAACCAACAAAGACCAAAAGAATTACCTACAACATTTCCTTTACACTGAAAAGCACCTATTGCTGATCTTAAGATAATGTGGTCATCATCTCTCTAAGCTGTTTGCGTGTAAAATATTTTTAGGTCTACATCAATACCAATTTGTTTATCTCTATTTCCAGATATTTGTTCTTATTGCATGAGTCTCTACTGTAAGTGCTAATTAAAGTCTCCCATACTGCCCCATGCCAGTAGTGAAACTCTTCTTTTTTCAGGGAGAGGTGGGGAAAGATGGTAATTTTAACCATACTTTATTCACAAGGGGCATATCAGTCCGTTCTTGCTTTCTCTAAAATTAAGGGTCAAAAATGTATATGAGCTTCTTACTCATTTAGCACAGACTATTTTGGTTTTTTTTAATAAAGCAGCATAATGCGCTCCGTTGAATTTCTCACATCACTGGAATTCCAAAACTGACTGCACTACTAAATAAGCAAGATCTATTCAACACTGTATTATCTGTAGAGTCCCAAAATTACAGGAATTCTTTTGCTTAAAGACCTAAAGCAGGAATTTACCTTCCACTAATTAGCTCTGATGTTCCTCCACTCTAGTCCTCAGTGTCACAGTTTTCAGCATGGAGTAGAAGTGAGCACACAAGTTTTGGTGCTTGTTCTTTGAATTCAGTGTGACAGTTTTTAAAAAGACACTGTTTGTTATGCATAGTGTTGAAAGCAAACCCAGGTTGTGTAAGGAACCCACACTCTTCAGAATTTATGAATCCCTGCTTGTGTCGTATGCAAACCTTTTACCAATTAGTTTGGTTCTCCATTTTGAATCACAGTATTTATACAAAATCCCACAGTATGTGACAGCAAGAGGGCAAAAACAATCCCTAAAAAATCTAGAAAAACTAGAATAGTGTCATTCAGTGATCACTATCCTACTGTACCTGCATTTAGATTTGTTAATCTACTTTCAACATATACCATATATTTTATTAAATACTATGTTTAATACAGTGCCATGAACTATCTTTCACATCATTCGCTTTAAGATAGAAACTTTGAGCTTTCAGCAGACCTGTTGCTCTAAGCCCATGCTGACTGATGTTAATTTATTTCCTTTAGAACTCTGCAACAGCCATTACATTATACAAAGTAACCCCTTTGCAGTCAAAGCAGCTGCACAAAGTAAAATAGGATTAGGCAAGTCAATTGAAAGAGACTAATCAAGGTCTTCTCAAAAAATGACTTTAACTAAAAGCTGGGGTATAATGTCAAATACATCATAGTCATACCACGTATCTGTCTCGATCAACAATGGAAGTTCTCTGTGAGATCTTACAGCAACCTTCCAGTATCTGAAAAGAGTCTACAAGAAAGCTGGAGAGGGACAATTCATAAAGGCTTATGGTAATAGGAAGAGGGGGAATGGGTATAAACTGGAGAAGGGCAGATTTAGACTAGATACTAGGAAGAATTCCTTCACCATGAAAGTGGTGAGACACTGGAACAGGTTGCCAAGAGAAGCTGTGGTTGCCTCATCCCTTAAGGTGTTTAAGGTCAGATAGGATGGAGCCTTGGGTAACCTCATCCAGTGGGATGTGTCTGCCCATGGCAGGGGGGCTGGAACTAGACAATCTTTAAAGCCCCTTGCAATCCTAATTATTCTATTATTCTATCATTCTCAGGAAGTATCTGCAGCATAAAAATCAATGGACAGATTTACACAACACTGACCTTCGAAATCTGTTTCCCCATAACTTCAAAACTCAACATGGAAAAAAAAAAATCATAGAATGGCCTATTTTAGTCCTAGACTACTGGCCATTTTTTACTCCCCTATTTAGTAGGTCTGATTTTAACTCAATCACCACCAGTAGAGGCGCACACTAGGAAGTGCTCAGATTTTGCTTACCAGGGTCTCAACTATAGAAAGCAGTAATTGGTGAAAACTAACCTAAGTATCTTTTAGGCACTACAAAGAGAATCCACAGTTATAAACACCTGAGTTTCACCATTAGGCCTGTGAATTTAAGCAAACACTATTCTAGGGTTCTAAAGAGGTAGGAGTTCCATTTATTAGTAAAGATAAAATGTAGTAACTGCACAACTACTAAATACATACATTGTATCCTCTTAGTATCAGGTGTCCTTCAAGTCTTTCTTTGATGGTCAAGAAACAGGAATCCACAGTTTGAACCAAAGTTTGATTATAGTACAGTTTTCAGACAGTAACTAAGATTCTGTATATTCTCTGAAAACATTTTCTGAACGTGTGGTGCTCAAAAAAAAAAATCAAAACAAAGCAGGTAAGACTTCCACTGAACTGTTTTTAGGGAATTAATATGTTGCTTTAAACAAAAAAGGAATAATCCAACCCACACACAAGCTCAAGTTTTATTTTGGCATAATTTCTCAGCAGCAATGAGACTGTTTCTATGCTATCAAAAGGCTGAAAACCTAACTGCAGATCAATAACAAAAAAGTTTTCTGTCAGTTATAACAGAAGAAAGGAAATGTTCAAGTATAAACTAAATTTCCAGTGCTATATTACCTAATGCCTTCAGGAGGTTTTCTCGCACAGCAGAAGTGAATTTTCTGACCAGACATAATGTTGTCACGACAGCAAAGAGCAAGTTGTAAGATAATACAATATAGAAGTTTCCCAGCCAGTTAAACCTTCCGAAGTCTCCAAGTAGATCAAATCTGGTGATTCCTGTTAAAATTGCATTAAAGATTTGCATCAAAATCTTGATTATATGTTTAAGAAACATAAACTTAATTGAATTGCTTTTAACATATGGAAGCAAAATTCTTTCAGACAGCACACTGTAAGATACATGGTTAAACACAGAAGATGGTTCTTTAAGTCATTTTTCCCTTCATTACCACTATAAAACCGCAGGATACACACATCAATAAAAACCGTGATGTTTCCTGTTAAAGTTCATTAACAATGCAAGTTGAAGCAAATTATCTATTCTAGATAAGAATTCTGCTTTAATAATTTCAACAAATATAACTAGTTAAAAAATAGTGTCAGTATGACAATTGCCAGAAATCTCAGTTTCTATGAAATCCTGTCTGCTCCAGAAAAGCATAAAATGCACTGCGGGCTTTCTTATTAAGATACCAGTAGCAAAAAGCCTTTTCACAAGCGATACAAAGGTTTAGCTCTGGCTGTAAGATGTAAGTGTTTTATTCCAAGGCCACTGCTTTTGGAATCAAAGTTTAAAGACAACTTTCCAACTGCAGGTTTTGTCCTAAGTGTACCCACCACTACAGCCACAGAGCAGATGCACAGAAGCAAAAGAGTTTGGCTGAAAGGTAGTGCTGACAGTCCATCTTCACAGTAGACCTCATAATCCTGACACCTGGGCTTTGTGATGATAGGTTACTCAATCGCTTAAAGGTGAGTGAGCAAAATCTTTCCAAAATGTGGAAGTGTCTACAACAGGGTACGTCCCAGAAGGTAGAAAAGGAAGAATGATTGGTTGCTCCTTTGCCAGGTCTACATCAAGTAATGCACTGAATAAAGGGCAGAATATTGAGATGATGCCCAAGTAAGAGTTGTCTAGGACTGAGGATCCACTAATATTAAAAAAAAACAAAAACCTTTTGGCACAGATTATGTCAGGCTGAAGTTCCCACAGCTGAGAATGACACAGTGTGAAAGAATGAAGCTTAACTCATTCCAGAATGAAACTGACAGCAGAAAACTAGGCATTCAGAAAATAGCACTAGTTCTGAAGGTCCTGGAAGTAAGTTTTCTATCACTTTATTCTAAAAGGGTTTGGGAGCTTTTAAGAACAATGACTTCAACAGTGACAATAAATGAAGAGAGACAGAATTGAGGGTCCATTACCTTCATTTCAAGGGTAAACCTGGCACTTACCTATTACATTGTACCTTGATACTCAAGATTTGGAGACAGCTATCACTGTGTTAAAAGGTATGTACACTTCTTGTACTCAGCATCAGTCAATTAAATAAAAACAACAGGGGAATCAAATAAGAAAAATGAGAAAATGAAAAGTTTCAAAGGATAGAGACAGAAGCTGATGAAAACAGAAATAGAGTCAGGGAGAAATACCCAAAAAAGCACAGATAGTCTGAGAACAAGAAGAAGCTGTCTGACTGAATCAGCTAGTGAACAGATGAAGGATAATAAACAGAGGATTGTTTTCAAACTTGAAACCAAACAGACAGTGGCCTTAAAATATTTTCAAAGAAGCAGGGAGTGGTTTAGTCAGACTGCAGAGCTACAAGGAAACTGAAATCTGAGTTTGAATGCATAGGTTTCCAGATATTTAATGGAAAAGAAACAAAACAGGTAGAGTAGTAGGTGAAGAGTTTTTAGAAAAGCAAAACTACCCTTTGACCCAAAGGAGTTCCAAAGAATAGCTAGCAATGGAGCAGGTGTTACCAGGAAACACAAAAATGAAAACTGGCACTTCTGTTAGAACACACAGAAAAAAAAAAAAAAATCTTGTCCACAAGTCACATTCATTTTCCTCATACAAATGAAAAAAAGTCACAGTACCCTTTCATAAGCTTGTGGAAGAAAAGGGTTAAACAGCTTTTGTTGACTTTCCAACAGAATTACCTACTCAGCCCACAGAAAAAAAGATCCCAATACAGCTATTTGAAAGAATTCTCCATTATCCAAGCAGTAACTGAACCACATCTCTAGTTCTAGCAGACACAAATATACATCCAATAAAGCTGGTAACAATTTACCACATGAAATATTAAATAATTGTTCAGGTAAAAAAGAAGGAACACTGTTTTTAGACTATATATACAAGTAAGTTTTAAATCACCATTAACTTAGCCATAACAACCAAGAGCAGAACTCTAGGAACACTTTTGTATATCAGAAAATGCAATTTTGTTTGCAATTCCTTGTTTCTCTACTGCTGCCTATTAGGTACTCTGTTGTCAATTTATTTCACAGTGGTTCGCAATGTGGTGCTGGTGGGAAAATTTGTTGAGGACTACTAAAAGTCTGAGAAGGTCTGGAAAAGATGAGTTAACTTCTTTTAGCACAGTAACTTATTCCTTTATAAGTCAACGGGAGTTTTTAGTAAAATGACTGATTAGAGACATCCACCATCTTCACATTTAATGAGAACGCTAAAAAACACATAAAAAGTTACTCATATTTCTATTTTTAAAACTTGAAAGAGGTCAGTACATGTATTAGGTAGCTTCTGCTTTTTTACCTTTCCCATAACAATGAAGTCTAGTCTCTTCTGTACAGTCTAGAAACTTACTTTTTTAAATCGGGTGAAAAGACTATGAATCTGCTTAACATATTTATTTCTTTTCATCTATTCAGTGCCAAAGGGTGGTAGCATGTAGTGCAACACATGTTGATATTTTTGCAAAGCACCACATGACTCACTGTACTCTAATACAGTCTATTAATCCTGTTTGGACAGCTGTGACTGTGCATTTGTTAGCTCTGTGTTAATTGTTCCATCTTTTTTCTTCTTTTATTTATCACTATGGCAAACTATTCAGGAATTTCATTTGTTAGCCTTTTTTTAAGAGAGTTTTACCATTAATCTGTTTCCTATGAGACAACAATGTACCCAGCATGTATACTTACCTCCACAGAATCCATTTATTATTAACTGTTAATCTCATAGATGATTAACAACAACTTTTTTTTTTTTCCTAAATTATGAATGCTTTAACTTAGTGGTCACAATGCTAACGTTACAATTCTATTCTGAAATACTAGTTTTCCAACAGAATGTCTTGTACAAAGTGACAAAAAATTGACATCATTGATCTTTTCCATACTTGCTATATTTTAAAACAGTCTTCCTTGAAATATTCAAATTATTCTTTGGCATTCTTAAAACAGAAGTTCTACAATGTATATTTTAAAATTCAATCCTCCAAAACACGTTACAGGGGGTTTTTTGTTTATTATAGAAATGATCAAGTAAGTCTAATATCTCATCATCTGTAGATACACATAGCATGAAAATACACACTGTAGTTTAATGAAAAATGTTAACTATTCTTGATTTGACAGGATTCTGGCTGAAAAGAAAATCAGCTACAGAACTACTAGATACACATTCTTGGTCTGTGGGCCTGAGCTGAAATGCCTAAGCTTGTACTCAACACTCATATAGCCCAAGGTGGAGATTTTCAGTTTGTTCTATTTAATGTTCCCAATGAAATTCACATTAGCTGCAACTATTCCGCATACTTAAAACATGCAACAGCCCTGAGATCTAACTTCAAGAATTTAAGCTGAAGATTATCTAATTAAACAAAGTGAAGAAACAAACCACTTTGTCCTTCCAACTGGTCAAAATAGTTTCACCACTTTAAGTGCCACTGCCAGTTCTTAACAATAAAATTAGAACTTCTTCAGTTCTATTATGCTGGCTTCTGAATTTATATATTTGAAAACTGAAGTAACAAAGAATACAAGCAGATTATTTTAGGGAAAATGAAAGTAGCCTAGTATCACTGCTGCAAAGAAAACCTCACAGAGTCGTTAGCTATTTTTACTTGAAAATCTTTTACCTGAAATTCCCAAATGTATTTTTTCACAAAAACTGAGCACTGTCGTTTCACAGTGAACATGAAACTGTTTCATATTGCCTCAAGCAAGCAGTCTCCATATCTAATCTTCTCATTATCTCCTGGTTTAAGTAACAAAATTTGACCTGTCTTTTTATAAATATGCATTCACTAGAAAATGCTTTGCATCTTTCCTTTAAAAGTTATGTTCTGCAGTTCATGTATACGGAACATACGTTCAGTAGCTCATGTTGGTGGGGAAAACAGGGCCACATTTATATGCTACTTCTACTGAAAGAGATGGCAAATTAAGTACAGAAGGTTCAGCCACAGACTGGGTTGTTTTTCTTTTTAATCAATTAAATATGGTTTATCACAATGTTTTATAGGTCCATTTCACTTACCCAGTGTCCTTGACATCACTGGCAAAGCAGAACTCAGCACCAAGATTGAGACACAGTTTCCAATGATCTGTTTGAAATATCATTTAAATTACACATCAGAATGATGAAGGTAAAAAAAAAAGGCAAAACAGCTGTCAAGATGAAAAAGAATTCCTGAAAGTTACATGTTTTCAAACTGAACCTAACGGAACTTACAATATTTACTTCTGTCACACTTCTCCATATGATGTGACACAAGATAAAGGCAATCCAAGGGAAGAGTTTAAAAAAATCATTTGCTTTTAATCAGTGTTAGGTATACTTAGATTCAAACAACTTCAAGACTGTCATCTTGCAAAGCATCATATGTTTACTTAATTCTTTTTATAAAAGAACAGTTCCATAGGTTTAGAATAGATGACTGATATCAGCTTAAGCTTTGTGTGTAACTGCTTCCAGGATTAGCATTATTTAAAAAAAAAAAATTACAACAAAGAGCTTCCTTTCAATTGAATGCCTGTTAACTACTTTAAATAGTAAGAAAAAATTCACAGCTGTGAAATTTTACTCTAGTTTTTGTGAAGCCTTTATAAAGAGTAATTGAAACTTTCTCTCACAAGAGATCACTTTCTTCAGGTCTAATTCTATCAGAACTCAAAAGGAAAAAGGGCAGAAAACTTCTTAGAAACAGGCAGTGCGTTCACTATTTACTTCTATGCTATTCCCAGTGTACTGTAAACAAACAACAGAAAACATTAAAATAGTAGGTAGTAGGAAGTTTGACTATAACTACTCTACGTGTTTGCCTGCTTTCTCACTTCTAACAATTTATGGTAACAGTGTCTTCATACATTACTATTTTCAATAAAAGAAAACAACAACAAAACACAGAAAAAAAAATGAATTCAACATCTATTCCTTGGTTACTGATCACCTCCTCTTGTCAGCTGTGGGAATATTTTGCCCAAAACCTAAACATTTTCCTCTGCATTAGGTGACAGTATTTATTATTCTGAAGCCAGCGCTAAATTGTAGAAAGTCAAATTGGCCTCAGACTGCAAAACCTTGCTGAATAGACCTCCTCAGTCTTAGTTTAATTATTCAAATTTGAATTACTTTGTCTGTATTACTTCTAGCAACTAAGTTCTTCAGATTTCAAACAAGGTCCCTGAAGTACAGTTAGCACAATCAAAGTTACTCATTAGCAATACGTTTCCTTTGAAAATACTTTGAAAAAAGTTCTTTCACTAGCTTTTCTATAGCTAGTTAACAAGCTCTGCTATTCCCAGCTTTTTACAAGTGAATGGATGCCATCCAAACTAAACAGAGCACATCCTTTTTCCCACTCATTCAGCATTTTGAAAATCTTCCAGTTTGTGTTTACGCAGCTTACAAACAAATACTGATCACTGCAAATGAGCCATTCAGGGCAATTACTAAGAGTCAGTTTGTCCTGGGTGGTAAGAAAGAGAGGAGGGGGCCATCCCAATCACAGACTTTACCTTACCTTTGTCATAGTCGTGTCATCCTTCCTGGGAGTGAAATTTTCAAAAAAACGAAGACTGTAGAAGCCGACGACAGAGGATACCATAAGATAGCTGTGAGAATCAAGGAAAAAAGAACCTCCAAGGAATGCAAGTTTCACTCAAGTTCTCAGCAGTCTCCTAAAAGTCTTAAGAACCAAAGGAAAAAAAAAAAAAAAAACAAAAACACTTCGAGTGCTTCAGAAGGGTTGACCTGCCTCTTTCTTCTTTCCAGGCAAGCATCTTAGTAAATTACCAGTGTCCCAGAAAAATAGACAGAATAGTTGTTAACAGACAGAATTCTTAAAGAAAGGATACAAAATCAAAATGATTTCAAGTGCTGCTCCCATAAAACCAAAGGTGGATAGGGAGGTATTTCCTATTCCTGGTCCCTATGAGGAAAAAAAAATTTTGCATCATTGAATAAGATACATACAACTGTTCATAAAGCTAACTTCTACCAGGACTAAAAAAAAAAAAAAAAAAGAAAAAAATCTTGCATGAAATACAGCCTTTTCTCAATTCAATATTTAAGGGGTCTTCTGATATTCTAATCTGCAAATCTCTCATCCTATCTAATTGCATCAGCAAGCTTTCAAGCTTTAGTGAAATGCATGACAGAGGGTAAAATGACTATGATAGAAGGTAAAATGATTTACATTTCATGCACATTTCAGCACCATACTGCATGTGATACATACTCCAATACTTTGGAAAATAAATAAAGAAGTCTCAAGAGAAGACACTTGTTTGCAATACCACAGGCACAGCAGTCACTGAACAACTTTTACAGCTCTGCAAGGTCAGATACAGCTATATACCACAGAAAGCAATACAAAGTTAATAAAACCCCTCCTCGTGACTAAAGATACCACTACTCAATCTGCTGTTCTTAACTTTCTTGAAGTATTTTTGCCACAAAGGAGGAAAAAATGTCATGTTTTACAAGAGGAAACCAAACACAAGACAGGTTCTTAATAGGGTTTTTTAACATAGTTTCTTGAATTGAACAATTCTAGACTGCATAAAGGAGTTAGGAGTAAAACACAAGCTCCAGATTACTTAATCACTCTGTCTTCATAAAGGCTCAGGACTAGTTTTGTTAAGTACTTGCTCTAAAATTACATGCAATAAATATTCACACATGCACAAGACCAAAACCAAAACCTAGAAGGCTGACGCTCATTAGTTTCAATGTTATTAAAGTAGTTCTCCTTTTACTTCTGTAAGGGCACTAAAGCATCACTACATTTATTAAAAATTATAAGACAAGTTTACCCCTGATCCCTTTGGCATTGCAGTCTCATCAACCAGCAGGTAAAGAATGTTGACAGCAACTAAGATGACTGAGATGGCCTAAAAAGAAACAGAAACAGTCTTGTTATTTAAAAGTATTCAATTTTTAAGATGTACAAATGTACCCTCACCAGATTTCACGTTAAGTTCTTTTAAAACAGTCAAGAAAAATAACGTTTGTGGTTTAAAGATGCATTACTCAAGAATTTTAAAACTATTCCCCCAAATGGCTAGTGAATTCTTCGCACTTTTTGTTGGGGGAAAAAGAAAAAAGAGCAAAAATTATTACCGTCTCAGTCAGTAGCAATATCATAACAGCTGGATAGACTAAATTCCTTTCCCAAGCAGAAGCTTTCTTCCGCCGTTCTGTTCAAAGAAGAAAAACGCAGTTTACTACCATAGAATACCTTGGAATAAAATAAGTAAAAAACATTCCAACATCTAAAAGCTCTTGTTATAACTATAGGCAACAAAAGTAATCTTATCTTGAACTAACAACAACCAGCTCATAACAGTGCACAACCAGAAGAGCTGTACAAAAACATCAAGTATCTTCAGCAAAAGGCTGGGGAGACCATACAGAAGCAGATTTTTATTTCTTGCTTAGAAGCCTACTTCACAATAATACTTTTTTTTGTGTGACATACAGTAGCATTGCAAAGTTTAAAATACATTGAATTTTAGAATATGCTGTTTACATGGATATTTTAGTATGACCTAAAGGGACAGAGGGGAATCACAAATATTTTAGAAGTATCTTCCTGTTACACCATAAGGCAAGACAGGCAAGGTTAGACTCACCAGACATCCGTAGCATCCTTTCTTACAGTCTTAGTTTTGCACATAACTCACAAATAAATGCGAAATCCCACAAGCCCTTGAACGTAAACATATCATCATATATGAAAGGACGATGCTATTGAGTTCCATGCAAAGAAAAGGACTGGGATTTCTCAAAAAATATGTTAAAAATATGACTCCCTACTTAGATGTGTTCGTTGGAGGGGCACAATGATTCGATGTGACACATTTGTAGAAATAGTGAGAATTTGAAAGGACTGTAGATACACAAATTTGGTTAAGAACAAAATGGAGTCAATCAAGTGACTGCTACAAGCTAAACGCAGTTCCTTAATGACATTTATTAAACTGTAATCCACATGAAAGAGTAGAAAAAAGTTTATTACCTAGATTCGTTTTCCTGCTTTTCACTTTTTCTAGCTCCCGTTCCAGCTCTACCGTCTGGTATTCCACCATGGAAGACACACCTTTTAAAATAGAAAACAGTATTTTCTGTTGGATGAGACTAACTCAGTACTGTAAGACAAACTGTGACAGTTCAGGCTTAGGCATTAACACTTATGGCTTTAAACTGCAGGTGTTTCTTGAGACACTTTGCCTACTTTTCACCAAACAGAGGCTTAATCAAGAACCCTCTAATTCTGTCTAACCAGAGGAGTTCAACACATCGGAGGTTTCACCACATGACCTTCTGTGGTCCCTGCCTGAACTGTTGACCAGCTACACTGACTGAACTGTCGCACAAGTCTAAAAGCTAGTTATAATGTGGCAGCATGACACAAGATGTCTCAAATGCCTCACTCTTGGTATATGAATCGTACAGAGATACAGGACATGAAGAATCTCTGGATGCCCATCAAGGAATCACAGAATCATGTAGTTGGAAACAATCTTTGAGATCATTGAGTCCAACCGTACCCGTCCACTACTAAACCATATCCCAGTGCACCTTGTCTAACTGTCTTTTAAATACCTCCAAGGATGGTGAGTCAACGACTTTCCTGGGCATCTAGACATTACTTCTTACCAACTTAAAGACAAAGCTAGTAAGAAATAATGCCTTCATACTAAGTAAGCTGGTAGCTGGATCTCCAGTTTCAATTTCTTCCTCTCCTCCCCTTCCAAATCATTTTTATTCAAACACAAGTTCCATATGGCCAACTTGGCTGTTGACGTATCTTCTGCTCTTACCAGTTTGCCTGATTTGCTCAGTCTCATTGTGCCACAGAGATCCCTCCAACATCCACAATCAAATCTTCTTCACAACCACTCATGAGACAACATTCTTACACTTTCTTCTTACAGTTTACAGCAGTTGCATGTCACTGTTGTGCAAGTCCTCAGACTCTCTCCTCTACATCAGCTAAAAACTGACAACCATAATATTAATTCCTTTCTCCCTTGCTAATTTCCTGCCTTAAAGTTGCTCAGTAACTGTTCCTCCTTTACCTACACACACTGTAGAGAAACCAGCCAATTTTTAATCTCCATGTTCTTCTCTTCAACCTTCCATTCTCTTCCAACCACCAGTCTTTTCCAGTGCAATCACACTGTAGAGGAACTGGAATCAAGAGAAATCACAAACACTGTAGAGTACTCAGGCAATGATGCAGCTCTGAAATGTCGACTAGAGATTCGCTATTTCAGTTGTGATCTCATTATTTCTACTTTAGCTTTCACTCTTCACAGTCACAATCGGGAAATAATTTTCCCAGGCTAAGATATAAACACTCTCCACTCATTTTTTGTGAATAATCTCATCTAAAATAAGTTAAGAGGATTCATTTCCCTGTCTGTGGCAGGCTGATCTCACTCCAGGAAAACATTCAGTAGCAGTCGCAGATTAAGGTCTTAATAAACACCAAGTCCTCCCTGTTGTTTTCCTTCCTGATATAAATCAAGACCCTCCATCAGCTGGCCATTCCCTGTCTTTGGTCTCACCTTTGATTGCAGGATAATCTAGAATAGCATCATGTCCCAAACGAATTTCTTAGATTACGTTTAAAAAAAATCTAACAAACAGCTATGAGATTAATAGTTTTGCCCAGGCTTTTATCTCATCTTGATCATTTGCCTACAAAAACTAAATAGTGTTTAGCTTGCTCGCATACTAACACTACTTTATAGTCCAGTCTCATTATTTCCTTATTTTTCCTTGTCTCTAATCCATCCAGCAATGTCACTACAAGATAAGAAGGTAAATTTCTCCTCCCCTCCAGTTCATACATTCTCTATATTCCAGCACAGCAAGGTCCTACTTGAAAATCAAGATATACCAAAGTACTTCTTGTATTTGTTTTAAACATTTAGTTTTTTCATTTCAGAAATACTGATCTAATGCAGTTGAATTATCAACGAGGCATCCAACTGTTTCAAAAATTAAGTTTTGAAGGTTCAATTATGTACTCTATTTAACACATATCTTTGCTTAAAGCACCATCTCTGCACTATGCCTAAACATTTATCTTTGATATCAGTAACATAATGTGTATGTGGTAATATTTACAGTGGCTTCAAATACATGAATACTTCAAATCCCAAGACCAACCAATAAGACCTACAAATGCTGACTTGTAAAAAAACTCTATTCACTTTAAGTACCTGCAATATGAATGTCAGATTAATTTCCTAGTGTTTAAACAAGTAATCATAACATGGGGATTTTTAAGAAAAAGGGGTTTTGTAAAAAAAACAATTATCATTATAAAAATAAGCTCTTGCGCTGATGCATTCGCTCAAAAAAAATCTGAAACATCTGTTTTATGGAATGACAAATTACTATGAGTTAAGAAAAAGGACAAACATACAACTCAGTGGAAAAAGTCTCAAGAACATTAATGGAAGTAGTTGAACAACTACAAAAACACAAGTTAGTAGCTGACATTTTCTTCTTCTCCATAACTGATTTAAGGGTCTCTGAAGAAAAGCTTTATTCCAGATATATGTTGTTCTTCCCCAGTATAAAAATACAGAGTTGAAAACACTGGTATTTGTAGGAGTCTTTCCAACAAAGTCAGCATGATCCTGTAGGTCCCTAAGAGACACTTGAGTAGAAATTCTGAAACATTTACATGCTGTTGTAGTTCCTCCTTAAAAATAGTAGCAAACAGGTTGCTATACAAAAGGATATTTTATGAGAGGGGAAAGCAAAGTTTCACATCAGTCAAAAGAGTATTTGACAAGGATGCAGCTAAATTCTTAAAAGCTCTATAACATTAGCTTTATTTCAAACGTGCACAAAGTTCAATGTCAGCGCTGTCTAGCCAATAAATCAAACTGGTAGACGAGACTTGTTTGGACTAGCAATGAAAAGTTAGAAGGGATTCTCCAAGAAAGCCACAAAGCAGCTCATTTAAGGTCAATTTAACGGTATTATTCTGTTTTTCTTCCAGCCCCGACATAAGATTTCAGTACCTCAAAGGAAATTGTAAGAGTATCTATTTGCATTCCCCCTAGGTGATTGGCAGTTCAGCACCAATTAGTTCAAAATTACACTGTTACTAGTGTGCAATAAAAACAACACCTTTCATCTTCCTTACATAGGTAAGGATACCTTCAGAGCCAATAACTTTGATCAAGTAAGTATTTTTGATCCTACCCCACCCATCTCTTTGGATTCAGGAAAACTAATAGCTGAAGGCAACTTTTTGCATTTAATATAAAAAAGTCCCAGCTTTATTCTTCGACTGTAGGAGTGATGTGGGTACTGAAATACAATACACTGGAAACAAACATTTTCCCAAAGCCCGGTATCTCTTCCATAGATAAAAATACTAGGGTAGGTAACACAATCAAACTTTCCCTTCCCTCCTTCTCCAATTTTCAGTTTCACACTGCAGACATCTGAGAAGGAAGAAAATTAGTTTCTACAACGAAGATACACAGTTTCACAGTTAGATTGATTTTCAAATATGAAGAGCTTTACAGGATACTCTGTCAATTGCATCACCACCACAACAGTCGCATCTATATGAATCAAGAAGGGTACCAGCTCATAGTGCTAAATTTTTTTTGTTGTCTGGAAACAGAGGCTTTACCCAGCCTATTCAACGGGAAAAGCAATTCACACTACACCCTTCCTATGTCCAGGAATTGGGTGAGGAAACATTAATCAGGACATGGCAAAGCAGTGATAGGAGTGTGATAGCAATTACTCTACCAAGAAAACATCCATATTGACAATCACCAAGTATCACTACAGCCTGTGCTTTGGTCCTCTTCAGTTTTAATGAAAATTCAACTCTTTGGTTATACATATAAATGCAGTGTATATCTCAGGACAATTTACTGCAAACCTGTCCAGCAGGGTTACTTAAACACATATATTTGCACTACATTACCACAACTGTGGAAGAGTTGTAACAGCCATGGCATGGGAAGCGTGTAGCCCAATACATCTGCTCTGATGCTGCAACAAAAATACTTGCACAGCCTGTGTTTTAAGTCACAGATTACGGCCTCTAACATCACAGCACTACATCTACTGATGTAATTACCACTATACCTCCACCTGTACAGTTTTTTTAAAAAATTCAATTAATATGATAAGCATGAGTCTTTATAGCTTGATAAAAACGATATCTTATTTTTCTGGCATAATTTGTATGTATTAAAGACTTCTGGCAGAGAAGATGAAGCTTTTTGCAATTGCAACATAAATGAGAATCATACTTAAAATTACTTAAATAATTACTCACAAAAATCTTGCAGAATATCTTCTTGTGCATAAAACTTATTGCCCCCACCTACACGCTACATCAAAGTTTAGATTTTTACTGACTTTCCAGCACAACTCCATTAGTTTTCTCTGTACATCAAACCACAGGTTTTCCAGCATTCCTTCAGATGGTGGTATCAATATCATTCCCCCAGCATGAGAAACAAGAATTCAATTACCTCTCCCGTCAAAGGAGATTTAAACCCTATGTCTTTCACCCCTCGAACAGGCCGGTGAGAGTTTTGTGGAACGTGGGTAGATTGGACTTCCACTTTACATTGAACACCAACCGATTTGCTGAAAAATAATCCAGTCGTCTAGCTAGTGGTTAGGTGAGCCACCCTCACACATCCTAGATCCAGATCCAACTAGTAGATGCCTACAAGCAGCCTAAGTCCACCTCACAAGCGATATTACTAAACTGCCATATAAACAACTCTTGCAAAGACTTCTTCACAGAAAAACAGCAGACAATCATCACCTAAATAATCACATTCTCCACCTGAACACTGGAAACGACTCTGCACTGCTTCTAATATTATAGATACTTGAATAGCTATCAGGTTGTTTTTCTGTACCACTTTTCTTGTACATAAGCACAATCACCATGACAACATATTCAGTAACAAATATTTTACAGTTGCTGGCTAACATCAAACACAGAACAATCCTAATTTCCCCCACCACAGCTTCAGAGATGTAGACTGCACACACCTCTTGCATGTCTATATGTGTATGCATACATACACACCTGTTGGTATAAAAACCTATGCTTCCAAACCAGTGACAGTGAACATTACTTTTAAACTGAAACCATGGCTGATTTTAGCACAAGAAGTCACTAATCCTCCGACAACCACCAGGTTATCAAAGGTACCTTTCCTGACTGCGTCACTTAGAAAAGAGACTGAGACTTGTAAGGAGAAAAGACTGAGATGTGTGACAGAAGAATGAAGAGTACAAGAGAAAGACAAGAAATGAAGAAAATTAAGGCTAAATTAAGTCGTAAGACATGACAAGGCATATTTCATGACATGACTATTCTTTGGTTTTCCAACCTGAAGCAACTGTATAAATTGGGGACAGATGGCTCATCCATGCAGTTAAAAGCAATTCAGAAGATATTTTGCATAACATTACTTCCACGTTTATGGAACTGATATACTTCCTGTAACTGGTATATGACATGCTGCAATACCCTTACTTCTAGAAGCTGAAGCTTCATAGTGTATTTGAAATACATCAAAACAGGAACATCTTATCAAGAAGTGCTAATTTGTAATAAAAATCCAAGAAGTCTAAAAATATTTGTAAAATTATTCATTGAAATTGTTCATTAATAGAATTGTTGACATAATTAAAGTCAACAAATACCTCCTAGTATATAAAGGACTGCTCTGGTATTTAATGACTTATTATTTTGAATCTTTGTTAAACTGAAACAAAAAAAAGTCCTTCAAATAAAAAAAAACCCTTATAACACAGTAGTTTGAGCCTCTTGTTACTCTAAGTTCACTGTGATTCACACAAGGCTAAAATATAGTCATTTACCAATCCAGACTATTTTGCAGTAAGGGCAAGGGGTCTGGTCAACTACTCCGTTTGCTTCCTCACATATTAGAGCTGATGACCACATTGAAAAGTGTAAGAAAGCAAGCCACGAGCCAATCCTGAACATGGTAAGCAATGAAATATAAGCCCATAATGCTTGTTACAGACCAAGTTGAAATTTTCTATTTTGAGAAGAGGCTATGTAACAGTGAGATCAATATTCCTGACCAGAACCACTCTCCTCTAAGTACTGTATTTGAAGTGGTATCAGAACAAGCATACCATTGAGCCTCCTCTGAATTGCTTCTTCCTCCAAAGTGATGATATACATCTGCTCATCTAGGTCTTCAAGGATCTGTATTTGGAAACAGAAACATGAACTGAGTATCAACATCGCTTGGTTGTTCTGACCACACTAATCTCATTGTGTTTGCTTTGTTCTAGTACCCTATGTTTTCAATATGGTGTCTGCAACTTTACAATACTGAGAAATAAGAACTCCAGGAAAAATTGCTCCATTCTGTTTAAATCCACTCCTTTACTGTAAGCAAACTTTCTGTTAAGTTTTCATTTCAGGTTAAAGCTCTTGCATTCAGTTTCAATCTAAGGAGATTTAGGAACAGGGGAAGGCACAACACACCTGACCTATATTGAGATAATTTCTAGGGAAAAAATTAATAACCTACCAACCTTCACACTCAATCTGATCTAGGCAAAAAACCTGCAGATTCCGAGAAGTATATTAAAAACACGGTTTTTTCACATTAGCTAATATTTCAAGCAAATATAATTGGCTATTGGAAGCTAAATCCAAATAAATGAAGTCTGTCCACTTTACTATCAGGTGTTTTGAGCTTAAAGCTTATAGACAGCAACACACTATTATTTTCTTTGTACTGTCAGGTCTGAACCAACTAAGGAAAAGGGATCCAAGACCTGAGTGCACCCAAATTTAAGAGAATACAAATTAGAAAACGCAACAGCAAAGTCACCAGAGCACGTGCACGATACAAGCCTCTCCCTTCCTCACTGCATTCAATACAAGAACACTACAGTATTTAAGTTCCTACAGATGCCAACTTCCTATATTATTAATACTAGTAGCCGTTAGATAAAAAAAAAATCAGAGAAAGTCCATACTAATTAAAAAAAAAAAACACCCAAACATTTTTCGTGGAAGTAAACAAGCTTTCGTATTACATGAAAAAAATTTAAATAAATATATGAATATTCAATATAAACTCTTGACAACCTGAAGAAAGAATTACGTAGTAGTGCAAGCATCCTGAAAGAAAGTACCCCAACACCATTCTACCTTCTGACAGACAGTAGATGAGGACAGATTTGTGCAACACTTACTGTTGGCTTCACCAGCAACTGACCCATTACTGTAAACATCCGCGAAAGTCCCACTGGCGTGCATACTGCAGAGGAAGACAGATTATGCAAAACAGTGATTTGTGAGTCAAAGATCAATTTTAATTTGGATGTTCAATGTGCAATTCTATTCCCCATATAACCAAGTACGGTTTTGCAGAGAACTGCAAGAGCTTCAAGCTCCAATACAAGCTTTGCAACACATTGCTATCATATGAATTTTCAACAACAAAAGCATCTCACCCCTCCAAGAGCATAACTGACTTTTTTTTGTCAACAAGGAACACCACAGAATCAGATACCTTAAACTTGCTCAAGTAATTATTTATTCAAAGCACATGGCACCAGAGGCAATGTCTACACTAGTAAACCCAGCAGTGCCAAGACACATTCCTCGGCATTAAGACTTAATTGCCTACAATGGTAAATTGCTAGAACTCTCTCTGGCATGATTTGTACTGGGCCAGTTAGCACTTGCCCGAACAATTCCCAGGTAGAGTTCTGGTGTTCATGCAGTCCAGAAACCATTATCATGAGGTAATACATCTGCAGCCACCTTCTGTAAACTGCAGCATCATGGATGAAACAAGACTAGTTGTCACAGCACCGGAGAACAACTCGAGTACATATATTCTATTAGCACCAATATAGCAGTAAGGTCAAGAGATTATGAAGATGCTTTGCTCTGAAAGTTACACTGCAACTTCAGCTAATAGCAGGCTGAGCTCCCAGATTACTATGAAGGCAACAAAGCTAGTGAAGAGTCTGGAGCACAACTCTTACGAGGAGTGGCTGGAGGAACTGGGGTTGTTTAGCCTGGAGAAAAGAAGGCTGAGGGGAGACCTTACTGCTCTCTACGGTTCCCTGAAGGAGGTAGTAGTGAGGTGTGTGTTGGTCTCTTCTCTCAAGTGACAGGCAATAGGATGAGAGAAAACCGCCTCAAGTTGTGCCAAGATATTAGGAAATATTGCTTCACCAAAAAGGTTGTCAAGGAGTGGAATGGGCTGCCCAGGGAATTGATTACACTGTTCCTGTAGGTACTTAAAAGATGTGTAGATGTGGGACCAATCATTTAGGGACACCGTTTAGAGATGGTCCTGACAGTGCTAGGTTTGTGCCTGGACTCTATGATCTTAAAGGTCTTCTTCAACCTAAATGATCCTGTCATTTCATAGGAAAGTAGCTTGAAATAACAAAGTGGACCTTTTTGATCTTAGCCTGTGAGGGTTTCCAGGTATGGTGCATACACTTGCACTGAGAGAAAGAAGTGTGATAACAGAACATTAGCAAAAATCAACAGTTTGACAAGAACAGCCTTCCAGTATTAGTGTAGGAGACAGAAGGAATTTGTAACAGCATAGATGGGGATATACTTTTATAGTTTCCATTATAATAAAACAGTGTTGTAAAAACAAAAAAGGAGAAGCACACAAGCTTTTATAGCGAGGACTACAATTATTTTATTAACTAGTGTTTCACAATGACTACTATGTATTACAGCAAAAATATAAGAATATTCAAAAAAGGCTAACTTGAGCTAGTTTTCCATTACTACAGAGGAAGCCTGCAGGAAAACAAGAAAAGAAAAAGGAAGCAACACTTCATATCACAACTGCAATAAGCTTTACTCATACACTGCTTCAACAATTAAACCAGCTGAGGGTCTAATGTAGCTTTACACTACAATCTACCGCTGTCTGCTGCCCTTACAGGTACACAGACATAACAGCTTGCAGGACTTAAAAGTAATTTCAGGGCTTTGCTTGTATAAATTACAAATAAGTCTTACAAAAATTGGCATTTAATCCCAATTATTTCAGTGAACCGGTTTACAGTAGTTCCAGAACACATGCTGTGCTCTCAGCTCTGCTAAAACTAACTGCTGAACAGATGTAAGAAGTTTTTAAGGTAACTTCTCCACTAAAACTTTCAGCAACTGTTGTGAATCACGCTCTTGAACAGCTAAATGAGACATTCAAAACCACTTTTTTTTGTTTCCGCCCCTCCATTAAAGTGGATTAAGAATCTCCACTTATAGAGAACCCACAAAGGCTCACCAAGGTCACTGTGAGCAACAACCTTCCCAGATAGATCTGCTTAGTTTTAAGAAAATTTCAAACTATTATTCCCCATCCTTTCTCCGCAGTGGCAGCCCTTTAAGTGTCACTTGTAAACCTATAGAGCCTGGAGAACAGGTAAAACCATGGTCATCTAGAAAGGGAGATGTTCTGGCCCCCTCTCAGTAATTTTCTAGAATTTACTTGGTGGAGGGGAAAGAGGGAACTGAAATAATAAGTGAGATTTGGAGCATTTTATCATCTTTTTCATTCTCCTAAACATGGATGACTGAAATCAGTTAGGACCAGCTGATACAAGGTTGGTCTTTTTGCTGCATTTGTTTTATATGCAATCATATAAATGACCTCCAGATTGCCCAGTTACTAGTTTTGTAATTATCAAAGCTAATTACAATGTGTTTCAACTTCTGCCTATACATGAACGCTTTCAATTAAAAAAAGGAAGGAGGATACTTTACTGAATATAGGACAGAATTCCAAAGGAATTTTCTCTCCATACTACTGACCTCCCGCAGATGTTTCATTTTAAAAATGTGCTTTTCTTTGCAGAATGGAGTCCCTATTTTTCAAATACCTGCTTTAACATTTAAAAGTCAAAATCAGTTTGGGGCAATGTGCAAAGTTCCTCAAAACATGAAAAAGGCAGCATTTGTTCACAATCTACAAAACTAACAAATTTACATCTAAATTTAAAACTCAGAATGAAAATAAAAGCACAAAAAAGACCTTTTTTTTAAACTCTCAACTTTCACAATGGAAATCTGTTTCTTTTACTATTTAAAATAGAGAAATAAAATCATTCATCTTTTAAAATAATCAGGAAAATACTCACATAGAAGTAATAAGCATCCCATTAGTGATATACAGGAATATAAATACGGGAGGTAGAATTCCCAGAGGTCTGTAAAGAAAATATTGAGCACAAGCTTAGCTTATTGCAATTAAGCTACTTGTCACAAACAACTGAATTAACTTCTTTTTTTAAGTGTTCAGTACTGAATAATTGTATTTTCAAGCATAAACTAAGAATAATTCAGTTAATAATCCTGCAGGCAACTAAATCCCCAAGTACTTTAGCCTAAAAAGTATCTTCAGCTTTTACTTCCGTCCCAATTAAGATACTTGCTTTTTTAACATGCATTACGTCCACATGAACATGGAACTTTTCAGCATGCTAAAAATGGATATAACAAAAAAAATGGTATTGACTAAATTAATACAGCTTCCTCATGACCCATGCAATACTGATAGTATTCACGGAAATATATTTAATTTAAAACATTGATTATCAAAATTAAAATTAAACTAGCATGGGTTTGTTTAGTTCTCTTTAAATTTCATACCATACAAAGACTCCATACTGGCAGCATCATTGTCAATGAGTGCTGAAGCCACCCATACAATTCCAAGGATAAGCAGCGCAAGAAGAATAAGCATTACAAGGGTTTCCAAAATGCGTGCTCTGATACCCTGTGGGTAGAAGAGGGGAGAGGGAGGGAAGAACACAGACAAGACTTTGAATTAGATATTTTCAAACAAAAATAAAAAATAAACAGCAGTTCCTTCTTCCTAATTGCGTACTCATATTTTATCATGTAGACAAAAACATTAAATGCAATGCAGATTTAAAAGGCAGTGCATAAAAAAGGAAGTACTTAGAGCTTTATAGTGCCCAGATTCCATTTTTCCCCTTAAAACCACAGAAAAAATGCTTTAAATTGCATATGCCTTACAGTTCTCATTAATCTCATTATTCCATAAAGTATTCTTTGTACCGTATGATTTTGCTCGAGCATTTTTAAAAGATGGATTACTTTTCTAATACTTTCAGCAAAGAAAGTGGATTAGCAAATTTTTATCTATGATTCCAATCAAGGGAATGGAAAGCCAATTATGGCAAATAGCCAAATGGCCCAGCAAGCATTAAACCCGGCACAGGTACAATGCACCAATTTAGTTAAAATACATTCTTCAGCTGCAATTGCTTCTGCACTGTTCCTTGCAGTCTTCAGAGCCCTCAAGCGTGCGATCTGAGTACTGCTCATTTTCAGCCTGCCTACACACTGTTGCTGCAGCCACTGCATCCATTACCTGCCATATGTGCATTCTCCACACCAAAACCCACACATCTCGCTTGCAACTCATATAAATCACAGGTCTACAAGGTGACATCATAGCATTTGCTCTTGTATTTAAAATATAACTACACTCTAATAGTTGAGTGTTAGATTTGCAAATGTAAATATACCAAACACTACATAATCATATTTAATTTCTTTTTAGTGGTGTTTAACACCAATTTTACTATTTTCAAGCAACAAAGTTATGGGGACACTTCCGGTTGCTGGTCACATGTTAAGTGAAAGAGGGAAGATTCAGATTAGATATTAAGAAGAAATTTTTTACAGCAAGGTTAGTGAGGTACTGAAACGGGTTGCCCAAGGAAGTTGCAGATGCTCCATCCCTGGAGGTGTTCAAGGCCAGGCTGGATGAGGTTTTGAGGTGTCCGTGCTCATGGCGGGGGGGGTGGGGGGTGCGTGAAACTCGATGGGCTTTGAGGTCCATTCCGACCCAAACTATTCTATGATTCTATTATACCAATTCTTCATTTGTCAGTATGTATCTCCAGAAGCAAACTCAGTCTCTTCTTTCCACACAAGTTTACCCCAGCTTGGGTATATTTTACTTTATATTTAAAAGCAGAAAGACTGTTTTACTTCATTGTTTGTCTTTTTATCACTTCTTTCCTCGCTGCTCCACATAAGAAACTAATCTTCACATGACGTTTACCCAGAAAATTACATTCTCTACATAACCAGGGCATCCAGCCATGAATGAGGACCTCAGGCATTCTAACTATGGACACTGATCTCCTCTAACACAACAGTTCCTCTCCACTCCCAGTCCTCTGCCAAACAGCTAAGGTAGCAAAAGGAAAAAATGGATAAAGAGACCTTCACAAAATTCCCCTTACGGTGTAAGCGTGTAGATTAATTCTATAAAAGAATTCAAACAACAAATTTCAAATTAAAGGGAACATGGACAGGATACATGTTTATTCCTAAAATGTATTTTGCATAGAATAAAAGTGGGTTTGAGTTTTTAAAAGTTATTAAAACGTTATTTTTGGAACAATCACGGTCTTGGTGCTGAGATTGATACAGAGCCTTCACTTTACAACAGATAAAGTCACGGGGACGCATGCAAAGATATTGCTTCAAGCTTTCGAAAAAACCCTTGAAGACTCCTTTCCTCTCTTAGGCATAGGAAAACAAAGCTACCTTCTAGGTTTCTGAAAGTCTTAGCAACAAAGAGGGAAACCCTTACTTCTCTACTATGAGATACATGCACAAATGTCAGGTTCTGTGACTTCAAGTTTCTCAGCAACAGGTCTTCTGGCCAAACCTGAAGAATATTTAATTTTACTAAATACCTCAAACACCAAATCCTCCTCCCTTAGATGAAGTCACACAGTTGTTACTTACAGTTTACTGTCTCCAACTCTTGTTTCTCTGTTGTAGCATTTTTGAATATTTACTGCAAGTGTTTTCTGAAGACCGACACAATTAGGACAACTCAAATAATACCCTCTCTCCCAAAGAAAAGCAGGGGGCGGGGGGGGGGCGGAATGAGAAAACCACAGCAAGTATTCTGAAGTTACCACTGCTTTCGGCCAAAAGTATCATTCGCACATACTCTAGGAAAAAGAGGGGAGGGTTGCTGTTTCTCGTTTAGTTGGGTTTGGGGTTTTTTGTTTGTTTTGGTTTTTTTTTTAATTAAGATGTTTAAGCATAAAGGTAAATACTTAGTCTCAATTTGGCACCCATAAAGCTGTGTGCTATTCAAACAATAATGTTCCAGGTACATTAGTTCATGCTTACATACATTAGTATACCTGTCAAATAGGCGCTATTTGTATGGAATGAAAGGTGTGGAATTTCCCTGCACACACACAGAACATTTCTGGAGAATCACAGCATGGTTGAGGTTAGCAGGGATTCTCTGGAGATCATCTGGTCCAAACCCCTGCTCAAGCAGTACCACCCAGAGACAGTTGTCCAAGACCATGTCCAGCCAGCTTTTGAGTGTCTCCAAGGATAGAGACTCAGAATTCTGATGGTAGTTTTCTTATTCAGGTGAAAAAATTAAAGCTTGAACATCATTAGCAACATCACTAATTTAAGAGCTGGGCAAAAAAACTATACTCCGAAGTTAGAGAACAAAGAGAAAATAGGTAAATACAAGCAACATTTCACTTCACTTAAATGAAAGCAGAACTATGCAAAGAAACCTTGAAATTCAATGCTGATTTTTTTTCCCCAAGCAAAAACCTCTTCACTGACACTTTGGGTTCAGCTTAACATTTCTTCTTTGATTTTTTTTTTCACTTCTCTCCTACAGCCCCATTATATTACTCAGATTTCTTAAATGAGCCAAATGTCATGGTGTTTCTCCATGGCATAGAAGATTTTGCCACTTTTATTCAAGATAATACTTCCTGCACTATTTGAATCCATTTACTCCTCATGATTTTTTGTGTGAAAAAGAACATTAGGTTTACAGTATGACATCTTCAAAACCAGCAATAATCCCATCTAAAACTGGAAATTTCAAACGAGTTTATAAGAGTGGGTTTATTGTTCCTGTTCAGTCTAAACCATTGTAGCTGTCCTGGATACAGAGTATACAACTGAGTACAATAGAAAAAAACATGTAGTGTAGGTATGCAGATTACTTCAAATTCACATTCTAAGCAAGGAAAAATAGTCTACAGCACTACATCTTAGCATCAGTTCTTTGATTCCTCATTGTCAGTGGGCAACTGGAAAGAACAGAAACCTTGACTACACAAAAGAAGGAGGTGACCTATACAGCAAATTAAGTCTACGAGCACATGCATGTTTATGTACACATATGGGACACGTAAGGGAAGACATGGAGGACTGATGTTAAAAGGTCATGGTACCTGTGAGTTTTCCAGTTTGATTGTTTAACTGGGAGAAATTGTCTCATGACCTCCTACGTTCACTGTTAACATTCCTATCAAAATTAAAATAAGTATAAGGAAGAGGAATGGGAAAATACTTTGTACTTTCAGTTTTCCACCTTGCATTGAAAGAGGAAAATGAATATTTCTAAGTCTTCCTCTAGTCTTCTTTTCCTAATGGTTCTGACAGGTAAAAACAAGAAAAGGGCACACATGAGGTTTTTCAGAAAGTTATTCTAGATCACAGCTCTGAAACCTGCATTTGATAATACAAATACTATTTCATTTCTGAGAGGTCCATCATTACAAACAGAAAGCATATACCACAATTAATTCAGTGGTTTGTAGATTATTTTAATGAAATTAAACTTGCAATTTAACCTGTTTTAGTAAAGGAGGGATTTATAACCTCCAAACCAAGCAGAGACTGCACAGTAAAGCATCAGAAGGATACTCCCAAGATAATGACACAATGGGAAAAAAAATTTCTCAAAAAAAAAATCAGTAGTAAGATGCCAACTGAAACTAGTTATAAAAGTCTACACAGCTGATTAAGGGGGCATAAAGACAACAATCCTGACATCCCTATCAATTGAAATATCACACTCAGATTTCAGTACAATATTGTCTACATGCTCTCATGCTGCAGACTTGCGATGAACACAACTATAGCCTTTAGAAATAATTAAAACACATTTCCCCTCCATCCCAGGCTAAAATGCATTTGTTTTAACTATGATGATAAGGCAACAGACTTGTATTATCTTCAGTAAGAAAAGTTGATCCCTGCAGTACTTGTATTGGTATGATAGTTTTAAGGAGGTCAAAATCCTTACTTTCTCTTGTCCAATTACTGCTGGGATGCTTGTAAAGTTGAATAGCGAACCAGAAAAAAAAAAAAAAAGCACCTCACCAAGATTTCAAAATCCTTTTTACAGTGCTGCAAATACCAGATATCTTGAAGAAAACCACAAACTACATAAAATGTTAATGAGCTTGAAGTTATAAAATTAAATAGGGAATGTAAATACATATTAAAGCGGTGGGTTTTCATACTTGCACTGCTACATACCAAAAATATTGTTGCACCTTCAGCTTATGTTTGTGTTCATAAGGAAAGAGATGGGAAAAAGAAATTAGGGAAGTAGGAGGCTCTAGAAATAACACATTCTGGGGTTTTTTTTAAAAAAAAAATCTAGAATAAAGCCTAGTATTGAAGGATTATTTGCCAAAAAAGTATCCCCATTTTTGTGCCAGTGTTGCCCTTATTCATCACAGAAATGCAGAGAAGAGGGAAGGCCATAAAACACCAAGAAGATGGAGAAAGAGACTGACTGGAAGGGAAACGGAAAAAGCAAAAGGGAAATGGGACAGTAATAGCATGAGTTAAAAGAAGGACAGAAGCATTGGGAAGAAGAACCTAATCTTGGTCTTGAATTTATACATAAGCTTCTCTGTAGTTCTGAAAATGAGAGGAATGTTGTTCCCAGGATAGACTCAGGGACATCCTTGGGAAGCATGAACCGCAGTTCAAAGGAAGGTGGCACTTCTCTTGCTGGACAGTGATTTTAGTTTTAGTAGCCCAATTCTAAAATTTTTTAAAACCTTTAAAGTTCTACAGTCTCGACTTACAGCTCACCTACAAGTTCACTCACAGCATGTTTTCAAAGCCACTTAATTCTTCAATGTGTGCTCTACCAAGTGAAACACTAGGTTAAGGAAATATATTGAACACATCAAACCCAGCAGCCTGGAACTTCCTAGACACCTGGTCATACCTGTAACCTTCCCTGTACACTAATTGGGGGAGTAAAATATGAACAAGAACATTTGAAGCTCTCAAGGCTACAAATTAAAGCTGTCCTACAAACACATTCTAAACATCTTGCAGTTTGTACAGCCTCAAAGACATCTGACTGACTTGCACTTCTTGAAAAATCCATTGCTGAGACTTTCAGCAGCTCTTATATTGCTTAATCCTGACATACTTACACTCCCTGAAGCAGCAGGGCTAATGGTTAATGTTTCCAGAAAACCTTAATTTTAGCAGAAAAGGTATTAATTATTCTAGAAATGTTCTGACAAATTCTTATTTTTATTTCCTACTCCAGAAGGTATTATCAAAATCTTACCATGTTCCTTTCCCATTATGATTAAAACAGATGGGTCATCCTGGATGACAAATATCAAAAAAGTATTAAAAAACAACACATGGCCAAAAAAGGTGATTCTTCAGCTGAAAAGCCCAGTACAATGGCAACAACAGTCCTGAAAGGATTACAGATACCACAGAAGAAAGTGAAAAAAAGTTATTACTAAAGAAACCATTTCCCCCCCAGCACATTTGTGCTAAGCATGACGACTACTATGCCAACTGCAACACACTAAGACTTTTCCCACTACGTGTATTCACACACAACACCTAAAGGCAGGTTCTTACATTTTTGTAAAAGAGCATACGTTTGGTGGTTTCTTACAACTTTTCAATAAGGAAAAGAGAGATTGCTTGATAATGGAGGAAACAAGTGAAGACCTTGCTCTGCACACTTGCTCTTCCCAAGGTCTTGGGTGTTCTGCGCAACTAGCAGTTAACACAGGAATCTTTCCTGACTACAGTGACTCACAAGAACAGTGCATAGGCAAGGAACTTGCTGACTGCTCCCCAGGAACTCAAAAACTGTTACTTTTTAGGAAAGAACAATTACATAGAGGAAAGTAATCAATCCCTTTTTTGGTAATTTTGCTATGCCAGTTGTGATTATAAACGCAAGTATCTTCCACCACTTAAAGCATGATTTAGAATGCTTTCTAACACTATAAGAATTTCAACATTTATGTACCATTAATATTTACCAGGAGTTCTTACGCTTTAGCACTGATGAAGGAGTAGGAAAACTGGCAAGATGATATTTTCTCTTCCCACATGAAGTAAAATTCCTGGTAAAACCAAAGAACTACAGCTCAACTCCCAATTCAATAAAAAGCATTTCTTTACTGGAACCTGACTATAGTGATTTTGATGAACAACTATTAGCTCTTAAAAGATGTACATTTTTGCAACTACATGAAAACATACAACATAGCACGGCTTTTGTTCATGCTATATTTTAATTTGGTTGCAAATTGTGCACTGAAGAACTTCGCTATTATCAATGAAGTAAAAATTACAACACATTACACACAAAACCAAGGAGTCCTAAAAAAGTTTCTATGGTGCTGAATATCTGAACACAGTTCTGCTTGGACATCCCGACCTCTTGCGAAGTAGGTAAACAATACTTTTTACACCATGCCCTGACCCACTGGGAAAGCCTGGGAAACGTTTCTGCAATCATGGCACATTTAAAGTACACACGAAGCCCATTGTTTTCAGCTGACAAAAAGGAGTCTTGGTAACCTTAAGATTTGTTCAGTGAGAGACAGACTGCAACAAACATGCATGCCAACGACTGCAGAAAATAAATGGAAGCACTAAAAAAAAAACCCAAAAAACACTTCAGTAGGTATGAGGTTGGGGATGAAACATATTAACATCAATTACATTTTCAGCATGAGATACTCCCTCTTTCTCAGTTTGTGAGCATTAGTGAAAAGATCAACTTCAAGCATTCTAACCATCTCTATGGTTAGAAACCACACTCGGAGCAATCTTTGTTCAGACCTATGCAAGACAGTGCAGAAATTTTTTTAATAATTCAGAAAGACACATTTTCAATCAGGTACTATGGTAACGCATACTATATTTAGTACACTGATATTTAATCAAGGGGTCATTACCTTATAAGAATACTACAAATTACTGAGTCAAAACCAGAAGCTATAGTTGTAGGAAAACTGTTCATTTAAAAAATTTAGAAGCCAATGACTCAAAACCCTCACAAAGCAAGCTAAAAAAAAAAAAAAATCTAATCAAGAACTAATACATTTAGGCATCAGATTCAAGCAATAGGGAAAAAAAAAAATAAAAGGCTTCCTTGCCCATGCAAGAACCAAAGACTTCCAGACTGCAGCCAGTGCTGATTGTGTCTTCTCCCACTCCATCTCTTCCCTCATAGAATCCTTCCAGGCTGAGGGCATTTTGAGATTAAAATTAACACCTTTCATCACAATACAATGAGTGTATTTTAAAGCTTATATTTCTTTCCCACACATTACAAATCTTAAATTTCACAATCACTATACATTCACAGCAACTTGCAGTGAATTGTGTGTTAGTACCGTTTCCCAAATGATTCCACAGTGGTTATCAGTCTGTCAGTGGAGCAAGAGGAGGCAGCTGAAATCATCTAACTACATAGAATTTAGTAATTAAACAGTATAAGTAACAAAATTCAGAAATTTCAAAGAGAAACTAAGAACTGGAAAGAGCAAAACAAAATGAAAGTTAAAGGAACTCGATGGAAAAAAAAGACCATGATGGATTCTTTAGAATTTAGATTTAAGATTCTTTAGAGTTCTGCCTGCCAAGCTGGAAATGAAGGACACAAATCACTCAACTGGAGGTAAAAAAAGTAGTCTTCATTTAGTGGAAGACTAAATGTAAAGTGGTGAATGGTGAAGTGGTAACGACAAAAACTATCCAGAATGCAGCACACCCGCTGGAGTGGCTCCTCTGCCAAAGAAAACCTAAGTCTCTCTCCTCCAGTGTACCAGAAGAATATCCAAACCACAGTGTTACAGTATATTTGGGTCCACAGCTGTCAGACTTTCCTGTGGACATTACTGCATGCAAATGACTCGCTGAAATAACCTAAGAAACAAGATGGACTCCATGCAGACTCGCATCTTCATGACTGGAATTAAAATAAAACAAAAAAGGGGAAAAAAAAGTTCTCACTTTTCTCCCAAAGACCTACTTAATTACACAACACAAGACATACTCCAGTGAGAATGATAACATGAAATTCATCTATTGCCTAGCAGTTAAGGCATTGTTCCAAAAACAAAGATTCAAATTACTTAATGAAAGCAAATACATTTTGCTGTTTCACATCTAGGTATCATTCTTGCATATATAACAGAAACAGAATATAACAGAAAACATACCAGTTTCTTAAAATGAGGAAAAGCTAGACAGAGTATCAAAAAATGCAAACAGTTATTTACAACTACACTGCAAAACCTTTGGGGGAGAAGGGAAAGAAGAAATGAAAGGATACACACAGTAAAATGATGACTATCCCAACATTACCCTTTTCCCCCCACAAATTTCCACCGTTGTTCCACTCACTAGCCCAGTCCTCACTAATTAGCTCTTAGATACCTCACTCCATCCACCTACCAAGTTTCCCCAGAGTCTCCAAAGCCACCTGCAACAACATGGGAGCTGTGGGATTTCTGACTCTACAAGCCTCCTTCTAACCATATACTTTTGGATCACAAAGAATCTTTCCTGCTAACCTGGAGTGATAGGAAGATAAATAGATATTTTCCAACTTCTTTGTAGCTTGGCAGAAAATTAAGATAAGTAATGCAAAAACTGGACAAAAACTGGAATTTGTGATTGTGTTTCTGGCAGAAGGAAATCAGACAGTTCCCAAAAGCAAGTAACGCATAGAAGCACACAGGTCACTATTAAAGTACTAAAGTCAAGAGAAATCTGTAGGTCTTTTGGTGTCAATATTTATTACTAATGCCCTGCAAGGGTGAATACGATCAGGAAGAAAGCACACTTCTAGGAATTGGCCAAAGACCCAGGCTGCTGGAAGCTCCGTTAAATAAGCTGGGAAATCCTTCAAAAAGCTACACCCCCCAAAAAAAAATCAATAATGATGAAATGAAAATGGTCAGAGACTGGCGATAAACTCATTGGTTCTCCTTCCTCTTCTCCTCTGTAAAAGTTGTTGGCTGCCTTACAAATCCTCACTACAGATGCCTCAGCTCCTTCCTCAAGTTGTCAATTCAGAATAAGTACTTCTTAATATAGATTAAATCTTCATATGACGTATTTCTAGTAATACTAAATGAGTAATATTGACTAAAGGTCTGAATACCACATTGCTGGTTACCCGTACTAATGGAAAAAGTATGGGTTTTAGACAGGGAATAAGAAGTGGTGTTTACCTTCCTTATTCAAGGAAGGAAGACTATGAGAAAATTGGTTTATGCCTTTCTGTTAAGATATTTATGTTAAAACTCGCCAATATTAAATTATATGGCAATTTACCATTAAAATGGTGAATTTTAATGGTAATTAAAATGTGGAATTGTCATTTTAATTCACATGGTAAAATTTAATGGTAATTTTACCATGCGAATTAAAATGACAATTCCTCTTAATCTGAAAAGTCTTTTTTCATTTTTATACATATTAACAGAAGCACACAGAGAGACTTAAAACAGATACAACATTATTGCTTGTTCTGAAAGAACACTACTTGATAGCAAGACTGGAATCAAAACACACTAATGTGAAAATATTCACCTCTTAAAATACACTCCATGCATAAACCAGCCATTTTTATAAAACAAATCACCATATGCTCAAATAAAAACAGCAGAAGATCAGTTTAATGTTTCTTACCATTTAATAAAAGAAATTCAAATACCAAGATGGGAAGGTGTTCACACTGTCTTCCTGAAACCTTTAACTCAGACGTGCCTTGGAGGCACCTGTCTTTTTCCAGTGGCTAAGAGAGGGCTTGCAGATCCCTTGGATCACAGCAATTTCAGGGATTCTGCACATGAATACATATTTCCTTCCCAAAGGATAGCAAAATTTTCTAATTTAATTGAAATAGTTATATAAATTTTACCATGAACTGACAATTTTAAAAAAAATAACTTCTCAGGGGGTTCAGATAATATAGCTATCATCTATCACAAAGAACAGGCCCTACGCATAGTATTAACAATGCTTCATACAAAATAAATTTTAAAACTCCTCACTTCTGCCTTAAAAAAAAAATCAGGAAAAAAAAAAAAAAAGAAGTATTTTACAACCCAGTGCTTCAGTTTACATCAACGATAAAATGAAGATATTCAAGCTTAGTACTGGTAGCTGTACCATCTGTACACTTTACAAGCAGTAAAAGTATTTAGCACATCTATATCTACTCTTGTAGAACTTCCTAAGTTATCAAAAAAAAAAAAAAACTGTAATATAAAAAACCCACTCAATTTATTCACTACAACAGCAGCAGAGAAATATAGTCACATCTTACTCTATTTGCAGGGTTCCAGTTATATGTTAAATCTTTTAGCAAAGAACTATGGAAATTTCACAAAACACAAGCAGAGACGGACAAGCTCAGAAAAATATAGGAGTGGGGAAAGCGCGAAGTTTCAGCAATGCATTTCATTTCTGGTTCAGATAAGGTGGAATAACTAATGCCCCAGTGCTTCTCAAACTAATTAGTTTCACAGACTACTTTACCCACTCATACGTAATAGTTATCCAATACAATTTCTCACAGTACGCTAGAGAGGTAATGGTCAGAAAAGCACATTCTGAAATAACACTAAGCATGCCTGAGATTTCCTTTGCACAGTGTTTTTACCCCATTATTACTAATAATTCTTGTTTCATCTTGTTACTCTACTAATTTCCGCAGCTCAAATACATGAAAATGTTGCAAGAACACAGACTAACCTGACACATTTTGCTTTTCGAACTACATTAAAGAGTTGGTAAAAAAAACCCAGTAATTATAATTTCAACCCTATAAAGTACTCCAGAAAGGCTTAATCATTCCTGAGCTAATGAAGTCAGTGAGGCAGGTACTGCAGAAAAGCTACACCAAGTAAGTTACACTATTAGCTTATCTCCTGCTACCCTATTCTTTGCAATTTCTACTGAGGCCTCTTTAAAAGAGGTACATTCTAATTTATGGAAGCAACCAACTGACATTTAACTACTTCAATGAAACGGAGCACAGATCACATCTCATCACATCTTGATCCAATGTGTGCAACAAGCAATATCCACTTATTTCCCCCTTAGCTGTCCCAGATACAGAACTGTTACATATATTCAACAAACCACAAATCTCCTTATGGTAAAATAAAAAGGACAGAATTTGCATATAGCATCCCCAACCAAGTTAAGCAAGATATCTTATAAAATGTTTTATAAACCAACAAAAGCAAATTCACATTAAGTCATTCTTCCTCAAGAGCTGCAAGTTTCTCTGTACTAGCCACCAATTACCGAATTTCTTTTTATCTTGGTCTTATGAAAATATAACAAGGCCCAAAGTTGACGAATATACGTATGTTCTTTACATAAAAGTTGCTGTTTTGCACAGCCTTTGCTCCTAATTGTCTAAATACAGACACCAAACAAATTACACATGCTGAAGTCCAAGCTTTGTAATATAAAAATTAATATAACCAACATTCCCAACTTCTTTAACCTACCTGTAATAATCTTTGTTTTCTTACTGTCTTTAACTTCGCCTTAGAGTCATTGTGAATGGACAAAAAAACAGGCATCCCTGACATACTTCTACAAAGCCATTTTCATCTCGTACTGATCTCTAGTAGTTACATACATTCCAGTCACAGACATTCCAAAATGGGCCATACGCCCAACTCTGTTCAGTCTAAACTGCTGACATTTAAAGTAAGAAATTTTCTGTTCCTCTGCGGAACTGCAAATAAAGGGTTTCATAGTGTAAACCTGCGATTTTAAGGTTTTCTGAAATCAGGGTGGACACTCATCAATACTATATGCTAACAAGGGCCCTGAACATTCTCACCTTCCATTTCCTGACATTTTATAAGTTCTTCTTAAATTTACTATTAGATGTGCCCATCTCCTATGTTACAAGTTATAAACACACTCTACATTTAGGTATACAAGCTATTTCTGAGACTTCACTAGAAGCAGGAAGCATACGAAGAGTCAAGATATGCAACATTCTTAACACAAGATTTACCATTAAACATAGCCCTTAACTCTCCACCTTGCATATTACAGATTATGTTGTGGGTTTGTATAACTGTCAGCTAAGTATGCTTTTATTTTAATAGGGAGGAGGGAAACCCCTCATCAAGCTACTTGCCAAATCAGAATCCCAGAATAATCAGGATCTGCTTCTAAACAACAACAAAAAAGGTCTAATAAATTTTAAGTGGTGTCATTTTAAATTACCCCAGTTTAAAATACTGGACTTCATATCCAAACTTAAAATGTTAGCTTATGTCAAAAATACAAAACCAAACAGCCGTCTTTGATGTGACTGATTAAACAACTTTTGTCTCTGGGATTACTAATGGAATGAGTAAATGGGTTGTAATATAACATACAATAATTCAGTTACATACTAGTAAACATTTCATAGAGATCAGAGCACGAAAGTCTCAGCTCATGCTGAATGATTTTATAGACAAATAAATATGAGCTTAAATGCCAAATAAACATACATTATTAACAGGGTACCTCAAGACTACTACACTCAGTGGCCTGTGGCTATTGCAGTCAGAGGTATATGGGTATATGCAAGCATAAAAACACAAAATCAAATGCTGTTTCCAAACAATGTTCGAGACTCCTGCACTCTCCAAATCACTTTTCCAGAGAAATGAAGGCAGACTTAGAGAATTGGCTGGTTTTAATTAGAGATAATCTCATATTGGAAAGGATTTCCAAGCCAACTTCCCCAGTATTTTGTATTATAGGAACAACTGCTTTCCATGGAATAATTTGAGATTCACAAAAAAGTTTCTAGAAGTAAATACTTCAAAACTAACTTTGAACATACTTCCTACACTATCTTATTCACCCACTGAAAATGTATTTTACAGTGCTCCACACCTACAGTTAAACTAGACATCTGCTGCTACACACATCAAAACCGTGTGCAGCTTTTCTATGTGGAAAAATACAGATGTTATAATTTCTATACCCATCAAGAAAGGAAAAAGTGGCAGGTTTACTTTTCACCTGCATTTATTACTATGTTGCTCTAGTTAGAGCTTGCAAATGCAATATACTACAACACAATGCATTAGAAACTTAGGTTTAGTTCAGCCTTCTTACACAGTAACATAGTTCAGGAAGTTGTTGCTATTGATAAAAACAAGAGTGTATCAAAGGAACTAAAATGCTGAGGAGATGGAAGATACGCACACTGTGGTTGTTCAGCATGTTAACAGCAGCTTACCTTTAGAGGAAAGAAAGAAAAAAAAGCAGTTTCAAACATTTCACTCCATCCTCAAAGCACTAATTATATTTACCAAACACATTTTAAAATAAAAAAATGAGGAGAAGTGAGAAAATCTTTAACAGCAGAAACTGCTGTACTCACTATTTGGAAAGGAATCTACACATCACGTTTTACTTGCACAGGCTAAGCTGTGGCTGCTAAGGCAGGCAGGACTTCAGTCATGAAAGGCAAATCCTTATACAGTAGCAAACACTATGCAGTAAGCTGTTCAGAACACAGGCCCATCTCACCTGCCTTAAGCATATGAATAAACTGCTATCTTTTTAAAGTGGTTGTTTTTATTAAAATTAACTCAGTGAGGGTTTGCGAAGAGATATCCAGGAAAAGCAAGCAGATGGAAAGACTAGCTGACACATAACAATAGCGGGTGAAATATTACTCTTATTTTCTGTAATAAACACCAAGATCAAAACATTATGCAAGTTAAATTTCCTTGAAAGGTTCCCAGCAGGAGTTTTCCTTTTGGTTTGTGCAGTACGCGATTTCCTCTCACCCACAAAAAACATACCAAGAATGTGCATGTGCCACTAACACTAAGCAGCACTTCCTTAATCACTCATTTCCAACAATTTATGGATGATCAGTGGCAAAAACGAGCAAAAATAATGAAAGCATGCAATGAAAGCTCATTGAGACAAACCGGCTTGGACTTCCTACTCATTTCTGTGTCTCTTTAAGATGGGGGTCTGATACAAATTAGCCACTGGGAAAAAAAGTCATCTGGTCATAAAATACAGTACAGGGTCACTTTTATGTAAGTTTGCCAAAAGGGACATAAACCAGGACAATTTCAAACTGTGACACAGGATAGAAGTATATTAAAAAAATCTTTGTTCCTTCTCCATTGTGCTGTCATGTTGCTCAGCTTTATAGACATTCCGAGCACCAGCTCTGGCCTCTATGCTTCCACCTGGCCCACCTAATTAATTAAGCAAGGAAGTTACCTCAAATTTTTGTACTATTTGTTTTTATTATCATGCACTTCTTTTGATGTTCCAGGAGTTAACCTCTTAATCCACAGACCCTGTGTGTCGTGTTGTGAACATTTTGGGATGTCTGGATAATTTGGATAATTGGTCAGGATGTTGCTGTCGCTCATGTTAAACTTTATGCCATGACTTCAAGTTCAAAGATCAGGTTTTAGGTAAAATACTTCATAAAGCCTTTTTAAAACCCTACACTTGTGATTATGCAATACCCAGTTATTCCAGTTCCTCACAGCAGTAAATTGCACTATTTGTATTTTCTTACAAGGGAAATTACTCCTAAACATCTTTATCTTTGTCAACTTCAAACAAATACAAATTTCAGTTTGAAGTTACATCAAGAGAAAGCATATATTAAGGTCAGGAAAATGTATCGTAATTATCTCCTCAAAAACCCTTGTCTCCTTTATGCAGCAGCACACACGTCATATTCTGTGCAGCCTGTTATCACACTCTGAAACACCAGCCCTGTGACCTACAGATGTTCAATTCCAAATAGCATTTTTCCTTTTTTTTTTTTTTTTTTGGAGAGAATGATACAGAATGAGGTTAATTCTGACATTGAGAATCTTGGCTGAAATCTTCGTTTCACAAGTGAATTTGAAAAGACCAGTGACAAAGAACAGAAAGAACACCTAAACAAGAAATATAACTCTACAAAAGAAGACAAGAAGAATACAGAAAGGTATGAAAAACCTTTTAATACTGATGCAGCAGATTAAAGTTATTTTAGGTACTCTGGTAGCTCAGATAACAGTGCTAGCTAAAAGTATCACATTGATCTCCAACTACTTCAATAGTCTCAAAAAAACTAATTCATATGTGTGCACGAATATACCTGTGTGCATGAATATATGCAGTATATACACATATACACAAAAATATGCACCTATGCTATTATACAATGGTAATATTACTCACTATTTTCTGATAAATGGAAATAAATAGAAATAAATTATAGCAAAGAAGCACACTTAAGCTCTTTAAAATGGCATGGTCAAACCCCTTAGGCCCCAAATGCACTTTCTGAATTAACATAGTGGTTGTAATTAAAAACTAGGCAGAGCATCAGTTAGATTTTCAGTACAATGCTGCATCCGTCCATGGTGAGTGCCTAATTTCCGTATTTCTCTCCCCTGCACAATATGCAAGTCCTTGGTTGTTTTAAACTGTTGCCCTGGGGAATCGAAAGAGTCTATAAGAGGGGCCATGTGCCATTTAGAAAGTATATTAGCAACCAAGAAAAAAAGCCAAAGTAAATTGAAAGATGGTTAATCAAACCCATTCAGATTCATCAAACAAACAGTTACAGAGGCAATACTTCCTTACAAGAACATGGAAAGAAATGTTGTAGGAAGCTCATAATAGAAATCTAGCAGCTATCAGAAATATCATAGCTTGCAAGAAGTTCATGTAAGTTCACATTACAGTGAATAGATAAAAATCAACTTTTACAGCATAATCCATGATAAACAAACGGCTAAAAACTCTAGGAGCTAGGCCCATACGTGATAATGGTTAAGATTATTGTTGCGATTTAAACTGAACAAAGAAATCCTCTAAAAAATGAAAAAAAATTCCATTTCAGAACTGAACTTTTATCATTCTTCTTCAGAACTTCTATTTAAATCCTACAAGCAATTCTTAAATGAATACCTTCAAACAAATACTTTCATTGCGCATATCTGAATCTTAAGTGACCTATTTATTCATTATAATGAAGATAATTCCATGACAAATTAAAGACAATGTGCATAAAAGCTCCTACTGGAACAGCTTTTTTATCCAAGTTTTGATCTGAGCTGGGTAGGTAATCTGGAATCAACTGCCTTCCCTACTGCTTGTATCCAACTATCAAATGAAAGATTACACAGCATGTGCCAAACCTTCTTACTGAATGTCTTCACATTTACAGTAGATTGCTTTTCTCTTAAATTCTGCAAGTTTTGCCAAATACATAAAATATTCTTTTTAACTGAGATCAGTAAGCTCTGATTTTGCCAATTAACAGTAACAGCACTCGAAAAATGTTTTATCTCTCTCGCCCATTAGTCTAATGTGATGAATGACACAATAAGAATTTTTTTAAAAAAACTTGTACAAGCATAATCAAAATAATTTGTACAAGAATTCTACAAGGTAATCGGTGTCAAAACCTTCTCTAAAAGAGAGATAAGCAATGTGCCAGAGTCTAAGGGAAGTAAAAGAATTTGAACTACACTTCACAAATTCTAGAACTGAAAAACTTACATATAACTCCAAGTTCAATTAAGCATTCCCAGATTTCTATCACCCTACTATGTGATGTAACTTTAAAACATGCAGACAGTACTTATTGCAAGGAAAATCAGCTACGTATGTCAGAACCTGGACAGAATAGCACACCGAATTTTAATAGCAACTCAGGCCAGAAGCAGCATTTGCCACTCACTTTCTAAGAAAAGCGAACAAAGACAAAGCACGTTCATACTAAAATGGGCTACAATTCCTACATGTTCACCAATAGCTTTAAGGCTCACTCAAAGCTGGTAAAACAATTCAGTATATGTCTGCATTCATTCATAATAGGTGGGTTTTGATAGTAAAGCCTGATCTCATCTAACCTCACAAAGAAGAAAAAGTACTCTAAAAGAGCAACAATTACCTTTTTTCCTGATATCTGTAGACAGACTATGGTTCTATGTCTTCTGGAGCTAAACGTGCTTCCAAGTGTGAACATGCAATGGTGATACTACTTATGCCAAACAAGGCTTATCAATAGTCAGTGTAAGTTTAAAAGTTACACTGCAACTATTAAAGTTTTATGCAAAGCACATGTTTAATGCAACTGGGATACATAATAGCCCTTGGAGCCAAGAGAAATCTACAAGCCAAGGGAATCTCCCAGTATCTTCAGCTATAGAATAAAATCACTGTTTCTTCACACTACTCTCTGCAAATTAAAATTTTCCTCTATGCCATACTACACATCTTATTTTCTTTGCTGTCTTCCATTTTCTTTCAAGTATCTACACAAATCCTCAAATTCCAAATAGGATGCACTATTTCATTTGAGTTTCCCCCAGTTCCACCAAGAACAAAAATGGCAACAATCACCTCCACACCACATTCCTGTCAATGCAAACAGAAATTGTATTTTCTTTCCTACCACAATTGCCCCCCTTGTTGATTTATGTTACGTGCAATCCACCAATGACTCAGACTTTAGCATCCATTTCCACAGTACATTTCATTTTCTTGATTCCACACAACTACTCAAAATCCATTGCTTTCTAATAACTACTATCCAAAGGGCACGCAATTCCCTCAAGTGTAGTATCATTCAAAACAAAAGTGTAATCATCTGGAAGATAAAGATTAATGAAAACATACTACAACTGGTCCCTAGGTAGTCATTCCAGTTTAATTTATTTTATATTTATGATTCGAAATTCCTTTTGCTCTGCCTTTCATTATAATAATTTTCCATATTTCTTTACTTCAGATACTAATCACAGTTATCTTATTGTTCAGAAATTGCCTTGCTGAAATATTTAGCCCTCTCAACTCGAATATCTTCAACTAAGTTGAATACTGTTAGTTACTCCCTACCCATTTAAGATAGTGCTTGTTTTCTTGTTATTTAACCACCCTTCACATTAACAAGAACTCTGTACTTTCCCCTTGTTACTTTATTTCTAGCGTATTTACTGAACCTTCTCTTTTAGCATCCCAAAAAAATCACGTTCCAAAAAATAAAATCTTTATTAAAACATTGTTATTAAAAACAAACCCAAGTAGTTTTCTTGATCTCAGCATGCAAGGCCTTTTCCCCCCTTACGCTTACTTTCAACCACACTCATTTCACCTGCTTGTGCATACAGAAGCATTCATATAAGCACACTCATAGCAGCATAAAATCCTCCCAATTAGTAACGTCAGTTTCATCAGAAACAAGGGCTTAAAATGGAATATATACTACAGCTAATCTGTATTTAGCAGTATTTTCCTACCTTTTTCAAGCCAGCAAATCCTTCCGATTCCAGGAAGAAAAAGGCAAAGGGCATCAACACAAACAAACATAAATTTGAAAAAAGAGAAGCAAGATTCCATAAACCTGCAACAAACAAAAAGGTGGTTACATTACAAGTTTCTCATCTTTAATAGTTAAAGATATTACATTTCCCTCCCTTGCATATAACAATGTACTATACACACAAGAGCTAACAGAATCTAGGTCTTCATGGATACAGATTTATTTACAGATCATTGCTGAACAGTACCCATTTCTCTGTATAAGGATCTTCAAATAAAAATCAGATATCAATTTAAACAGCAGCAACTGTCTGAAGTCTTGGCAAATACACTGCAATCTCAGGTGGATTACTTCCACAATATCCTACTCAGGGCTCTTCAGAAAACCATTAAAAAATTTTCAGGACAAAAGTACTATACTACCATCAATCTCATTACTGTGTACTTGTTTCCTCATATATTTTTTCCTCAAAAGGAAAACAAATAGTTATTTTGACAACAGCAATACACAAATGCCATCACCACCTCCAAATTAAAAGAAGATATCATGGTGAGAGTAACAGCAGCCTTCCAGAACAAGACATCTGGAACACTAGGCAACAGGAGAGCAGTGGATGTTGTTTATCTGAACTTTATCAAGGGTTTCAGCATCATCTCCCTTAACTTTGTCAGACTAATTAATGAAGCATGAACTAGATAAGTGGACTCAGAGGCAGACTCAAAAGTGGATGAGTTTCCAGGCCTAAAGGGTGGTGACAAGCAGCACAAAGTCAGGCAGGAAGCCAGTCACCAGTGGTACACCCAAGGGGGTCTACTGGATTTTACATCTTTGTTAACGACCCAGATGATGGGAGAGAAGATATTCTCAGCAAGTTTGATGATGATACAAAGTGGAGAAGAGCAGCGCCCTGGCATTCAGACAAACCCCAACACACCAGACAAATGGGTGGAGTACACTGGGGACCAATAGCCCCAAAAGCAGCTTTGCAGAAAAAGCCTTACAGATAGTGTAGGACATCAAGTTGAATATAAACCAATAACGTGCCCCTGCAACTGAGAAAGCTAACAGCATCCTAGGCTACGTTAGAAGTGCTGCCAGCAGGTCAAGGGAGGTGATCCTTCCTCTCCGCTGAGCTCTGGTGCCACACAACTGGAGCACTGCATCGACTTGTGGACATCTCCATACAAGACAGACATGGCTATACTGGAGTGAGTCCAGCAACAGACCACAAAGGTGATTAATGGACTGGAGCATCTATCATACAAGCAGAACTACAAGAACTGGAATTGTATGGCCTTGAGCAAAGAGTATATAAATAAAATATAGTTATAGTTATAATGTATATAAACATCTGATGAGTGAGCCATAAAATAATGCACTTGGACTCTCCAAGTAAGTATCCAGTAAGTAAAGAAGAAACAATGAGCACAATTTGAAAACAAAAAAAATAAAAATCCAAACAACTTAAAAGTGGGAAAAACCTTTTCAAACTGACTCTGCTGTGTGCAGCAGTGGTAGACTAGGCGATTTCCAGAGGTCCCTTCCAACCTCGACCATTCTGCAATCTAGGTGAAAAACCAGAAACAGACTAAAACTGGGAGATGTATGAGAAAAATGTGACATCTGCAAGAACGGAAAAGGTTTAGAAAACAACCTGAAGTGATAACTGATCTCCATTAAGAGTACCTGCTCTATTAAGATTTCCAAAGCTAGACACTTTCTGAAGAGCCAGTTTGTGGGACATAAATGTGAACCCATCGCCACCCTAGCAAAAGCTGTGCAGGATGCAGTGTTTCTTCTCTTAAAAGCAGAAGTTTAGCTACAGTAGAACTAAATTGCAGGTAACAAGTTTAACTAATGTCATATGTTCTGCACCCTGAAAACAGCTTTTCTTTTGTAGCTGAGAAAAACAGGCTTAGCCCCCTGCCTTCCCCCAAACACATGCACTTCCACAATTCTAAAGACTATGTTATATTCACCTGAAATCCAAACAAAGAACATCCCCCATGACAAGAAAATTTGAACTAAAAGCTTTGTTTACTTCTTTCTTCTCATGTACAGGCTTGTTCGCTTTCTTTGAAATTTCCACTTTGGAAAGAATAGGGAAGGAAAGACATTGACTGCATGTCTGGGGAATTCATTACTGTGAGAAATTCCTGTATTTAGTTCCAAATGCAGAATAGTCAGCAGCTATTTTCACCTGCATGCCCTTTATAAAAATGCTTTCACCACAAACTTCCTTTCTCTTTAAATTAAATAAAATTTAAGAAAAAGAAAAAACAAAAAAAAACCAAAAAAAAAAAAGCCAAAAAACCAAAACACAAACCAAAAACAGAGTGGGAGAACGGAGCAAGAAAGCTACTACTTCAGCAACTGATAGCACCAGGTCACCGAGAACCAAACTGAGCCAAATAAGCTACAGAAAACAAAACAAGAAAATTCCAGAAGATTGGTGAAATATAATACTCAATTGCTTAAGAAAACAGACTGCTTAAAGGTGGCTAAACTCCAGTTAACAAAGAGGGGGATTTTTCCTTTTGAATTTGCTTAGCCAGGAAGCTCCTGTTACCACTGAAAGAACATTCACACATAGCAACATCAGCAAGAATGTCATTAACTGCCCTTACTAGAGGTACATTAACTCAAACAGTCTGTGTACTCTTCCCTCCACCCCCTTTTTTTCCAAAAATGAAGATACCAGTGTTAGAATAGAAATACTTCTATACCAGGGCAGCTGTCTTATTTCAGTGTTTTTTCTCCAACTGAACATTACCTGATGTAAAGCTGAACACCTGGTTGTCCTAATTTGAGCAGCTCTATTATATCTGTATCTATAATGTAAAACAGCACTTAGAAGCTGTATAGTATGTAGAGAGCACTTCAAGGGAGGGGAGAGTAATGTGTATCTGGGGTAGCCTTTAGTAAGCCAAAACCCAAAAATATACCCCTTAACAGCTGATAAGAATCTAACGTACAGAACATTAAACTACAGAGCCACAACATGCACGTAAAGTTACAAGGGGTAAGGACAGCGCTATACTACTGACGACATATATATATATATACACACTATCCTCAAAGTAAGAAGCATCCAGGGCCCTCTTTATTTGCTACCGTATTTCTTATCCTAAATTGACAATTCAGAAATCAAATTAAAATAGACTCAGAGAAACAATGATTTGCTACTACACTGACTACACCATGGAATTGCATGAGAAACTTTGAGATATCAAATACATAAAATCTTTAAGCAATCTACTGGAGCAGTTACGTTTGGGTTTTTTTTATATTTGCAGCAACCTAAGAAGACTCCCAGTAAAACAATTTAATAAAAACCAAAAATTAAACATCTCTATCCAGCAAACAGATCGGACACTCAGCAATTTTTCTTCTCTCTTATAGCAGCTTCATTACGTTTTACCCCCACCTGGTGGTTGGATCCAACAACAGCACAAGAAAACACCCAGCGGCCAGGATTTCTGTGTTTAGTTAAACATGCATTAGATTAAGAGTGTTTATGCTGGATGCAGGGATGGACTTTCTGCCTAGTTTCAAAAATTGGAGGCACAAACTTCTTATTTCCCTATATGTCACAACTAATGTAACAGTCTGCGGTATATAAACCCTTAATGTTACATTCAAGTACCTCAGACTATATCTGTAATTGATAAATATAGCAAAATTGAAGCATTTAAAGGCAATAAGAATTTTCCCATCTGGTAAGATTTGGAAAGCAGTAAGCACCCCTGATCTGCAGGCTGTGCTACACAGAGTGTAATGGAATAATGAACATCTCCTGAACTCGATAGCATGCGAGAGCACTATCAGCTCTCAAAGCATGCCCAGATTATTTCATAAGCAGGTCCACTAAAGAACACCACTACACAGAGCGGGTGTTAGAGAAGTGCAGCACTGCAGTGCACACCAAGTTCACTCCACACGAGGGAGCACTTCCCCAGCCTAACGTGAGGAGATACCCTGCTCTGGTTCTTGTCACTTGGCAGTCACAGAAGTCTGTGGTCAGATCCAAATCTACTTATGTTTCTGGAGTATTCACACCAATGGTGGTAAATTTCGGTTTGGTTCAGTCATGTCAACTCCAGCATAAGCTTTGCAATACACGAATTTGTAGGCACCTCCTTATTCAAGGGGTTAAAAAGGAAAAAATCTTTTACTGTCCAGATAATACAAAAAAACCACTCAACTAGTTTCAGAAAGGTGACAGGCAACATGAATTATTTTCTGTCTTCAAGTGAATTCAAGTATTGAATTTGTTGTAAAAAATACCTGGATCTGGAATTCAGGAATTTGCTATCTGAGCATTATTACACATTTAGCAAAGAGAGTACATTTTTCAGAGAAAAATGCTCCAAAGCCCTACTACTGTCTCTTCACAAGAGTAGAAAAAGGACAGCTAAATCATAAATTATTTACTCCAGATTAAATAAATTGTTTAACATAGCAAAGGTACTATCTTCTTTCTCCAGCCAAATCCATTAAGGATGTCCTATTTCCAACAGTTCTTTCACTTGGACACACAGAAGTGTCCAAATTATTTTAAAATATTAGCATCCGTTATACGTGTCATAGTCATAAGCAAGTTAACCAATACTGGAAAGCACACAAAACTCAACTCTGCCAGATATCAAGGCATCACTGCTACAAGAACAAGTAACATTCTTTTCTCACATCTTCTTTTCCTTGAACTATTTCATTTTTATTGTGCCTCTATACCACACTCAATACACTTACATACTGCACGTTTCCTTGTTTACCAATAAATCACTAATAGCTGAATTTACGTACCTAATCAACTGTTTGTAGCCAATACTTCTCTTGAAACATTTTTTTCTGAGAATAAATGTATATTTAAAAATACAGAAACCAGAAACAGGTAAGTATTGCATTAACACTCAAGGAAGAAGTTTGAGCAGTGTGTTTTCAAGTTAGCTTTATTAACTCTTATTAATACTCAAAGAAGTGAATGTGATTTAAATCCATCAAGTCTCCACAATTCCTTAAAAAACGCAACAGAACTGTTAAGACAGACCTTCGTGATATATTGCACAGCAGCAAAACCAACTAGCCAATAACATTTTAACAAGTCAGTTGCATCTTAAATGAAAATAGATTTGTGAAAAATAAGAACAAATCTGTACACATATAATGAAGACATCTATTTTAATTACATTACACTGAGTACTAACCATGAATTAGTGAGCCATTTAGCCACTGAATGTAGTAGTTTTGTGGAAAAGAAAGCAGGATCTCATTGCTGATTATTGAGAAAGGCAGAAGCAGGACTGCACCAGCTGAAACTGCTAGAGTGAAGGTGCTCAAGAACAGCCTGAAATTTAAAAAAATGTACTACTGTTACCATCAGCATGCTTTGAACAGGGGGAGGAAAAAGTAGTTAGTTTGCTTATTAACTAGTGACTGAAGACAACACATACTTTCACTGTAAAGGGGAAGGAGAGACCACAATTTACACAGTATTTCACTTCAAAACGGTAAATTTAAAATACCAAGTAGGCGACAGAGCCCAGTAAATACCATTAGTTTTAACCAACTACTCCCATTTTGGGACTTGCATGCATTTGATTCCAATATCATACACAGGATAAATTATTGGATATAATGGAATACCTTTTCCAAGTCTTCTGTTTTAAATTTCATTTCCCCCATACACACATAGAATGAAAAAATATCAATTTCCATATTCTTACAACAACTTTTTAGGCAGAGAAGTTTTTTAATGTCTAAAAAGTGAATGCAGTTATACATAAGAAAATATTTTATCAAACAGATGAAGAGGAGCAATACTTTATTTTCCAAAATTATTTGAGTATTGTTTCATAGTTTGGGGTTCTCTCATAGCTGTTAGGTCAATACAGACACATTGTCAAAAATATTTTAGAAGCTGCTTATTTATTTCAGATCCCAAGTACAACTTACACAAAATGCCATCTTGTGGCATTAAAAAGAACTGTGTTCTTCAAGAAAACTAATAAAAACATTCTTTAAGAACAAATCCAATACTAGAATAAAATTAGAAATAATTCTCAAAATTGAATGACAAAAAAAAAATCATTCCTACAGCAGGAATGTCAGAAAGTTGCTTACATGGATCTTACTTTTCCTTAACAGTCTACAAATCTATTCTTCATACACACAATACTTTACAGTCAAAGTCTGGGTGACTACAATGTTTTCTGTGGGATTTTCTTCTTTTATTTAAGAATTCTAAGCCCAAATGGAGAAATTATGAATACTACAGCACATCAGCTTCGTTTTCTCCTCCCACTCAACTCAAAATACACAATTACGCTACATGAAGAACTATCAATCTGCATACGTTTGACAGTAATTGCTTTTTGGAAAAATAACATGCACACATAAGCAATAAGAAAACTTGCACTGAAATAAGAAGCATTTTATACTTATAACAATACTTAATGAAAAGCTCTTACTCTGATGGAAGTGCTAATCTTGTCTTACACTGTACTTGTATGAAGAACACAGTATTTACAACTGATATTTTAGAGCTAAACTAGAAAACAGATGGAATGGTAACAATAGTTAATTAGACAAATTTTACACTTTGAATGTTTAACTATTCAGAAGTAGGCTAAGATCACAGCTACTATGAAGATCATTGAATCTTGAAGAGCCCTGCTGAAGTCTTAAAAACCAAAGCTCCTCTACTTGAGAACAACCAGTTTCATAGCATTTAAAAGTATGCATTTTTCTTTCTCGAGATCGGAAGTGGATGTCGTGGCAAATATGTATTTCAAATTCATTAAAAGAAATACTGACATGAATTACTGGGAGAAGCACACCTGAGATTTACATCACCTCTGTACATCTTTCCAGCTTGCTACATAACTAAATAGCTAAATACATAACTAAAAGCAAAGTTTGCACTTTCTTAGGGTACAAGACAGATCAATAAAATACTCAACACTCTCTCCTTCCAGGAGGATGACAGTACCACCATGGGAGCTAAGAACATCACAATAAGCAAGTAGCAAGCCCAGATAGCTTAGCAAATGTTATAACTGAGAGGGCAGCAACAGCTCACAGATGTTCTGTGAATCTTCAGACATATTTAAATTGGAGATATTAATATCTAGATTTACAAAGGGATAGGAAAAGGAGAGTTGCTGGCAGATCAGCAGGCCTGGCAAGTGTTTACCTTCCATTGTTATTCTTTTTTAAGATGATCAAATACAGATGTCAACTTCAGAATGAGCTGACTTTCCAGGATCCGTTGCCTTCCCTTGACAGGAATTCCATCAGCAGTAGTGGGAACTCAAACACTTACCTCCCACATAAACAGCTACATTTTAGAGACCTAAACTTAGACCCAGACCTTGCACTGAATTCTGCCTCTTGCATCATGTCTTCTTGCAGTGCACTGGTCAACTTCAAGCTTACCAGAACCACAGGTAAAAAAAAAAGTCCCCTAATACATACTGCCTTACCTCTTATCATGCCTTTAATAGTATAAAGTGCTTCTTGATCAAATCTTTTTCCTTTGTCCTCTAGCAATTTATCTGCTGCCATATTTAAAATGGACCATTATTTATTTGGAAGTATAAGAGATTGTTAACAGTACATTGAGGAAAAAAGTTGTGCAAAAAACTAACTGTACATACGATATTCTGTTAACGATGGCATCTTCATCCTCCTGCTCATCTAAAAATGAAATTACAGAAGGTTACATTCAATACTTGGTTATCTTTCCTCAGGCTAAAATGTACATACACAGGAATAATTGTAATTTACAATTACAATTTAGAATTACTAAAACAATTTATTAGCATCAATACACTAAGAATTTTCCTAACAAAAATAAACCCTTTTTTCTTCTGCTAGTCTTAAATCTCTTTTTCAATCAACCAATGTAACTACAAAGTCATTTGATTTTATTTAACTATGCAGATCAAAACTTCTTGGAAATATCTTCCAGTAGACTCTACAGCAAACAAGCTTTCAGACTACTACTGCCACAGCTGCTGCAAGGAACTGCCCCTTCAGGAATCTCTGAATCTAGAGAGAAGGCAAGCTACTGGCAAGTCTTAGAGGTCATACTAACTACTACTACAAATCCCTGAATAGATGCTTCATTTTCAGCATTAATGTATTTTTATCACAAGAAAGCATACCCAGAACAGTAGTGATGGCCACTACTGTTAAAAGACAGGTCAATGAAGTGCTTAGGGATATGATTTAGTAGTGGGCAGATATGGTTGGGCTCAATGATCTCAAAGGCCTTTTACAGCCTAGTGATATTATGATTCCATGACCACTCAGCTCCTTCTTCATTCCCCCTACCCCACTCCCAGAGACTTGTGGGAGAAGAGGAAGAGAGCTGTTCTTGTACTTGTACCATAGCTTCCCTTCTGGTACTTCACATTTTACAGCATTTTTGTTCACTTATTCCTCAATTAATATTCCAAGTTTTTAAACTATTATCAACATTTGACTCTGAGGCCAATCAATAATAAATCTCTGTACACAAACAGATGCATTTCTGCATTTGAAATAGAAGAAGAAAGCTGACTCGAAAATTAAGTCTCTCAAGTTTTCCATGTAAGATAATTCAAATTTACTTTAAAATATAGGAAGAAGTAAAGCCAGGTGTTTCAGGTTCTTAAGTCATCACGCAAACACTTGAAATAAACATGCAGGCACTATTTTGAAACATGCTATTTTGAAATTCTTCTGTAAAAGTACATGGGGTTTTGTTTCTGGTTTTTTATGTGAATCTCATGGTGTTTTGAGAGACTAAGCCAAGGCCTCTTATGAATCATTTTGGCTTCTAGTAGAAACAGCAAACAATTTGTCCTGAAAGAATTCCAGAAGTGCTAATTCTTCAAACACAGCAGACTACAAAGTTTACCTAACTAAATGCTCACAAATCTTTCAAAGTCAGGACAGCTGCAGAACAGTTCCTCTACCTAGCTGATGAGACAAACTGCCAAAAAGATTACAGAAGTGTCTTTACATTCAATAGTATTTGACAAACCAGTTCCCCTCCCTCTCCTTGCTCTTCACTGTCTCCAAATGGTAGCTTTGTGGTACCCAAAATATGTATCAGGATCAGAGAAGAGTACCCACCTTAGTCACTTGTTCAATTATTCTCTATGTTTAAAGAGGCTTTTTTTAAAGCTTTTTTTAAATTTCTTGAAGATTTTACTTTTCTAAGCATGAATCTGTGAAAGCAGCTGTATCATTAACACAGGTCACTATTGCTCAATAAATAATTTCCAAAGTTCAAAGTGTAGAGGTCATCACGCATAAGAACACTCCTCCAGCCTGACTACGTGTCACAGAGCACCAAGGTCCCAAATAAGCTGTCAAGAGTCAGAGACTGTACCATTTTATAAAGATTTTCATGCTATTTGTCTTTCAAATAAATAAGGATAAAAATTACAGGGGTCCCTACAGACCAGTTTCAGACAAACACTTTTCCTAGAGGAAAAAAAAAAACAAAAAAAAAAACACACAAACAGATTTTTCTTAACTAATAAGACAAATGATAAGGTCATAAGGAACAGGTTGAGAACACTAAAATATGCGCATGTGACCAAGCAGGATTTTTTAGAAATTCACTACTTCCCTTCTGTATTACTGGCAACCTTTTCACTCTGCCTGTTAATGCTTGAAAGTCATTTTTGGTGTTAGAACACAGCCTGAAGATACTTATTCTGGAAAAGCTGACATGAAAGGAGAACAATAGTATCCAATGGCAAGGATGGCAGAAGTATCTACTTGCGATTCCCCACTTCCTCTCTCTCAAAACCATTAAAATTTAGCATGACATGGAGCCACAACAGAACAACTGATTGTGGCCAAGCACATCACCTCCATAGCAGCCACCAAACCTTACTCAATTGCAGAATGCCAGCTACAGCACTCACTGGTCCTTTTCCAGGACACGCCAGCGTACTCCTTCCCCTTGATTAGCAAGATGAGAAGCTATGTTGAAGAGAGTTGGCACGTGGAAAATGACCGAGTCTCATGGCCAAAGGACAAAAGGAACAGATAGAGGGCAAGACAGCAGCACACACAATCCAATCAGGTCCTGACTGCCATAGAGCTGCAGCCAGAAAAACATTTTTGGCCCAAGATCCAGTTGTTCTGCTTTCCTTGTGGAGACAGAGAGAAAACAAATCTCCTATCCACTCTAAAAACAATTTTTTTTAATTATTTATTAAAGTCTATTCTTACCTGCTTTCCTTTTATATCGTGTGATTATGAAGTAGGAGACTATGTAGAGAACAGCAAACAGTAGAAAACAGATCTGGGAGAAAAAAAAACATTTATTAAGTTGTAAAGAAATGCCTGTTTTATAATAAAATCAACAGAAAGTCCAGTATCAATGATTTAATATTTAATTCAGATAACAAGAGTATATTCTATGTAAATGCCGACACTATTTTTATGTTTTAGATCTTATTAATGCAAGGCTAAACCAGTAAGAACAGCATAATTAGAGTAACAGGTATTGGATCAATTACTATATCAAGTTTCACTCTAAAATTAAGGAAAAAACGCTTATTTACAGTGTGAATTTTTGCTTGGGGGAGGGGTAGGATGTTTTTTTAAAAGCTGAACCTACTTAAGTTGTAAAAGTTCTCATGTTCGTACCTCCTTCACATGTAACCTAAGGGTAACTATATTTTATAAAACAGGATCTTGAAGATTTATTTTGGAGTAATCTATCAACATAAATTGAAAGAAGGAAGCAGTTATGTTTACTATTTCCATCATGTCTTGAATCAAACAAATTCCAGGCAACAACAGACACAAGATTCACCTGCCTACAGTGACTGTCCAAGCATGATGATTCTTTCCCAGTCAGAAACCAAGGGCACAATACCCCTCCTCATAACTTAGGCAGCTTATTTACGTCAAACTGCAAGCAAACACATTACCTACACACCACTACCAGCTACCTGAAGGAGCTAAAACTGTTGAGATTCTCCTGCTTGTGCATGCTGTTAGCAGCCACCTAATAAGTCCTAACACACCAACCAAATCAGGAAAAAATGTTGTAGCAGGTTTTACTACTACAGCAAGTTTTCCCTATTACCTGTACAAGGGGTTTTCTAATTGGCCCTGCCTGGATCTGCAATGCATAATATTAGCACCCTAAATATATTCTACTTCAGCCTGAGCCTTAATCTCTTTTGCAATCTGAAATTGCAAGATTACTTCACCAGGAAACAGTTCAACTGTTTCTTCCATCATTCATGTAACATCTAAAGATTTGTTGTCTTCAAGAACTCACTGCCTTAAAAAATAAAAACAAAAAAAAAATCAGGAGCAGAAAAGCTACCTTAAGTGAAAGGAAGTCATGATAACCCTTAAAATTTACATTTAAAGCAGCAGATTACAAGTTTTGACACAAAAAAACCAACCCTGAGACTGTGCCTGTAAATGCTTTTATTTAATAAACTATGAAAATCAACTACAAGTACTGTCAAAACAGTTCACTTCTGAGCTGACACACAGCTGTGTACAATGCTGTCAACATACAAGGTAATTCCACACATCATTTTCGGATAGGCTGTTGAAAATCCCTATCATTTTTTGCTTTCACATCATCTACCTATAAAAAAACATGTTCTTCTGAGCACTGACTTGATCTTTGGGAAGAAGAAGCCAGGTCTGTGACCTGGACATCAGGGCAGTGATGTTGTCATCAGCTAAAAACTACTTCACAAAGAATTGTGGGCTGTTGCACACTTACATTTTCTGATCAAGGGTAAGAGAACATCTTTATTTGAACATGCATCCACTCATACTGAGTGAAGCAATTGAGATGAGCCTTGCCTCACTGTGACAGGTAAGAATATGTTCTGTAATCACCTCTTTGTCTCTCCCATCCCACTCTCGGCTCCCAAGCCTTGTGGTTAGTCTTGGGTTTTTCATGTCTAACCTCCTACATCTAAATCAAGGGGGAAAGAATTTATGACTCAATTAAGAAAGAAACTTGTAAACAAATATTAAAAAAACAAATGAGAATACTTATTTCTTTGATGCAATCAGACATTTTTGACCAGAAAAGCAAAGCATAGCCAAACTTATCTGAGCATGACATTTAGGTGCCTGCAACCGCTCTGCAGATGTCCCAGAGAAGTATGACAGTGCCACAGGTCTGAAAGCAGCAACAAAGCTCACTCTCTGTGCAGGCAACACACAGCAGTGATATCCTAAATGCAGATGCTGGAAATCAGACTTCCCAACTAACTCTCTGAATTTAAATATTCGCTCCAGCTTTCCCAAGGATGCTTTAAAGAAAAAAGAGTTTTGATAAAGAGTTTAGTTCTTCAAAGAAAGAATTCTATTAATAAAGAATTTACTAAGATCTAATAAAAAACATATACTGGTATATTTTTGAATCAGGAAGGACAAGAGAAACTGAGGTGAGCCTTGAGTGTTCAGAGTAGTCTGACACAGCTTGTCCTGTAAGTTCCAGAAAATGGAACACCAGTGCTGAGGGAGAGTCCTTCTCCAGGTTTCCAGTTCCTCCAAAAACTAGACAAAGGCTATAGAGACATCTAATTTTAGGTATGCAGTTTTGAAATTAGGTATCACACGTATACGGTCAAAAAATTCTTTAAAAATCTGTTAGACACAAATAACGCTGCTCCTACGCAAGATAAACTTAAATATATAGTTACGCTCTTTGTTGTTGTTGTTGTTTACATTTATTTAAAACAAGAATAATGTCAGCAATCCTGCATCTCCAAATAAAACAGGTGACTTTTGTTCTATCCGCGATAACAAGGTTAGAATGAAAATGTGGGTCTGTATAAGGTACTGATGAGAGAACTGCAGTATTTTGAGGGCACAGCAGGAGAAAGCTGCTCTGTAACATGAACTGTCAAAGGCTGTATTTCGGTTTAGATGACAGCTACTTTGCAACTCAGCAATAAGGTGTAACTATATATCTTTGTGTAATTATCCCTCCTCTACTGTCAGACGGGAAAACAATTTTGTAAATATTGAATAAATTTATTACTGAAAATACGCACAATTTTTAAATTATCAACAAGAATAAAATAAATTATCATCAGTAAAAGCTTTAAGATCTTAATAAAAAAGCTTTTCAGGTCAGGAGTTCTTCATACTGACCAAAACAAGAAAAACTCAGAAATATTTCTTCAGTCTTAATTTATACTTGGTGAAACCTCTGATCTGGAATTGCTTCTAAACCTGCACCCCAAATAGCTTTCTAAAGGAAGCAGGCAAAAGCCGGTATCCTATTTTTAAAGTGACACTCAGCTAAGTTCAGGAAAAGGAATGTGGTGCCCATGATAGCCAAAAAATAAGACTCTACCGCGCTGTCACACTGCAATCCTGAGTTCTTACTCTTCATACTGTTCTTTGTTATCAGAATATTTTTGTACTGCAAAAACAAAATATAGCCCTTGTTTGTATTTGTGCTAGGTTAGGTTCCCATTTCTTAATCATGAATGACTGGGTTTGTATGCAGTGCTCCAGGTAAGGCTATACAGCTACACATAACACCACTTCCTTTCTGTACAGAAAACACCTCAACACATTCACCTGAGAATCATGCCAGCAACTTAATACCTATGGCTAAATCCATCCCATCTGTCCTCAATTGTTTCCAGGAGAGCAGCTCTCAAGTTACAGGAGAAACTTGTTTCTAGAGTTCAAGTTCATCACTTCTTTTTTTCCCTTTTAAAAATCACACCTTCATTTCATACTATGTCCTTTATCTTGGGGTAATTGAATCCTTTTCACACCATGTTCTAATCTTCCTCTGCATTGACTACATCACCTAAAGAACTGATATTGTGCTAAAAGGAGGTTTTACTTCATTTTTACACAAAGTCAGCAGGATTGCTCTCAATATCAATACTCAAACTAAACAGTAGCTTCCACCGGCAAACACAACACCTATTGGCAAGTACACTACAGCCAGTTCCTTACTTGCTTTACAGCTCTTCTCCTAAGGCTCACTGGCCCTAGTTTAAAAAAGTATCTCCCAATGCACTCCTCTATAAGGAGTGGCTTCAGAAAACATAGCTGTTAACAACTCCTAATTTGGCTTTCTTTTAAAAAAAAAAAAAAAAGAAGAGGGTAAATTCCCCCTCTATGTATGTTCAGTCTCCCAAACCATCTTTTGACTTTCATTTGTAATCACTTACTAAAAAGACCCGGTACACACACTAAAGATTGGGCAGTAACCAAAAGAACACTATAAAGCTAGATTGGCATCTTCAGTGAAAAAATTGCCTATATTCCTTAAATTCCATCTTTTCTTCAGAAAACTATTTATGTGACAGCATTGTAGCCAATATCAGAATAAAACACTAAATCCAAATCATATTGCAAGCCATGTTTTCAACCAAAAAGCAGCATTCTATCTCTACAATAATGTTTGACAAAAAGTTAAGGATGCTGCAAATATAGCAAATGTAGGACAAGCTGTATTCCTCATAACCCTCAGTTCTCTGCAAGGAGTTTTCCACTGGAACTCAAATGAAGCTCTTGCAGGTTTGACTTGAGGAGACAGTAAAGACATTTGTGCAAAGTGTACACAACTGTGGTGATAAAAAAATATTTTTCATGTTTCCCTAGAGCATCAACTTAGAACAAGACACACAACAAATAAACGTCCAATCTTAAATTTTATTTCCTTAAATTCATGGAATCATAAAAACATGGAATCTTAGCATGACATGAGTTGAAAGGGACCCACAAGGATCATCGAGTCCAATTCCTTTCCCTACAGAGGGCAACCCCAACATTCACACCATGTGTCTGAAGGCATTGTCCAAATGCTTCTTGAATACTGTCAGTCTTGCTGCAGTGACTACTTCCCAGGAGCCTGTTGCAGTGCTCCACCACCTTCTGAGTAAAAAAAATTTTCCTTATATCCAACCTAAACCTCCCCTGGCACACTTTCCTGACAGTCCCTCAGGTCCTATTAGTAGTTCCTAAAAAGAACAGACCAGCACATACTCCTCGTCTTCCTCCTGTAAGGAAGCTGTACACCGCAACGAGGTCTCCCCTCAGTGTCCTCTTCTCCGGGCTGAACAGACCAAGTGACTTCAGCCATTCCTCATACAGGTTTCCCTTCAAATCCTTCACCAACTTTGTGGTCCCACTCATTGCAGCTTTGTGGCCCCACTCACTGCAGCTTTACAGAGGGTCAAAGTAGTTGTGGACCTACTGTGATAGACAGACAGACTGCTCCTGGGAAGCTGCTTCAAACCCAGCTGAGGCACATTCTCGCATTATAAGGGAAATATGCTCAGTCCATGTTTAACCAGCTGTACCAAAACATAAAGAAAATTATGAGGAACATGAGAATGTTATATGGTTACAGCTGAATAGTCAAGTAAAGCAATTCTTAAAAATTCTTAATACACTCCATACCACTCAGTAACTGAAAACAAAACATAGATTCTATGTCATATGTAGGGGCTACCTTTTAACTGGTGGGACATTAATAAGTCTCCAGACTTCAAGCACATAACTCATTCACATCTCTTTGCATAGAATAAATATAACCTCTAGCAGGATGAGGAAAGAAACCTGCCTTCCCATGAAGACCTGCTAAGGGGCATGGTTTAGTGTTTGATAGGAATGGTTGGACTCGACGATCCAGCCTGGTTATTCTATGATTCTATGATATGAAAAAGGAAGCGTTCTATGTTCCAGCTTAGCTAACACACTGGACACACCTAGAGAGGCTACTTCTGGAGACATACTGCACTACAATCTTTGCTATCTTGTATCCATCTTTTCCACTGACTCATACTTTTTGATCTGTCATGCAAATACCTCCAAGTATGATCCAAGTCATACTTTTGGATCAGTATCAGACAGTTCTCAGCTCCTGTGAGAATGAGAAATGCATTTCATTTCGTAACTATGTGTGTCTAAGGTGCTGGCACTGCAGAGTCTAGCATTAAACGTAAGTAATAAGAACTGAACTCTAATGACGCTGTACTTATCTCACTGACAGTTACTAAAGATCAGCTGATGCTAATTTGTCCACGTGGATGATCTTTAACACTTTGGCATTGAAATTCATGCCTTGGATTGGTAAAGCATCATCTTCAGTTGCATGTGCTAGAGCTACACTTTCATGCTAAGAAAGAACATGTTCAAAACACACAAGATTCTCTCTTTTTTTCCCCCCTTATGCACAGGACACAACCATCTTTCACAACTGTAATTTGTGTGTGTGTGTGTGCGCACACGCGCACGCATTAAAAGCTGCATTTTTGTGCACAATAGATCAATAGCTTCTATTTATATAGCACTATATTCTTCTCAAATGTTGTGCAGGAAATACAGCTGTATTTTATACCGGGGAAAAGCATACAGTTGTGTTGTCCAACAACTGCTCAACACTCAACAACCAGCATGCCCCAGCAGTAAACACTCCAAGGAACATCCTGAACTACATTACCAGAAGCAAAGCCAATAAAAGTAATTCTCTCCAGTTAGCATTCATCAAGTTACAGGTAGCTGCTATGTCCAATTTTGAGCTTCCAGTACACGATAGACACTGGTAATTGGAGGAAAGAAAGATCACCAAGATGGCCAGAAGGTGGGTCCAGACAGCCTAAAGGACCTCAACCTGTTTGATCCAAGGACATCAAGGCTTCAGAAGGACCGGATGGCAGATTCCAACACCAATGAGGAGGCCATCAAGGAGGTAGAGCTAGGTCTCTTTGCAGTGGTGCACAGTGGAAAGATTGGACTGAAGGTAAAGAGAAATGCTCTCTAAGAGGGGAGCCAAGTAGTGTAACCAGTTGCCCAGCAAGGTGTAGTCTCCATCCCTACAGGTTTTCAAGTCCTGGGTAACCTAGTCATAGCTGACCCTCCCTTGAACAGCAGGGTGGGGTCCAGTCACCCTTCTTTTCAACTATCCTGAATAAATTAGCACCATTAGAAACTTTGTCATCTCAATTTATACCCTTCTCCAGAACATTTATGAATATGTTTAAAAGTGCTGGTGTAAGCACAAGCCCCTGTAGGACTGTGTCAGAGATGTCTTCCCACAACAAAAAAAGCTGGGTATCTTACAGAACAACATCTTTTGACAGTAAGGAAGCAACACAGAACTGTTTTGCGGAAAGAAGTCACAGGCCTTAATAATATTCTTTAACACACTTCAACAACCACAAGTCGACCTTTCTTCCCACTTGACTGCATACTAGCATTTAGAATAGGAAGAGTAAATCTGAAGGAGCAAAACGAGCAAGAAGTGAAGAGCAATTTACTATGCTATGTATGAAATGAAAGATCAAGAAGCTCTAAAAAAAAAAAAAAAAAACAAAGGAATATGGGAAGGAAGAAAATAACTTTAAAATAAAGTGTCTGTGTCAGTATCAAAACTGGAAAAAAAAAATTTTACTGCCACTGCATCCATTGCCTTGGCATTTCCATGCCAAGGATACACAGAAAAGCAGCTACAAATATAACAAAAAAATATAATGAAGACCTTCTCCACTTCTTATTGTTACTTTCCAGAGCATGTCATCCTCTCTAAACAGAAAAAACAGCACAGAAAAAAAAGAGAAGGCAACTGCAGACACATCCAAGAACATGTTTAAGATCTGAAAATGGAAACACGAGTGTTTTGCTTGGGTGTGAATATTACCTACAGAAAAGAAGTAGTGTTATACTTCTGGGTTTTAATTTCTATAATAGAAAACAACTAAACATAGCATTGTACACCCATCTTTTCCTGCTCTCATGCTGTTCAAGTATTTTCATGTGCATCAAAATGCCACAGTACAACTAAAACGCTTCTTCGTATTGTCCCACTTGGTAACTACGTTTATTTACTTGTTGAAAGGGTGGTAGGAATAAACAGCAAGGAAACACAGACGGACACATGCAGGTCTGCTCTATTTCTAATAACTCCACTGCAAATAAAAGCAAGCAAGGTGTTCTACCTCTTTTGGATGTGTCAATAGTAAGTTACCTATTAAAAAAAAAAACCTACAAGCACTAAAGAGAACTGAAATTTAGTTATGCTTTCAGTCTGACCTCAGCATTCATAGTATCACCCACTTTGGGCATCTAATTTTTCTGAAAAGATATTAACTATTTATTCTTAAAAACTCTGCAAACTGGTTAGATGAGGTTCACTCTAATCCACCTATCCCAATACACTTAGCATGACACACTAAGTCCAAGCTTACGAGAAAATGTCAAATGCATCTTACGACTAACTACAGATTAATTTTACACAGTCCTCCACACCTATGACTTCCCCTACACATATGGTCACCTCTCAGGACTCCTCCCTGGCTTCAGACATGTGCAAAAGGTTGACCCATTTTTTTCTTTTGTTGGTTCTTAAGTAATGAAGAAATCATGAGTGGCATAGCCACACAGACTAGCTCATCCAGGAAAAAATTCCAGGATCTAACAATGTACAAAACATCCAAAAACATATTCTGTGTGCTAGAAATACTGCTTAGCTGAAGATAAAAAACAATCCCTGCAGCCTTTCAGAAGGGACTTTCCATATGTCATTCACTTAAAACTATCTTCATGTTTACTTCACCAGCAGCAGAGCTCTGCTTCAAAACAATGAAGAAATTCCAATTGATACATGAATTTATTAGCTTTTAAGTTCCCTTTTATATACTTAATAAGAATGCATGTATGTTGCTGGGTAAAAAAAAAAAAATTTGTTGTGACACCTTCATGACCCTTAGTATTTAGCCCAAGATACCTTTGTTCCGAGTAGTGTATTCTATATCCAGTAATACACTCAAAACTCCTCAAAAACGCACTAAAAGTAGTTTTTCTTTGATGTGTAAGGGCTACAGCAACACCATTAAAATTGGATTCAAGAATATTTTTCAACATTAATGCAAGATTTAAAAAAAACTCTCTAGAATTAACACCAATACAACAGCCTAGGTAACACTACCATTCTGCCACTGAATGAAGGTATTATTCAACATCTTACAAGTTGGCTATAATAACTGGTTAAACTTCAGAGTCATTCATTAAAAATTCCTTTCTGACAAAATAAATTCAAAGGTCTCATTTATACAAACTTGATAAACAACTTATTTGTGTTAGGACAGCTTCTTTGGCTAATATTAATTCCCAGGGTAAGATTCATAATTATCTTAGACAACAAAGCTAATTAATTTTCTCCTCATGACTGAAAAATCCTATTCCTTGTCTTCATAAACATACATGCTGTAGACCTTTAAAGTAGCACTTAATTTTTTTTTTCACCTCCACTCCTAAATCAAATGCATATAAAAGTACATACTTAGATATACACCCTGGAGGTCTTCAAGGCCAGGCTGGATAAGGCTTTGAGTAACCTGATCTAGTGGGAGGTGTCCCTGCCCATTGCAGAGGGACTGGAATGGATGATACTTAAGTTACTTCCAAATCAAACCATTCTGTGATTCTATGAATGCAGTTTAAACGTTTTCATCATTCTTACCAGCTATGCACACACCCTGTTGGACATAAGTTTTCAGAGTCTTAAATATTTTCGACATGTTGCTATTGTCAAATTTAACCTAAGTCACCAATTCGCCCCATCAGCTAAATAAGTTAAAAATAGGAAGTACAACTAAGTAATGGCAAAACAGGATAGTCAAAGCACAAACAGATGCTTAAAATCAACAGTAAAACCGCGAAGCACCACATTTCTATGACAATTGAGAAGCCTAATACTGGAAACCACACCACTATAAACCACAAAAGTAAAGCAAAGGGGGGAAGTCATGCACATGTACTGCTTCTATCCTCTGTATATTAAACTCAGCCATATACAGACTTAAATACCATCTCAACACATACTATTTGCTGTGGAGAGCACATGTGATATGGACATATAGGAACAGAAACAAAGTCCTGAAGTATTATATTTTCCAGTTAACCAAAAATTTCCAAAGCTAAGTTATTATCAATATACTCAAATACTAAAGTAGAACAAAGCACCGGGGTCTTTCTTGCAACCCTGCTGGTGGCAGTTGGAAATAACTTTTAATACATTCAGTTAATCAAGAAATTAGAAAACTCTGCATGGGAAGCACCTCAGCAGCACTACAATACATACTCAACACCAAGCTGATGAAATGTCAATGTATGTTTTGTCACCATCCTCATGAGTAAATTAAGCCTTAAAGAGCAACAGCACAAGGCTGCTGAAAGCGTGATGCAATTCCACTTGTCATGTGGACAGCTCATCAGGGGGTTACAGCAGTAAGGTTTTTCAGGCCATCTCTACCTTTCAGAGTGACACAACAACCAAAGCTGTTAATTATTATTTGCATAAAAACATAAACTACAACCATGGCCTTCAAAGTCTCTCTTGTTCCTATGTTATAAGTGACATGAGTTCTTGCACATTAATGTTACCAAGAAGTTAGTGTCTTGAGGCCTTGGGGAGTACGTATTTACAGGAAAGCTTCAGTGGTTCCCAAGGTAAGGGGAGGGCATGGAAAGTGTAAAGCATCACAGAAGTTAAGGCTTTCTTAGAGTTATAACTGTCCTCCTAAATGATAAATATCAAATGAAATAGGGGAGGGCGAAAGACAGAAGAGAAAGGCTTTGGTTTTTTTTTTTCTTTTTTAAAAGAAAAGGTCACTTACACAACCTTCAAATGAAAGTAGTAAGCTTGTATTGAATTAAATGTTTTCTTTAGACAGTCTTCCTTAACTCAAATTCCCATTTTTGTCACCAGAACTGAACTCTCACTTTCTTTATCATAATTTCATTGGCAACATGCTTTGGATTCTCTCTCCGCTCCAATATTACCTCCAGCTCCTCTGCTGCTCTGGTCGCCGCTTCACCCACCCCTCAACTCTCATTTCCTAGAGGGCTTATAAATCAAATCACAGTCAGCATCTCTAGATCAAAGCAAAGACAGAGACGTTCACTACAACCCTACAATCTCTCAGTTACATCTGGCCATCTTATCCAGTGCCTCTACTACATGACCAGCTATCCAAACAAACAAACCAGTGGAAAACTGGTTGGATGGCCGGGCCCAGAGAGTGGTGGGAAATGATGTTAAATCCAGCTGAAGGCCACAAGCGGGGTTCCCCAGGGCTCAGTGCTGAGTCCAGCCCTCTTCAATGTCTTCATCGATGACCTGGATGAAGGCATTGAGTGCTCCCTTAGCAAGTTTGCTGAGGACACAAAGCTGGGTGGAAGTATCTATCTGCTGAAGGGTAGGGAGGCTCTGCAAAGGGATCTGAACAGGCTGGACTGCTGGGCAGAGACCAATGGCATGAGGTTTAACATGGCCAAGTGCCGGGTCCTGCATTTGAGGTACAACAACCCTATGCAGAGCTACAGACTAGAAGTCTGTCTAGAAAGCTGCCTGGAGGAGAGGGACCTGGGGGTGTTGGTCGATAGCGACTGAACATGAGCCAGCAGTGTGCCCAGGTGGCCAAGAAGGCCAATGGGATCTTGGTCTGTATCAGAAATGGCATGACCAGCAGGTCCAGGGAGGTTATTCTCCCTCTGGACTCAGCACTGATGAGGTCATTCCGTGAATACTATGCTCAGTTCTGGGCCAGTCACCACAAGAAGGATGTTGAGGCTCTAGAGCGAGTCCAAAGAAGAGCAAGGGAGCTGGTGAAGGGGCTGGAGAACAGGCCTTATGAGGAATGGTTTAGCCTGGAGAAGAGGAGGCTGAGGGGAGACCTCATTGCTCTCTATAACTACCTGAGGGGATGTTGTAGAGAGGAGGGTGCTGGCCTCTTCTCCCAAGTGACAAGGGGACAGGACAAGAGGGAATATCCTCAAGCTCCACCGGGGAGATTTAGGCTGGACATTAGGAAAAAAATTTTCACGGAAAGGGTCATTGAGCAGTGCAACAGGCTGTCCAGGGGTGCTAAGGGGCATGGTTTAGTGTTTGATAGGAATGGTTGGACTTCATGATCTGGTGGGTCTCTTCCAACCTGGTTATTCTATGATTCTATGAAAATTCAAGATGGATATGCTTCTATGTGGTCTTGCAATCAAGAACTGGTTTTGTCTGCTGTCAGTTCTTTCACTTTTCATTAGACTATCTCAAATCAAATTCACATTTTAATCTAAAACTTCCTATACAACGTCTGTACCTTCCATGAAGTGGATTGCCTTTTTGGCCAATTGCTGCCACAAAGAAACACATCAACATTCAGAAGGAATTATTTTGAACTGTAACTAATAGCAACATTTCACACGTCAGCCTTTCATGCTTACTTCATGTAAACAGAATGTAGAACTCCCCAAAAGTTGTTCCTGTTTTGGGAACAAGCATCTCTCTATCCACTTGTCTACGCCAAGAATTTGGAGATGCCTATTGATTCCAGATGGATTCACCAGCGCTGATGCTCAGGATCAGTGGCCAGAAAATGACTCATTACTCCTTGAAGACCAGTACAGCACTCATGTCAACAAGTAAAGGTATATTTTTAACATGAAAGAATGATGCCAACATTTCATATACATTACTATGTTAAATGTGCACAAAATTTTCAGCCATGTATCTCATGCCACTACGACAATAATTCCTTTATTCAGTCATATCTCTTTCCCAAGGCATTTAAAAAAAAAAGCAATACTCAGAAATCTAGGCAAAGATATTTTTGAGAAACAAGCAACCATTTAAGATATAAATCACTCCTCAAATTTTCAAAGCATGGTTAAAAAAATAATTGAAGTTCAATCTTATTGAATAGAAGATAAACTTTTTCTAATAAAAGCTTTTCAGGATTTGTAATAAGTTTGTCCTTAAAAATTACCCATGCTTCTGGTCAGCATTTTCTTCCTGGCCCGCTATCAAAATATTATCACTTCTGGCACAAAAAAACGGTTGGTGAAGATTACAATTTTTGTCCGGAGCATAAAATTAATGAAGCAGGAAGGTCAGGAAGAAGAGCACAATACCAACAGGAGTAGAGCATTCACATCAGCTCTCATTTTGCAGCCCTATGGGGGACAAATGCCAGCAGTAACCATGCTGCACCAGTTTGTGTAGAAGAATCCTCAACACCTCTCTACCCAAAATAGAGGGGAATGAACAAAAGGTATGAAAAGAAGCCAGAGAAGAAAATTAAGCCAGTGGTATTAGTCAGAAGTTCAGACAAAAATCCAAGACACGACACAGCTGGAAGCACCTAAGAAGGCCTCTCTAAACTGCTGAAATTATTTTTAAATTCAGATTTACACACACACAAAATAACCATGATATCACCTGTAACAAAAAAAAAACCCACCACCTGAATATTTATAAGTGGTATGGTTTAAAGGAAAAAATAAAAAGCCTTCTTGTAGAGGGAATTGTATTAACAACTAGAGAAATTAAGTTTCAATACGTAGGATCTGAAGCCTACACTCCTCAAAACAGTCCTTTAAACCCAGGCATTATTAGTCATGAAACTACACATTATACCAGTTTTAACGTCTGCATGGATTTGTATGAAGCAATGAGAGCTAAACAGCACTTCTGTATACTAACTTATTCTACCAAGACTGATTTTTTGTCACAACATGTAATATTATTACGTCACTTCCAAATATCGTGTCTGTTCTTAAGCTTCCTAACTAGTAATGCTATCATCACCAAATGTTTTTCTTCCACAGAGTTCCCCACACTACAAATGTAAGCCAAGAAAACCTCATAACCAAGTGTATGTGTATATTTCTACAAACTCAACATCTTCAATTTGTCATTGGAAACATAACATGAAAACATATATCTCAATTTTAAAACCACAAACCAATACTGCCAAAACTCAAACCAGAAAAAACGGAGTGTAAGACTATTCTAAAAAATAAATCCAGGAGAACTGAAAGAGAGTGAACCATTGCACTCACTTCATATGGGTTTGAAATAAGCAGTTCACACCACCACTAGCAGAAAAGGAATTCTTTATAATTAACTTGTATAAACAGAGTGAAAAGAAACAATAGAAAAGTAGTTCCCTAAAAGATAAGATACCTTCCACGGATGTACAAGATCTCAGTAATCTATAAGAAAACCTAAAGGCAAACTAAGTGCACAAAAATAACAGATAGTATCAAAGAACACTGGCCTCTACAGCTCTTTCACACATATGCTGATCAAGTACAGAACACAGGCATCTCTATATTTTGTAACTAACTAAAGCTGCTTTTCAGAAACATACTCCTTTAAGTTAGAACTGAGTATGATTCTGGTTTTATTTCAGTTAAGACTCCTATTAACTCAGAGCAAACTCACTGCTGTGCCATGTCTCTTATGCTGGGTCATCAATTCTCAATCTCCATGTTTACTTTACTGAATCTCAACTGTAAAGTTAGTACTAAGTCTGAAATAGTCTGGCTGTTTTCAATAAATATTCCAAACAACAGATCCTCAACATAGCAGACTCACATTTGAAGAGTTATGCCAGAACTAGACAAGGGAGTTAACCTTCTATTACTAGAGCATCATCCTCATGAAGCAAGAAAATCCAAGGCATATTAAGTCTCTTGCAAACAGACACCCTGTTGAAAATAACAGGATTGTACAGACATCCCAAACAAGGTCAGGAGTGAATGGGCTGAAGTTAAATTAAGTATTAAATCACACAGTCATCTCAAAAGCAGACAAAAGATTTATCTAAAAAAAAAAAAAATTGTCTTATACTACTCTTAATCTATACACGTCAAAAACATTTTTCAAGGAGGAATTAGCATAAGCTAGCACCTACAGAAAGAGACGAACACCATCAGATGCATAACAAGTCTTTAATTTTTGTTAGATAACACAACTTTATGGAAAACTTTGTAACCTGCCAGTTTAGAGCACAGATGAAATAGAAATTAAGTATTACACTGCAATTAAGCTTAGCATGCCTTTAGGGCATCAGAGAGCACAACCTCTATCTATTCAAAGAAAATGAAGAGGGTTTTCTGTTCAACTACATCAACTTACTTTGATTTCTATTCTCCTCTCATGAATTTATCTTTTTAGCTTCCAGTAAAGACTGTATCACACAGCTAGATCTCCAAAGACAGGACAGTACTACCAGATTCCATAAATTTTACTTACTTCTATGAATAGGCACGCAGAGGTTTCCTTCGCTGTAACATCACACAAAAACATCAAATACTTCTATTTGCTACTCCACTGCCACCAGCCCACCTGCAGCTGGAATGAAAATCTTGTGCATCATCAGAAAGTAGATTGTGTTTATGTTCCCTCTTCCAGCTGAGAGGCTGATGATTATACCCACTACCTACATGACAACTGTCTATTTCCATATTTTAAGAAATTATATTCATCATATAACTTCATGACCAGCCAAGGCAGGAATTAGGGGGGATGTTAACATAATGGTACACGTATAAACAACAGAATCTGTGTGTTTTGTTATGCCTAAACTAACCACAAGTATAATCGTACTTGCAAAACACTTCTGCAGCAATGCAAGAGCCACAAGAAGGCTGTATACTCAGCTGTGGACGGCAGTAGTTTATGCTGTCCTCAAGCTCTGAGGCCTTCCAACACAAATTAAAGAGACAATCACTACTGTAACAATGCACAATTTACAAGGCAAATTTGTTATTATTAACGCCAGTGATTAAACAACACAGACAGCTTGACATCAATATTAAAGAACCAAGTAGTTTCAACAACAACTCATTCACTGTTCAAATAAAGCAACAATGCACCTCTAAAGTTGCTGATGTCTTACATGATTTCTTCCATGATTACACCAAAAGGAAGTGCTACTAATTGCTCTAGAGAAGTTGAAAAAACTTTAGAGGAGCTGGTTCTTTAAGAATGTAATAGATCTTCACTATCTGTAACAGTACCCGGAGAGGCTGCACACAATTCCTTCAGACTCAAAATTTGTGCGTCCTACTAGGTACAAAAGCACAATCGTAGCATATGTTATCAAACAAGACTCCATTGGACCTAAGTAGGAGATAATTAGAGCACAAAGAAATACAGTGGAAAAATGGACTCTAGGGAAAAGCATCATCTTGCTAGCATCAAGAAAAGATGTGCGATTTGAGCACACCCCTATGTTTTCACAACACAAAGAAGATGAAGATAAGACTTGAAGACTTGTCTACATAAGAGTATTTCTCTTTTTATGTCCCTCACTGGTCACAGCTCTCATGATGTATACTACATTCACTCACAGAAAAAGGAAGGTCCAGCTAATTTCCTGAATCTTCATACAGACTTGTATTGAAGTAGTCATGAAAGAATATCCAAGAAATATAACACTTCGCCAAAGGAATGAAGGTCTTAACACACGGATTCTCAAAATATAGAAAAGAAATTAGTATATCGTGGATCAAAAGCAAGTCTCTTATCAAATAAACTAGCCATAGGACTACCTAAATCAGTTAAAGTGATGCTTGTCTCCGAATACAGCTGAAAAGTATTCTAAGCTAAATAATGAAATCATGTTTGCATTCAAGAAATCCATTCTTAAGACAGCAGTGACTGCAAAGCAACCGCAATTACCCAGCTGAGTTCGGATGACACACGCACAGAACACAGGGCAGCATGCTTCCCATGTGCAGTATCTATTTCCTGCCTGGAATAGGAGCAGAAGAGACCTGAGCCCCATCATAAAACCTCTGTGGGCTCTCAACAGCCCTCAGAACAGGTATAAGGCAGTGGGAAAGGGATCAGAAGGGCTCCCTCCGCCCTGCACTCCAGCAGGAAGAGGGAGATGGGACAGGCACTGCTACTCCCCTGGGAAAGCCTGGGCGCGCAGCAGCACAGGGAGGGGGTCAAGGCAAACGTAAAGGTCACACACAGCTGCTGCGAAGGGCGCAGCCAAAGGCAGGAAGAGCTCAGCATCCCGAGCGATAACGCGAAATTCCGCGCGGAGCTCACAGCAAGGAGGCTGCGTCGCGAGCTGAGGTGCTGAAGGGCAACACAGCGAGCAGAGCAGCGACACGAACGCACGGCTCTGCCCCTGGAGGCACATGGAGAGGGGGACCCCGCAGCGGCAGGAGGGCGCAGAGGGGACACCACAGCAGCAGGGGGGAACGGCGGGGGGGGAAGGGGAAGGGGGGAAGTAGAGGACCGAGCAGGAGGGCACATGGGGGAGTGGGGGGGACCCCGCAGGAGCACGAGGGCACAGAGGGGGCGAAGGGGAGGACCCTGCAAGAGCAGGAGGGCACAGGGGGGCGGGGGGGGGGACTCCACAGGAGCACGAGGGCACAGAGGGGGCGAAGGGGAGGACCCTGCAAGAGCAGGAGGGCACAGAGGGGCGGGGCGGGACCCCGCAAGGGGCAGGAAAGCTTAGGGGGGGAACCTGCAGGGACAGAGGGCAACAGGGGTGAGCCCGGAACAGCAGGAAGGCCTGGCTCTGCCCCTGAAGGCACAGGGAGGCTAGGACCCTGGTGCAGCAGGAAGGCACAGGGGGACCCAGGAGCGGCAGGAATGCCCAGCTCCGTTCTTGTAGGCAGAGGACGAGGGGACCCACGCGGTTGACAGGAACAGGGCTGCTGCGGGGGCGGAGGGGAGCAGAGGAGGGGGGCGGAGTGCCGCCTACCGTGTACTCCCGCACTTGGCTGTGAAAGTTCTGCTCGCGGATCGTCACCTCGTCCGCTTCCATCCTTCATAGTCCCGCGGCCCCCGCGCGCAATGGCGGCCTCCTCCGCCGCCGCGCCGCCTGCTGCTGCTGCTGCTGCCCTCGCGGCAGAGGGCACGCCACCATGGCCAGCGGCAGCGGCGGCTGCTCCCCTGCCCACGGCCCGGCGGCGGCGGCGGCGGCTCGAGGAGATCCGACACCGAAGACGAGGAGGTGGAGGAAGGGCGGGTGGCACCGCCCCAGCTCCTCCTGCTGCGTCACCGCGCGGCGCCCCCTCGCTTGGGGGAGTGCCTACGAGGGGCGGGGGCGTGATCTGATCCATTTAGCCACGCCCTTTCAGATAAGCCACGCCCGTCGGCTCTAACAGCCGGTAGGTGGTGCGAGTCGAGGGCGTGGTTTGTCGTTATGTGGGCGGGGCTAAGGGGTGTGTGATGTAATATCCAATCTGAACCTCCTCTGGCCCAACAACCCTATGCAGAGCTACAGACTGGGAAAAGCCTGGCTGGAAAACTGTCAGGAGGAGAGGGACCTGGGGGTGTTGGTCGACAGCCAACTGAACATGAGCCAGCAGTGTGCCCAGGTGGCCAAGAAGGCCAATGGCATCCTGGCTTGCATCAGAAATGGTGTGACCAGCAGGTCCAGGGAATGCATCAGAATGTCTAGTATGAAAGTGTGTTAACAACTGAAGTTAAAACGTGTGTTCCCCTTGCCTGGGGCAGCTTTTGTCTTTGAGTGATTGCTCTTGACAAAGGGCTGTGTTGGGTTTGAGCCAGTGCTGTATGAGGAAGGCATAGGCACAGGTACCACCTCCCAGTAGTTCCCTGTTCCCTCTCTATAAACAGGCCGTTATTTTTGTTTCTGTTAAAGGATTTTCACCAGCCAGTGGGTAACTCTAGGCTTGCTTTATTCACAGCTCAGGGTTGGGCCATAACCTCAGTGAGTGACAAAGGCCCACACAAAATTATCAGGTACTTATATATTTTACATAGCATTATACAACAGGTATTTTCTTTGAGAAGTTCTTCGTGGTTTTCCATGTGCTCCTAGTTCTTTATTCTTCATTAACTCAAAAGTCACAAAAGTCTACCTTGATAATTCAGGTCTCCTTCAGAAGTGACACTTCAGCGGGTCGTGTCCAGTCACAAAAATCACTTATCTTCTTTCTTGAGACACATCCTTTAAACTTCAAAGAAAATATCTCAAGCTGTTGCATTAACTTATACCTATATCTTATCCATGCCTATACTCAAAAAATAGGTTGACCTTTTAATCATCAGTTATCATCAAATCTAATACTTACATTCCACGTTTCTTACACAATCTGTTGATTCAGCTGGATCAGGACTGTACATAGGACAATTGAACAGTATTCTTGTAGTTGTCAAAGATTAATTTCCAACACCTGTTCTTATTGTATTCATAATACAGTACTCTATCACAATCAACTATCAGTAATATCTAAGTCCTACATGGATATATGTATCAGATTTTCTCATTTCCTTTAACAGTTTCAGAGTCTGCAATTGTCTAAATATACAGAAAAAAAACACTATTAATGTAGGACACACTATAAATTATATATGGAGATTTAGCAAATGAAATGCTTATTTCTATCCAAGTACAAAGAATTATTCCAAAAATGTTTCAAAACCAAGGATCGTCACTTTCTGCTTGTTTACATCTATTGATACATTATATCTATGCCAATGATAGTTCAGATTATATTTATTACATATTTTCTTGGTTAAAATTAGATGGTGAAACATTTATTAAATGTTAGCATTTATAAAACTATTCTTTGGCTAACTGATGTATTTCTTGTAGTGCTGAATGCAGAACATCCTTCAGTTTCAGAAGGACCACAGTCTTGTCCATGTTCTTCCCAATACTTGTGAAGATACAGATGAGGTATTTGCAGGCAGAACACCACCATGGTGTGAGAAGTCAGAAACATCCCCTTTCCCCTCCTGAAGTCCACTGTGTGAGAAGGGAGAATTTCTAGGTATTCACTCAGATTGTAGGAGTAGGAGAGGACCATATAAGCAGACCTGAAGGAGCAGGGAGCACAGAGTTTTTGAGATGCTTCTTGTGAAAAGCTCTCCTACTTTACAGCTGTTCCCTGCACAGCACTGGATTGTCTTGACAGATTATATTATTACTCCTTTGGGTTTTCCTTCTACTATTCCCACTTATCTTCAATCACCTTTTCTTCTTGGGACCCTGAAAGTGGTGAAAGCATCTGCAACTGCCAAGAGGAATATTACATGAGGCTTGTGAGAGTAGCTAGAGCCATTCCTCCCTCAGGAGCTGGTCCAGACAAGGTTTATAGGTAGAAGTAGTATCTTCTATTATAACAAACACAACTGGAAAAAAGCAGATGGCTGTCTGGTCTGCGAGAACCTGTCCCCAGAGAAATCAAATTGTCTCACAGCTGCCTACAGAAATTATGTCAGTGGACTTAAAGACAAACTCTGCTCTTACAAATGTTCATATTTGTACAGAACAGAGGCTCCCAAATGAAGGCAGAAGTGTTGTAGCCAGAACAAAGCAGGTCTAAGAACTCGGAAGACCAAAAGGCCCAGTCAAAGGGGGAAAATGGGATCAATCAGAGATTATACTGTGATCAGTATGTTGCAATATACATGAGATAGATAGATAGATAGATAGATAGATGGATGGATGGATGGATGGATGGATGTGGCCTCAAGTAGAATCAGATGGAAGTGTGAAGCAGTTTGGGGAAGAAGAGACAAGGAAAGCCATAGTTAGGAGTCAAGAAAAGGAACTAAACTTAAGGTAGGGCAATCTATAAGCTCTTAGTGAATCTCTGCCAGTAAATACTACTCAGTTTGGAATCTAGGCCTGGGGTGAGAGCTAGTAGCTACCTGGGAAATGATTCACCCATTGCTGAGGAATAGCTCATTGAATCTGAAACTAGGTTTATTTCATTGATGAGGTCTGAGTTGTATCTAGGCACCAAGGATTTCATACATTTCTAATGCTGTATGCAGACACAGTAAACACTGTTCTGAAACAGAAGATGATAAGGAAAGTGAGTTGTACTTCCATAGCTGTTAAAGAAATAAAAATAAGCTTAAGATTTAGCAAACCTGAACCTTCCACTTCCATTTAGGCTGTATGTTTTCATTTTAATCTATCGGGTTTGAAATATACTTGAGGAGGAGATACAGAACATCATTTGCCTCATACTGTAGACTGGCAAGTGCTTTCTTCCATTTCTAGAAGATGAATCATCAGAAACATGACATACATTTATATTTGCTAAAAGGGGTGGGGGGGAGAGGGAACGTAGCTTCGATCTGTTCTTGGGCAGGAGTTATTTCTCCGTTCTGAAATGCCTGCATCACAAAGGAAAGTCATAGTAGCCACCAGAGCAAAATCTATTTATATCAAAGAAAACACAGTCTATACAGGATCAAACATTTTCTTAAGCTGGTAATGTACAGATATATACACACACAAAAGGAGTGATGAAAAACAGACTTCGATTAAATTTCCCTTTAGTGGTACCTAACCCTGCAGTGTATAAATTGAACAGATTTACTACATTTTGCTCAGTTTATTCTTTTTCAGCCTAGTTTTAAACCAACAGTTTTTCAGGTTAAGGATAATCCAGTCACTGTCTGGTAACCTGAAACACCAAGGAGGGTTTTATGTGCACTGGGTTAACTCTCAGATTCTAAGAAAAAAAGAAAAGTTAGGATAATAAATTCAGCTAATAAATTCAGCTGAACTGGCTAAAATTGGAGTTGCTAAAGTTTGAACTGTTTCACTGGGAAGGTTTCCACAGAATTTATTAATGGATTTTAGATAATTCTAACTGTAAATGTGAAAGTGGCACCATGCTTTTACATCTCTCTAGCAGGATTTGAATAGGCGATGTCTTGTTTTCCAGTCATCGTTCATCCAAGTGCAGCTTGGACCAAACAGGAAATAGGAAGTTATTCACTCATTTAATATGACTATAATCATCTAATATTCATTAGATGGTTGCGGTCAAGGTATTGCCTAAGAATTGGCCAGACTGAAGACTAAAGCTCAGTTTAGGATGTTGCTCAGAGTGACCACTGATTTTAAAGGGAACTTAGGGTAAACACACTCCACAGATGATACCCAGCACTTTACATGCTCGATAAACAATTATGGAAGACAAAAAGAAAAATAGAAAAGTTTTAAAAAATTGATTATGGTATAAAAGAAATATGACGGTATCATAATTATGTACATTAAGATTATTTATTGGGTAATCATTTCCATTTTGTAAGCTAAAATTGCATTATAACTTGAGGAGGCCAGATCATCAGCCTTCAATCTGGAATCAACTTGAAATATTGCTGACTGGCATTTTGTTTCTATTCCTACCATCTTTCCATTTGCTATTTGTTTGCTTTTAAAAATAAAAAAGTATCATTTTTTTTCCATCCCAAATACTATCAGCTTGTATCTTCATTCTGTCAACCCAGTTGCACTAACACTCCACCAAAATGCTATATTATGACATTTTATACAAACACATATATATATGTCAGGTTGTTTAGCCTGAAGAAGAGGAGGCTGAGGGAGACCCCATTGCTCTCTATAACTACAGGAAAGGAGGTTGTAGAGAAGAGGGTAATGGCCTCTTCTCCCAAGTGACAGGGCACAGGACAAGAGGAAATGGCCTCAAGCTCCGCCAGGGGATGTTTAGGTTGGACATTAGGAAAATTTTTTTCACAGAAAGGGTCATTTGGCACTGGAACAGGCTACCCAGGGAGGTGGTTGAGTCACCTTCCCTGAAGGTGTTTAAGGCACGGGTGGACGAGGTGCTGAGGGACATGGTTTAGTGTTTGATAGGAATGGTTGGACTCAATGATCCAGTGGGTCTCTTCCAACCTGGTTATTCTATGATTCTATTATATATATATATATATATATAAACATCCAAGGGAAAGAAATTTAAATTAAAAATTAGAATGGTGGCACCAAAAAATGGCTATAAGCTAGTTCAGTATAGACCCATATAGGTGTGCGTTTAATTATATATATATATATATATAGTAGTATAGTATGCCCACTACTTTTAACTTAAAGTTTGGTATAAAAATTTTTTTAGTGAGATTGCTTTCAATAACCAAGGAGCTGGCTTAATGATGAGTAGAATCCTTTCCAGTCCTTAGGTTTGCTTCACTGACAAGAACCTACAGTCAGAAGACTCTGCAGATTTATAGTCAGCAGTATAAACTCTGCAGGAGTAACATGTTGTTAAGGAGCAGAAGCACAGGTCATGTCACAAAGTTAGAACTGTTTTAATTCCATCTCTAGGCAGTCTGAAGCAATTAAAAACTCACTTGGTTTCCATTCTCCTTTGCTGTGTCTTTCATGTTCCACTGTAAGGATTCAAATCACAAAAAATCCCACTCCTCAAAACAAACAAACAAACAAACTTGCAGTTTAAATTTTGCTAGGAATGAGATGAATGGAAATATTCAAGGATATATAGTTGCATATAAAGTCCAGAGTTCACCTACTGTACAGATATGAACACGCAGAGGGAGAACTGCTCACCTGCTATCTGTCCATGGCAGGTTTGGCTGATTCTTAAAGAAGGCATTTATGTGCAGAACTTGTGAACTCCTGACAGAGTCAGTATTGTTGCAGAGCTGAAGAATGAAAAGACAGAACAAAACAAAATGCACGAGAACAAGAGTTCCATCAATCTATATCTATTTTGACCCCAGAAATTACTGTTTGATTAAATGATGGAGTGGATGGACCCAAAGCACGAAAACTCACTAATTCTCTTCATAGTGTGTGCAGTACCATTAGAATTAAAAATGGTGTCTTATTTCCGATTTGAATTTTACTGCCTTCATCTTCTAACTGTGGTTATTGTTCTGTCCTTCCTACCTACACCTAAGAACTTGGATATTTGATGTTTCCCGCTAATTACAATTCACCTCAAAATCTCCTTTTCAGTATTTAACTTTCCTCCCTGAATTCTCTCCAAACTTTTAACATACTTATTAAAACACAGGGAGAATAATTGGAAGCAGCATTCTTGGTTTAATTTCAGCAATTCTGTGAACAGATATAAAATCACCTCCTTATTTTATGCTCTTTATTACAGGCCATTTTAGTCATCACGGAGGAGAACACCACACAGAATCAGAGGTGAAAAACATGATTACATCCCAGAGCAAATGGAGCGTCCAATTGAAGTAGTGTGTGTCCATTCCTATCCTCCTGCTATCAGACGCCTGGCTGTAGAAAAAAAAAAAAGCTTCCTTGTGGCAAACCTAAAGAAATATTAATGGCTCTTTATCTTTGTTTGGACTTGCCATGTCCACTTATTTGCTTATATAGAGTAAAGCCAGTTTCAGGGACATTTTAATTCAAATGTTATACAAATAATTTCCTTGAGGTAGAAAACAATGGCTGTTTATGAACTTTGCTCATATTAATGAGCAGCAACCTGTAATTACTATTCCAAGTCATTGTTCTCCAGATACAGCCCCAGTTCTGTAGACAGGACCTTGATTCCTTGTTCCTGGTACATCCATCGACATTTGACTGAATTCAAATCTCTTTTGTTTTTGACTTCCCAAACACTGCATATTGCTCTGTATGATTAGCTCATCTTTGTAATTTACCGCTCTGTTATTTCCAGTATTTGCCAACATTTTTGTGTCATCTGTGTATTAACAGTGATTTGTCTACAAGAATAAACACATCTTTAAAAATATACTTTCCTTCCTTTTTTTGTCCAAATAATTTTTTCTTATAATCATCATCTTTGAGAACTTCCTGATGTACTAAGTACATATAATACTTATTATTCTTATTATAATATTTTATTTTACTGGATGCAAATGTTATGTTTACCCATATGGAATATGAGTTTGCCAGTATCATGGGTTGGTTCCATGGCAACATCATCATGGATCCAAAACAGTTATTTAAGAGTGAGGCTGATATTTTTTTATTAGCAAATACTCATTAGAAGCTTTAATGTTGTTCTACCACCAGCTGAATAATAACATATGTCTCTGAAACCAAAGTGTCACACCAATTTTTCTGTTCTTACAGAACAAATGCCAAGGGAGGTTTAGACTGGGCATCAGGAAGAATTTCTTTACTGAAAGAGTGGTGAAGCATTGGAACAGGCTGCCTGGGGAAGTGGCGAAATCTCCATCCCTGGAGGTTTTCAAAAAGTGTGTAGATGTGGCACTTCAGGACATGGTTCATTAGGCACATTGTTGTTGGCCTGACAGTTGGACTGGATGATCTTAGAGGTCTTCTCCAACCTCAATGATTCTGTGATTCTATGCTTCCTGCACTCCTATGCTTTCTCTTCGGTTTACGGTTAGTTCCCATTCTAGAAGTGCTTACATGGTACCACTCAAAATGACCCCAGCCCCTGCTTTGGTTTGTTGCGTATGTAGCACTAGAGTATTGCATCTATGCAACACGCTGCACTGGCTGTAGAGCATTGCCCATCACTGTGTTTTCTCTGCGAGTTTTGCTGATTGCTTACCTTTCATTATTTCTCTGTCCTCTTTGAATATTCTCCTTTGATTTGCAGGCCATTCAACATTTGTCATTAGACATCTTAGTCTGCCAATTTACTATTGATTCTAAAACATGCGACCATGCATTAGCTGTGTTATAAATTATGTAAATGCAAACACCCACCTGTATTATCAGTTCCTGACTACTTACCATGCCTGTCTTCATTGCCCTTTTTTAAAAAAAATTAAATAATTAACCTTCTGGATCATCTGTGCTCTTTCTAAACTACCTTCAAGTAATTTTTTAGTTAGTAACTTAATTTCAAGAAATGAAATTTTACAGTTTTGAAGAAGATGGATTGCAGTGACAAATTGTTAAACAATAAAAAGGCATTTTTGGTATTAGTTAAATAATTTTATTTTTTCTCCCTTAAATTCAGTATCTGACTCATCATGACTAAGATGACTCTACTGCTAAATATCACATGGAAGGCATTTCAGAAATCTATTCAATATTAACAGCCATTTTTTTAGCCTGGTTCACAAAATCATATTGTATAAATCTAGTCATGGAAAGTATGCCATGCACCTTTTATGAAGGACTTTTATCCAAAATGCTAGAAATTTTAAAGGAAATAAATCATCTTAATTTCTAAAATTAATAGGGGCAAGATTTATTCTTAAATCATGGATACTCCTTTCTAATTAAATTCAAATGTGTTTAATGCATCTCAGGAGTGTTAAGATAATAAGTAGTCCTTTTCTGGAACTTAACATCCTCGATCCCTGTCAATAATTATATTGGGTGACTAATAAAATATGATGCCAGGCATTTTAAAAATCTTTATCTTCCTCCTCTGTCTCATTAGCATAATGAATAGGTTTGCTCCACATGCACTACCTAATCTAGAGAATTCAATGTTGCTCAAGGACATTGCAAATAAATTTCAGCAGGTATTCCTTCATGTAAGTAATATATAAAACACATTTCTACAATAGCTGCCAGCTGCCATGCTAACAATTCTCCTTGCTGTGTAAGCTTATTGCTCGCAGCAAAGGCTGGGAGGCCAAAAAGGGCCACTGCAACTGTCAAGTCTGACTTCTTGACTTAACTTTATGCAGTTATCCCATCAAAGACTACACTCTCCCAGAGTTCAGATGATGAGTATTTGATCCATAGAACATACAGCAGTCATCCATTGCACAAATGGTCTATCAGAACAGGCTGATAACATAATAATATATTACATATTACATATTACATTACATATATATTATATTACATTATATTATATATTGTAAGACAGTACTTATTTTCAGAAACTGTAGTCAGGTCTAGCAGACCTTTTAAGTCACGCCAGTAATGTGAAATTAGCTAATTTGTTCTTGATAGTTTATCTTCCTTTCTCAAGTAGATATTACAAGTAATTACACCTCTAAGTAACAAAACATGGCAGCATCCTCAACCTTTGGGATGATATATAGTCCTCTGTCGCTCATACAAAAGAAAAAGCTGTCTCTTTTGGCTTTAAACATTTGTGTACATCTAAGCACTTGAATGGAGGACTCAAGATTTCATACTGCCTTCAAAGTGGGAGGGTAAAACAAGGAATAGTTTGTGATCCATCCAGATCTTGAAAGAGTTCATCTTCCTAATTTTAGGAACTGTACATAAGATTCAAATTATACCCACCCGGCCAGTGTTTGCAACTGACATACTGATATCCCACATTTGACCATATTTTACATGTGGCATGTCACGTGGCATCATAGAAGGGACCCATGAGGATAATTGAGACCAACACCCTGCATCTCGCAGGACTACCTAAAACTAAACCGCATGACCAAGAGTATCATTCAGACACTCCCTGAACTCTTAGACTTGGTGCCACGACCACTTCCCCAGGGAGTCTGTTCCAGTGACCACCAACGCTCTCAGTGAAGAGCCTTTTCCTCATGTCCAGTCTTAACTTCCCTTGATGCAGCCTCATTCCATTCCATTCCATTCCATTCCATAAGGCATCCCTTTGAAAGTCACTATCCCATTGCATCTGCTTGGGTTTTTTCAACTTTATAGTGACCCACATTCCTTTGGCTGGGCAAGAGGAAAGGTCAATCTATACAACATAGAGTAAAGCATACAGCTGCCCTACAAACCCTCCAAATCCAAGGTTTGTCTACAGACTACTGTCCACACACTTCTTGTCTATCATCCACTTTCTTCACTTCCAGCCATCCTGACTGGCATAGGGCACTGTTGACAAGGACTGTGCCTCGAATGCCAGACCACACTTGAAAAGACAATGTAAAAGAACACAAGAGAAAATATCTTATAAAGGTCAGCCCTTCTTCTTGAATCCTAGGCAGAAATTTACCACACACCAAAAGACATAGTTCTGTCTTCCTGTGTTCTGTGGGACGGTCATGATGCTATGATGTCTTGGCTTATCCCTTCCCCCTGATCTCATAAAGCTGAAAGTGCCACCAGCTATGCTAAAAATGTTGCAGATGCTCTCTCAAACCCCATCTTCTGCATGGATTGTCTGGTCAAATAGCACTGATACCCAAAAGCCTCTTAGGAGCCTTGTATCTGAGGCCACTTCCCAGATCGGAGGATTCATGGAGACACCTGAATCCAGGACAGGTCAGCTATAGAAGCAGCCCCTGTCAGTCCCCCCTAGTGATGCAGGTTTAGCATATACCACAGTGGATATGCATCTTACTCTGTCTCAAGTTTCCCATGCTCTGAACAAATGTGTACAGGTAGGGTCAAAAGTTCTTCATGACAATGCCACTACTCCCTGGCCTGTTTGTTTGCCATTACCTCAGCAAATCTCATCCATAGCCTGGATCGAGTCATTCCAAACTCTTTCACTGTTAGCTGAATCTTACACATAGAAAACGCAAGAGTGTCCTGATCTTTCAACAAAGGAGCAGCAGAGGGAAGGTCTGCCTACATTACTGGTTTTCAAGTTGCATCTTGAACTTGCTGAACTGCATAAAATACCTTCTTTGCCTCACCAGGTGTGCCCCACTGTCCTACGTGCTGCTAATGGCTGATATGGGAGGAGTGGGACAACTCCCAGCCTTATCCACATAAGGTTGAAAGTGTCAATATCCATTCTTTCATCTCCATCAGTGTATGATAATGGTCACTGACCTCATTTCTCATGAGAAATGTGGTCATGCATGGTCATGCAATAATAATTACCATCTGACACAGGAGTTCACCTTCCCCCTGGCCTGGCCCAAGCAGATAAACATAGCTTTGGCCTTGCTATAGGTGTCCTTCAGCTTTATCACCTCTAGCCCATTCCCTCTCTTTTCCACACATTCCACATTAATATGCCTGCTGAAGGCAGGCTTTCCCAAAATGCTGGCCCCACCTCACAGAGGAAAAAAAGCATAGAGCTCCATATGGTCCATCATGTGACAATTTCAAAGCTGCTGATGAGCTTAGCCCACCACAACATGCTGTCTCTATGTCATACATGGCAGTACAGAAGTCTGCACATCTTCTAAAGCAGCACAGATAGGAGTTTCTTCAGTGCAAAAGCAGGTAACCAGTTCATTCTCCTTTGAAGCATATTCCTTACAAATTGGTTACTGATAAACTTGTAGAATCTAGTTTCTCCTTTTTCAGTACTGATAAAGTTACAAAGATGTCATCTGTTTAAGACAGATGGTTTTTTTGTTTCTAAATCATGCCATTCTGTGAGTAATCACTTATTTAAACTGTAGGGATAGTACAAAGTTAACAAGGCTTCCTTCAAACAGTTTTGCATCTTTTGTGTTGATGCCTCAAAACTTACTTGCTTTTTTATATTGTTGGTTAATTTGCCAAAAGTTAAGCATACATTAAAAGCCTACGTGAAAGGTCACAGCATGGCACAATGGGAAACCCAGATACAAAGGTGCTATTTCACCCTTACTACTCAAAACAACAAAGCACAGGAAATAACTCTGCAGTTTGTAGTCACTGTAAATGGGCATAACATTTTAAAGTTCTCATAACACGTTCAAAGTTCTCTAAAATATTTTGTTACTCTGTAAAGATACAAAAATAAGCTGTTGTGGAAGTCAGCATTACGTCTACAGAATTTCTTTACGAGATGCCAAGTGATACTTATTTGTATGGTAGGTTAATTTGAATTGAGATACTGGTATTTTCCTTCTTTGCCAAAGACACTGTCTGTTGACTTAACTGAGTATGGTATTTTTGCCTTCATAAAGAAGCAGTAGCTTATAGTATTCTTTGATATGAGTTTGTGTGGTATGTATAGGAAGGAGCGAAGGAAGGAGCAAAGGAAGGAGAGATATAGTTTAATTACCATTAGAATGTCTCTTCCATTTATAATTTTATTATGTCATTGGTATCTTATTTACTTAATAAGAACATTGAAGCCTGCGCCCCAAATAAACTCTTTCTCTTCATATGGAGGAAATATTTAAATGTCTGCTTAAATTAATTACGAAAACTGCCACGTTTAAGTAATATAAACTGAAAAAATATGTGTATAGACAAACCAGAAATGCATATAAACTGAAGCATTATCTTAGGTATCTTCCTCTGCTAGATGCATCACTGCATGCAAAGCCATGCACCCTAGATCAGTGTCCTCACTGAAGCTGCACACTGGAAAAAAATGAGAGTTTTAACTACATAGAAATATAAGAACTTCACAATGTGACCTACAGATTTTACTGAAATAAATTAATGGATGGCATGCAGATGCCAAGATTGGACAGAGTAATAACAAAACATTAGTAGGCACTTTTAATGTAATTAGATTTTTGATGTATTACAATTGTAGTGTGTATTTTTTAAGGAACTGGAGAGTAACACTGGATCACGTCCTTATTCAACCTAGTTTAATGTGACAATATTTTTAAGTTCTATTGCAGAATAATAGAGCATTGTCCATCACAGATAACTGGCAAGATTTTCTCAGCCGATAATCTCCCATAGTGATTACCTAATAAAAGGATAATACTCAGCACTGTAAGAACCTATGGTCAGTCCAGAATGTAATCAAGCAGTGAAATGTACTATATAAAGCATCTCAGCTTGCAAGTGACCTTGAATCTCTTTTTCCTTATCGCTGGAGGCTGGGAGTGTTCCATGGCTACATTCCCAGTCTGCATCAAGGGGCTGCTGGTAACATTAATCTTAAACAGTGGTCTTTAAAACAATTTTTTATGGTGGCCTTGAACAAATCTAATAATTTCATTTAATCACCCCTGTTCCTACACAAAAACTGGAATCCAGGCTGACTTCTAATTTTTCATTCCTGTGAAATGCAGCCACAGGCTTTCTGTCCGCCATCAAATATCTGGAATCACAATTAGATAAAGTATGTCAGATGCCCTCTGACACCCAATCATCTTTATTGCATAGAAGCTGGCTTTCAGCATAGAGCAGAATAAATTCTATCTGACTCAGAGGTCAGTACTTGGAAAGAAAAATTAGAACGGTGCTCATTTGCATATTCAAATATGCAAATTGGGTGCATCCAATTTGTGTTATTTGTCTCCTAATGAGAATGACCTTTTCTACTGATGGGAAAAAGCAATTGAACGTGGGCATATGAAATTTATGGAAGAATAAGGAATTCCAAATCTCTTACAAAACAGGTTAACTGCTTGCTTCTGTGAATAAAAACACATTGAACCTGAATCTCAATCCTCTTTCATCTTTAGGGACGTCTAGGTTAGGTTCAGTATCTGAATTTTGCTGCTTCAGCGTATCTTTAATAACATTTCCTGCCCACCACCCTTCCTCTTCACCACCCTTTACAAAGAGCTTCCAAACAGTTCTCCCGACATTAATGGGGTTCAGGTTAACACCATAACATCTTTATAATTATTTTACACAATTAAATTCAAAGCTTCAAAATTCAAAGCTTAAGTGACTTGCCCAAGGCTATAGAGAGGATGTTACTATGTCGGGAGTGGAACTCTGTTGCATCTGCTCTTTGGTCCTGTGTTCAAACATATTAGATCAAGTTTCTTTCAATACTGAAACTGAAGTGGAAAGAAGCTGTGATCAATTTACAAAGCAGCATTAGGATCATGTAGCCTGTGTAGTTCTACTTCTATGAATGCCAAAGAAGGAAACAAGCCCTGCATATAAGCAGCTCATCTGCAGACAAATAGCATCATCGTTATTGCTATGTATTAGTACATATTTAATTATCCTCTCTACCAAGTTGCCAGTATGCTTCTCCTCTTTTCAAGCTTATTCTTTCATCTGCACACCTCAAAACCAACACATGGGTAGCTGGTCTTAGAACTGGAATCACTCATGCAGGACTCAGCTCTAATTAAAAAGCTAGGAATTCAAACAAACATCTTGATATGACTTATAAGCCAGGGCACAGTTATTTATTCTTATTGTTGTTTCTTTGTCATTATAGTGCTGCAGGAGTCCCCCATCAGGGATCAGGGCCCCAGAGTGTGAGGATTTATTTAAATATTTAATGAAAATATGGCACCTGCCGCTAAGAATTTACAACTACAATTACAAGATGAAGAATAAAACTGTCTCTTCAGTTGATAACTGTAATCATAATATTCTCAACGATACTAATACATATCTCATTTTAAGTGTGTGTTTTGCCATGATTATGTACAGGAAATGGCTGCAGGAAGCTTTACACTGCAAGTCTGAAAGTGCATCCAGACAAATGTGGGTTGTCCTAAAAATAGGTACCTTACCTTTGCTGCCAGTAAGCAAGGAAGAAATTTTCACTAAGAAAAAGAAAATTCAGTGCATACAGAACCATCTCCCTGGGCATAAACACACATACCCAGTTGTGGAGGAATTTGTTAGTATGGTATTTTTTGCAAAATTATTAAGGAGATCAAAAGAAACCAAACCCTTTCATGATAAACTATGTAATTACACAAACAGGGCTTTTGTAATTGTTCCTGTTTTCACCTGTGTTTCAAAACCGATTTCATATTGGGCACAGGTGTAAATGTTTACAGACTAGGCAACAGAAGGACCAGCTGTAGTTGTCAGAGCAATTAGTTATCCCTTAAAGTACCATAGGAAAAAGCTGTTCTAGTAGCAGCTTCTTCTGATTTAGTAGGTTTTGTAGCAGGTTGAGGATGTAGTTTTGTAATTGATTTGGGTTGCTCTTTGTCTGTACTGTTATTGGAAGGAAGAATTATCTTCCCTTTCTGTTACTATCTATCTCTTTCTGTAGCTGAACCAGAAAATTAATCCAGTCCAATTGAAAAGCTTTCTAGTTTCATTCTGATCAAATCTTGGATTTAGTGAATTATGCCACAAGTCCTGGTGTCCATTCATGAAGAAGGATGAGTAAATGCATTACCTGGACAAGTGCACAGCAGATTGAGATTGTACTAAAATAGCTACAAAACTGCAATCTTGAAGGATGGTAATTGCTTTTAAAGGGTGTTAACAGGTGTAGATGGGGATGTTTTCTTCCGCCAGATAGGCATAAGAGAAGCTGTGTAAACATGTGTGTATGGTTTTGTAATAGTTCCTTGTTGTTTCTGTACCAGTCACCTAATCAGGTATCTACAGTGCAGGTGCCTGCATCTAAGCAGTTGTGCATGGCTCCCTTTTAAATCAGTGGAGGTCTAGCCATCAAGTTAATGGAGTCTAAGGCACTATCTATCTTGTCCTCAAGCAGAAATCCAAGATGGATTAGATGAGATTTTTTTTTTCTCTCAAAGTGACTATTCCTCTCTATTTGGCTATAAACAGAGAGCAGGGGGGCTGGCTGTGCTGTAGAAGCCTGTATAAGCTGAGGGAGAACTGTCTTGTCTATCAGGGTTAAATCAGTGCTGTTATTTCAAAGTACTTTAAGAGACTGTTACTTTCAGAGTACTTCAAGAGATATGGTACATGCACTACACTGCTGTGTTTCAGTCATGGTCAGGTAAGTAGAGTTTCTGAAGAGGAACTGTATATTAAATTATTACTGTATTACAAACAATAACATAATACATCATAGGAACTGAGTTAAGATGCAAAATGGCAGCTAATGCATAAATTGATAGCATTGTTACAGTACATGTTACTAGATCAAAGTTTGCTTTATTCTACAAAGACCTCCAAGTATTTAACTGTAGTTGGCCCAGCCACATATATTTTTGCATGTTTAACAAAGCCTTAGGAAAAATGCAGTAAGGCTTTTCTTAATAGCTAGGAGCTCCCAGTTGATCTAGAAAAAGCTGCTGGAAATTAATTGTCCCTGAAAATAATTATCTTATGCTGTGTGTAAAAGAGACAGTGTTAGTCCTGGGATGAACAGTAATGCTGCACATTACTGCTGGTGCAATTGCTCCCATGTAGGTGGAATGATACTTAATATTGTCAGTGTTTCCCTTTTTATAGATAAATAAATATTCAAAAGGTGATTTTAACGAAGTAACAGTAGTTGTTAATTTTAGAGGATTTGTTTGTTGAATTCAAGCATTCAAAAAAAAAAAAAAAGGGCTTTGGCTTTTAAGAATATCATACTTGAATTAGGCTGTTTTCTCCACTGTTAAGAACAAAGTATGACCCTAAGAGTTCAGTATAAGTGTGTTTCTGGTGCTGCTTTGATATTTCCTGTAGTGGTAAATAGCACAATCATCTCAATTGCTGCAAGTTACAAAAAAGCCAGAATCTAACTATGTCTCATGTAGTCGCTAGATCACATTTTCATGGCATGTGGGAGGTGACCAGGAGACAATAGTAGACAGCTAAAGAAATTGTGCTCCACTTATTCTGATGAGGAAGGGTAGAAAACCCAAACCATTAATATAATTTAACAGAAAAGAAAATCTGTTAACAAAGAGTATCTCAGCAGGAAGCAAAAATTTACTGAAGCAACAGTTTTATATGAACTCTCATTTACAGTGAATCATGCCATTACATTCAGTTTCGTTCTAACTCTGAAACCTACCCTTGCAGCTTGTTCTCTGATGCAGGATCACCATTAAAGCTAAAAACAATTACAAAATGTTCTCTCTCTTCAGAATTCCTATTTGGGAAATGATACCCATGTGATGCTGCAATCCAAATACAAAATCCATAAAATGGAAACTGGATTTCTCACCTTTTTTGGTATTTAGATAACATGGGAAAGCTGGAAGACTAGTTAACAGAAACTTCTAATTTTTCATTTCTTAAGTTTTAAGACAACTGTATTTACCAGGAATGCAATAAACCACAGTATTCTAGGATAGTACCTGAAATATTTGTTGTACTGTAATTATTTAGATGTGGCACCACCAGATTTGAATGCTGAATCAGTCTATTAAGCAGATTTATATTTCTGTCAATATTGCATTTTCTTGATGATTATATTTTGTCTGAATTATTCCTTTAATTCTTAGAGAGTATTTTTGCTTCTCAAACAGATGATAATAACTCTATTTGTGTATTTTTTTACAAATGTAACACGCCCATTTTAACCTAAATTTGGTATTGAGGAATTCAGCAATACAGATGCTTTCCATGTTTTGCTTTGTGATGGGATGTAGTGAAGAAGGCAAACATGGACACTCTCTCTTTTTGAAGACACAAGAAATTTCCTATTATTGGAAAGCTCTGTTGCCCTGAATGACAAATCTCAGGATGAGATGGAAGGAAGATGGAAGTCTTGGAGTTTTAAAAGCATCTAATATTTTCTCAAATAATATTCAGCTGTATTTATCTAGCGCTCTGGCATGCTGCTGGATTACTGTTATCAATAAATCTATAAATAGGATGCAAAATGCATGTGAGCTGTCTGTGCATGAATAAAGAGCAGCCTAGCAATAAATTATAGCATAATATATAGTTTAAAATGCAGCAACAGGAATGTCTTTATGAATCAATGCAACATATTTTGTCTGAGGCTGAAGGATTCATTATGCATCAGCCTTGAGAAAGCTGGATTTCCAAAGCATGGGTCATCTAGTATATATGATGGAATGAGAGAATATGGAAACATGCAGAGAAAGACAAAAGAAATAGTCTTCTGAGTAAGAAAGCCATATTAAATTTTCAGGTAAAATAGAAGACCTGTGTGGTACTTTCTTGTTCAAAAGAGGTCAGGAGTGCAATGCTAAAGAACAAAATAATGAAGCCTGACTTCCTATGGATTTGGTTGCCACAGGAGATTAAAGGCCAGCCCTTTTCCTGAAACCAGGTCATGTGTACTGGCTTTCATTGTTTTCTGATATTTGCTAAGGTCAAAGCTCATGTTGCAGCACTTTGTTCAGCTGAGATTTTTTTTTTTTTTGTCTTGCTAGCCACCTATTTTGATGAAATTTGGGGAAATAGTGTTTCAGGGAGCTCCAGGCATCTGCCAGAGGTGACTGAAACTGGTACTAGATTTCAGAGTTGGTGGGAGGAGAGGATGCAGCCACAGACGCAGGGCCAGACACACAAGCCCAGTAGGCTGCGTAAGCCTAGAGTACAGCAAAGAGACTAAAAATAAGACCAACCAATTGGTTTTCCCGCTGACAGCAGTGAGCTGCCATGGAATATTTAATTCCCTCTGATCCTGTCTCTGATAGATTAGTTGTCACCTTCTGCACATGCCAGGCCAGGCAGAGGGGGGAGGATCCTGTCCTTGTGGTAGGGCCACTGTGTATGGAAACTCCCTTAGAGAAGTTAGCACTGGACAGAAGCGGTAGATGTGGATGTTATCTCTGGCGTGCTGAGGAAGCTTGGCAGGGTTGGAAGGGGTTTAAAACGGGGGAGTGGACAGGTGGAGAAGAGACCAGGGGCATTGATGTCCTCAGCTCCTTGCAGCCTACTGAGGCATTAGCAAGAGCCTCACCCCAATGGCCATAAGGGCCTTGTGACCACTGCCAGGACTACAAGGGACATATTGTTCTAGTCCTAGAAATATAGAGTAGAATCTATGGGCCCCTCACCACAAGAAAGGCAGTAAGGTGCTGGAGTGTGTCCGAAGAAGGGCACCAAAGCTGGAGAAGGGGCTGGAGAACAAGTCTTATGGGAAGCAGACAAGTGAACTGGGTTTGTTTAGCCTGGAGAAAAGGAGGCTAAAGGGAGACCTTATCACAGGCTATAACTCTCTGGAAGGAGGTTGCAGAGAGGTGGGTGTTGGTCTCTTCTTCCAAGTGAGAAGTGATAGAACAACAGGAAACTGTCTCAAGTTGTGTCTGGGGAGGTTCAGATTAGATATAAGGAAAAATTTCTTCACTGAAAGGTTTATCAAGCACTGGCAGAGGCTTCCAAGGGAGGTGGTTGAGTCACCATCCCTGGAGGTATATAAAAGTCAGATGAGGTGTTCAGGGATATGGTTTAGTAGTGGACCAGTATTTTTGCATTTGATGACCTCAAAGATCTTTTCCAACCAGATGATTCTATATTCTGTTCTCATAGAATAGAATCACAGAATGGTTTGGATTGGAAGGGACCTTAAAAATCATCATGTTCCACCCACACTTTACCCTGGATCAGGTAGCTCAAAGCCACAGCCAGCCTGGCCTTAAGTACCTCCAGGGATGGTGTACCTATGACTTCTTGGCAACCTGTGCCAGTGCCTCACCACCCTCAGTAAAACACTTCTTCCTAATGTCTAATCTAAATTTCTCCTCTTTTAGCTTAAAAATGTTCCACATCATCCTAGCCCTACACTCCCTCATAAAGAGCCTCTCCTCATGCTTTCCTGCAGCCTCCCTTTAATTACTAGTATAGAAATGCTAGGTTAGAAAACACCTTTGTGATCATTAAATCCAACCACACCTGTCCAGTACTAAACCATTTTTTAAATACCTCCAGGGATTGTGACGCAACCACCTCCCTGGGCAGGCTCTGCCACTGCCTAGTAACTATTTTGGTGAAGATATTTTTTGTAATGGCCAATCTGATTCTCCCCTAGCACAGCCTGAGGCCATTCCCTCTCATCCTGTTGCCCGTCACATGGGAGAAGAGACCAGCACCCACGTCTCTACAACCTCCTTCCAAGGAACTGTAAAGAGCAATGAATTCTCCACTCTGACGCCACTCTCCAGGCTAAACAACCCCATTTCTCTCACCCACTCCTCGTAAAACTTGTTCTCAAGCCCCTTCACCAGCTTTGTGCTCTTTTCTGAACATGCTCCAGGACCTCAATGTTCTCCTTCTAGCGAGGGGCCCAAAATTGAACACAGCATTCAAGGTGCAGCCTCACCAGTGCTGAGTATAGGAGCACAATCACTTCCTTGGTCCTGCTGGTCACTCTGTTTCTGATACAAGCCAACATGCTATTGGCCTTCTTGGCCACCTGGGCTACTACTGGCTCATATTCGGCTGACTTTCAACCAACATCCCCCGGTCCTTTTCTGCCAGGTAAATGTCACCATCATGTATTATCACCCATTATATATCATTATGTGTAATTGTGACCTTCTAGTACCTGAAGGGGGCCTACAAGAAATCTAGGGAGAGGCTTTTTACAAATGCAAATTGTGATAGAAGGATGGGAAATGGCTTTAAATTGGAGGGGGGCAGATTTAGACTAGACAAGCAGGAATGTCTTCACTATGAGGGTGGTGAGGCACTGGCACAGGTTGCCCAGGGAATTTGTGGCTGCCCCATCCCTGGTGGCGTTCAAGGCTAGGCTGGATGGGGCCCTAGGCAGCCTGGTCCAGTGGGCGGTGTGAACTAGATGAACTTTAAGGTCCCTTCCAACCCAAACCGCTCTGTGTTACAATTTGACCTTTTTATAGGACAAACGTCACGCTAGGACAAAGACCTTAAGAGCAGTCCGAAGACCGGATGCAGCAAAAAAAAGGTCCCCTCTGTAACGAGAGGAACAAGCCTTTTATCTATAACAACGCGGAGATCTCGGAGCTGCAGCAACCTGGTTTCGGATTGTTTCCCGTCCCGCAGGAGGCGCCGCTGCTCCGGAAGTGGCTCTGCCCCCGCCGGAAGCGGCGCGCGGCCCCGCCCCAAGATGGCAGCGCCCAAGCGCGGCGTGCCCAGCGCGGGGCTGAAGCGGCCGGCGGGCGCCCGGGGAAAGCTTGCCAGGCTGCGGCATTCGGTGCAGGAGTTCGTGCAGGCAGCCGGCGGCCAACCGGCCTTGCCCCTGCTAAGAGACTCGGGGAAGCTGAACCGTAGGAGCCGCCGCGAGGCGAGGAAGGAGAAGCGCAAGCTCAAACGGAGCCGACGACGACGCCTCCAACGCGGGGAGCCCGTGGGGGACCCCGCCACCCCTGCCAAGGCGGCTCCGTCTAAGCCTGCCCCGGCCAAAGCGGCTCCGTCTAAGCCTGCCCCGCCTAAGCCTGCCCCGGCCAAGGCGGCTCGGTCCAAAGCTGCCCGAGCCCCGGGCTCGCCCGTCGCCGGGAAGCATCGACCGTCCCCGCCGCCGCCACCCGTCTCGTCGCGTAAGCGGGCGCTGCTGGAAGCTAACGAGGATGAGGAGAGGGAGATCCGGCGTCTGGAGCGGCTGCTGGGGCTGGGCAAGCGCCGCAAGAAGCAGGAAGCGGGCGAGGCAGAGAAGGTGCCGCAGAGCTTCCTACGGGACGGGCTGGGCTACGTGTTGGGGGCCCTGGGCTCCCGCGCCGGCCTGAGCCAGCTCTGCCACAGCAGCGACGAGGAGGAGGAGCCGGAGCAGCTCGGGGACGCCGCTTCAGCGGCACCCGAGAGCGACGGGGACGGACAGTGGGACAACGAGGACAACGGGGACGCTAAGGCCAGCCAGCCTGAGGAGGAGGAGGAGGGAGAAGAAGAAGAAGAGGAGGAGGGAGAAGAAGAAGAAGAGGAGGAGGAGGAGGAGGGAGAAGAGGAGGAGGGAGAAGAGGAGGAGGAAGAGTGTTCGCTCCAGGTAACACAATCCTGCTTGCCTGAAAGTTCAGCAGCTTTGCCGATGCCTCTGTGAAGCTGGGGTGGTCACAGAGTGGTGTCACAGGTAGTGGCAGAGGGAGTGGGACAGTGGGCTGGGGTCACAGGTGGTAGCAGAGGCAGTGGGACAGCAAACTGGTGTCACAGGTGGTGGTAGTGGAATAGCCTGGGCAAGCAGAGTGGTGTCTTGAGTGAGTGGCCTTCTCTCTTTGTGGGATGAGGAGATAGAAGGGACTACCCCCATGATAGTGACACTACCATAATGTTAGAGTTTAAGAACATGACTGAGCACTTCTGCTTAGGGCAAGGAGAGCTTATATTAAAGTTAACACCTGCCAGAGGAGGCCACAAAGATGATCAGAGGGCTGGAGCACCTCCCCTGTGAGGACAGGCTGAGTTGGACTTGTTTAGCCTAGAGAAGAAAAGGTCCCAGGGAAACCTTATAGCAGCCTTCCAGCACTTAAAGGGAGCCTACGGGAAAGCCAAGGAGGTGCTGTTCATCAGAGAGTGCAGTGATAGGGCATGGGATAATGGTTTTAAGCTAAAGGGCAAGGGATTTAGATTAGATATTAGGAAGATGGTTTTTTCTGATCCCGTGGAACATGTCTCAGCCCATGGTAGCAGAGTTGGAACTGGAAGATCTTTAAGGTCCCTTCCAACCCAAACCTTTCTATGATTCTTCAAGGAACTACTCAAGAGAACACAGTAGAAGGCACAGAGATGATTCGGGAACTGAAGCGTCTTTTTTATGAGGAAAGACTGAGTACCCAGGGTCTGTTTAGCCTGGAGAAGAGAAGACTGAGAGATGGTCTTATCAATGCTTATAAATATCTACGGGGCAGGTGTCAAGAGGATGGGGTCAGGCTCCTCTCAGTGGTGCCCAGTGATGGAACAAGGGGCAGCAGGCAGAAAATGGAACACAAGAAGTTCCACCTCAACGTGAGGAAAATCTTTGAATATTGGTGAGGGTACTGGAGCACTAGAACAAGCTGCCTGGAGAGAATGTGGAGTCTCCTTCTGTGGAGATATTCAAAATCCACCTGCGCACATTCCTATGCCACCTGCTCTAGGTGGATGTGCTTTAGCAGCGAGGATGGACTCAAAGATCTCAAGAGGTCCCTTCCAAGCCTGACCATTCTGTGATTCCTCAGAAATCCAGAGGTTCTGCCTACGTTAGGTCTCGTGGCAGGGGTGGAGGGAGAGGAGGCCAAATAGGTCATTTAGCCCACATACGACTAACTTAAGCTGTATGTATGTCTGCAGCTGATGAAACCAAGGCTTAAGATGTCAGGGTTTAATATCTTGCTTTAGGTTTAATCACCTAAAGCAAGTTTCATGTAAAGGGAAAGAGGTTTTTTGCTGCTTTCAAGTTGGTTGCAAGAAGTAACGTGTTGCATACTGCTTTTCTGCATGAAATTGTTCCTAAGTTATTAGATGACAAAATATGCATTTAACTAAAGGTTTGATGTATTAATCTTAAATAGAAATGTGTATTTGTGTTAAAATATTTAAAATACTGTTTCACTTGGTATCTAATATTGTTTTCCTGGTAAGAGTCATAATGAGAGTGCTACAAAGTATGTTCCCCCTCAAGTAAGGAAAGTGCAGGAGACTCTAGATGGCAAGAAAAGAGAAGAATTGGGAAGACTGAAGAAAATGGTGAATGGTCTCATTAATAGGTAATGTAATAACAAAAGTCATTAATCTTTCTGATTTGATGTGACAGTGCTCATCATTCAAAGAAAAGTGGCAAGGATGTGACTTTTCTCTTAGCAAACTGATTTTAAGTTGGCAATCATGTCTGCTACTCTTAACAATAATTATCTTTGTTGATATAAATTCTTCAAAGTTATTCGTTATAGAAGGTGAAAAATCTAGAAAATAAATTTGAGATTAGGCTGAATTCCACACAGCCATTGCCTGCCAGTGCTAGGTATAATTCACTGACTGTCAGTTGGAGTATGCCTATGAAAAAACTTAATAGCGCAAGTTATAACACCCTCCAAGAAATATTACTTTCTTTTTTTAGTTAAGTAAAATTAAAATTCTCTAGCATTGCAACTGAGGAGGAGCAACACGTCATAGCTTAAAGTACCAAAGAACAGAAATAGCAGTTAATGCTTTCATGCTTTTTAATTTTAGAGTATTTTTTTAAAAAGCACTCTATTTGCATTTTATTTTATCTGTAAAATGCAGGCTACAATATAAAGTTTGTTCAGTCATTTAGAATTTGATATGCTTTGTACATTAGGAAGGTATGAGATGGTTTCATACTTAATTTCTCCAAAGTCTGTTATGTGCTGCAGTCACAACTGCTAAGAACCAGGTCTCAGGTTTTAGGTCTGTTCAGTGTGACAGTAAGCACGTTCACAGTGCTCTGTAAATACTGTCGGTAATCTTACTAATCTCTTTTTACATGTTACTATTTTAAAAAAAAAACCCTGCAGATTTAAAAATACCTTGGGTTTGTTTTTTTTTTTAGTTTAGTGATCACAGCAAAATACAGACTATCCCTTCCTATCATCTCTTCAGCCTCTCTTCTTAACCCAAGCTGGTTTCTCTAAGAGGAATAGATTGTTGGGTAAATGGAAAATTATGAAACTTTATAAAGAGAAGAACAAGTGAACATCGGATTTTGTTTCTCAATAGGTTGAGTGAACCAAATTTGTCCTCCATTAGTGGACAGATGGAAGAGCTTTACATGGCCAATAGCAGAAAGGACATGAATGAAACTCTGACAGATATCCTCATGAATGCTTGTGTTACTCCAGTTGCCATGCCTGCAAGATTGATGATGGAGCATGTCCTTTTGGTCAGCATTCTTCATCATAATGTAGGAATTGAGGTAATTCTTCTGGCTGGGACTAATTTGTGTACTAACATATGTTGTGGAGTATTTCCCTTGATATTTTGTCAGAGTTGCCTTTTAACTTTTGTTTATTTGTCACTGAAAAGCATCCCTACTCAATTTTCATCATTATTTGTGGTTTATTAGCTAGATACTCACAAGTAAAAGGGACCAAGCCTGTCACTTTATCAGATTAATTTATTTTTCCAATGAGCTACCACTGGTCACTTATAAAAACATCTCTTTTTTCATTAAAATCTTCCTGCATTGATGAAAAAAAAATTTTTAAACTTCAGAGTTTCTCCTCTTAAATTACACTAATCTGTTTCCGTTCTCTTGGGTCTGTGAAGGTATTATTCTTGAATGATACGTATCTAGATAATGAAAGTGCTACAGTTATGGAAATCCTTTTACATCAGTGGAAAAAGTCTTTTTTTAAGCCAAATCATGTAAATCATCAGTGAAATTAACTAGCTATAGCAATGTCTCTAGAATAGTAAAATCTTCAAAAAGCATGGGATTTCTTTTGAGTTTGTATTTTTTGTGTATTTTTAAACCTGGTGAATGATTGAGATAAGTACCTTTTTATTTACTGTTAAGAAGAAGCTGAAACTACTAATGTAAAAGACAAGATTTTAACTGATTTCAGTTAAACATGTCTCAGGAAACTAAGGCATTTCAGCACTATATTCCCATCAAGTTTTCTTTCTGCTCGATGCAAATATGTATTGTTTCAGGTTCTTCAATTTGTCATATAGTGACCTGAATACTATCTCTGAAAACATAGTAGATATCAGAGACATGCGATTACAACAGGTTTCTTCATGCAGCCTTGACTTTAAGCATTTGTTTTGTTCCTCTTTGCTACTTGAAAGGTCTGCAAATATGTCACAATATTACAATTTTTTTTAAGAAGAGAAACGCAATCATTTTAAAAGTTGAAACTGCGCAAAAAACCTAATAATATGGATATGAATATGGATGTGGATATGGATATAGAAATAATAATAGGCATGAGAAATAGATAGATGATGTCCAGGTTTTCTTCTGTACTATTGATTTGATTACACATCATCTTTGAGTCTGATTGTGGTATTTAAGTATATTGTAAAGCTCTATTATTCTTTTCTGTCAAATGTAGAAGTGTGTCAGCACAGCTGCATTTAAGATGAGTTCGAGCAATACAAAGGTTAGGATTCCAGTAGCTGTGTATAAACATTTGTGCAATATGATCACTTGATAGTTAAAACCTACACCGATCAAAGCATCTAATCCAAGTCTGTTGTGATGCTGGGACTTTAGTTTTCCTAAGAACAGTCGACAAATATTGGGACCATAATAATGAGGGTGTCTTGTCTAGTAGTTATGTGTTTATCACCTACCTGTATTTCAGTATGCTTTCTAATTCCAGTTCTTAGCATCAGTTCTCACAAATACAGGAATTCCAAAATCCCTTATCTCAGCTGTACTGCTTACTAATGGCTAAGACTTATCCCCACTTCAAAATCAGCCTAAGCTCATGCTCAGCAGCTGTGAAGTCTTGGTGCGTTGGGGGTTGCTTTACAATATTATTTTTTATGCTCCTGTTAAGTATTTTGTTCTGGAATGCTGATCTTGGTGATGCATTTGGTTTTTGTCACACAGCTCTTACTGAATGAATGACTAGCAGTAACAGCATGCTGGCCTGACAGCTAGGAAGATGCTAATATGTGTCCATGAAAACTGTGTAAACAAATAAATTCTGATGTGTGCATAGCGTAAACTCTTAACATCTGATTTTCTTGCAGAGACTTTAAAAGGTGACTGGATGGCATGTATGAGGGGTAAATAACGTAATACTTTAAGAAAATATCACACCACTTATGTATTTCTATATGTAGAACATCCCCATTGGTTGAAAAAAGCAACAGTATTTCTTTAAAATTTATAGTGGCAGAGCCCCAGAAGTGAATGTTTTGCAGATGTCTGTGAAATCTACTTATGGTTAACTGCTGGATTTTTTTTTTAACTTTTTTTCCCCTTTAATGGAACTTTCGCCAGGTCGGTGCTCACTTTTTGGAAGCCGTGGTGAAGAAATTTGATGAACTCAGCAAAAGTGATGCTGAAGGGAAAGAATGTGAAAATCTGCTTGCCTTGATTGCTCATCTGTATAACTTCCACGTGGTTCACTGCCTGCTGATCTTTGATATTCTGAAAAAGCTTGTTAGCATTTTCACTGAAAAAGAGATTGAATTGGTTTTGTTTCTTCTTAAAAATGTGGGCTTTTCCTTAAGAAAAGATGATGCATTGGCTTTGAAGGAACTAATCACTGAAGCCCAGAGGAAAGCAAACACAGCAGAGAAGAAACTCCAAGATCAGACTAGGGTATGTGTGTTTATTTTAAAGGTTTTCTGTTCTGGATACACTTGAATAAGCACTTGGCTACATGTGTTAGTTTACCATAATGTTATGTGCTACGCTCTATTTAGGTTCTGTGTTACCATTGTGTTCAGTTGTTTCATTCAGTTATTTGCATTCTTCTTGTCTGTCTTTGTCCATCAGTTCTTAGGACACAGATACCAAAGTGCTTGTAATGGTTGAGACTAGGAGTGTTCTGTGTCTTATTCAGTGGACAGTGCTTCTGCTTCATGATACTTCGTACACTTCTCGAAATGGTCACCGAGGCATTGTGTTTGGCAGATTAAGCTTTGAATTCAAGCTTAAACACGGATGAATATAATAAGAGTTAAAATAAACATCCTTCTCTGTATTCGTATTCTTGTAATCTAAATTTTTATGTATATTTCCAGCTGAGTTGCTTATTCTCACAGAATAGTAATTTCAAAGTATGCTTTCTGCTTTAACAAAGAAACTCACAGCACATAATCCATAGAAATATTTCTTTTCCCCATAGGTTCGTTTCATGCTAGAGACTATGTTGGCACTAAGGAATAATGACATGCGTAAGATTCCTGGTTATGATCCTGAACCAGTTGAAAAACTCCGCAAATTGCAAAGAACACTGGTGAGCACTTTCTTTACATATGTCGTATAGCTGTCCTTAAACCAGTAGTCGTTTTTATTGTACATTGGCTTGATGCACTATAGTGTTTTTTAATTCATTTAACAGTCTGAAACTCTTGTGGACTAAAATCACTTCTTAGATCACTCACTGTTATTTCCTGTGTTCAAGTTTAGTCAGCAGTCAACCAGCCACCTGCAGAACAGTTTGACAAAGGACATAATACTGAGCCAAGGACTTTGCCTGGGAGTTCTATGCTTGAAAGAGTTTGTGGGATGTTTAATGATTATGCAATAGTAGTGAGTCATTATGACAAGTTCTTTTTTCCATAGATGCTGGATGCAGGCACCCTGTCCTCACTTCAGCTGAATTATTCTGGAAGTCCAACGCTTCTGAAAACCTGAATGTTTTTACTTTCATGGTAGTTTGGGGGTTTTTTTTGGCACAGAGAAGGCAGTTTGTCTAGAACAACACAGCATAAAATGCATGAAAGTAATAATATTTTTGGATTTAGAACTAATTAATTTTTTCAAGACTTGAATCTGATTTTAGAGTCCTTGTATCTCCAACCTGAAAGTCACACTACTTGTGTACAACACCTAGAGCATCTTGGTTTTTTCAGAAATTTGTTAGTACGGGTTATGCACATCAGTGACGACAGGCCAGGCAAAAATAAGTTAAGTAACCTAGGTCTGTAGAATTTCCTCTCTTAAATTTTCACATTCCTTTTGGTATGCTTCTAGCTTTCTTTGTTAAATATTCTTATTTTGTTTGAAGACTTCAAACTTTTTATTGTTTGAGTCGTACAAAACTTAAGTTTGCCATATCATTTTACTTGATCACAAGTGCTCAAAAGGAAGCTCATGACCAGATTAAAAGATGCTGCAGCTGTTGTAGTTTTCAATATCAGCATCATGTCAAAATTCCAATCAGATTTTGTGATTGGAAAATGACTGCTTTTTAGTTGATTATCACTTTTTTTAAAACAAAAAAAAAAAAATCAAGAGCTTGTAAATGTAGATTTTAAAAAACGCTTCTATTTGAGAAAGTGGAGAACATGGGAAACTTGTGAATTCCTTTCGTCTGTCTGTCTCAAACTAACGGTTGTTGAGGGGAAAACATGAAGACCCTTATAGAGACTATTTGGTTTAAAGTAATTTTAAGTGATTAGAGTATTTGTTGCATTCTTTAAAAAATAAAGCTTCAAATAAAAGCTCTTCGGGTTTTTTGTATTTTGTTATTTAAGGTTCACAGCAGTTCTGGAAAAGAAACGCAGCTCAGAGTCTCCCTGGAATCTCTCCTTAGTGCTGATCAAGTTGGTCGCTGGTGGATTGTAGGATCATCCTGGAGTGGAGCACCAATGATCAATGATGCAAACAGCAAAACTCAGCAGAAACTGCGTGTAGGGAAGGTAAATCCAAGCAGTGGTAGTTTTAAGTCTGAGTGTTTGTGATTTGTTGACTACATACAGGTGGATAAGTTCATTTCAGAACCCACCCAAAAAAAAATTCCCAGACTCTTGTAAGGCTGAGCTTTTGAACTCTAAATTCTGCTCTTATTCTTGTCAAAATGTTGTGCTCACCTCCTTCATAAAAGCTGTTGCTACAAAAGTTACACATATGTAGCTTGTTTTGTCTTATCCCTTGGAATTGCAAAAGTAACTTGTTATGCAAGTGGTGGAGGAGACTTGACCAGAGTGAATTTGCCAGTATGAATTCTGATGGGTAGTGGTGTCTGTCCCTGGGTGTCATATATCCAAGCTGATTCTAGGAGTATTATGATGAGATGGTCATGGTAACTTTTGTTAGAGAAGCACATCTTAAAACTAATTGTCACAATTAAAATATATAAAAATATATTTTCCTAGTTGAAAAAGCTCCTGATGATGCCTGTGCCTCTAGACAAAAACTCAGGACCTTTGGATTTCTGCTTCATAGTTTACTGGAGATCTTCATTAATGGTCATCTTAGAGGCTGCACAGGAATAGCTTTCTTTAAATGCTATTTTATTTATGCTTGCTTGAATTATTTTTCTTTTAGGTGAGTTCAAAGATAATGGAGCTTGCTCGTAAGCAGAGAATGAACACCGATATCAGGAGAAGTATTTTTTGTGTCTTGATGACATGTGAAGACTTCGTGGATGGCTTTGAAAAGCTACTCCGGTAAGTACAGACTAGCAGAGAAAACAACCTCAACTGAAAATAGCATTAGCTTGATTGGAAAAGTAAGGTTGCTGGTCTGGGCTTAAGAGCATTTAATTATAATGAAATTAAAGAAGTGCAGAGCTAGGGATCCACGTAGGTTCAAAAAGGTAGTAGAGGGACCTAAACCCTGGTGTAAGGACTAGTAAGGGGCGAACAGAACTCACTGACAGTCAGGGGAAGGGAGTAGTCCCTGTTATTGTCACAGAGGTGTGTAATTGTGATTTACAGCATCTTTTGACTTAGGCAGCCTCTATATTTTCACTTTGAAAGATGCACATCCTAGTCAAGAGGATGGAAGGCTGCTGCAGGCTTGCTTCCCTACAGAGACACACTAGAAACCCCTTCAGCACATCTCTTGGTTTTGTCACTGGATTTCCCTACTACTGCTGTTTCCTTTACTTCTTGCCACGTTGTTAAGCCCTCTTACAGGTTGATACTTGTGTGCCTTGGTAGTGTTCTAGCACCTTCAGTTCTCTCTTGCAGAATTTATTAGCTTTGGGTTTGCTCCAGGGTCACATTTTATGTTAAGATCAGTTTCCTGACCACTTGGCAAACAGCTCTTTATAAGAAGATGGGAAAAACTCAAACTAAGCTGTTCTTTGTGTTTATCAGAATATTTATTGTAAGTCTGTAGTATGTGGCAGGGGAGAGATCGGGTCTGAACTTTCCTATTGCAGCCTTGTAATTCAAGGGAATTGTCCTACCGGGATGGCATGCAATTATTTAATTTGCTAACCAAACAAAACAGACTTTGTAATAAAGTCAACTAATATTTGATTAAATGCCACTTCTGCAAAACACAGCTTGAATTTAAGACTGTGATGGAGTCATTCCAATATCTTAATATGGCCTGTTCAATTAAAAGAAATTAGCTGCTGCTGCTGCAGTTCTTGCCAAGACCTGGTAGCTCAATTTGCAAATTGATCCTTGACTCTAATCCATGCTATTTAAACAAGTATACAAATCTGTATACATGCAGGCTTGGCAGAAAAGCTCTGTTTGCATATTGCCTGGTATGTGTTGACACTGGATTTTATACAGCAAACTTTGAGAGAGGAATTCTCAAATCTGCCCACATCTGACAGATTATAATGAAAAGTACACGGAATTGTCAAGGAAAGAGTTGACTTTAATGCAAACATGAGTTGTAGAGCAATGGGAATTTATATTTGTGTGTTTGTCAGTCTCATGACAAAGAGCATGAGAATTATATAAAGAAATATAACTATGCTTGTTGATTCATCGGCTGTGAGACCTTTGACAGAGTTGAGATGTGGTTAAATGATAATTTAAGCCATTTGAAATCCAGGCTGCTGTAGTTCTGCTTTTCGTTCTCCTCCTTTCATTAAAAGAAAATCATTAGTTTGAAGCTAGAACAGCTCAGCTTGCAATTGCACAAGTGTCAGTTTAAAAGGAGAACTGGGAACATCAGTGCAGACAAAGAGAAGAGAATGAAGTCTGTTCTATTTCATCAGCTGAAAGGCCACAACAGCTTCACAAACCACAGATAAACACATAAAGGGGAATGAAGGCTTCCGACGTTTGATAAAGGGGCAGTTTTTCATAGAGATGAATAATTTGAGGAACTTTATTCCAATTTTTTGGATATGTACTTAAAAGTCTTAGATATCAAGTAATGGATAATTCAGGATAGCAAATATGCGATTGTGTCTTCTAAAATAATTTGAACTGACTTTTAAAAGGTAGGTGTGAGTGTGGCTGGTTTTGACCTAAAGGCAGTGATAGTCTTGGATTTCAGTTGATAACTAATCTCCTTCAAGGTGGGTTTCTGCTGGTGTTAAATAATCTGCTTCAGGGGAAGTTATCCCATGTCTGGGGGAAAAATGAACAAGTGAACAAGACATACAAGTCCATGGGGATGTTGTAACTCAGGAATAATGATTTAATAGGTAAGGAAGGTTCATATTCTTTATCTAAGGTTATCACACTTACGGAGTCTTCAGCATTTGGTGAAGCCCAGCCATGAAAGACAATCCTGACTTTTAAATTTTAGAAGTTTAGGAGTCCTGGCTCTGTGCAGAGGCAAAGGTGAGAACAAAAATGCCCATCAAAGTCCTGATATACTTGGTTAGACCCATCTGGCAAAATGAATATTTTCTTAATAAGCAAGTCATGATAGAAGTGATAATGAACAAGGGGAAGGAGGAGAGTGGGCCAAATTAGTGACTGCAGTGTAACTTCACAAAACATCTGCAAAATGCATTCCGCTGTCTGAAAACCTCTTTTTTTATAAAAACAAAATAAATTGTTGCTCTGTAATAAGATCATATAGAACTTGTCTGATGGGAGAACAAAAGAACTATCACAGACACAGGACTTACAGTGCCCATCTCTTTTGGAGAAGCAGACTTCTAAGTTTTCACTGCTTGTTAGCAATTGGCTTGGGAAAATCTGAGATAATTTCTATTATATAATCTTAAATTCTGAGGGGGGTTGGCTGAAAGACAATATTTTCTCTGTTAATCTGGTGTGTATCTGGGATCATATGCAATGACAGTCGTCTAGAGGTGTGTATAAACAAGGGATATTAGAACCAAGACGTATCAAACTGCTCTGCAGATGGTAGAGCAAGTTCCAGCAGAGTCAAGCTTCTTTAAAAGATACACTTGAGTTGTACTAACACCATCTGGAACTTGAGCTTGAAGCAATTAAAAGAATTTTGTTTGACATTTTTCAGATTATTATAAGAAGCATTTTTCATTTTAATTGGTTTTAGTGCTGCCAAGCACTTGGCAGCCCTGGAAACTAGTTACCGTTCCCTGCTGAAGTGTCAGCCCTCTCTTAGACCCATCAGCTGTTCAGGCGGGAAGGCTGCTCAGTCCTTGGCGTTTACGTCAGGGCAGCCAGTATCAGCATTCTTACATACTGACTGTTTTTTCAGGCTTTTCTTTCAAGGCCACTGTCAAACAGTAATGACTTTCAAGTATTATGTAGCATGGAGTTGACCTAGACATGTAAAGTTTCTTATCGCAATGTAACAAAAACATCTTAAAATATTTTCTTATCCCTCTCAACATGTTTCTCTAAATAAGCTTATACTGGTCCAGAGGCTGGTTTTCCTCCCACAACTATAGATACAAGTGTGAGATAACAGCAACAGAGTTCTACAGTTCTTGTTTCTCTGTCTAACCTTTATATTGATGCATTGTGCAGCAGTGCTCTCACTGTGGTACTACTGCTGCGTTTAAAGGCATGATTCTCCTGGTAACAAGGCCCTTTCCTCTGCTTTTCTTCAAGGAGAGACACAACATAGAGTGGGCTACCCTTCCTTCCCCAGGGGATAATTATACTTTTGTCATTCCAGTGCCCTCTGTTGAGGTCTTGCTTTAACACCAATAATACTGCAGCGTTTCCATGTTGCCAATACCAGGATACTGATGTAGCCCACAGCCTTAAGGTTTTGAATACATTCAGTACTTTAAAGACTTTGTAAGGACATTCTGACAAGTAAAATCAAATGTGGTGTTTAGAGATTTTTTTTTCTTCAGTGTTACCCTCAGATGCTGACTGTAGCTCTTATTTTTTCCTTATTAATGGTTCTCATTCTCTTGTTAAATTATAGGCTTGGACTGAAAGATCAACAGGAGAGAGAAATTGTTCATGTTACCGTTTACTGCTGCTTACAGGAGAAGACATACAACCCCTTCTATGCGTTTTTGGCTGACAAGTTTTGTCAATATGAAAGACGATTTCAGGTTGAAGAAAAATCTGTTTCTGCTTTGTTATGGTATCATTGAGGTTAGAGAGGCAGATGTTAAATACCTGAGCATGGATGCGTTCCTGTTAAGATCTTGATCCTGAGGAAGAATTGTGCTGGAATAGCTGTGGAGTCAGTAAGGTGTACACATGGTTATATCTGAATAGGAAAGAAAATAACTATGCAGAAGGTTTGCTTTCCTCCATTTTATGCATTTTAAAAGAACTGAATGGTCTGATCAAGCATCTCTGTTGATTAACAGAGAGCTTGTAAAGAATAGAAGGTCAAAAGGTTTTATTATGTTGTTATTCATTTGAATGGTCACTTGATTTGTAGGATTTTTTTCCTTTGACACCTAGGTGACATTTCAGTTTACTATTTGGGACAAAATCAAAGACTTGGAAAACCTGTCAGCCACTGCCGTCTCCAACTTGATTTCACTGTTGGCTCACTTACTAAAGGCAAAGTCCTTGCCGCTTTCAGTTCTCAAGGTTGGTATTTTCTTTTCAAAATACTTGTGTGTTCTCTTTGCATTTACTAGTTGTATAGAAAATGTATTTTGTGTGGTACCGAGGTGGTACTTTGTCTGTTCGTGGTCATAAGCTAAGACAGAACTTGTTCTAAAATTACCAAATCAATGCCGTTGATTACAGTAATGCTGTTATTTTGGGGGACAGGGAACCTGTGGCATACAGGAAGTCTACAGTTCTACGTAGAGAGCAATTGTAAGATGATTTTCTATAGAGTATCCTGAGCTGGAACTGAGGCTCTTTATTTACAGGCTTTGTCAGTGGAGTCTGTGCTGCACTTTTTAGCTGGGGTTTATTTTTTTGTTATACCGGAGAGAAGTCTACAGAGAATTTATAGAATTTTAGACACCATAGAATTTTATTAGAAGAATAACTGAAATGTGTTAAACAGGGAATTCTATGAATTGTCTTACGTACTTTTGAAGTATTTCTCTCATTGAGAAACTATATATTTGGTATTCTGGTATTAGCAGATAGGTTGTCCCTTAGAAACTTCTCTGCTTTCCTTGTTTTGGAGGCAGTGTTCTCAGCTAATTCTTCTGCGTCAAACCTAAGACTTGTTATATATGGGAAGCCAGTTGGTGTGCTAAAAGCTGCTCATTTAGAAGAGAGTTTATCTGTTTTAAATACTTGAATTCATCTAATTCTCTCTCCCTTTCTCTCTACTAGGTAATTGAATTCAGTGAACTAGATAAAACCAAGGTCCATTTCTTGCGACGAGTATTAAGCACACTGTTAATCAAAGCAGATACTGAAGAAGTTAGTGACATTTTTGTGAGGTAAGTGATCAGAGATATCTCCAGGGAGCCTTTAGTGAGTAGTAATTAAGAAGATTAAAAGTTTGCTTATTTTGCTTGGAATTATACAATGCCTTTTGCAGGTCAGCCACCCATCCTTTCAAAAAATAAGCTTTCCTGGGAGAGTGGGGGGAAGCATATAATTTGTGTGTTAGTACAGGCTTTGATATAGATAGAACTGTGAGAAATGTTATACAAAATAAGGCTTTCAGATACTAAATATATCATTTGGTCATAGCAGAGCCCGACAATTACCTGCTTTCCTTATTCTTTTACCATCTGTGTGCAGTAAGCGTCACTCTCCCAGCAGTCTTTGCTATTAGATATCTGTAGTGTAAGAAGGAGAAATAAAGAACGAATGAGGGAAAGGTTTGGAGGATTTTTTTTTTTTTTTTTAAAATCAACATTATTTGCAAAAACTTATTTTTATGTATGGGAAGGCTGGTAAATCTCCATCCTTGGAGATGCTTAGGACTTAAGTGGCTAAGACTGAACAACCTGACCACACCTAGATGTTAGTGCCATTTTCAACAGAAAGTTAGACAAGATGACCCGCCAGCATCCTTTCTGACTTGAATTATTCCATGATTTTGTTGGATTAAACTTGCAGTGTCACGTAAAGTTAGAAAATATTGGGTGATGATGTTTCAACAGTTACGCTGCAGCCCCAGGAAGTTCAAACGTGGCATTTGCCTCATTTGTTGCTGTAATGTAATTGTTTACATAAGGCAAGACTGCAGGTATTACATTTTAGACTTGCTGGTAATTTATTTGAAAGGCTCCTATTGTAGGTTGCATTTTTCTGTATTATCTCTTTTGAAGCAGATAAAGAAAAAGAATTAAGGAACGATGGAAGACTAAATATTATTTTTTTTTATCTGTATCTTTACAGGGTATCTGACAACCCCAACCTGGGAATTCTAAGGGAAGGCTTAAAACTTTTCCTTAACCACTTCTTACTGAAAAATGCACAAACCCAAAGAAGTGCTGAAGAAGCCAGCTTATTAAAAGAAAGAGTTGAGCTAGCAACCAAGGCTTTGCAAGCAAAGGAACCCAAATTGAAACTGTAGTTCTGCTTTTCTAATAAAACGTATGGGGAAAAAACAGGTCTGCATAAAGATGCAAAGCGTTGTTATCTTTCAAACACAAATAATTGAGAATGAAGAGATCCATGTCACTCCATTTTTCTATGTAAACAGCTACTTTGCTTTACATGACAATTACAGGTTTAGTTGAAGATGATGTAAGGCCTTCCTGAAGAAAGGGAAAATATTTTTGTCGTGTCTTTTTTGTATGGGTGATTCGAGTTGATGGTTAGGATCTGCAGATGTTGAATTTCCCAGTTATGATGCTCCAGGTCAGCAGTAGCATTCAGCAGTGCACATTGTAACCTTTGGTTTAAAGTAACTGCAGAATACTGCCTGCTGTGTGTTAAAGCAGCAGCCTTAACCAAAGGCTCCTAAAAACCATTCCTTGTACTTGCCTGAGAAGCAGGCCACTAGATGGCACAATACTGGTGAATCCTTTTCAGAAGAAATGAACTTTTCTTTAATTGTTGAAGTTCTCTGCTAATTCTGTGAATTGTTTACCTGACTGTGGGTCAGGAAAAGATCTTCAGTTGGATTCAAACCTGTAGTAAGATGACTTGAAGATCTGACTTTGCCCAATTATATTGGGTTTAGCAAATACAGCATAGTTTTATGACTTTTAGGCTATACTTGCAACTTTAAAATTGGAGTTGCTAAATCATTTGTGTTAATGGGGTTTTTTCTAGTCATAAAGAATAGTATTATTATGAGCCTTTTAATAAGAAAATACCTCCTTTAAGAATTTGCTTTCATTTTCCTTTAAGATTTTTTTTAAAAAATCATGTATATTTCTTTCTGTAACACTCTGCTAACAGTTTATTTCTTTTGTCACCTTACCACTACACATTAAACTGCAGTTTTTCTAAGCCTTTGCTGTTTGGATTCACTTTGCACTGGCTGGCTTGCCGGGAAAGGTATGACCTTAAACTGTGGGAGAGGAAGAAGCGCACGCTGCAGCCAGGTATATGATGCAGATACAGACTCTGCCTCCTAATCGTATTTGATACCAGTCGATCTATTCTGCTGCTTTGGATTTGTCTGTGTTGAGAAAATTTGCTCCCAGTAGGCATCCTCCGGAAAATTTCCGGTTCTGCAGCAAGAGGAGTAGGCAAGAAATTTGTTTTGTTTATTTTTTTAGTCAAAGAGCCGAATGTAGACCATTCTATGCTTTCTTCAGCCAGTTTCACGCCATTGGCAGTTCTTAAGCATACAAAATTGGTTATTTCCTATCTTACATGCAACTAATGGAAGAGTCAAAAAAAAAATCAGTTGAAGTATTTCCTGATGGAAGAGGAAAAAAAATCAATTGAAGTATTTTTGTGATTCACGATTCTGTTCATCAGTGGGCAGAAATATGGGCAGCAGAAGAATTTGTGCTGTATTTTGATGGATACAAAAATCACAAGGAGCTCCCATGCAAAAAAAAACTGTGCCAAACCTTGTATTTTAGTTTTGGAGGCTGGACTGGGGAGAAAATCTGTACAAGCCCCTAGAAACTGGCTGCTGTGGAATGTGTGGGACCTCAGTGAGTCAAAATTGCTCCCCCTGGACTGCAGCAGCCACCTAATTAATTACCTTTTTCTTCAGGATTGTAGGTAGACTCAGCTTTTTAGCGTGTTTGTGGTTTAATAACACGTAAATGGAAACACATTGCTCTAGCTGGGAGGTTGAGGCAACTTTGCTCTTGGAGATAAATCTTGAAACATCTTCCTTAAATTAAATGTGACAGGAGACCGGTTCCTTGTCTGAATGCTTTGCTTGGTGATCAGAATTGACCACCCTTTGCTGCCTGTGGAAAGATTGCCTCGTGTTTTATGGGTCCTATTCACTTGCTGCAGCTGCCTGGGGCAGTGTGATGCAGGTGTTGCTGAGCAATTAGGGGAGATGGTTTTAACCTTACAGTCTAAAATTACACTTGCTATGTTTTTTTTAAACCAAGCTTGCATTAGCTATTATTGATCTTAAACAACTAGTATGTTTTGTTCAAACTTACAACTATTAGAGTAATTTCTTTGGTTTTGAAGAAAATAGATTTTTACCTGCCTGCAGCTTTTACCTTTGTCACATTTACATAGAAACATGATTTTTTTAAAGAAAATCAATTTTAAGGAGAGCGTCCAGTGCCATGATGTGCTACAAGGGCTGTTGCTATGGGTTATTCTGCTTAAGTGCTGTCCTCTGGCTGTGATTCATTGAGGGAATAACTGTCAATCAGAAATTTGACAATTCTAGGTTAAATATGAATTCCCGAGTCTTTGATTTTGTCATGTTTGATGGGGTTTTTTTCCCATGTTCCTACTGACCAAACAGCCACATCTTGCAGAGGTGGAAGGCTTGTGGAGAGAGCGATATTGGTGCACATAAGCATCTGCAAGCTGTCACTTCTGTGGTCTAGTCACATCCTGGGGATATCCCATGACAGGGGGGCTGGAACTGGATGTTCTCCAAGGTCCCTTCCAAACCATTCTATGATACAAGACAGATGAAAAGGAAAGCTGATAGGATTTTTTTTTATTATTTGTGTGTGTGTGTGTATATATATAAAAAATATGTGGGAAGAAAGAATTGAGGGAGGGTGGATGGATGGATGGATATAACGTTTTTAACCCTGGGCATCCCATACCTACCTGTGGAAACGGATAAACAGTAGTGGGAGATGACTAAAAGTTTCCTTGTAAGTGCTTTAAAATGGGTGGGGTTTTCTGATTTTTGCGGTAAAATGAATAATGCATAATTCCCAAAATATTTGATAGGAATGGTTGGACTTGATGATCCGGTGGGTCTCTTCCAACCTGGTTGTTCTATGATTTTATGATTCTAAAGCTTAGTCCTGCTGAAGGGTCTCCTCCTTACAGCAGGGTTGTCAGTGCTGTAAGGTTGCTCTCCAACAGCAACAAGTCCCAATGCTGGCAAGCAGCTTCCAGCCCTGACTGCCAGCAGAGGCTGTTATATTGAGTATTAGTCTGTTAGGCAATATTAAACAGTAAGAAACGTTCCCTGATCATTTCAGTAAGAGAGATGCCACTTCAAATGTACAAGATCCTTCTGTAAAGGAGCTTTGGTGGAGTTACTCCTTCCTCAGCAGGAAAGGGCTTAGAATGGGTAAAAATACACTGCTCTGGGAAACCAAGCAGCTATGCTTGCAGTGCTAATCGTTACTCCTGACAAGCCACTGGAAGATACAGCATGATTTGCTTTTGATGCATTTAACTAAAAGCTGGATGTTTGCTTTTTTAGCAATAGCGCAGAAGATTTCAATTCCCCCTTTTAAGAGTGCTGTCCACCCATAGCTATTACCACAGATTCAATTTTTGTTTTCTTTTAAACTGGACAGTGATGTTTAAAACTTCCTCTGGTTTCTGTATCAAAATTAGCAGGGCAGTACAATCTGGTTTTTAGCTTTGGCCAGAGTGTGACGCTGATAAATCATAGGCAAGTCCTTTTGGCAGGGTTTTAACGCTGCACCTGAATGGGCCAAGTATCTGCAGGGCTTTTTTTCACTTGACATTTTTCCATTGTCCTGCGCGCTGGGGATGACGGGGGGGGGATATCAGTCGTGCTCCAAAAGCGCAGACGCAAGCAGCTCTGCCCTGCCTCGTGCTAGCGAAGGTGTGCAACCCAATACTGTACTTAAAGCACATCTGGGATCGTTTGATTCACATTGTTCTGCGGGTGAACTTTGCACGTGAAAAGTTACAGCCCGGGAGCAGTGCAGTGCCAAATGTGCACGACAACACTTACAGCTTAATAAATACACAAGCGGTAATGCTAATACTCCCAAGTTTTTGTTGCACTGATTGTAGTAGCGGCTTAGTGCCTGGCTGCGTCCCGTTTGTGTGAGAATCAATACAATAGGTGATTTTTTTCCTGCAATAAATGAGGCAATTTTGTTTTCAGGAAACAATTTGATCCATCGAGTCACTTTTCCAAAGGCGAGGTGTAAGTTTTGCTCGAGAGTTTTTGGGCTGAATGGATTTCATGAATTATAGGTAGAGATGTGACTCTTTTACCAGATGCTGCTCTTTGTGATTTAATCTGGAGGAGCCTTCCTTTGCCCTCCAGTGAAGCTTAGTTTACTGTGAGGCCTGCAGGCATGGACGTCACAGCTGCCTCTGTAAAACAGCTGTGCTATCCTCAAATTTTGGTGCAACCTGCAGCCTTGCTTTAAAACTAATTACAGTAGCCTTCTGCTAATTTAGATGCATGCACAATTCAGAATCGGATATCATGTGGTTTTCCTAATAACACTTAAAGGAAATGAAATGAGCATCTATCAAGAATGAGCTTAGGAAGAGCCAGCTGGCACCAAAAATTCCTTAAAATTCGTGTCCGAGAACAAAACAGTTCACCCACCAGAACTAGCTCACCTTGTGTAAGTGACGGGCTTTAAAGGGGTTGCATTAAAAAATGATTAAGTGATGTAACCAGAATGAGAGGTACAGAGTAAAATCACAAATGCAAACCTTTCTTCAGTAGTCCTTTTAAAGTCTTTTGTCAGTAATGCTGAGAGTTGCTTCATTTTCCTAAGTGAAAGATTTCCCAGCATGGCACATTTTTCATTGAAAACTCCATTATGGACCTTTTACTGTTCAGATAGTGAGAGTACCCTCAGATCTCTCTTGGGTGTGCAGGCACACACAGCTCCGGCGTGAAGTAGCAGGGAATATTGTAAGGAGGCAGTGAAGTCCACAGTGGGAACAGTCTTCAGTCACAGTCAGGGGATGGAGCAATGTATTTTTCTACTGTGGAGACAATAAACCAAGATCTGTTCAGTGTCACCTTGGGGCAAAAAAGTTGACTTGATCACATTTTCTAGGTTTGCATCTTATTCTCAAAATCATCACTCCTCCTGTGCCAAAGCCTTAGATTTTGAGAGGATTTTTTTTTTCTTACTCTGTAGTTCATTTCACCCTTAAAATGTTGACTAGATGGTGTTTGCTTTCCAGATTTCCCTAACTTAGTTTCAAACCATTAAGTCTGTTGGTCTCTCAAAGATTTTTGTGATGCCAAGGATTATGCAGGTACCATGTGACAGAAATCAGGAAGTGGTGCAGAAAGGCAGGGACAGCAATTGTGAATCATAAATGTTGCCTGTGATGATAAAAGCTGTTCAGGGAGGCTCCAGGGAGCATTTCACCACTGCTTCAAAGCCTGAGCAGCAAGCAATATGTAGGTTTGAAATCTGCTGCAGGTTTTGAACCTGTTCAGTTTTCTTATCTGTGGTCTGAAAGCAACACGAGTTTTGTACCTGGAGAGGCACTAGACCCATCAATGTTTCTTGGGCTGCCCTTCTCTTGCAAACCAGATTTGTGAATTTAAAAGAACCTTCAGGCTGCTAAAAGCTGGAGAAGCAAATCTTTATTCCTGGCCAGGGTTTTGACACCCTAACGGATGCTGAGTAACACTTTCCCTGAAACTGCCTCCTCCCAGAAGGGCCCAGGGCTACCCAAGGCTGATGTGGCGCTGTCAGAGGCACAGGATTAACAGATTTTGCAGAAGAGCATGTTAAGCTTTTTCAATGTTATCCCATATTCCTCTGCTGCTAAAATGCACCCTCAAATGTGACCTCTAGATGTATTTATCAGTCCTAATGATCTGAAATAACAAAGGTGGTGCAGGTATGTTGCCATCCTTAGATGATAAAAGAACTTTGTTCCTCCTATCCCCAAAGCAAAAAGCACCCATGAGGATCTGTACTAGCAAGAAAGATGTCTTCTCTGTGCAGCTTCATGGTCAGGAGAGCAGATCTTTTTCGTGGAGCATGGTAAGCTGCCAGGAGCTCGTGCTCCCTGGGGGTGATCCGGCTTCAAACACCAAGGCTACCCTGCACCCTTTACATGACTCTATGGCCCCTGTAAGTGAGCAGGTCACACACTCATCTCCTCCCTGACCCACAGCCAGGGAACCAGCACACAGGCAGTTTGACCCATTTACCTGGAAGATCTGTGAGAGAGGCATGAGATGAACTCACACCCTAACCTGAGCACCCACACATTTCGGAGGCACAGCTGGGGTATCTCTCCTCCACTAAAATCTTCATCACGGGCTTTCCATCTCCTGAAACCTGCATTATACTGATCATGGGCCGAAGAGCGAAAGTGTGTACAATTTATAAGTTATATTACAACAAACCATATATTTAAACAACTGTTATTCCTCCTCCATAGCCGTTAATAGTGGCCACAATCCTGTCATCAGAGATTTCCAAGGCACACAAAAAGGCAAAAAAAAGGTGAGAAGAATGGCTGTTTAATAACGTGGAGGCCAAAAAAAGATGAAGTAACTCACACACATTGTCTAAGCAGCAGAGCTTGAGTACCACAAAGCTCTGGGCAGGACCATGGAGACAGTAGATCAGTGTGACTTGCATCACCTGAATTTGCTTCTCCCCACACCCTTAGCTCACCCTCACACGACCATGTGAAATTTTCTCATACATCTTAAAAACCCTCAGTCCACAGTCAGACCCTTCAGAAAAGTCAGGGACTAAGAGCATGGGAGGGATGAAAATAGTCAAGAAGTTGCTGAAGGAGGGTGAGAGCTGCGGCAGGAGCTGGGAGGGGAGAAGGAGATAGCAGAGACAGCAGGAACTACTGGCTGATTCTGCCAAAGTGTCATCTTAATTATCCCTGGCAAAAGAACAGTGATTAACATCAATGACTGTGGACAACCTTTATGTAATTACTCATTAACATTTCTAAAATTGCACCTAGCTGCTACAGCAATACATGCTTTATAGATTCATCATGTTGAAGTCCAAAAAGAATCATTAGATTGTCTATGCAAACCTCTGTGCATCGCCAGCCACTATTACACTGCAGAAATTAGCACCGGAGGCAGCTCAGCAGCTTGTGCTTGGCTTTCACGTACTTTCCAGAAAGGGCATCCAGGGATAGCAAGCGATGGACTATCTGCCCCATCCCTTGAGATGTTGTTCTAAACCGGGATCAATCCACTGCTCCATCCCTGAGTTAAAATCCATGCTGGCTGCCTTTCATTTGTATTTATTGGAAATGGTAGCACAGCCTAGCAGGGCTGGATGGGGACAGGAAAACTCTGTCCCTGTCTCCTCTGTGAGGGAAAAAGGGAAGCAGCTGAACTAGAGGCTTTTGCATTGTCCATCCATGCTCCCTCTTCAGACATGAGTCCAACCTGCCAAAAGCTGCCATCAGCCAAGAACATTAACTGGAGTCCTGTGAATAATAATTTCAAATAATGGATTAATTAGAGGAAATTGTGATCTGCTTGCAAATGTCCCACAAGCGGCAAAATGGATCTAAGCCTTCCTGCTACAAATTCATTACAAGCCACTGACTCTGCAGGGTTTTATGTGAAGAAAAGGACATCATTATCCTTACCTGCTGATTTGAGAGACGAGTCCCAGTTTGATTTAACCCACCAAAACCTGTTTCTTTTTCAAGAAGAAGCTGAATGCCAAATTTTTATAATAGCTTGTGATCAGAGAAGGACCACTAGATGACCATTCTGACCACCTACATGTCATAGGTGATCCAGTTTCCATGCAGACACTTTGTTTCCACACAGGGAGCACCCCAGGACTTCAATTAAAGACCCTCAGCCCTCAGAGTAGGGAGAACAAGACAGTAAATGCCTCCCTGGGTCTCTGCCCTAGCAGAGGACAATTTGGAGGAGACTTCATACAATCTCTCATTCCTTGAGGCAAGAGAAATAAAGCAAAAATTCCCAGAAAAGACCAAACAGTCTGATCATGGAATCATTAAGGTTGGAAAAGACTTCTAAGATCATCAAGTCCAGCCATCAAGTCCAACACCACTACATATGCATCCCTAAGTGCCATGTCTACACGTTTAACACCTCCAGGGATGGTAAATCCACCCCTTTGCTGGGCAGCCTTTTCCAATGATTCACCACTCTTTCAGTAAAGAAATTTTTCCTAATAACCAGCCTAAACCTCCCCTGGTTCAACTTGAGGCCGTTTCCTGTCATCCTATGGTTTGTTACTTGGCAGAAGGGACCCACACCCACCTAGCTACAATCTCCTTTCAGGTAGTTGTAGAGAGTGACAAGTTCTCCCGTCAGCGTCCTCTTCTCCGGACTAATCTATTAACCAGGGGCAACTCCAGCTTACCATAAACGTGGTCCTGATTGCATGAGTATTAGTCAAAAATAAAATAAAAAAATAAATAAATCAAACCACTGTATCCTACTTACTGAGTAACTCCAAGAGTGAAGCGCAGTTGATATTTGGCTCTGATCAGAATTGAAGCAGCATTTTTGGAGCAGAAGGAGTTGTATTTGGTGACTACACACTGCACCCAGGAGGGACTGACATCCTCTGGGAGCTTCATCCCTTCTGCTGTTGGTCCTGTGCTGCTTTTCATGGTTTTCTAAGAGCTGACCAAGAAGCACCTGCACATCACTGGAACAATGTATGGGTTAGGAATTTAAAAATTATGTTTCTAGTTTCTCAGCTAAAACACTGTACAGTCATCCCAGCTCCTAGAGGGGATCTACAGTGAGATTCAGTGCCTGCACGATCTCTGGTGCCTGAGGTGGCACCTGGGGAACTGAGTTCTAGTGGAGGCCCTGGCAGGGAACAGCAACCGGGAAGGATCCAGGAGACTGAAGCAGGCGCTTGCAAGTGTGCAACCTCCCATTCCGGGCCCTGCAGGCATAAAGGAAAGGAGCAAAACAGGATGAGGAGGGACTGTGGGATGAGATCTTACTAAGAACTAGAGAAAAACTGATGTTATTCCTTTAGTTTTGGATAAGCGTAACAGCTTGGACCCCAGAAATAATCAATACTCTTCCTGCTAGTGAAGTATTTCATCCCCAGCAGTTTCAGGGAGAGTTTGAGGGGGATTTTATATTTATGGTTTCCCATTTGGAAGACTTTTAGCAGGTTTGCCCTGAACATATGGATCCTATTTTGGTTCTTTTGTTTTAGCACTTAATGCTTATGAAATTGCCAGTTAATGACATCCATGCCTAAACCGTGTTGCTTTGTGCTATAAAATGTCCACCAAAGGTCCATGTTCATACCTACCACTTCTCGAGTGGAGCAATGAAAGTTTTAAGAGGTTTGTTACCTACTGTGCCGGGGGGAGGGAAGCAATGCAATAATGCAGTCACAAAGAGGGGATGGATGAAAGTCTTGCTGGCCCTGCCTGCGATGGTCCCCATGGCTTGGTGACCCCACCAACATCGACAGGGTACCCCGGGAATGGATGGGGGCACCTTGGGAATGGATGGGGGCACCCCGGGAATGGATGGGGGAACCCTGGGAATGGATGAGGGCACTTAGGGAATGGATGGCGGGCACCCTGGGAATGGATGAGGGCACCTTGGGAATGGATGGGAGCACCCTGAGAATGGGGGTCACCTCGGGAATTGATGACGGGCACCCTGGGAATGGATGGGGGCACCCCAGGAATGGATGGGGGCACCTTGGGAATGGATGGGGGAACCCTGGGAATGGATGGGGGAACCCTGGGAATGGATGGGGGCACCTCGGGAATGGATGGGGGGCACCCTGGGAATGGATGAGGGCACCTTGGGAGTGGATGGGAGCATCCTGGGAATGGGGGGCACCTTGGGAATGGATGGGAGCACCCTGAGAATGGGGGGGCACCTCGGGAATTGATGGCGGGCATCCCAGGAATGGATAGGGGCACCTTTGGAATGGATGGGGGAACCCTGGGAATGGATGGGGGCACCTCGGGAATGGATGGGGGGCACCCTGGGAATGGATGGGGGCACCCCAGGAATGGATGAGGGCACCTTGGGAATGGATGGGAGCATCCTGGGAGTGGGGGGCACCTCGGGAATGGATGGGGGAACCCTGGGAATGGATGAGGGCACCTTAGGAATGGATGAGGGTGCCTTGGGAATGGATGAGAGAACCCTGGGAATGGGGGGCACCTTGGGAATTGATGGCAGGCACCCTGGGAATGGATGGGGGGCACCCCGGGAATGGATGGGGGCACCCCGGGAATGGATGCAGGGAAGCAGGCAGGGCAGGCTGGAAGAACCTTGGGCTGGGGGAAGGGGTGGGATGCAGGGGAATGAGGCTTGGGGGGGGCACCTGGCTGCTAGGTGAGGGGGGGACCCCAGGGTTCGAAGGGCATCGGAGAGACAGGCGGGGCGGGGGGTTCCGCTAATCGCCCTGAGCCTTTGATTGCGCTGCACGTGGGGACGGAGCCTCCTCACTTCAAAAGAGCGTGGGAAATCCTGCTTAAAAGGCTTTTCTCCCCCGTCGGGATCGACACCTTCTTTGAAGCCCTTCTAAGCGACGGTGCAAACGCACCGACCGCCAAAGCGCCGTATCTATATTTTTAAGTGACTTTAATTTCTGTTCCCCCCTCTTTTTTTTTTTTGCTCTCTCCCCCACTTCTCTCCTTTCAGTTTTGGAAACACCTGGTAAGTCGTAAAATGATTTACGAAGTGAAAGTGTTAAATGAGGCCACCAGCTGGAAGACTGACAGAGCTTTATGAGTTTTATTAGGTGCCCTATTATGGAAAATAAACTTTAATCCGCCCATAAAAAAACGGAATCTGAAAAACATATTTGCCCTTGTAGTCTGGAACACTGAAGGTAATTCTTGCGAGACGCTGGGCTCTGAAGAGATTCATTTTATTGAGACAGACACGATGTTTTTCACAGAAAGAGTCATTGGGCACTGGAACAGGCTGCCCAGGGAGGTGGTTGATTCACCTTCCCTGGTGGTGTTTAAGGCACGGGTGGACGAGGTGCTGAGGGACACGGTTTAGCGTTTGATAGGAATGGTTGGACTCCGTGATCCAGTGGGTCTCTTCCAACCTGGTGATTCTATGATTCTATGACTTCGATACCAAGAGCAGGGATGGTTGCCTGGACCCCTCGGGCCGATTTTCCACGCTGAGACACTGCTGGACACGCATCCAGTGAATTTCTGGCCCGACGGTGCCCTCCTGCCAGTTTAATTAGCGTGTATACAACTGTTAATTAACGTCTAAGGGAGGAGCTGCGAGGGGACGGACTGATCTCAGGTAGCCCTTGATTTTTTTTTTCCTTATTATTTTATTGCCGGTTTTGTTTTAAGACAACGACGTGATCGCCAGGCTGATGCGTTTCGTTTATTAAGATCTAGACAAGAATTAGATCCTGCTAGAAGCGAGGAAAGTGGGTTTAGGGGATGCCCTGCGCGGGAGTTGCGCGGGAGTTGCGCGGGAGTTGCGCGGTCGGTCCCGCAGGAAGGCGCAGGCGCAGCCAGCGCCGCGGAAACCCGCGCAGCCCCCAGCGCTTTGCCTTTCCTACCTCCTGCAATCCTCTACAAGCCGCGACCGAAAGGAAATCGTTTCCAAAATTAATTTGGAGCCTCAGACGCGCTTCTTTCACAGAATCACAGAACAAGCAGGTTGGAAGGGACGCATCGGATCTTCCAGTCCAACCATTCCTATCTAACACTAAACCAAGTCCCTCAAGACCTCATCCACCCGTGTCTTAAACACCTCCAGGGAAGGGGAATCAACCACCTCCCTGGGCAGCCTATTCCAATGCCCAATGACCCTCTGCGTGAAAAACCTCCTCCTAATCTCTAGCCTAAATCTCCCCTGGCGGAGCTTGAGGCCATTCCCTCTTGTCCTGTCCCCTGGCACTTGGGAGAAGAGCCCAGCTCCCTCCTCTCTGCAACCTCCTTTCAGGTAGTTGTAGAGAGCAATGAGGTCTCCTCTCAGCCTCCTCTTCTCCAGGCTAAACAACCCCAGCTCTCTCAGCCGCTCCTCATAGGGTCTGTTCTCCAGCCCCTTCACCAGCCTCGTCGCTCTTCTCTGGACTTGCTCCACAGCCTCAACATGGAAGGTACCGATCAAGCCCAAATCCAGTTTATCCCCATCAAGTTTCCTGGCACACGGGATCCATCCAGAATGATGATTTTCCCTGTGCCTTACGGAACATCCCCCGGACAGCTGGCTTTAACCTCCTAACTACCCACCTTATCCCTCAGTGCCACCTCCAGCCGCCACCACCTGAAGCTCTCTGTGATGGACAAATCTTTTTTTTTTTTTTTTTACCTTCGTGTGATCGCATTCCATTAATCTCCTGTTTCCTTCAGACTGCGTTTCACAGGACGGATCGTTATAGAAGCCATTAAGAAGTTAAGGGGAGTTTGTTAAAAAAAAAAAATTAAAAAAAAAATTAAAAAAAATTGAAATTTTTCTTTAAAAAAAAAAAAAGAATAAGACGTGGAGGAAGAGGAACCTCCTGCATTTCGAAGCCCTTCATCCTCCAGGAGGCAGAAGGGATGCTGGAGGATGAGGGGCTGGGGACCCTCGCCCCGGAATTAATTAGCAGGGGATGGATTGGCAGCCTCGGCCCCGAACTGGTGGGGACGAGCCAGTGATTATATTTAAATTCGCCCTAATTGATTTGGAGAAGAGCTGCGGAGACAAGGATGAATTATTGATCTGCGAATTTATTGGCGAGAGGAATCCCGTGGTTAGAGAAGCTTCGCTGCCGGGGAGGGGGGTGGGAGGAGGGGAGGGTCCCTTCCTCGGTCCCGGGGAAGGCGCAGAGGTCTCTCCCCCACTTTCCTCCGCCCAGAGGTCCCCGCTCAGCCTTGGAAACTAGCTCTGCTCCCTCTTTTTCCTACTCCCCGGAGCTGCAGAGGGAGAGGGATGCCAGCGCTGCCCATTCCAGAAAAAAAAAAAAAACCAAACCACCAAAACTAACCAAACAAAAAAAACCACAAAAAACCCAACAAAAACCAAAACAAAAAAAACCAAAACAAAAAAAACCCAAAAAAACAAACAAAAAAAACCCAAAAAAACCCCCCAACAAACAAAAAGCCCCCAAAACCCCCCAAAAAAACCAAAAAAAACCCACCAAAAAAAAAAAACACCACCAAAAAAAAAAAAAACACCACCAAAAAAAAAAAAAACACCACCAAAAAAAAAAAAAAACCACCAAAAAAAAAAAAACACCACCAAAAAAAAAAAAACACCACCAAAAAAAAAAAACACCACCAAAAAAAAAAAAACACCACCAAAAAAAAAAAAACACCACCAAAAAAAAAAAACACCACCAAAAAAAACACAAAAAAAAAACAAAAAAAAAAAACCACCAAAAAAAACCCAAAAAAAAAAAACACCAAAAAAAAACAAAAAAAAAAACACACCAAAAAAAAAACAAACCCCCCCCCCCCCCAAAAAAAAAAAAAGACCAAAAAAAAACCCAAACCCCAAAGGCAGGAGGGCTCCCCGCACACAGCCCGCAAACAATTTAGTACAAAATGCCGTTTTTATTTTCCACCCCGTTGCGCGGGGCTGGGGTGCTAGGGAATAATTTAGCATGCATAAGTAGAATTATTATTATTATTATTTTTTATAAATACGATATACAAAAATAAAGACAGTATTGAGATTTCCAGCAGTTTTAGCTTTCATGACAAACAATCTTCCCCCTCCCAGCCCCGATATAGAGTAAGAACAAAACATTTCCCACTACTCAGCGATAGGAAGGCGCTTCCAGGGGATGGGGACGGGATGGGGAGAGGCTCAAGGTTTTTTTGTCTGATTTTTTTCAGTCAATAATAATACTGTATTCACCGTAAATCCTCCTCCTCGCCCGGCAGGCGGAGGATTCCTGGTCTCCATCCCCACCGGAGCAGGCGGGAGGTGATGGGAGCTGGAGTTGGGGGTGGGGAGGAGCGGGGTGCCCCGGGGCAGCTCTCACTGGGGGTGCGCGGGGGCTCCGTGCCGGCCCCGGGGCTGCGTGTCCCCCTCCTCCTCCTCGGAGCAGTCGGAGGAGTGGTAAGGGCAGCATCTCCCGGCGGCCGACGCCGCCGCCGCCTCCTCTTCTTCCTCCTCCTCCTCCTCCTCCTCGGGTTCGCTGTCGGGCAGCTCCCGCGCCCTCCTGCCGCCGCTCTTCTCCGGGGTCGGCAGCAGCAGGTCCTCCTCCTCCTCCCCTTTCTCCTCCCCGACGCCCGCTTTCTGCTTCTCGGCCTCCTGCGCCGCCTGCTCCTTCGCCTTCTTGCTGCGCTTCCACTTCATGCGTCGGTTCTGGAACCAGATCTTCACCTGGGGGAGACGGAGGGGACGCAGGCCTCGCCTACCGCCCCCCGACGAATGACGCCCCCCCCACCCCTTTCCCCTCGGTTGGGGACCCACCTGAGTCTCGGTGAGCATCAGCGACGTGGCCACCTCGAAGCGCTTGGGCCGGGAGAGGTACTTGTTGAGCTTGAACTGATGCTCCAGCTCCAGGAGCTGTTGGCTGGTGAAGGCCGTGCGGGGCCGGCGGCATTTCCCGAGCAGGTTGGACTGTGCCTGGGCTGGGAAAGGAGGGAAGGACGGGGAAACGCAGAGGTGAGGGCCAGGCCATCCACCCCGCCACGGCCCAGCGTCCTCGGGGAGATGGGACGCAGGAGGGACTGGTGGGAAGAAGGTGGGAGGCCGGAGAGACGCGGGGGAAGAAGGTGGGAGGCCGGAGAGACGCGGGGGAAGAAGGTGGGAGGCCGGAGAGACGGGTGGGAAGAAGGTGGGAGGCCGGAGAGACGGGTGGGAAGAAGGTGGGGAAGGCAGGAGAGACGCGGGGGAGAAGGTGGGGGAGGCAGGAGGGACAGTTATCCACGGGAGCAAGGACAGAAGGAGGGATAGAATCATAGAATCACCAGGTTGGAAGAGACCCACCGGATCATGGAGTCCAACCATTCCTATCAAACACTAAGCCATGTCCCTCAGCTCCTGGTCCACCCTGCCCTTAAACCCCTCAGGGAAGGCGACTCAACCCCCTCCCTGGGCAGCCTCTGCCACTGCCTCTAGCCTCCAGTTTTCCCGGTTCCACGGTTTCTCGGCTCTCACGGTGTCAGGGAATCCCCGAGAGGGACCCGCAAAAAAAAAAAAATTAAATTAAATCTTTTAAATAAAGAGAAATACGTCTCTTGATTTCCCAGGAGCCTAGCAAGGGCGAGACAATAAAACGGAGGCAGCGATCTGGGCGAAGGGGTCTGGGGGCTCTCCAGGGAGCCGCAATTTGCTCCATTTAATGTTTTAGTTAAAGCTGCCACGCTCCGGGGCCGCCCCTGCCCTCCGGCTTTCATTAACGGGATTGCGGGCTGGTCGGGACACTGGAAAAAGTGTCTTTGAGCGAGAAAAAAAAAATAAATTAATTTAAAAAAAAAAAGAAAAATTTTGTTTCCACTCAGCTGGGGGAAAGCAATGGGAGCCAAAGCCAGAGAGGTATCCAGCAGTGTCGTGCCCAGCCCAGCTCTTTATGGAAGTGGAATGGAAGCTCCAGCTCCGCCAGGGGAGGTTCAGGCTGGACATGAGTTAAAAAAAATTGCACAGAAAGGGTCATTGGGCACTGGAACAGGCTGCCCAGGGAGGTGGTTGAGTCACCTTCCCTGGAGGGGTTTAGGGCAAGGGTGGACGAGGTGCTGAGGGACATGGGTTAGTTATTGATAGGAATGGTTGGACTCGATGATCCGGTGGGTCTCTTCCAACCTGGTGGTTCTATGATCTCGCTGTTTTTTCCACGTTCAGAAATAATAATAAAAATCGAGGATTGCATTAGAAAAAAAAGAAAACAACAAACAAATTAAAAAATTGTAAAAAAAAAAAAAAAAAAAAAAAAAACAAACGAAAAAACAGAAGGAAAGGCGTGAGGCCGGCTAGAGGGCAGGGAAATGGGGAAAACTGAAATCCTTGCGGGGCCCGGACACCTCGAGGATGCGGCACTGCACATTTCTGAGAGGTTTTGGCACATTTGCTTTAGGAAAATCAGCAAACTGAGAGGGGAAGGCTCCGGCTCGGCCGCTGCCTGGGATCTGGCTGTCCAAGGAGGGCAGGAGCAGAGGACGGAGCCGCTCCCGGGGAGGTTTTCTCGCTCTGGTGCGATTTCCCGAGGCTCCATTCTCGTGTCTCTCCGGTTATTTATTCCTTTCTGTAGCTTGTTTGAGAGGCAAGGCTCTCACAGCTCTCCTAATTATTTTTTTTTCTTTCTAAACCTTCCAGCCTAAACACCCCCAGTTGGAGAGAAAACAATGGACTTTTTTGTCTGCAAGTGTGCCGGGAAAGAGAAAAAAAAAAAAAAAAAAAAAGAGAAAAATTCGCAATTCTTTTCCTGGCATGATTTTCGTAAAACTACACCTCTGGTATTGTTAAATCGGCCATTCCCACAGAGAGCTCACACCTCCGAAAATGATCTTTCCCTGGAACAGATGCGAGCAAGATCCCTCTAGCCGTCAGGCCTCGGGCTCCGCACTTTCTGCTTCCATCCAGCACCCGCAGCCCCCTCGCTCCTCAACTCAAACGGATCCAGCTCTGTGCGGTTTATGTCTATTCGTTATCCTAGAACTCCAAATTTTTGGCTAGCCCCAGAGCTCCCCTACCCCGCTTTGCCTGGAGGATCCTGCTCCAATGATAATAAATCCAGTTCTGATAAGAGGAATAAAAAAGCGCAGGCTGGGAACAGGGCAGAGCCCCGTGCTTTGAGGGATGCCCCGTGCTTTGAGGGATGCATCCACTCCAGGTTTTTTTAGAGGTGGGGAAAGACCATAGTAGCTCCTTCCCCCCCATCACCCCTTCCCTGCGGCTCCTGCAGTCCGGGAACGGGCGTTTGGGGGAAGGGGGGGGGGGGGGGGGGGAAGCGATTTGCCACCTTCGTATTTAAACTGCAGTAAAAAGCGGAGCTGTGAGAAGCTCCTCGGGGGCAGAAGACCCATCGCTGGTCTCCGTTTCCTCCTCCTAATGCAAATACAATGGAGAGATGATGGATAGAGAGATGGATAGAGAGATGGATAGAGAGATGGATAGAGAGATGGATAGAGAGATGGATAGAGAGATGGATAGAGAGATGGATAGAGAGATGGATAGAGAGATGGATAGAGAGATGGATAGAGAGATGGATAGAGAGATGGATAGAGAGATGGATAGAGAGATGGATAGAGAGATGGATAGAGAGATGGATAGAGAGATGGATAGAGAGATGGATAGAGAGATGGATAGAGAGATGGATAGAGAGATGGATAGAGAGATGGATAGAGAGATGGATAGAGAGATGGATAGAGAGATGGATAGATTTTATTTGTATTACCAAGTGCAAACAGCGATGCGCTTAAACAGGCGATGACTTCGAATCTCTCTCTCTCTCTCTATCTCTCTAGTATATATTCAAAATCTATATATTCAAAGTCTTGGCCCGTTTTAATTTCTCCAGAGCAGGGCAGAGGGCTCCTGGGCAGCCGGATCCCGAGCAGGGGGGTTGGAACTGGGCTATCTTTAAGGTCCCTTCCAACCCGAAGCGTTCCTACTATTCTCCGGGAAGGAGGCAGCTCCCGGGCAGGGGTTGGGGGAAGGAAGGAGGCAGCTCCCGGGCAGGGATTGGGGAAAAGAAGGAGGCAGCTCCCGGGCAGGGATTGGGGAAAAGAAGGAGGCAGCTCCCGGGCAGGGGTTGGGGAAAAGAAGGAGGCAGCTCCCGGGCAGGGGTTGGGGAAAAGAAGGAGGCAGCTCCCGAGCAGGGGTTGGGGGAAGGAAGGAGGCAGCTCCCGGGCAGGGGTTGGGGGAAGGAAGGAGGCAGCTCCCGGGCAGGGGTTGGGGGAAGGAAGGAGGCAGCTCCCGAGCAGGGGTTGGGGGAAGGAAGGAGGCAGCTCCCGAGCAGGGGTTGGGGGAAGGAAGGAGGCGCCGCGGCTGCGATACTCACAGTTGAAATCGGGCATCTTGGGCAGGATCATGCCGGCGGTGGACGCTCGCAGCCACTGGTCCAGCTGGAAGGTGCCGGCGCTCAGCTTGACGGGGTCGGCCGCGGGGTGTGCCGGGTGGGCTCCCTGCGGGTAGGAGTAGGAGAGGGCCGGGTGCTGCCCTCCCAGCGCCGAGTAGCCGTACACCGGGTGCCCGTAGAGCGCCGCCTGCGCCGGGGGGGGCAGCCCGAGTGCCGCGGGGTGCGGGGCGGCGCCGGCCGCGGGCAAGAAGCCCGCTTTGGGCACCAGGGCGCAGTGCGCGGCCAGCAGGCGCGGAGGGGACGGGCTGTCGGCAGCGCCGCCGGACGGAGCCTCGGAGGAGGAGGAGGACGAGGAGGAGGAGGAGGACGAGGGGCTGCCGCCGCCGGCCAGGGAGGTGACCAGGGCGAGCGGAGCGCTCTGCGCCGCCGCCACCGCCGCCTTGGGGGGATCGACAGCCAGCAGCGCGTCGATGCGGAAATTTTTGGATTTTTCCATGGAAGAGCCGGGGGGATAGGACGGGTAGAGGGGTGGGAGGTGGGGGAAGGAAAGAAGAAGGCGGTGGTGGTGATAGGGGAGAAGCGCGGGCCGGCCGCGTCTCCGGGCGGCTGTGCGGGCGCTCGGCGCCGCTCGCCCCCTTCAAGGGCCGCCGCGGGCTCCCATTGGCCCAGCCCCGCCGCGGGCTCGGCCCCCATTGGCCCCGCAGCACACCTGTCACGGCGGGGCGGGGGCCGCCCGCCCCTCCCGAGGCGGCGGAGAAGGGGTTAAGGCGAGGGGAGAGCCCTCGGGCCGCGGCGCTCGCCGCCATCCCCCGTCCCGCTCCCACGACGGGGCTTTCCCTCCCTTCCCGCATCCCCGGGATGCTGCGGCGCATCCAACGGGGAGGGCAGCGCCGCAAGAGAGAGGAAAGTCCTTATCCCAACCCCTCTCCTCAGGCCACGCGAGGAGGAACTGCAGCCAAGGGGCAGGGGCCAGGACGAGAGGGAATGGCCTCGGGCTCCACCAGGGGAGGTTCGGCCTCGACATAAGGAAAAAATTCTTCACAGAAAGGGTGGTTAGGCACTGGAACAGGCTGCCCAGGGAGGTGTTTGACTCGCCTTCCCTGGAGGTGTTTAAGGGATGGGGGGATGAGGTGCTGAGGGACATGGTTTAGAGACTGGTGGGAACGGTTGGACTCGTTGATCCGGCGGGTCTCTTCCAACCTGGTGATTCTATGACTCTGTGATTCAATTTTGGTCCCCACTGCGGGGAAAGGATGTGGGTGGGATGGAGAGGACACGGAGAAGGGACACCGAAATGGCCAGAGGGCTAGGAAACCTACCACAGCTCTGGGAAGCTGAGAGAACAGCTTCAGAACCTTCTGAACTCAGAAAGCTGAGCTCAGCTTTGAGAGGAGAAGGCTTAGAGGAGACCTCATTGCCCTGTACCAGTAGATAAAGGCTGCCTGCCAAGAGGACGGAGCTCCCTTTTTTACAAGGAATCACATGGAAAAGACAACGGGTAATGAGGATAAGTTGCTCCTAGGGAGATTCCATCGAATTCCAGAAGAAAGTCAGTTTCAGCCTGAATATTAGGAGGAAATTTTTCACTGAAAGGGTCATTGGGCGCTGGAACAGGCTTCCCGGGGTGGTGGTGAAAGTCACCTTCCCTGTAGGTGTTTTAAGGCAAGGGTGGATGAGGTGCTGAGGGGCATGGGTTGGTGATTGATAGGAATGGCTGGACTCGATGATCCAGTGGGTCTCTTCCAACCTGGTGATTCTGTGATTCTATGAAATTTTTTCACCACGAGAACAGTTCAACATTGGCTTAATCTCCCCGGGGAAGCAGTAGATTCCTCTACACTGAACACTTCCAAGGCTCAGCTCGCCAGAGGGCTGGTCCACCCCATTTAAACTAAATACCACCTGAAAAGCTTGGACCAGGTGATCCTTAAGTTCCCTTCCAACCCGGTTTTCTATGATTTGCCACAAACGCGCCGCCAACTGCTTTTTAACGAGTCGGAACGAATAAACACCTGCGGGTCAGGGAGTCAAACCTGCCTCCCAACCCCGGGTTTGTCAATAGTGTTATTAGACCTGCTTATCTGGCTCCAACAGGCCCGAGCAGCAAAGGGAGAGAGCGGGGCAGGGGGTTGCTCCTTCGCCCCGGGAGGGGGCGGGAGGGAAAGAGGAAAAGAAGGGGAGAGAAGGGAAAAAAGTGGAGTCAAACACAACCAACAAAATATTTGCCACTGCTCCAGGGGCAGAAGGCCCAGAGCGTCTCTGTGGTGAATGCACATACAGACACACAGATGCACTCTTTCCTGATATTCCTTAGCACACAGAGGGTCATTGGGCATTGGAACAGGCTGCCCAGGGAGGTGGTTGATTCCCCTTCCCTGGAGGTGTTTAAGTCACGGGTGGATGAGGTCCTGAGTGACTTGGTTTAGTGTTTGATAGGAATGGTTGGACTAGAAGATCCCATGGGTCCCTTCCAACCTGATTGTTCTATGATTCTATGATTATTATCCTTATTCCTGATATTCCCCTTTTCTTCCTCACTGATATCTTTTTCCTTCGCCTCCCGACTGGAGTCTGTGGACACACTCGCTCACACCCGGCAGACAGATAGAAGCAGGACAGACACAGACAGACACACAGACACAACTATAGCAGACACAGAGAGAAGAGGGGCAGGCAGAAGTGGGGCAGACACAGCAGAGGGGCAGACACACAGACAGAAGCAGGGCAGGCGCACCTGTACAGCCCAGGTCTCACCTCACACCTGCTCACAGGTGGCTCAGCAGACCCCAGGACGTGTCCCCGCTGCTCTCTCCGCGCGAGGAGGGGACACACCGAGTGGCAGGGTGGCTTTTATGAACCATTTGCGTTCTGCCGCTCCATCAGCGAGCTGCTCCCAGGGAAGGAGCCAGGGAAAAGCCCCTGGATCTCTCCCCGGACGGAAACACCCGTCCTGACCTGGGAATTGTCCCCGTGACCCACTCCGCAACCGCCACCCGCCTGCTCCATCCCTGCATCCCGGGAGGGGACAGCCCGGTCCCCCCAGCCGGGGCCGCTCGCCTTGACCCTCCTGACTGCCCCCAGGCTGCCCCCTCGCCAGGGCCGGGAGATACAGTGACGAGAGAAGGATTTCGATCTTCAGATTTTTTTTTTTTCATCGAGTATGAAGTTCTTCTCTACCCCCTTCCCCGGTTTATCCATCCATCCATCCATCCATCCTTCCTTCCTTCCTTCCTTCCTTCCTTCCTTCCTTCCTTCCTTCCTTCCTTCCTTCCTTCCTTCCTCTTTTCCTCCTTTTTCTTTCTTCTTTTTTCTTCCTCTTTTCCTCTTTTTATCTCTATTTTCCTTTTCATATTTTTATCTTTTTTATCTTTATCTTTTCCTTTTTTCTTCCTTGAACTTTCCCTTTTTCTCTTTTTCTTTCCTCCTTTTTCTTTCTTCTTTTTTCTTCCCCGTTTCCTCTTTTTATCTCTTTTTCCTTCTTTTTCCTTTTCATATTTTTATCTTTTATATCTTTATCTTTTTTCTTCATCTCTTTCTCCTTTTTCTCTTTTTTCTTTTTTTTCCTGTTTTCTTTTCTTTTTTCTTTCTTTTTTCTTTTTCTTTCTTTTTTCTTTCTTTCTTTTTTCTTTTTTCTTCCTTTTTTCTTTTTTCTTTTTCTTTTTTCTTTCTTTTTTCTTTCTTTCTTTTTTCTTCCTTTTTTCTTTTTTCTTTCTTTTTTCCTTTTTTGTTTTTCTTTCTTTTTTCTGTTTTCTTTTCTTCTTTTTTCTTTCTTCTTTCTTTCTTTCTTTCTTTCTTTCTTTCTTTCTTTCTTTCTTTCTTTCTTTCTTTCTTTCTTTCTTTCTTCTTTCTTTTTTCTTTTTCCTGTTTTCTTTTCTTCTTTTTTCTTTCTTTTTTCTTTCTTTTTTCTTTCTTCCTTTTTCTTTTATCTTTCTTTTTTCTTTCTTTTTTCCCTTTTTTCCTTATATTTTTCTTTTTTCTTTTTTTTTCTTTTTTTTCCCTTTTTTTTTCTTTTTTTTTTTTTTCCTTTTTTTTTTTTTTTCTTTTTTCCCTTTCCTTTCTCCCCACCCCGCTGGGCTCACGGCGTTTCCCCCTGCCAGGGGCCGCCTGAACTCCCGCGGCTCCCGCACCTGTGTTGATCGAGTCTATTGCCCGGGAGCCAACAATGCGCGGTTATCTCGGCGGAGATAGCGCGGGGGAGCGCGTTCCCCCGGGCCCTCCGGGTGGTCCCTTTGCCCCCCGCGGGCAAACAGATGCCTATCTCTCCTTTTGAAAAGCCGGGGTGGGGGGTACCGTGGGGCGAAGGGGGTCCCGGTGCCCTCGACCTCCCCCCCTCTCCGCGGCCGCCGGTGGCTCCGAAGCCGCTAGGAAGCGCGGGCGCGGAGCCAGCGCTGTCGCCGAAGCCGCGTATTACGCCGCGACATTCTGTAAATGAGATAATGATACATAAACCTCCCTGATAAATGTGACATCCCCGGGACGTCTCCTCTAAATTAGCCGCTCGCATCGACTGCTAATAACGGTGAGTTTATGAAAGCAATTTCGGCGCAAAAAGCACGGGGGCTCCTCGCTCTAATCAGCCGCCGCGCTTAATGGATGAGGGGGTCAGGCGGAGAATTATTGACACTCTGCTGCCCTTAACCCGTTTCCCAATAAAGCTGATTAGTTTTTGTCAATTCATCAGCTAACCGCTCTCGCCGGGGGCTGCATCAAAGCCTTATTTGCTCAGGGGAAATCAACAAGTCCCGGCTCAGCTCCATTACGGGGCGGGCGGATCCTCAGCTGGGGCTCTTCCAGCCTCTCACACCTGCCTTTGTCGCCTTTGCTGGGGAGAAAACGAGCCCCTCCTGGCAAAAGCAGCCTCACAGAATCACGGAACAACCAGGTTGGAAGGGACCCATCGGATCTTCTAGTCCAACCATTCCTATCTAACACTAAACCAAGTCCCTCAAGACCTCATCCACCCGTGTCTTAAACACCTCCAGGGAAGGTGAATCAACCACCTCCCTGGGCAGCCTATTCCAATGCCCAATGACCCTTTCTGTGAAAAACCTCCTAATCTCCAGCCTAAATCTCTCCTGGCGGAGCTTGAGGCCATTCCCTCTCGTCCTGTCCCCTGTCACTTGGGAGAAGAGGCCAGCTCCCTCCTCTCTACAACCTCCTTTCAGGTAGTTGTAGAGAGCAATGAGATCTCCTCTCAGCCTCCTCTTCCCCAGGCTAAACAACTTTCTTCCTTCCTTTCTTTCTTCCACCAAAGGAGAAAGGATGGAGCAGGTCCCAAACGCCGCATCCCACCAGCTCTGCGCACCCTCTATTGTATTTTGAGGTATTTTGAGCAGATACATATATACAGGGACATCCTGTATTTTGGGTATTTTGAGCACTCCAAGATATTGATTAATCCTGGAGAGAAAGGCCGGTCTGAAAAATGGGCTGCCAAAAACCCCCTTCTTCATCCCAAAACCCCTCATTTGGGGACAAAAATATCCCTGCATTCGGAACCGGGATCCTTTTTGAGTTTTAATTTTTCTTTTTCTCCTGCAAACCAGCTTTGCCTGCCTCTGACTGAACTTTCTCTGCCGATAACGCCAATTAAAAAAAAAAAAAAAAAAAAAAAAAAAAGTAAATCTTTTAAATTTATTTCTACTTTCTATTTATTTCTACGCCCCCACCTCGAGGCGCGTTTTGTCCGAAATAACGAAAACCGGGCGGTTTTTGCTCCTCCGCCAAAAAAAAAAAAAAAAAAAAAAAAAACAACAAAAAGCCACCAAATGCTCGCTGCCCCTTTAAGCCCCGACCGGCAGCCTCTCAGTCCACCCCCCTTCAATTTAATTTCATTAAAACGGGGCATGAATATTTCTATTAAACCTAAAATGAAATATGAAGCCATTTAGACTCTGCCTGCACCAATCACCCAGATTTATGGCTTTTATTCATCACATCAAGAGCTGGGAAAAATGAATTTTCTTCACCCAGGAAGGAAATAAAAACCCTGCCTTGGTCATTTCCAGAAAGCTGTTAATTTGCCCGTGTGGTAATTACTTTCACAATTAACTAAAATACAAATCAACCTGACAAATCGCGTTAGTTTATATATTAATTAGCCGGTTTAAATTTATTCATTATGAAAAGACAATTTGAGAGGACCTCGGGTGTCTGTTTTATCGCAATAAATTATCGTTAGGAAATGGGGGGTAATGGCACAATATTCGAGGGCTCCGCGCAGATGGGGAGATGCCTTCCGCGGGGCTTCCGCGGGGTGCGGGCTGGGAACGGCATCTTGGAGGGGGAGGAGGAGAAGGATGAGGATGAGAATGGGGGTGATGGGGAGGATGAGGATGGAGGCCGGGGCCGCGCCCCCCCCCCCCCCCCCCCCCTCCAGCGGCACTGATTTAACACTCCGTCGATAGGATCATTGGACGCCTTTTAGCTTGTGATCTTTATAAATGTCCCGCTATTAAATTAGAAAATGATTCTCTCCTCGTTTAATTGTATTCTTTCGTTTCTTATTTCCAATTAATTAGTCCTATCGACGTTGCAATATTTTAAACGACTGGAGTCCGTTTACAGTTTAAAATATATGGGTCAGCGCGTGCAATTTTAGACTAGGCAGAACTGTATAATGTGGGTTTTAACTACTCTTCTCTCATACGTCTTAAACATCTGGCCAAATGCATCATTTGGAAACGCTGCGGGTGTTTTACGCGTTTGGGACCCTCTGCGCTCCGCGGAAACGGCCGGGGGGCTGCGGGATGCTGTGGGATGCTGTGGGGGGTGCAGGATGCTGTGGGGGGTGCAGGATGCTGTGGGATGCTGAGTGGGCTGCGGGATGCTGTGGGATGCTGCGGGATGCTGTGGGATGCTGTGGGGGGTGCAGGATGCTGTGGGATGCTGCGGGATGCTGTGGGTGGTGCAGGGGGCTGCGGAATGCTGTAGGGGCTGGGGGATGCTGCGGGATGCTGCGGGATGCTGTGGGGGGTGCAGGAGGCTGCTGGATGCTGAGGGATGCTGTGGGGGCTGCAGGAGGCTGCGGGATGCTGCGGGATGCTGCAGGGGCTGCAAATCACTTGTGCCACACCTTCCCCCAGTGCTGGGAAGAAACGGATTTAAGGACAAACTGTGTGGGTTTGGGTAAAAGCTGAGAGTTGGGTATTTGTTTTTTTTTTTGTTTTTTTTTTTTTTTTTATTTGTTTGGTTTTGTTGTTGTTTGTTTGATTTTCCCCAGTACAGCTCCGAGGAGCTCCAGGGGCTGCAAAATGCTTTTGGGGTCCCCTAAGAAACCTTTCCTCTGCCTCAGGTGCAGCGGGGAGATGGCTGTGCGGGATGAGAGGGACCCCCATCCCCTACTGCCAGGAGCCTGTGCTGGGGACAGAAGAAGGAATAACAGAGTATTGAATATATATTAAATAGAGTTAACAGGGAATTACATAACTTGCTGCATCCTGGATGGGGTGGTCTGCAGGCTGCCCCACTGCCACCTCCGAGCGCTTGTCCCAGGGATGTGGGAGGGGGAAGGAGGACACGTGTCCCTCCTGTATCAGAGGCAGACTGGGAACCCAATGCTCTTTCGCCTTCACTGCTCCCCTCTAGGCCATGGGAAAGACTCCCAAAGGCTGTCCTAAAAGACAGGGTAGGTAGGGGGGAGTCACCTTGGTTAATACCTCCTGCTAGGGCCAACCTGGCCCTGGTGCAGTCACTGCAGACTCATCACAGTCCCATTTTCTGGCTCTATGAGGCTTGGGGAACCCCACAAGCCTATGGGGGGACACCAGAGCATGCACAAGGCTGACTTCAGGGATAGGACTGGCAGAAGCCCCAGTGGGGACAGGCAGGTGTGGCTGGGCTGTGGGGGACCCGCTCTTTTCCCTGCTCTCCCGTCCATCCAGGACTCTCAATTCAGGACACAAACACCTCAGATCTTCTTCATCCCCCAGCTGCCCGATAGGCTTTCTGGGTGGCCTTTCACTGACTTGCACTTAAACATCTGGGACAGAAAAGTTGCCTCCCATCCGCATCTGCCACGAGACTGAGCATATCCCAGAGAGCTGTGGGCTTGGGCAGAGAATATCTGGGCTTAGAGTCACCTCTGCAGCTGGCAGAGTCATGCTTTGCTGTCCCCAGCCCACCTTGTGTCATTGGTCCCTCCAAATTGCAGGTCCCCAGGAGGACTTAGAGTCTGAAGATCTTGAAGGCTGCCTTGAGTTTTTGAGATTCAGGGGGTCCCAGCCTCAGTCTCCAGCCCTGCCTCCATAGGACTCTCTCTGCAACCACACAAGAATTCTCGCAACTGATTTCAGAGGAATTATTTGGCGAAATAGCAGATCCGTGTGGATGGGGAGTGAGGTACTTGCCACCTCTCCAGGAGACACGTGAAAACTGTCTGTACCTTCATGCCGTTCAGCTTCGGGACCATTTGGGCCTCCAGTGTGCTTGTCAGAGGAAGAACATAAATGTCAAGAAGGATGAAAGATGAATCATAAGAACAAATTAATAATGTGACAAATACTATTGTTTCCTGGCCTGGGCTGCAAAGGTCCCTCCTCCATGGTGGGCTCGGAAAAAGCATCTAATGTGATAAAACCTAAACGTGAACTGCTCCCACTATTAATCGTATCAAATGTCATTGTAGTAACATTAATCATGGCGTGTACCTCCTGCGATTTAGGAGATTGTAATATGTGATTCCATAAGAGTCGCACTGTGATTTAACATTGATTAATGTCCATTCATAAAATGATATAAAACTTAATTCTTTTCCATTGTAGAGCCCCAAACCGCATTCCAACTGATATTTCAAAACCTTGTTAATGTAACTGCTAATTTCAGAGGGTGATAGAGATGGTTATGGTGTACATGGACTTGTGTGGAGGGGTCTGCGGCAAGGGCAGGAAGAGGTTATAGAAATTATTTCCAAAGCAGAGAATTGCTGTCCAGTTTAAATTATTTCAGGTGTCATATGATTATTCTGCTGTGACTTCAGATCCATATCCAAGCTCCTGAGGCTTTAAGAAGGACTTTGAAGTGCCTGGCTCTAAATGCACAAAAAAAATCAAATTGTTTTGGTGACAAAACCCACAGGATTTGTACCTGTGGCTTCTTCATTCTAGCACAGCATTTGGCCACCTTCCATTTTTGGTGAACCGGCTGCTCCGCAGATATTTGTAGATACAGTTTGCTTTCAGTGTATTTTCTGGAGGTGGGAGGCTCTGCTTGGCACAGGGCCCAGGACAAAATAGCTCATGCTTTTTATTTCCTTCTTTTTTTTCTTTTTTTTAAGACACATACCAGGGATTGCGATGTGCATGCATAATGTTATGTGACCCAGGAATCACGCTCTTGCAAAAAAAGATCAAATTATCGAAGCGGGGAGAAGGCTGCGTGACTAGTAAAATGTTTTGTGAATTATTAAAAAAAAAAAAAAGCCTGAAAGTTGACATCTGCATAAAAAACAATATATATAATGGGAAGTTCAACATCTGATGCTTTAGTATATATAATTTAGCTATAGATAATAGAGAGTTCACAGGGTCACTTGATGGGAAAGATATTGATAATACAATTTTTCTTGGCAAAACGTATGCAATGATTGCAGTTTTGGTTTAATAATAAATTTAACTTTGAAGAATCATCCGATTCAAACCTCTTCTTTTTCTAATGGCAGTCAGAATTATTAATATCTGTCTAGCCAGCTAAAGAGGTTTTTAAAAGAGTATGCTGGATGTTCTGCAATTAGAGTGGCCATCTGCCCTTTATTAAAACTCCATTAACCTTTACATTAAAATACGTTTAAAATGCAGACAAGCTGAAAATATCAAACAAAAATAAAATAGATAAATCTAAGTGGTTTCTGCTTTCCTAGCTTATTTGTGCAGAACATGGCAACTTGTTGTGGCACCTATAATTTTCTGCGGATAGATAACAGTTTGTGGCATCGATTTTCCCATGTTAAGGGTAGGAAATAATTGCAAGAAGGTAATGGAATTAATAACACCTCTGATGAAAATTTCTAGAACATGATCTTATTTATAGAAGGCTAGAAAATAGCTTAAAGTTCATATTATTGACTTCAGAATAAAAAGCTTAATTTTAAGAGCAGAACTGATTTGTTTTGCTCATGCAGCTCTGCTGATTACAGTGCAGATGTTATGTGGTCGAATAATTAATGCACATAAAATTATTGGAAACTTTATGAAGATTTTCAGCTATATTGTCAGTACAAAATTCAGTACCGCTCCTGCAGATGCTGCTGCTCTCTTCCCTTGAGCCTTCTACTACGCTTTCTTTCTAAGGAGTGAGCAATACTGTGTTCACCCTGCCTGAATTATCGCTGCTCCCGGCATAGATGCTGATTTTGTCTGTAAATAAATATGCTGAAAATACCCCTTCTAAGACCTGTTTTCTCTTGCTTCTAATTTCAGCATATTTGATGAATGCAGGGTGAAATTCCTGAATTAAAATATTGGGTGTGGAGTTTTTTTAAGTCAGTGAAAACGGCTCAGCCATTTCCAAGACCAAGGTTAGGAAATAATGTCATTTTCTTTTTTCTCCTGGTTTAAAGTCTCTCCCCAGTGAAGGTATCCACACACCCACTGAGCTGTGATTTACGGCCACAGCTGGTGTGGATCAGCCCCCCCCCCGGCACAGGGCACACCTCCTGTTATCGATCCCACAAACCCAGCCTTTGGCCAAATCATAAAACTTTCAAAAGTGGCTCCTCTGTGAGCTACACAGCCTCCTCAGCTGCATTTCCCAGGAACTGCCTTTGCTCTGGAGATACACCGGGTCAGGATCTGAGCAGGATTTCTCTCCCCGTCATTGCTTTTTCTGTTTCCCATGGGCTGTGGCAGCCAGTACTGGAGAAGTGATGTATCAGACTTGGCCATAGTGAGAGAAATGGGTTGAGGAAGGAGCTGGTGGTGGTGGGGAGCCAAGCAGGGGATGCTCACTGAGCACTCTGGGTACCGCACTTGTAACGAGGGCTCGTGGAGAGATCAAGAGCAAGCACGATGGAGGCAGGTATGGGGACCACCCAGCCAGAAATGCTGAAGCTGCAGCTCTGTAAGGGCTGGGGGTAGAGAGAGGGTGATGGGAGGTGAGGAAGGACGGGGAGAATGAGGATGGGCAAGAGGTGCAGGTCTGCAATGCACGCATGGGGACGGGTAGTGGGGAAGCAAGAGACAGCGTCTGGACAGTGCCTTGCAGAGAGGACGTCAGCATGGAGAGGGAAAGGTCAGTGGTGGTCAATACCCTGTGTGATCAGCTGCTGCTGCACTCAGCAATTGCTCGGAGAGGGATTTCTGACAGCCCTAGGATTGAATGCTCTCATTTTCATTGCAGAATTGACTTTGTAAAAATTTTACACAGCAAAACCTTTCAATCCAAACTGCAAGAAAATGCTTTTACTTGACTCGACAGTGGGCTTCCAAAGCCATAGTTTTTCAGGAAGTTTTACAATATTTTGCAATTTATTTTTAATCAGAACACCCCCAAATATTAAAATTGTAGAATTTCCCAAGAACCACAAATCCTGCTTCCATTAAGGGTCTTATCTCAGTGATCTCTGTGCATCAAAAGGTGCAACTTAAGTTCAGGTGCCAGTAAAGCCCTACTGATAAGTAAATAGTTCAGGGAATTAAATAATATATTTCCAGAGACCAACGTGCTGTTTTCGTAATTGGATTTTCAATTGCAGGATCCACGTCTTTCTAGGTTGAAGGATCATCTTGGAAAAAAAAAGCTTAGCTTTCAAACACTTTTATAGTTTTCTTATCTGTGTTTATATATAGTCCTCATATTGACAGTTCTTTTTGATTAATATTATGTATAACATTCCTTAATGCATCAGTTGAATTAATTATGCAGAAACATTTGGCCAACTTGACGTGCTATTGATGAAATGACATTTTATTGACAAAATGACAGTTTAATACTAAGCTTTCCTAAAGCTCTCTGCCTGAATACATTGATTCAACAACAGAAAGGTAGTGTGGGCTATTCAGGAAATCCTTTTGTTTGCCCCAGACTTCCCCAGTTGGCTATGACTATGTCAGCTTTGCTACTAAAAGTAAACACTGGACTATTTTCAGTCTTCTGCGACTGAACGGTATACAGAGGAGCAGTTTCATCCATAGTTTCTGCTGACTGAGTTTAGAGGAGCCTTCTCATTGAAGTTTGCTAAAATGCACCCATGGGCAGCAGCCCTAGCCTCTCTTTTTGGCAAGAGGATCTCTGCTGGGGCTTCCAGAAGTTCAAATTATTTTAGTAAATGAGTGGAACAGTGACCAGGTGACACATATGGCTGTTAAGGGAAAAAAAAATAAACAAACCTGTCTCCACCAGTGTGGCTTGCAAAGAGCCTGGATTTGCTGTCCTACTCATATGTTGGCTGGAAGAGCACTCAAAACTTTCACTTCTTATCACAGTGTGGATAGTAGGATTTTGCTGTGTGATCTTGAGTAAAGTTTTTTTTAGCTTTTGCTGTGTTTTTTAACCTTGGACTTTAAAAACTGAACAGACTTCAAGATGATAGATTTGGGGTGGGATTTTCAAAAGCTTACAAATGACTTTGGAACAGACATCTTACAAAACTGCTGGAGCCTTCTATCATTTGTGTAATTTTGACAGAAATCATATAATTCATCAGGACCCTAGTTTCTATTTCTTAAAAAGATTGGAGCATAGAGGTAGTTCTGATGATGGAGAATAACATTGACATTCTGTAGCTGATAGCAGAGATATGAGTGGACTGGGAGCCTTCCAACGAGATAGTTTGTTCTTGGAAAATACTGATTTATTGGAACTGAAACTTTTCAGGGGAAAATATCAGTACTGATTAAATGTTGTTGAGAGAGGTTGCTAGAGTCTGAGCCAGAATTTCTGGCTGTGACATCACCCGAGATCCTTGGATAGGGAACGGACAACAAGTCAGGGCAGCCATCTGGGCCCCATCTGGGTCAGGTAGAGGAGGGAATGGACCGTGGGTCTCCCACATAACTGATATTGCTCTTGGGCTGTTGCTTACTTTGAGGATCCTCTAACGGTTTTTCACACAGCAAACTCAAAAAATCTCTACAGCTTATTCTGATACAGAATGGAAAATTTATTTCTTGTCTAGGTTGTTGTGAGAATTAAGTATTTGTTTGAAAAGGTCTTTGGAAATATAATCTGTCAAATTACAGCTATTGCAGTTATAATAACTCCTTTAGCGAGGAAGTCACACTGCAGGGTATGACCAACAGAAACACTTTGGAGGTGATATCTGGACGTCAAGTCCAAGGACCGAATCCTCTGGAAGCAAATTACTGCTAAGTGCATTACAGTGAGTTATCATCAGTAGATGTTATCAGCATGAGGATTTGTTCCCATGTTGGAACGATGTTAATACAATATTAGCGATGCAGGTCTTCAGTGTCAACATGAGAATATCAAATACAAGTGGAGGCAAATTGCATTGGATTGTGGAGATGATGGCAAATCAATGACACAGAAAATCTATGGAGAGCAGTTCACAGTGACACGAGAAAGCAGTGTCCACATAAATCAGTGGAGACCAATGGTCACTGAGAGGAAATTTCCATGCAAGATTAAGTGGACATTGTTATCATGTCAGGGCTTTGTGAAATAACTGCTGCAAAATGAGGATGATACTGACATTTTGACCAAACAATGCCAACAGAAATTATTCTCTTATTAAGAGACCAACAGGCTTGTCCATTGCAAACTCTTATCATCAGCAAGAGCAGCTACTGTTCTCCATCAAGCCTGTGAGGTCCCATAATGGAGGGAGCCCTACAGCATTTGGTGCTGAGCAAACACGCATCTATTCAACCTCTCCTGGCTCAGAAAGCTGCCAAAGACGGGGAACAGCAGATGACTGTGAACGGAACATGACTGCATCTGAGGGACAAAAGTACAATGTGGTCAGTATGGTGGTAGCTGCTTCTGCTTTGCCAAATTGTCTGTAGGCAGAGGACAGAGGTGAAGAACAAGGAGGATAGTGCTCTGTGGGCTGCGTGGGGATATAGAACAGAGGGGAAAGGCAGCTGGAGAACTGGAGTAGGAGTTGGCAAGATAATGTTGATGGGAAGGAAAAGCTGATGGCGAAATCACTCAACACCTTTTCCAAGTAACCCCTTGTTTAAAGAATAAAACTAATAAGTTTGGGGGGTGGGGGGTGAGTTGATACATCACATCCTCTTGATTCCTTGCAGAGTGAAGTTGTGAAATGTACCTGCCTGTGCCCCAATCCATCTCTTCATCCAACACTGCACATGCAGCACAGCTGAGCAATGCTACAGGTGTCCATTTAGTCCAGCCTTAACTCTAGAAGGACATCATGATATGAATAACTGGATGGCAGCGTTCACTTCATGTGATGCAGCTCGCACATGGCATGAGTACCGCAGGCACCTCCCGAGGAACAGGGGAGGAATCAATCCTGCTCCAAATGCTGCTGTTCTACAACCACCTCCTCATCTCAGCCCAGCTGATCCCACCTCCAAGTATGTAGCCTGTGTATCTTGTACTTGCGGAGTTCTCTGTTGTGGGTAGGCAGCAGCTCTGCACTTCATATTTACTGTACATTTATTTAGACCATAGAATCATAGAATCACTAGGTTGGAAGAGACCCATCGGATCACTGAGTCCAACCATTCCTATCAAACACTAAACCACGCCCCTCAGGACCTTGTCCACCCATGCCTTAAACACCTCCAGGGAAGGTGACTCAACCACGTCCCTGGGCAACCTATTCCAATGCCCAATGACCCTTTCCATGAAATTTTTTTTCCTAATGTCCAGCCTAAACCTCCCATGGCAAAGCTTGAGGCCATTCTCTCTCATTCTGTCCCCTGCCAATGACATCAATTCATCAATTATCTGGATGAAGGCATTGAGTGCACCCTTAGCAAGTTTGCATACGATGCTAAGCTGGGTGGAAGTGTGGATCTGCTGGAGGGATCTGAACAGGCTGGTCTGCTGGGCTGACTCCAACGGCATGAGGTTTAACACAGCCAAATGCTGGGTCCTGCACTTGGGGCACAACAACCCTATGCAGAGCTACAGACTAGGAGAAGTCTGTCTAGAAAGCTGCCTGGAGGAGAGGGAGCTGGGGGTGTTGGTTGACAGCCGACTGAACATGAGCCAGCAGTGTGCCCAGGTGGCCAAGAAGGCCAATGACATCCTGGCTTGGATCAGAAATGGCGTGACCAGCAGGTCCAGGGAGGTTATTCTCCTTCTGTACTCGGCACTGGTGAGACCGCTCCTTGAATACTGTGTTCCGTTTCAGGGCCTCTCAGCACAAGAAGGATGTTGAGGCTGTGGAGCGAGTCCAGAGAAGAGCAAGGAAGCTGGTAAAGGGGCTGGTGAAGAAGCCCTATGAAGAATGGCTGAGAGAGCTGGGGTTGTTTAGCCTGGAGAAGAGGAGGCTGAGAGGAGACCTCATTACTCTCTACAACTACCTGAAAGGAGGTTGTAGAGAGGAGGGAGCTGGTCTCTTCTCCCAAGTGCCAGGGGAGAGGACAAGAGGGAATGGCCTCAAGCTCCGCCAGGGGAGATTTAGGCTAGACATTAGGAGGAAATTTTTCACAGAAAGGGGCATTGGGCATTGGAATAGGCTGCCCAGGGAGGTGGTTGAGTCATCTTCCCTGGAGGTGTTTAAGGCATGGGTGGACAAGGTCCTGAGGGACATGGTTTAGTGTTTGGTAGGAATGGTTGGACTCAGTGATCTGGTGGGTCTCTTCCAACCTGGTGATTGTATGATTGTATGATTGTATGATTGTATGATTCTATGCTTCTGTCACTTGGGAGAAGAGGCCAGCATCTCAGCAACAGATAAGGCAGAGCAAGTTGCGTCTCAGGAAAGTCAGTGGGAATTTTGCCATTAGTTTGACGGTGAATAGGACCAGGCCTTGTGTCAGCAAAGCAGTGTAAGTGTCTTAATGCGTTTAAAGTGTTTAGAAGATTACTTAAATCAGACACATTTTTCAGTTCAGCCCATTAGCCTTTCACATGTGTTTGTGTGGAGCGCAGCACCCAGGCAGGCTGGCGGCTTGTAAATGTTAAATCAGCATAAATATCACAGCCTCCATGAAGACTGTTAGTGTGGTAACTTACAGCATGATTAACATAATGCAGGGAAAGAAAATATTGACATTTTATACTTCCGCATCACCATAAGGCTGCATGAAAAGTGATATTGGCAATACTAATGGGCACCTAATTGATGTTATTACAATACTTAGAGCTCACTGGAAGGCGGGTGAGAGAGCCTGTAAAAGAGATAAGATTAAAGAGATAACAGTTGTAGTAATTCCAGCCACATTTCTGGCAGCAAACTCTAGTGCAGCACTTGCTTTAGCTCCCACTACAGACACTGCTGGCATTTATTGCTTTGTAGCTTCTGGGGGATGTTCCTCTGAGGATGCTGAGTGCTGGCAGTAAAGAGAAGCAGAGGGTGCTGAGCAGGAAAAAGCAGGTTTGGGAAAGAATCACAGAGATTTTTGTCACCCTGTTTTGTTCAGTACAATGTTCGTGGCTGCTGCTCAGAGCTGGCTTGATGAAATGGGGGAAGTTGGAGAGGAATTCAATGACAGCACATGTCTGTGGCAGTGAAACAGAGTGATTCTCAAGAGGAAAAAGGCAGACCTCCTTCCTGGCATGGTCTGTAGCTGCTATGAGGTCCACAAGATTTTGTGGGGTGTTTTCTATTTATGTTTCATATCTGGATTCCCAGGCTTGCCACTAAACAAGAAAATTTGCTTTAATCACAGTTACAACAACCAGTTATTGGCTTAGTGTCATGCTCATCAGGGTGCGGAATTTCTGAACAATGTTTTAAGAAGCAACCCTGTAATTTGGAATTACAGGTAGATGCTGAGCAAGGGCAGCTTGGTGGGGTGAGGAAGGTCTCTGTGCGCAGCAGGGATACTGGAGATGTACCAGCACCACAGAACACTGGCATGTGGTGAGCCATTGTTGGGCTAAACTTCTGTCAGTGAACAGAAAATGAAAACTTGGGGTAACACTTTAATGGGACTCAGGTTTTTGTAATGACATTGATTTCTCTCTGGTATAAACTTGCCTTCCCCCCCCGCCCCCTCCCGCCTCTGCTATGCAAAAGACAGAAAATATCTCCTAGAAGCACACAGGCACGTTAACATTGACTCCATTCCAAAGAGTCTGCTTTCTCTAGCCTCTGGAGATCTGGGCATTGTCTGAAACCCTAACCTTGCTGGAAATCTCTGTCCTCCCATGCCAAGGTTTTCATGCTGCATCCTTTCACATCTGTACATACCAACCAGTGTGCCGCTGTCAAAAAGGACTCTGCCAGGTTATTTCATGTGGATACAAATAATGCAGTACTGGTAGAATTGTGTCACGTCATTAAAGGTGTATCCTTAAGCAAAGTTACCTTGAGCATATCAGGAATTCTTAAGATTCTCAAGACTGACATGTGATCTCCAAGACACGGCTGATCTCTCACTTCTTGCTTGTCTCCAGTTGCAGTGGTGCTCATTTTACTTTAATCACATTTGAGCAATTTGTTTTAGTGGCTAGAACATCGTTTCTATGTTGAATAACCTAAATTATTTAATCCAAGATTTTTTTGCCCCAGAGGGATTTTGATAACTTTCCTAAAAGACAGCAAAGGGGCAGTATATTATCTTGAATCAAGCCTAGTTCCAGAACAATCAACTCTAAGTTGTTTAAGAAGACTGTGTACACTCAAGAGGTTGTAAATCAGCATGATGAAAGCAGCAGCACATGCAGAAATTCATTACATGTCTGATACCATGGGGTGTGATTTCATTATTTGGTGCATTTATGCTTTATGATTGTTTTGCAGCATAAAATTCAGCTGATGGATGTGGAATTACAAACTGCTGCCACTTCTCTCATAGTAAACAGAAAGCATTTCCATAAATAAATAAATAAATAAATAACCTAAATGTTTTATTATAATAAAGTTACTTGAGGCCAAGAGTTCAATAAGGAGAATTTATAAACATATCATTTCAGATCTTGGAAGGATTTCAACATAATTTGCTTGTGGTATGGTAAGTGAGGTGAAATCCATCTACAAGTCTCTCTGGAGTAATAAATATATGAAAGTGTCTATTTACATTTGGTATGAATTTACTGTAATACAAAAATGTTCTAGACTACCCAAATCAAATTTGCATGAGTTTTGGGCAAGGAAGGAATTCTTTAAGCATTTTGTTCTTAAATAAGCTCAACTTTATTTCTCTGCAGAACGAAAGTCCTATTTTCTGTTTACCCATTTGACTCAAATGTTGCCAATTGGAGGGTAAGAACTACTAGTGCCATTAAGGCATTGAAGAATCAGGCCCCAGGGCCCCAGCTTTCAGCAATACTTTTCAATATGCTTTCATCTAAGTTGACAGTGTAAATAAATTATAATAATTGAGACTTCATTTTATGTCCATTTGTAGATGAACATAGATTTTTCAATTTATCTAAGTAATTAACCTTTATCAGAACCTCTGGCTGTAATGCAATGACAATCTTATACACAAATAGACACCGGTGATTACCTGGATGTATTTTCAGCTTGCTAACCGAGTGTGCTCTTGAGCTAACTCTCCATCCTGCAGGTGGATATGGCTGAAGAGTCATCTGCTCTAAAATTCCCCATCACAATGTCAGCAGCCACCTCTGTGGGACAGTGTGAGGCGGACCCACCGAAGGGGGCAACTTTGCTGGTGCAGGACATTTTCTCTTAGTGGCACTGCTTAGATTTTCACCTTTTCCCACCACTCAGCACTGGAATTAAATAAACCTATTCAACTAAATACAGAACTTTGAAAACTTGCACAAAGCGCAGAAAAAAAGAACGGCTTCTAAGCTTCTGAAGTTTTGTTTATGGGAGGTGTTAATTAGTAGATTACCCGTCCCACTCGAACACCAACATTGCATCCTTTCTAAGTCAGGGATTTTAGGCTTAGTTTCAAGGGTTGCATTGTTCACTCTGAACACATTTCCTCAGTTGGTTGGGACTGACAGCCCTTCCACCCAATTCATCTCCAGTCTCTGATATGTTATCCCTTTTTGTCCCACCCATATGAAAAAAGCGGTCAAGAGATGTGGGAATTAAACTCAGTCCTTTTCTTAAACCCACAGTCAGAGGTTTTGTGGCTCAGTTGCTCTCTGAGAAGTGGATCTGCTCACAGGCATCCAGAATGGGAGCAAAACAAGCGCCATTCTCCATCTGCAGTTTTGCAGTGGCCTGGAGGCTTACCTAAGAGTTCAGAAATTCTGTCTTTGAAAACTTTATTTATTTGTTACCTGTGCAGTCTTTCAGATTCTAGAAAACTATCTGTTTTGGTTAAAAAAAAAAGAGGATCTGTAGTCTTTGTACGTCCAGAACCTTCTAGTATTAAAACAGAACCACAGGGGGAACACAATTATGCAGCATCCAACATATCTATTTTGGGGTATTTCACTTTCACCAAAATCTTAAGAATAAAATTCCTACTCCAGGTATGAAGTTAAATTTGAATTTAAGAAGGTGGTGGGCAGAATCAAAATTTGGTCATGGACTGGATTATGTCTCAGAGGTCAGTTCTCCTGCATGAGCAGGAAGAGACACCTACAGAAGTAGGAGGGGCCTGAAGTCTAATGCAGTACAATCATTTTTAGGACATTAGGCCAGCAAAAGATCAATCAGAGATTATGTGGGTATTTTTGATCACACCTTGGGGCTGGATCAAGGGCTTCTCAAGGTCTCTGACAACCCTTTTTTCTAAGATCTGACAGCTCTTCCAGTCTCAACTGCTGAAAAGCTGCTATATAATACAATTGATTTTAAAAAGTGCTATGAGTTACTCTGGACAATCCAAGAGAGCCAAAATACCCCTTCTATCCCTCTGGTGTGCAAATTATAAGATGGATAATAAAATACAGATCATGACAGAATTGCTTTCTCCTTTGCTTTGGAAATGCATGACTTTAAAATATTGGCAGTCTCTTCTTGCCTGGGTTTTGAACTCCCAAAGCCACATTTTAATGTGCTAGGTTCTTCCCATTGTGAGAGGCAAGGCAAACATTTAAATACTTTGGTGTTTGGCAAGCAGGGATAAAAAAAACCCACAACTGTTAAACTCTTGAGAAAAAAAGCAAGAGTCAGCAAAAAGCTGCAGTGAACAAGAAGCCTTTCTTAATGAGGAGAAGCTGCTGCAGAATGATCTCCAAACTTACTCTGGGAGCACAGAGATTAAGATGCTGACTGCCAACTCCTTTCAAAAGCAGAAGTTGAAGAAGGTCTGATGTCCCACCAGACCTTGAAAGGGGAAAGGTGGAAAGAAATAGTTGGTAGTGACTGCAAGTATGTACAAAAGAGCAAATTAAAGAGAGCTTTGGAATCAAGTGCCCGGAGAAGGATGTTTGCACATCCTTACTTACCAAGTCTAAAGGATGAAGCAGAAAAGCTCCAGTTGAGTCTGATTAAAAGTGGAAGTTCCTGCTATGGATAAGGAAGACAAATCAGAATCCATCTCTCTGTTTCTCCAAACTCAGCAACCTAAGGAGTTTTTTTTGTTTTTTTCAAAAACATTCCTTACATGTTTAGAAAGTGCTTCCCAAACACAGAACTTTTCATAGCCACCTCTCTAACTCATCTCCCACAACAACCAAATGACACACAAACAATAATTTGCTCATTTTCTTAACAGAAAGTACTACAGGATCATGGATGTTGGTTAAACCTGTGCAATGTAGTTTGAAAAACAGTCAAGCTTTAGAAACACTGCATTCAGGGATGTCTGAGGTTTGTTCAATCCTGTCCCAGGCCTAGATCAGAGCCTCCTAATAACCCTGCAGCTGGCTGTAATGGAACCACAGTTGCAAATCCTCTTTGAATCTGGTCCGTGAAAAAAGCTGTGGTTTCCCAGTGGACTTCAGGCAGTAGTAGGTTACAGTGCTGCAGAAGGAACGGCCCCTCCTCATCCTCAGCCAGGGACTCCTGCCCTGTGTCATTTCTAGCCACCAGCTTATTACAATCCACGTTGCTGATTTGCCTACAGACTAACCATTTTTGGGTTTTGGGTGAGTTTTTCAGCTGATAGGTTAACCCAACACATCGTGGCTTGCAAATTCATTCATAATCTTCCACCCATATAGCTCCCATGCAGGCTACCTGCAAGACACCCCTGGAGAGCTTACCTGGGCCTGTCTAAGACCTCTAATTGCAAGATGCTAAATGACCAAGTCTTGGGTATGAAGGATTCTTCATGTCCCATGTGAGCCCTAACACAACCAGTGACTGAAGATCTTCTCTTTATATGGAGGGAACCTAGCCAGGATGGCTGCCTTTGAGTGCCCTTCAACAAGTAGTGTAGAAATATGGGTATCTACAGGCCATCTTACAGGAGCTCACACAAATTCCCAAGTCTTATGTGAAATAGAGATTCCATGCACTACTGTTCTCAGTCAAAAAGCAAAACTAAAAACTATTGCAGAAGCCCTGAAGCTGCTCGGACACACCAGATTGCGGGAACCATCATGCAGATTCCCAGAAGGTATTTGATTCAGGTATGTTCTCATCTCTTTTAATTTGCTGTTCAGGCCTGGGATGTTATACAGTTTGTGTCTGTGGAGCAAGTACGTTGTCTGCCATTGTTCTGAGTGATGATGGTCAACCTTTACAAACGGGAAACCTCATATTTTTTACTGAGAAGGACCTTTACTGTGAATCACCACAAATCTCATGCTCAAAGTTTTGACCCTGCCATTCAGTCAGCTGAAAGATCACCATGTAGTACATGTCACAGAGAGAAAATACTTCATGAAAAATAACTTCGTAATTTACAAGCACATGCTGGAACTGCTCACCTAACTACCTGGTGACTGCTTACATCTTCCATGTAATTTCTGAACAATCTAGCAAAATAATAAAACAGAAGAGTTAAATTCGTTCAGCAAGGAACCGCTTTCAAGGTCTTATTTCCTTTTGCAGAAATATCCCCTGTGAAGGGGTCTGTAAGAGGCAAATCTGATGGCTCCTGTGTGCCCCCCTTTCCCTACCTGTGTATTGACAGTAACTTCGTGTTTTGAAGTTACTTGGATTAACAAAATGTTCTTATGTTTCAATGAGGTTGGATTGGATCCCATAAACTGAACATATGTGATAGTCACAATGCTACCTCAGCTGGCATCACAATTACCTTAGCAATTATTTTTGAGCAGCAATTGCCTCTGATAAAAAGCATCAGACATCCCAGGTGTGTGCTGGGGCAGCATGACTAGGAAAGAATGATGCCTGAGGCTGCACGCAGTGATGGTTTCCCCACACCTATAGCTCTGGGTCCCAGGGACATAGGTTTCTTCTTTTTGGATGGCAAGAGCCTTCCCAAAACAAGATGAGAATGGACGTGCCAGGGCTGGCCATTATTTAATGCACTGTCAGAAAGCCCTTACACGGTATGAGTGGATAGGAGCAGTCTGTGCTCTGTGAGTAGAAAGCACGGAGTCTTCATACAGACCATGTTAAAACACCAAACCTGGCAGCTGCCAGTATTTGCTTCAGTAAGAGGCATGGTCCCTTTCCCCTTGAGGCAAGTGAGTCCTGAAATCAATTTTTATGCTCTTGTCTCTGGCCAGAAATTCCAACAGTGAGTGAGGAAACATTTTCTTCTAAATCAACATGTTTCTGCAAAAACATTTGGTTAATTGGAAAGGAGTTCGTCGAAAAGTTTCTGTTCAGCTCTCGTGGGTCCCGGCACCAAACTCCGAGAAAATATGGTAGGATGCAAACAGACCCAAACCAGAACATTACAAACTGGTGCAATCCCAATTAATACAATAAAGGCTTCCACATGTTTCCCTAATATGTTATATCAGTTAAAACAGACATGAATAAATCCATTTAACTAAGTAGAGCTCAATTAAAGTCATTAAGCAAAGGCAGCAACATACCCCGTACAAGAGGCAAGGGCTGCTCTTTTGTTCTGCACACACTGCCTGGAGCAAAATAGCCCTTTAGGTGTACTTGCAGTGTTAGAAATTAATATCAAGCAAAGACATATGGATTCATTCTTCTCCTAACTATTGTCAAGCAACCTGGGAACAATTTCATTGAAATCAGTTGTTATGGTCTAAAGGTCAAAAGGGTTAGATTTTTTTTGTAAAATTTGTTCTGACAAATAAAATCTGCCTTCATTTCTGGCTGCTTCTGATTCGCAGAGTTGTCTCTGTGGTGCTTACTCCAGTATCAGTAAATGAGTTCCTCTCTAGATTTTTTCCTCCATAAATTTCAGAACATCCTTGCTGTTTTATATTTTCAATGTGAGGTGAATGTTTGGTAGCTGGAAAAGGGACAAATGTGAGTCTCTGCTACAGAAAAATGGCAAATGATTGCAATGGGAGCATAAAAATGATATCTCATGATTAAAGAAGTACCCGTGTTGAATGCTGGGAAATATCATACCTGACTCACACTGAGTTTTAATAAAACTCAGTCACACAAAAGCAGTGACATCCTCATTTTATTGATGATTTCCAAATCCCTGATACAGCTGAGTTCATTACCTTTCTCTTGTAAAGAAGAGAGAGCAACCATTGGACTTTTTGTGGATACTAAAAGTTATAGAAGACGCGGGGTTATTCTCAAGCGGGTGGTAGGATGGTGTGTGAATATGGTCACTGCTGCTTCTGAAAAGAAGTTATCCAAGCCCTCCCATAGGAAGGATTTGATTCAAAACCCACTGAGATGGAGTAGGAACACTTCCGTAGACTTCACTGGATGTGGCTCAGAGAAGGGAATATGTGCCTTTGCTTGGACACTATTTTTGAACTGACTATACATGGGAGATTCATGGCACAGAACTGGTATAGGCCTATCTAAATGTTGCCTGGCCCTCTCACTTACTCTCTGAAGTCAGGCTGTGCGTTTATTATGGGCATTCCTACTCAGTAGACTTTTGCTGATATAGCTAAACGAGTGCAAGATGTAGAGCATCTGATGAGCATAACCTGTTCTCAGTACCAGCCTTGGCTCCCTGTCGTTTCACTGGGAGATCCATTCACCTGTTGTTATAGCTGTCTATGCACAAGGACATTGCCTCTGTGATGCTACTCCTGTCCTGGTAAAGTGCTCACAGGATCTCTGGAAAAGCCGTTTGACCTTCAATAGACACTATAGAGGAGAAATATCGGCACTGGCCAAGCTTAATTCTTTTGTTTGTTCAAAATTGAGCCCAAAGTTCCCTGGAGGGGAGAGCCCAAGCTTGCTCAGTGCTTAAGCCCAGACCATTTGGCTGGGAAGAGTTAAAAAAATGTTATAGCTTGCCTGGCCAGCATATATCCCCGGCCTGATTCAGTTAAGGTGGTTGAAGTCCAAGCCCAGGTGAACTGACAGCCAGCAGGGTGGATAGAAATAAATTTTAATACTCTCAGACCTGGTCTTTACTCCAGAATACAGATGTAGCCGTACTCCTCAGGATACTGTTTCGTGAAGTCTAGTTCAATCCTGACTTTAGGATGCCACAAAATTAAACCAATATAGTATGTTACCCTCCTCCCTCCAGTGTGATTTAGAGAAGTCAGGTGAACCTTGTTTCAACCTTGTTCTTGGACTCTAAGTGGCCTTTTCATTTAGGACATTTGACTAAAAGCCCTTTTCATGGAACCAGCTCCTGCAGGAAAGATGCCAGCAATTAATGAAAGATGATAAAATAATAAAAGAAGTAATACATTAACTATATTATCCTTGTACATTTGGGCAGTCCTTTTCATTATAACCTCTTTATGGACATCCTCCAGCAACAATTGAAGAGCTTCTTTATTGCTGTTCTGTGATTATTTTGGTTTCCAGACATTAACAAGTTATTTAAATGCAAAAACCCTCTTCCACTCCTCCATTTCCTACTGGTAGATTTGGTGAAAATAATGAAAAAACTTTTGGTATGTTGCATTTATACCACTGCTGTGTGTGTATGAGTACTCATATCAAAAGGAATTTACATCTTTTCCTTCTTATTTTTTTTCTCTCCTTCTTGCAAATCTGCACAGATGCAAATATACCTAATAGATATTGGTGCATGCTCTTCTGATGGAGTAGCACTATACTGTGTAGCCATAGTAGCCACATCACTTTGACGTAGATGATTTATCTACTGAGCCACTGACTTCTGAGTAGACAAACCAGAGTGAGTATATCAGCCAACAGCATAATGATTTCTCAGCACTTTGGAAACAATAATCTCTCTCCCTCCTGGACTAGGTGGGAATCACACTGAAAGTTCAGGACATATGCCCCTCTCACACAAATTTCAGCTGCGTAACTCCTGCAGCACTAATTCTGGCACAGACACTAGCCTGAAGGCATCATTAGAAGGCTCTGCTTTTGTACAAATCGGAAATAGCTCTTTGGGCAATTCTGACTGCTTTGCATCAAAACAGGGCATCAAGTATGAACAGCTATTTCTAGCCTTATTTCTGCCTAGACTTAGCATGCAGGCTAGATTACTTTGAGAAATGTGGGTATGGTCAAGCCCAACAAGAAATCTAAAGGGGAATTGCCTGTTACATTATTCATTCATTCCACTTTCCCAAAGCACTTTCAGACAACTTATTAAGAACAGCAGCAGTGGAACAAGGGCTGAGAGGAAGTGATTCCTAGGCTGCCTGTGTACCACAGCCCAGGATGCTTGCTCCAGAGTACTTCTGTGTATTACACAAAAATCAAATCTGATTTTTCATTCTGAAATAACCCCATGGCTACAGAAGCTGACAAAAACTGCCAAGGTTTTCAATGTTATCTTTATTTTGACTATACTTTCCCAGCTGCCTTTCTCCTGAAACAGCTGTTGTTCTACCAACATATACCTATACGTATACTTAAATCCTCAACTATTAAAGAGTAGCTTGCCAGCTGAAAAAAGAATGTCACTAAATTGTCAATGCTTTAAACTGAGTAATTGATTAACTGGCACAATGTTATTCTTTAAATCAGCAGCAATAAATTCTATCATTTTTATTCTTGACCTATAAGTCCTAAAACACTACTGTTTGCCAACATTGCTGTTGTAAAATGACTGATTAAACTGCATTCATTTCATAATCTTTGTTATTCCTAAAATGTCTAATTGACAGTCATGTCAGTGACTTAGTGCCGAGAAAGAAAAAGTATCTTGCTTTTGCTTTCTCTCAGGAATACTTTGAAAGGGAAAACCCGATGTTTTTCCCTGGCAGTACTGGACACTGGCATCTGATTTTATTTATTGTTGCAATGCTATTTATTGTCTGTGTTGAGTGTGCTGGGTGTTTTACAAACCCTAGACAGAACAGTTCTAAGCCTGAGGGTTGAAGAAGAATAGGGATAGATAGGAAAGCACGAAACAATGATGAAACACCTCAGCAGACACCAGTTCAAGATTATCAGAACTACTGACAAGTGTTCATCAGGCACCAAGGTGCGTGAAGCAAATGGGAGTTGGAAGGAGAGGAGACATTTAATTTTATTTTATACTTTATGTAATTCTTTTCTAGCAATTCAATATCACAAAGACATTGGAAGTCAGCTTTACTCTGACCCTTGTACGCATTCCTTGAGAAAGGGATAGAGTCAAAATTGTCTCATTACGGCGAACCGTAAATTCTGGGGGCTGTGGGCAGGTGGGATTAATGAAGAACAGTCTGATGGTCTCAGGATTAGGATGGTTGTGTCCAGATTTCCTTTGTCCTCATGTCTTCTTTAGGCTGAACACAGCTCAGGCTGATTGGAAAACCCAGCCCCCTTGGATCATCATCTACTAACAGGATTTGTAAAGTACTACTTTAACCTTGAGAAAAATAGAGTTTTTGACAGAGAAGCAAAGCAGACTATCGGGATTCAGTCCTGCCTTCTTTGAAGTAGGGGGAACCGGAGACGTTTTTTGGCAGACAAAATACAGTTCATCCTTTCTGTGTGAGTTATTCAAACTGCTGAGAAACTTGAGTGGCAGTTTCATGTTGTAAAAACCTCAAAAAAATGTAGTAGAGACAATAAAAGATCCAAATCCTGCTGGATTAAGTTGAGGCCTGACTTCTAAACTTTTGGGAACTAGGTCGGTATAAAAACTCGGTTAACAAAGTCACAATGCTTTCCATCCCAAATCCTTGGATTCTGTTCTGGTTTATTCATTATCAGTCCCAGTTCTGTAGCTACAACTTTATTATCATTCTCGTTCCACATCTAGTTTGGTAATGAAAAAATGTTGAAACTGTACCAGATGTGATCTGAAATAAAACAAAAAAAGAAAAAAATACAGGCCACCATGACATTGTAACCATGATTTTCACTATTGGAAACCTTATCCTCCATTACTGCATTTGACAGTATTAAATTAAGAGTCCACAAAGCTGAAAATTTTTGTTTTAGCACCAATTTGATTAAAGAAATCCAGAAGATCTAGAAAATCATTTGAAGGATCAGAAAACGCATGAGCAACATCATTCATTTTGCTTCCCTGCATCTTCCATTGACCCCAAGGATAATACTGAAAACAGTTGAGTTCTGTAGGATTTTGGAGAGAAATACTGGCAAGGCAGAAGGAAATGAGGAGGCAGAGGTCACAGCTTTTCACACAGATTTCTCCCAGGAACTACAGGGCAAATACTTGTGGGTGAAGTTTAGCCATATTCATATTCAAATATATGTAGTCATCTTGCAGAATGAGAGACAGATGTGTTCCTTGAAGAACTGAGGGTTTCCCATCAGGAAATCTAGGACAGACATCTAGGGGCTTGGAAGGACAGAACACCTCCTCCTCACGATGGGAAAAGCCATATATTGCTGCTTCATGGTGTATGTGGGTGCAGATATCAGTGGGAAAGCAAGTGCATTAGTGCAGTGCAAACCTGCTCCTGAGGGTCAGCACTAGGGTAGCAGAGGTCCAGGGATGAAAAAACGATGCCATGCTGTTGCTTTTCTACGTTTTTTTATCAGTGAGGAATATATTTATTGCTTTTTAAAAGCATTTTAATAAGTTGGGTTTGGCTTTTTTGAGGAAAAGCTTTTGTGGGATTTTTCATATGTGCTTGTTTGCTTTTGCAAGGAACTTCCTAGCTATAACACTAGCAAGGGATGGGCAGGGACTGAGTGAATGGAGCAATGAGCTTAAGAGGAAATAGGGCTGCGAAGCCAGCCAATTTAATCTTCTCCGTGTAAAATCTTATAGTTTAGGAGGAGGAAACTCCAGCTGATGGCCATCTTTCATCAAACATTTGTGTAATTTGAAGTTTCCTCTATGAAAATTAGAAAGTATGAAAGTATGGAGTATTAATCATAACTGATTTGATTATTAAACTGACCTCTATAATTTCTCTAGGGTTTTCCCTTCCAACGCACAATTGCTCCATCTAATGCTTTAAAAGCAATACAAAAATGACTCTTAAAAACTGGTTGTGTCTTTTATTATAGGCTTTTATAAAGAACATTTGAAGAGTTTGCCTCATTTCTTAAATAAAAGGTTTCTTTTACTTCATTATTTCTTAAAAATTAGCAGAGGTTTTGTATTTTGATAATTTCTGTTTTTTCTACGTAGAGTTGGGTAACTTTGAAGGTGCATGTTATGATTTCTCTGATCACATCTTGCCTCTGAAAGAGAGAGGTGATGTCTTATAGCCCAAATGTAAGCAATCAAAATGAAACAACAGTTAAAAACAAACAATGCAAAAGTCCTGCGGAAGCCGTATGACTGACCATCTCCACTGCTGTCTGTCTCTTGTCTCTTGTGATGTCCTGACTCACCAGCTGTGAGGTATCACAGATTTCTGGTCTATCCAGAAGCTGGCTGAAGAAGTTTAAAAAAAAAAAAAAAAAAGCACACCCTAAAACATTTCTCATGAAGTCCAGACTGCCTAAATGGAACAGATTTCAGCTCTTCCTTGAATGTCATAAAGATAAAACAGATACAAATCGATTCAAAAGAAGAATTTTCAGGTAATCTTTGTCTTGTAAAGGGATGGTTCCTGGACAATATTCAGGCTGTCTTGTTCTATTTCCTTTTTTTCTGTCTGCACAGGAACAGTAATACATGGCATTGTAATGCTTACACACACAGTATGGTTTGTACAATAGCCAGAGATCACATACACCTGAAATGACTTAACTGGAAGAACCCACGGTGTGACTTTGTAAACTTTTGGCACAAGCCCCCCAGTACCGCGCAGCAAGTGATCCTCTATGGGAAGGTGTGGGACTGCTGCTGGATTTCCTTGATTTTAGTTGTGTGGGATCAGAGTCACTTCTCGTGATGCTGTGACCTTCAAACCCATGGCTGATCATCACATACCCAGAGCTGCTATATCAGGCTGGTGAATCAAAACCGCAACAATGGGGTTTAAGCGCAGTGGGAGAATCCTCTGCACATGGGAATGGCAGAAGACATCAAACTGTGTTACTCTGAAAGCCCACTTGCAAGACCTTGTATAGCTTAAAAATGATAACAAAATAGTTGAGTGCTTCTGATTGATTGTTACCTTGTAATCATTCTTGGTTGACTCACATTTCAAGTTTTTCGCTAGAGCTCTGGGATCTGTAACTTTCAAAGCTGAGACTCCCAAAGAGCCACTTGCTCTAAGAGCTGTCAGAGCAGCACAGAGAAAGAAAAAGACAAAATTTGGTCTTCAGACTGTGGCAATGGGGCCTTAGCAAAGGGTTTCTTTGGCCAAGAGGCTCTCCCCATGTAATAGATGAGTTTATAACTCAGGGAAACTCTGAATCACTCAGCTGGCAAAGCTGAAGTTACTCCTCTGATAAAATATGTTATCTCTGCTGTTCTCTGTGTGACTTGTCTTGGAGAAAAACAGAGCATAACTTATTCTTAATCAGAAGTAATTAATACAAAATCGACTGTATGACACAATATTTGCAATTTAAAAGTTGTATGACCAGCTGATTTGGAAAGTAATTGACAACAGATACATTTTGGAAAGAGTGTTATATGGCACACTCAGGAACAAAGAAAACAGTGGTTCCAGTATTAAAACCGACATTTATACATCAGTAAAGCTTTAAATAGTCCATGTCCTAGATTTTAATATAATCTACAAATGGGTCATTTTTCAGCCTACAGACTTGAGAAACTGTATTGTTAGACTGATCCAAAGAAGAATTTTATTTGCCAATAAAATTTTCCAAAGGAACTGCTTTAAAAATGTTTAGAACATAATGTAATGGCTTTATCTAGCATTTTCAGTTAATGGCTTTGGTTTCCTATGAGTAAGAGTTTGGGAGACATCTTATTTTTCATCTATTACAAAATAATCTAATTCCTGTTTTAAATGCAAAAGTCCATGTAACTCTAAGTGTTGGGCTGTCTTTTAAATATTTGTCATCAAATCCATTAATCCTCCAAATTTCAGGTCAATTTGTGATCAGATCCATTTGTTACATTAGTCAATGTTTCTTCCAAAATAATCATCAGTGAAACATCCACTGCCAACACTTACATGATGTTCTGCAGATGGCAGAGGCAAGACACAGTAAGATATTACTGAACCCACTTTCCATTGTTACTCAAATCTGTAAGTTTTTTAAACTATCAAAGTTTAAAAATAGCATGGTGCTTTTGCCACAAAATGAATTAAAAAGAAAAATGAATAGAAAATACAAGGAATCGGAAATGCTACATCAACAGCTTCATACACCTGGACGGTACTTTTCTCTCTCTGTTTTGCAACAGTCTAGTAGCAGGATTTCATATCAATAAATCTCTGAAATGTTTTATTCTTCACCTTTAACACTGCTTTTCATACGAAGGCCTTAGTAAAGGGTAAAGAGGACCAAAGCTCCATATTACTGCTACTAAAAATACAAAACCAACAAAACTCCCCAAAAGCCCATGTTTATTTTCCTACACTGTATAAGCTGTTCAACAAATACATTTGTAAATTTTCAGAAAAATTGCTCAAGTCAGCAACTTTTTGTAGTAAAAAAAAAATCTAAATTTCTGCTTTAAGGCTGTATTCCCATGAAACCTTCAGTGGAGAATATTTTGGTGGTTTCAGATTAAATGGTGCCTCCAAAACTGTACCTGTCATCTTGTCATAGAAATTAAATCCACAAGATGAATCATAGAATGGTTTGGGTTGGAAGGGACCTTTAAAGATCATCTGGTCTTGCAATGAGTGGGGACCTCCCACTGGATCAGGCTGTTCAGAGCTCTGTCCAACCTGACCTTGAATTTTTCAAGAACAGGGTACCTACTACCTCTCTAGGCAACCTGTTCCACTATTTCACACATAGTAAGTCTTGTTTTTTTTTTTTTTTTTTTTCTGTTCAAGTTGACAAATAACTAAAAGAATGATGTAAAACTTGTACCATTAAAAGACCTCATGCAGTTTTAATGCTCAAAAATTAAGCACAAATGTTGTGGTTTTTTGAGTAACAGAAAATAGCACCATTTGCCAATTATAGTCTGATTCTACGAGAGGTCAACCTCCATAATTGTTATGACTTAATCTAGCCTTAGTAGCGTCATCATTATAGAGGTAACACAATTTATTTTCCCATAGGTTTCTTTTTCTGGACTAGCTTCACTTGAATTGAATTGCATAGCAAACTAACTTTCAATTGTTCTGCATTTATTCATTTGTCTGACAGAGCCAAGTTTTATAATTCATTGCACTGGCAAAAGCTGAACTGCTCAGCAACTTCATTCCCAGTGAACATGGAGGAACACTTCTTTTTGAGTTTACAGAGAAATTGTGAGATGGCCCTGAATAAACAGAGCTGGTCTGGGTTCACGCTACCCAGTGGTTACGTAAATACTGAGCATGGGCCAGGCTACTTCAGCACCTTTACCCCTGCTGGTTTATCCAATTTGATATCAATGCATAATCTCACTCAGGTTAAAAGCTTCTGTGTGTGGACTGGATTATAAGTAGAAACTACGTTTCAGTGATGACATCAACTACATTTCCTGTAATGCAACCATATGCCTAGTTTCTTTTATTTCCAAAATTGTCACCTGATTACCTGAACATCAATAACCTGTGAGTTTTTGGCAGACTATGAATTAACAAAAAAGATTTAAATGTTGACACATAGAATAAACATACGATTCAATAACTTTGGCATGTTTGAACATGAACAATAGATAATCTCACTGCAAAACTACTGATAGAATTTTCTGCTTTATAGGTTAAACTTCCATGCTAAAGTAAACTTCTGCAGCCCAGCCTGTTTACATGAAAGAGGGCATGCACACTGAATTCTGCTGATCTCTACTAGTGCTTTCCTACCTGATCTAGAGAACCTGTGCAATTTCTGCCTCATTTCTTCAGGACAAAAGTACTTTCACCCTTCCTTCAGTTTCATGTCTATTAGACTCAAACTCTCAAAAGTAATGTCTGCTTTTTACTATTATTTCAAAAAGAATAACACTCTTACTTCAGGAAGCCTTTCAATGGTCTACCATGATCAACATAACTTGAATTCTCAACATTTCTCTGTTTTGCTTTTTTTCCTCATCTGCCATGTTGTATGTTTTTACAGCCCTATTTCTTGTTTTCATACTGCAGCACTTGATCACGCACACTCTAGCAGTGCTGGTTGATGAACCTAATCATCTTCTATACTTTGCTGCAGTGATCTGTTCATCATATTTCATTATCAAATGCAAGGTTAAATACATTATATAGACATTTTAGGCATAAGACTTGCAAGGTTAATGCAAGTACAGCAATAACTGCTCTTTGAATATAATTACACTTTCTCTCTATTCACTCTGATACAATCTTTTTTTCTAGATACCGGGGTTATACTAGGGAAAATGTTACTTTCCATCAGGACTTGTTATTGCACTTCTTAAGATTAATGTTCTTAAAACCAAAATACAATCTACAAAAGATTTCCTATGTCTTGGGAAATTGTTATCAGAGGTATTTTACTTAGTAAATTAATGACAAGTGGTGACACATTGCCAGCATATTAAGCACAGCACGAGATTGCCCTGCAAAGCTGTCATTCTAGCAGCAACAGTCTGAAACTAAGTAAACAGTTTTTCTTGAGTTCAAAAGTTAAACATATCTTTAAAATTTGATTCCCTTTGCAGTCCTGGGAACTCAATAGATAGCGGGCAGTACAGGGCCAACAAATACTTTTCAAAGGGTGTAAGTTTCTTCACATCACTGGGTGTTTTGTTTGCTTGTGTGGCTCCTAAGTTCAGGAGCTTTAACTAGAAAATAGGTCAGTTCTGATCAGAGTCAGGAAGAAAGACTGAACTTTACTATGACAGTTTCTAAAAATAACTTCATTATAATTAACACCAAACTAATAGTCAAGGTTTTATTGTTCTATCTCTATAGTCAGGTAAATAAATATCTGAAGATTATTTGTGGTATGCTTCCCGATGACTCCCAAGTATGTTAAACATGCCACATCCTTGTAATTTAAAAATAATTAAAGTGGAGGCAGGGGTTTTAGTTAGCTGCAAAACAAATAACAGTAAACTTCTTAAAATCCTTTAGCATGATTGCCTGAAAATTACTACCACCTGTTGTAAGCAATAAGGAAATCAGATGCAAGTCATTCTCCTGAAATAAATTCATGACCTTCTATTCACTTAAAGTTACTTAAAAATATCCTGGTTCCAGGAAGCCTTCCAAAGATAGCCTATCCTAGAACGAAATTACATTTTGAAAGCTTTGTATGAATAAATAAGAATAACAAGAGGACTACAATAACAGATGATATTTAACCTGTGTATCTTTCACCTTTTTTTTTTTTTTTTTTTACGTTTACTCTTGTTTAGGCTTTATGGTACTCTGGATGGTAAGGAAGAAAATCAAGGTCAAGTTGTCTGGCATAATCCAGCTGCTCTGCAACACTACATTTTCCTTTAAAAACACTGTAATTTCAGTTTAGGGAAGAGAAACCTCAGTCAAACAGAAATTGTCTAAGCTGAAAGATCACCAGAGACATTCTCCAAAGCCTGTGCAGCCCCAGGTGTGTCTTGTACAATATTTCTGTTAGTGACTGTAACACACACATGAGGAATTTGCAGACTGTGAGAAGAAGCACTGTCAATACTCAAGTTAATCTGAATATCCATGAGAAAGAAAGTACTGAATAACAAAAAGTACTGGAATCCAAAACTGAGACCACATGTCATTGTTCAAATCTATACTGCTTTAGATGAACCCTCAGAGGAACTTCTGCTGCGAACTGAACTCATTAACTTCAAATTTTTGAGGAAAAGGAAAATCAGGATGCACCAGTGAATACCAGGACTATTAGGAGAAAACAACATTATTCAGAGACAAGAAAAGTAAATGGAAATGGTGCATTCACAGAAGTACTTTGAAGAGTGAAAGTGTCACTATGACAGGGGAGACCTGGTCTGCAACATAGCATCCAGCTCAGGTCAGCTGGATTGACAAAAACTATGGAGAAGGGCTAACCAGATGATGAAGAGACCAGTGAGCCAAGAATCAGTGTGGTGCCTGGAGGTGTCCTGAACCACCCTAGCCTAACTCTTCATGTTCTCTGCTGGGTTATCACAGAATCGTAGAATGGTTTGGATTAGAAGGGCCCTTGAAGTTCATCTAGTTCCACCCCCCAGCCATGGGCAGGGACACCTTCCACTAGATCAAGTTGCTCAAAGCCTCATCCAGCCTGGCCTTAAGGTTATTTTTCTACTGGTGTAATCAGCTAAATTAAAAGGTCATGGAAGAGCCAGAACTGGTTGCACAAGAAAAATACGCATGGCCAGGAGAGTGGAGGAGAAGAAAATCAGGAATCATTCCTTTCAGTGGCAAGAAGCTGATAGATTATCTCAGCTTGTTTCTGGCAACCTCACCTAACTCAGCAGAGTAAGGCTTGCTCAGCCCAGCAAAACTTGACAGGGCAGAAAGATGTTGTCTATCAGCACTCAACTAGATAAGACAGAGGCCGATGCTGTTGCAAGAACAAATGAATATAAACTGACCATGAACACAGCTGGGCTAGAAATCAGAAGGGGGTTAGGCTACATTTCAGTCAGATTGTGCAACAGCTTCTAATGAAGTTAGTCAGGAAAACGGGAAAGGTATAAGCACCTAGGGACAACCAATAAACTGATGAAAGTTAGATAAATACTACAGTTTAGATGTTATTTCTTTTATTTGATTTACACAATTTAGTTTTGAAATTATAGATTTGTGCTCCAGAGGTGCATAATGCACAAAATTCAGCAAATGATCATCCCAGTGTGTAACACAGTTCCATAAAATATTTTGCTGCCAACCCTAAATATTAAAAAGTGATGTATCCTTAAAAAATATGCTTCTTTTAAAGGAATGAAGAAATTTCTGGCTGTGTTGAAGTCAACAACAAACATTTTGTAAAGTCAGTGATGAAATCCATATGGCATTAATTTTAATTGCCTTCTGATTTATATGAGACTGCAAGACTCTCCCACCTGCTATTTCCAGTCTCTGTAACCAGAAACTTAACTTTCCTCTTTGACTGCTGGACTTTTCCTATAGTCTAATAACTCCAGAAATTGAGGTAATAAGGGAAGGACAAGTTATTATAATGTTTGTACTGCAATTGTGAGAGTGAGCTAGATAACAAATACTTATTTTAAGCTCATCCTGCAGGAAAATGGTAAAGCGTCTCATTGGGAGATTTGATTAACTAGGCAGGAGAGTCCTTGGGATGAAGGGCTTCAGCTGTGGCTCAGCCAGCAGAGTAGACAGAAAGATCAAACTGGGAGGAAGAGTGGGATGCAGATCCTGGCTGAGAACTTCTCACTGCTCTTCAGGGGACAGACGGGTTGGGAAGTACTGTCTACTTTTGGGACTATACATTCTATTCCTTGTTGCTGTCGCTCTTTATAGCACATTTCCTCCTGCAGAGGCAGGAGTTGCTGGACTTGTTCTACAGGTGGCACAGGCAAGTGTGCAGTGAGAGCAGAGCTGTTGTCCTGCAGGCTGCTATTGGCGTCATCTGTGCCTGGGAAGATGAAGGGAAGCAGAGGACAATGCATGGAAAACATTTAATTTTCAGGCCACTCACGTTCTCATGAGGCTTGACACTTCAAACAATGGACTTGATGTCATTTTACAGAAGATGGATTTATCTTCTGCTAATGCTAGCTAACTTCATTTTTTAAGACTTAAGAAATTATTCATTACTTGTTGAGCCTTCTGGGAACAACTTCACACAGCTGAGAGGAGACCTCATTGCTCTCTATAACTACCTGAAAGGAGGCTGTGGAGAGGAGGGTGCTGGTCTCTTCTCCCAAGTGACAGGGGACAGGACAAGAGGGAATGGCCTCAAGCTCCGCAGGGGAGATTTAGGCTAGACATTAGGAAAAAAATTTTTCACAGAAAGGGGCATTGGGCATTGGAACGGGCTGCCCAGGGAGGTGGTTGAGTCACCTTCCCTGGAGATGTTTAAGGCACAGGTGGACGAGGTCCTGAGGGGCATGGTTTAGTGTTTGATAGGAATGGTTGGACTCAGTGATCTGGCGGGTCTCTTCCAACCTGGTTATTCTATGATTCTGTGATTAACAGTGATAGTGGAGCAGTGAAGACCTCTCTTGAGGCTGGAAAAAAGCATTGAAAATAGCTGGAAATACCTGCTTGGAAGATAAGAGCTCAGCCTCAGGAGAGAAAAAACCCAGAGAAATCTGCCAGAAACAGGAATGGCAGTAGGAAGCCAAGAGGGACAGATGTATTTTAAACTAAAAATAAAACTTAGTTCTCAAACTTAAAAATATAAAGCTGTCTGTTAAAAAAATAGTACCAGACTACATCTCTACAGTGCCAAATAATTAATGACTTTTAATAACCCTAATAAATTTGGATTTAATCAAAACCTTGTTGCATCTCATCATCTGTTTCAGGCAAGGACTATGAGCTAAGGGATACTAGCACCTGTATTAAAATCTACGCTGCTGACATCTTTCCCAGGTACATCAATTATAATTAAAGAGTAATAAGAATGCCAGGATGGACTTCTCAGGCACTTTCATACAGAAGCCCTATCGTTTAAAAGTAAATCCATTAATTGTAACTACTGTACGTTTGTGATCTCTCAGAGTACAAACTAATTCATTGCTTTTGTAGTCATGCCAATCTTTGTTAATTAAGGTTTGTGATTTATTTAATATGGGCAGGGATGTTTCACAGTGTCCCAAACTGGACTGATAATAGGTCATGAGTTCATACTGTTCAAGATAATTTGGAATCAGATCATGAAAAATGTTTCTAGGCGCCTGACAAAAATTGATTAGCAAAATGGGCTCTAATTGTTTAAAGGAAAGCTCCATATTTTCTTCAACGCAGCCATCTGAAAGTTCATATGTTAAGAAGCTCTTCTCACTCTGAAGTAGTTCTGAAATATGTTTGAAGATAAAAGGCTTTTTTAAAATTATGGTTGGCATTGCTTAGGAGAGGAGGGAGCCACAGTGCTGTCATCATCTGGAAGATTTTATTTCTTTTTTCTCTTTCCATATATAGCAGCCAATATCATGGTCTCTGAGTGAGGCTCAAATATTAACAAAAGTGTTCTTCCAAAAGAAACACTGAGGTAGGAGTATCTCTGCTTACCAAATGTCCAACAAAGGTAAAGAGTGTGGGCCTAGTATGAATAAGTCATTGTGTCTTAGAAGGAACTCCCCTCTGTCTTAGCACGTGAGCAACAATACTGACCATGGGTTGATACATCTCATCTTAAAGTCAGTGCTGGATGAGTCACAACACTGATGTCAAACAGAACCTGGAGCAACCAACTCGGATGTGAAGGACCACACTATTGCTATTAGTTAGGTGAACTGAATCACAGAATCAGAGGACAGTTGAGGTTGGAAGGGACCTACAGACTTCAATCCCCTTCTGTGGAGCAGGGCAGCATATTACTCAGCACCCTGTGCAACATATGTTTGAATATACCCATGGATGGATGTTTCATGAGGTATTTGTCTGGGTCGTGTTATGACCACCTGCACCATGAAAATTCTGTTTCCAATAGCAAGTTGAAAATACTCTAGTTTTCCTTGTTGCAACTTGTATTCATTGCCTGAAAAGAAGCCTGGTTCCGCCTTCTCTGTACACTCCCATCTGATAGTTACAAATTTCAGTAAGGTCTTTACTTCAACTTGTTGTCTCAAGGCTGAACAAACCCCATTCTTTCAGCCCCTCATTATCTTGTTGGTCCTCTAATGGATTTGCTCCAGTTTTTCAATGTATTTCTTGCCCAGAGGAGCCTTTGCTGTCTCGCACTGATGACTCATGTTCAGCTTCTTGCCTAGGAGTACCCCACGTCCTTCTCTGCAAAGATGCTTTCCAACTAGCTTACTTGATCATGATTACACAGATTGTTAGTAGAAGTGCTGGACATTTAAACTACAGCTCCTGGCTGTGGCATTTTCATCTCTTCCTAATGGTATTTTGAAAATAAAAATATACTAGCAGTGATCAAAAGACAAATGTCACATCTGTAGGGTTGGGCTTTTTTTTCACAGCCGATGTTTACTACAGCCTTTACAATTATTATCAAAATAAAATGGGAACTATTCAACAATCTCTGGCACTTTTTCTCTACATCATTCTGTAACACTAATAATAATCCCAAACAATTCTCTTGCTGACTTGCTATTCAGGTCTCAGAGTTTGCTTAGAATTGCCTAAGCATCATCACTCCTTCTTTATGGATAAAGGATTAATTTATTTTTTATTTTGTGGCTCATCTTCAGTCACAAACATGGTGAACTCACCTCAGCTGACTTCAGACATGCACATGGCAAGTGGCTAATCTCATCAGGAACTTTCCATCAGTAAACACGCCCAGTAAGACAAGAGTTCAGAAGAGGAGGGAAGTGCCTCTCTGTGTTGAGAGGTCTAGATGTACAAGCCAGACTAGATGCCTAATATTCAGACAGTTAAAATTAGATTACATAGATCTCACTCAAAAAGAAATATAAGAGTAGGTAAGAGTAAAGTTCAGGAGGTTTATTCTAAGACAGTATAAACTGTCTTCACCCCTACTGTAATCTGTGTAACTTTACTGATTTTATCAAGGGCAAAGCTAAACTAATGGATCTGGGTTGTAAAAAACTAAGTTTATAGAAGAACCCATACAGCTTGCTTAGAACTAAGCTAATATACCCATGCAGAAAATGAATTTGCACTTGAATGATGCACAGAGGGAAGTCAGAACAATCTTCTAGGATTACATGGCATAGCTCTAATAAACTCTTCAAAATAATTTAAAATGTAGGAATACTATTGTTTTCTCTTAGGTATCAAGATTTCTTTCTTGCTTTATCTTAACTATTTTCCACAGGTTCATAATTTGTGCTCTTTAAAAAAATTTTGGATAAGTCTTCACATGAGCTTATTAACTGCTTTTAGTTTCCAGTAGGTTTGGAAGGTTACCTCCATCTCACAAACACTGGTCAGTGAAAAATTATCTTCTGAGTGGACATGGTATTGGTATTACTTTTTTCACTATTACCAGAGCTGAACCCCTGTATGCCAAACAGCCCCTCTGAGTGTTCATATTTAATGAACATAGGTTGTCATGTACTGGGATCTTCTTCAGACATTCAAGACCTTTAAGATTTGTAACTAGGAGTAATTTGTTATGAAGAACATCTTTAAATATTTTTTAGAACTTCTGCAAGAATACATTTCCATATATCCATACATCAACACATACACATGTAAGAGTGTGTGTATGTATGTGTTCTTCTGGCCCACAAGGAAGTTCAGGTGACCTAAATGAAAGAAATAATCTGGTCTGGCTTTCCTCAAGCCACATGAAACATTTGACTTTGATAAGACTCTTGTTTACATGAGCACCAAGGGAAGCTGAAAATACTCCAACCAATTTGAATAGGAAATGAAATGGAACACCTTTTAACAACAGCTAGGTGCGTCCTGGCCCATAGCACACATGTTTCTGTCAGCCTAAAATGAGCATGTTGGAATTTGCTTGGAATGGCAGTTTTATAAAGCTTATATACAGGGAAAGCTTCCAGGTATATTAAAGGTGAGCCAAAGATAACAAAGGTAAATATGAAGTTATATTTGTACTCACCTGAGTGCAATTATTTTTTGCAATTGGGCTTTCAAAGACATCTAAGGTTCCTGAATGCTCCATTCCTCTTAAAATAAGTGGATATTTATTTTTTTAGGCAGATTTTGAAAAGAGCATCCCGATCTCTTTGTAGCTCTAGTACTGGAATTAAAAACATTTATAATTTTTAACTCCAGAAAACAAACTAGGATTTATGGTTAACCCACATTTGTCAAGTAACATAATAATGTCTCACAATTACAGCTATAAAACTATAATAAGCTCTTATCCCCACACTTCTCAAAAGACTGGATGCCTAAAATAAATTATCTTGGTCCATCAGAGGCTGTGAATGAAATGTAGGAATCTCTGGGGGGAAATTGTGCTATGTATATCTTAAAAAGGAGCTGAGATCATGGGATAATAACTTCTTCTTAGAAATTATGGATGCAATGTCTCTTCAGCTCGACATTCCTACAGAGGAATGAGGTGTTGATATTATGAAAGGTACCACTCCTTTGACTGTTTTACAGCCTTGAGAGCATGGACTCCAGACAACCCATACATATTCACAGATTTCTAATGGAAAACCCCCAAATCTCAACAAACAAAACATGGAAGGATCACCCTAGACTGGAATCCAAATGCATCATTGTAGTTCACTGATCTGATTAGCTCCATAGTCCAGGATGGATCCTATCCATTTCCCAAAACTGGGCTAAAGCCTTGAACAGTTGTTTTGGTAATGTAGATGAGGTTTTAGGTCTTAATAGTTCCTACTATTACTGCTGCATCTGGCCTTGACTCAAGAATAAACTCCTTGTATTGAAAAGATTTACTACCCTAACTATATCTGTATCTCAGTTTAATGAAAATGTTAAGGATAATTTGATGGTCTCTTGCCAGTGTAATTTTAAATAAAATGTCTTCATTCCTTGGCAGTGTCTGTTGGCACACAGGTTTAACTAAAGGAAGTGCTTAAGTGAAGTGCTTTTTACATTACGGTCTTGCCGGTATCTTCTCTGATAGAATAGATTTAATTTTCAGTCTTTTACCCAGAGTAAATAAATTATAAAAAAAAATTACCTCCCACCATCAGTCCTTATAACAACAAATCTTGCTAAAGCATTACTAGAAATCAGATATTGGCCTATCGCAGCATTTGGACTACTCTCAAACCTCATCTCCTGTAAATTAAAGTATTTCTAACTTATTTACTCTTCATTTATTATGCAATATTATAAAAAATGTTTCTGCATCTTGAGAAGTAATGTAGCACACAGAGACATGCTGTCAGTGCATCTTAGATTTTCATCTTAGTTCAGCAAGTCAGCATAAAAGTTTAGGACACTTTATTATAATTGCATGTGGAATGGAAATTAATGATTAGATGGCGATAATTTGGCCATCATGCCCTACAGTACCGAGCAATTGCCAAATATACTCTTGATTGCTTACCCTGCCTAAATAAGGAATATATGCACAGAATGGGGCCAGGAGGACAATGCATCAGAAATTAAATTGTTACAATGAAAGAGATTGTATATGTAAAGTGGTACTCACTGAAAGGGTAAAACCAACATGTATAATTTTTTTCTTTTAAAATGCCACTTATTTTTTAATATGTGGAAAGTATGCTTACAAAAGCTATAAAATCTCCCTGACAGAGGCAGAATGTGCCACTACTTACATTGAGATACCAGCAGTTCCATAATTTTAAAAGTTCATAAGTCACCTCAGTAATGTTATCCTTAGCATCTAGTACAACATAAACTCGGCACGTTCATCACTGTTGGGAAGGAATTATTTTCTCTCTTCATTATTGCTCCCCAGAAAATATTTATTCCTGGTTTCCTCCTGCCCAGTACTAGTGTGTCAAAAATCTACATTTAGAATATGGTTTTGCTCCAAGTCACTCATAATGAAAATGGGGAAAGAAGATCAGGGAGCAGAGTGATCTATGCTTTTCCAATGGTCAGATACAAACCACAAATATTTCCTGTCCTTTGGTACCAAGAGGCAGGCCCAAGGAGAGAATCTAAAGGTAATTTCTCTCTAATGAGGACTGAATCACACATCGTTCTTGTTTCCAACAACTGTGACTAACTTGCATGTGTTGTGTTTTGACTTCCATTATAGTCTTCTACAAGAAAAATAAGGTATTTGCACACTCTCAGAAAACTTACCTCATTTCCCGACAATGCCAAAACTTAACGTTCTGCTCAGGTGCAGTCCTCTTTGAAGTCCTCCTCTCTGTCCCACATTTGCAAGCAAACAGCAATTGAGACTACTGAATCGACAGGACATCTCCGAGGAAAGATAAAGCACATTGAGACTGGGACACTATAAATTATGATTCAGAATTGACTTGCACAGCAGAAGGATGGAAATGTGAACTGGATGCTAGGAAAAAATCTACAACATTCTGTTGTGAACAGCTAGGCACATTATTGAGCTTCCTGGTTTGCAGTGGTTTATGGAAACTATACTCAGTACTGTGTGAAAGGTGCTAACAAGCAACACATATTTAGAGATGTATGCATTTAGAGATAATTTATATTACATATTGATTCTTTTCCTATATGTGGGGATGGACCAGAAGTCAGTCCTACAGTCTTTTTTTTTTAATTTCTCAGGACATTAAATTCACATCCTTCTTTGATTATTCACAAAAATCCTGAAAATAAAAGAAACTAATTAGAAATAAAATACTTGTCACTGATGATTATTACATATGCAAACAAAATGGTACCACATACCTGATTTTAACTAAAAAGTTAAAAAGATCAATATTGATTGTGAGGAGTGAAGAAAATGTTCATTAGTGACATCTTTTTAACAGACTGCAGTCTAATGGACAGTTGGAATTATGCATTCCAGCTGTACCTGGAAGCAATGTGTACATGTGCCTGCAGAGGGAAAAAGTAACAATCAAAATGCAGAGAAATGTGATTAGAGGAAAGCAAAAAATCTCATGGAATGTGCAATAAGGAGATGAGAAAGACGGGACACTGTATGTGGATCTAACTTTATTGTAGCAAGTGAGGCAGGTGGGTGTTAACACGGAATCACAAAATCACACAATTATTTAGGTTCGAAAAGACCTTTAAGATCATGAAATCCAACTGTAAATCTAACATGGCAAAATCCACCACTTAACCATGTCCCTGAGTGCAACATCCACATATCCTTCACATACCTCCAGTGACTGTGACTCAGCCACTACCCTGTTCCAACTCTTGACAACCCTTTCAGGGAAGTAATATTTCCTAATATCTAGCCTAAACTTCCCCTGGAACAGCTTGAGGCCATTTCTTCTCATCCTATCATGTGTTACTTGGAAGAAGAGACCAACACCTGCTTCATTAAGACATCCTTCCAGGTCATTGTAGAAAGCAGTAAGGTCTGCCCCTAGATACTTGACTGCATATTTTTCAGAGCCCTGAATGCACTGGCAGAATTCAGTTGCCCTGAGCAGCTTCAGCTGGGACCCTTACTCACTCACTTCACTGTTCATTGGTCCTTCTAAGTGCAAGCTGCCTCCAGACCTGTCTCCTTAATGGACATCGGATCCATGTCATAGCACTGTCGTCTGTTCGTGGCTTGACCCTCCAGATCCATCTCCTCACCCTGCCTGGGGCTTTTGGTGGATCCTGTAACCATTGCTGGATTCTGCTCACTGTGTCTGGATCCTGTGAGACTGTGTCCTGACTGGGGAGCACACGGCCTGTGCTGGGATCACACTCATTCCACACTTGTCTCTCTTCATGGGACAGCCCTGCCCTTGCTGCTCCCTGAAAATATTAAACAGCATCTGCTCTGATTTTTTGACTAAGTGACACCAAGTTTTCTGACGTATGTTTTCTCCACTGTGGTATAAATTTATATTTTTGTCCTACAAAAAAAAACCCCAAACCCAAACCACATTAACAGTTTCTTTTATGCTTCCACAAAGTCACTGTAGTCAAGAAACAAGCTCTTAGTTTATTCTTTTGTATGTTTTCATTTAATAAAATTGCACCTTGATAGAGTGGCCTCTAAGGGCACAAGCAAATCATTAAGACTTCTCAGTCAAACATTCACCTCTCAGGCGCATGTCATTTACCAACTGCTTCTTCAGAATGTAACAGCCAGGGTAAGCAGAGGATCTTTAGTCCTTCTGACATTACAGCTGGAACCAGTCAGAAATGTATTGGTCCAAAACCCACTTCATAGAAACCCTCGTCTCTGCAATTTCATGTTTGTTTGGCTTCTTACATGAGGAGAGATTGAATCCCTAGGTTGGCTTTGCTACTGCTAAAAATTTGGCACAAACTCACACCTAACAGTTTGCTTCTGTGCTAATGAAAGCAAATGAATTAAATGCTAGGTTCACCTAGACTAGTCCTTTTCTGTATGAGACTTACATAGTTTAAGTCCACCTGAAAAGAATGCTGTCATGCTTGGAAAAAAAACTTGTTACCACTCCCATATTGCATCAGCGATGTAATATGTCGAAATTATGAACGAACATTCGACGTGGTATTTCATAATGCCCTAAACTTCATCCGTAAACAGTACTTGAGGTCAGGTTGGCTTATTCTGAAACTACTTTCTATTGGGAAAGGCAGGCCTAATGTTTACTCTTGTCAAGCACTTGTTCACTTATGAAAAATCCGAGATTTGAAAATTTAGACTCTTCTGAATCATCCAAATCCAAAAAAACTCAACAAAATTTAATTTGTCAGTCAGTGGTGATAGTTAAAAGGCATCATGTTCTCTGTATGAACAGATGCGAAGTGCATACATTGTCTCCTGACATGGAACCTTGCCATTTGTTTGTTGTGATACTCTGATGTGAGAATTCACGGGTTTGGGCTCAATTAAATTTCCACTGAAGGAAATGAAAACTGAATTTGGCTACATGCATTTATTTAGCACCTTGTAGCTGCAGACTGAATAATTACTTTTCGTTACTGCTATTGTCCATGTAACTTTTGCATCTGGAATGATGCAACCACAGTACTGAAAAATGGAGAACATCCTAAGAAATACAAAACAGAGAAGTCTTAGGTGTAGTTTCACCATTTGGGTCTGCTGATTTTACAATACAGTCTTTTTCTCTTTCCGCTCTTCACGAGGCTCTGATCCTGCGCAGACCCCACTTGTACTACGAACACTCCCATACGTATTTTCACATCAGTGTAAGTTTGAGAGCCTGTATTTAAATGCTCAATGTCCAGTTTTTAAACTGGTCCTGAAATATTTGCCATGGGGTAATGTCTGTCATACGCTTATCCTATAAAACGATCAAATTAAATATATGTAATGATACCTGATGAGTGATATCAGTACTTAAATGGGGCCTATAGGAAAGCTGGGGAGGGCCTCTTTATCAGGGACTGCAGAGGTAGGACAAGTGGGAATGGTTTTAGCTGAAAGAGTGGAGATTTAGATGAGATATCAGGAGGAAATGTTTTCCTGTGAGGGTGGTGAAGCACTAGTACAGGTTGCCCAGAGAAGTCATGGATGCCCCATTGCTGTAGGTGTTCAAGCCCAGGCTGGATGAGGCTTTGAGCAATCTGATCCAGTGGGAGGTGTCCTTGCTCATGGCAGGGTCTTTAAGATCCCTTCCAACTCAAACCATTCCACGATTCTATGATTCTACACCAAAGCTCACAAAGCTGCTGAGGAAGGCAGCCCTGTGATGAGGTCAAGTGTGACCCTCAGCTCAGATTCCAGTCCTCATGTGGCCTGCCTAGGCTGCAGGTGGTGTTGTGTCAAGCTCCCAGCACTCCCATACATCAACATGAACCTCAAATTCAAAACAAAAAAGCAGTTTTAGATAGAACAACTACAGGTAGGACACATTGGACACTGGTTAGGGCTGTGAGATGGAGGGTGGGGGTGGGGTGTACAATCTGGTCATTATAATACAAGAAATAGTGTTACAAAATGTGGAGTATTTTTGATTTATACTAAAGTTTCATCTAAGTAACTGTATTTTTTTGATAGCATGTTTTCTTTCAAAGAGTGTTTTTCCAGACACTGCTCATTCTTTGGAGATGATAACATCTTGTGTGAAGTATTATGTGTGCTGAACAGATGTCTCTTCTTTAATCACTTTTGTTTGGAGTCTTTCCCTTTTACAAATGCAAGGTCAGACAGAAAGCTGGAATCACCTCCAAATTTGCAAGTTTTGATTGTTGTGAAGTTCATAACAGAATTAAAAATAGACCTTGGAAAGTAATAGAATATCAAATCATAGAATCACTAGGTTGGAAAAGACCTTTGAGATCATCAAGCCCAACCATACCTGTCCACTATTAAATCATATCACTAAGCACTTTATCTACCTGTCTTTTAAATACCTCCAGTGATGGTGACTCAACCACCTCCCTGAGCAGTCTATAATAGTGCCTGATAAACCTTTCAGGGAAGAAATTTTTCCTAATGTCCAATCTGAACCTTCCCTGGCACAATTTGAGGCCATTCTCTCTCATCCTATCACTTGTTACTTGGGAGAAGGGACCATCACCCACCTCTCTACAACCTCCCTTCAGGGAGTTGCAGAGAGAAATGAGGTCTCCCCTCAGCCTCCTTTTCTCCACACTAAACAACCCCAGTTCCTTCACCCACTCCTCATAACCCTTGTTCTCCAGTCCATTCCCTAGCTCTGTTGCTCTTCTTGGGACACGCTCCAGCCCCTCAATGTCCTTTTCATAGTGAGTGGTCCAAAACTGAATGCAAGATTTAAAATCCAGCATCAATATGCATAAGATTTCTGGGAAAATTTCTATACGTGCATGGAAGTGTGAAATACATCCCATACCCAGCTTTTGTCTCATTGCACATGACTGATGGAGGTCACTGCCTCATGTTGCCCAGCCCTGATAAAGTGATGCTTTCTTTCTAAAACTCCAAAATGAGTCTTAGAGATGCGGATTTGATGTGTGGACTGCTTAGTGGGTACAAAATTAGTTGCATGGTCGTATTCAGAAAGTAGCGGTCAATGGCTCAAAGTCCATATGGAGACCCATGACAAGTGGTGTCCCTCAGGAGTATGTACTGGGACCGGTGCTGTTTAATATCTTCATCAATGACATAGACAGCAAGATTGAGTGCACCCTCAGCAAGTTTGCAGATGACATCAAGCTGAGTGGTCACTCAGAGGGACGGACATGCTGGAGAAGTGGGGCTGTGAGAACCTCAAGAGGTTCATCTGGGCTAAATGAAAGGTCCTACACTGGGGTTGGGGCAATCCCCAATTTCAGTGCAGGATGGGGGATGACACGATTGAGAGCAGCCCTGCAGAGAACAACCTGGGGTGCTGATTGACAGGAAGCTTGATATGAGCTGGCAATGGTTGGACTCGATGATCCGATGGGTCTCTTCCAACCTGGTTGTTCTATGATTCTATGAATGTGTGCTCGCAGGTCCAACCATGTTCTGGGAGGAGGTTCTGACTCTATTCCTCTCTTGTGAGACCTCATCTAGAGCACTGTGTCCAGTTCTGGAATCCTCAACATAAGAAGGGTATGGAGCTGTTGGAACAGGTCCAGAGGAGGGCTACAAGGATGATGAGAGGGCTGGAGCACTTTCCCTGTGAGCACAGGCTGAGAGAGTTGGGGCTGTTCAGCCAGGAGAAGGCTCCGAGGGGACCATATAGCGACCTTCCCGTACCTCAAAGGGGCTACAAGAAAGCTGAGGACGGACTGTTTACAAAGTGATAGGATGAGGGTATAAACTGTGGAGGGGCAGATTTAGGCTTGATATAAGGAAGAATTCCTTCACCATGAGACTGGTGAGGCAGTGGCACAGGTTGCAGCTGCCCCATCCCTGGAAGCGTCCAAGGCCAGGTTGGATGGGCCTTCGAGCAGCCTGGTCTGGAGGAAGGAACCGCCCGCTCTTTAAATTCCCTTCCGACCCAGATGGTTGAGGGTGCAGGTTGGGGGCAGGGATGTCGCGGCAGGCCGGGCGGGGCGGACGCGGGGGAGGCGCTGCGGCCCCTCAGGCTGCGGGCGGGCGCGCGCGGGCGGCGGCCATCTTGTCTCCACAGCCGGCTGCTCCCTCAGTGCAAGCGAAGCAGCAGCCCCCTCCCTCCTTCTCCTCCTCCTCCCTTCTTCTCTTCCTCCCTCCCACTTTACGCTCCGCCGTCGCCGCCGGTCAGAAAGAGGGCGAGCCGGGAAGCGAAGGCCGCGGGGAGGGACGGGGGGAAGGAGCCCCGGGGGTGTGCGTGTGTGTCTGTCTCGGTGTCCCCTGCGCTCGCCCCGGCCCCTGCGCGGGGTGGCTCGGGGGGCCGCTCCCCATGGGATAGGCTGTAAACATGTTTAGCTTTGAAGGGGACTTCAAAACGAGGCCCAAGGTGTCTCTCGGAGGAGCGAGCAGGAAGGTAAGGAGCGCTGCCTGCCCCCGCGGTTGTGTCTGTGCCGCCCCCCGCCGGGATTGCTGCCTTTGGGCCTTCAGGAACGGCAGCGGCTGTGACTCAGGTTTAATAGAGGGAGGGGGGGGAAGTCCTCCCCTCCTGATGATGTGTTTGTCCCTCGTCTCCCTGGCTCTGTGTTGTGTGTGCGCGTTGGGTTTGTTTTTTAAAATCAGGCCACACGCCCCCCTCCCAGGCTCGTGGTGTGGGGAGAATTGTGGGAAGCAAGGAAATGTCTCCTTAGCTCGTCCCCCCGCCCAACAGAATCGTCTGTGGAGGCTGGTGGCACCTCCTGTGCTGCCGGGGTGAGGGTGACCCCCAAGGTTTATCAGTCATTGGAACAGCCTCCCGAGGAGGCGGTGGAGACACCATCCCTCGAGATATTTAAAAGACGGGGAGATGAAGTGCTCAGGTTTAGCAGTGGGCAGGTACGGTGGGACTCGATGATCTCAAAGGTCTTTTCAGCCGATCCTGCATTTCTGTTTCTCCCTGAGGGAGGGAGAGAATCCTTCTCGCTGGAGGAATGGGGGGACCAGCCAGACACCACTCGAGATCAATGCTGATTGCTGCGGGAGGCTTCGTCCACAGGGTTGTGGGCCCACACAAGTTTAGCTTCTCACTGTCAGGTTTACGTTTGGTCAATTTGTCGTGTGCGGGGTGAATAGCAATTAATGGTCTGCTGTGCCAAGCTATTGGATCTCCTTGTGTTTATTGATGGAAAAGAAGCGAAGTTGTTTACTTAGGTCTTGCTGATTGGACAGGGTAGTGAAGTGTTTAATCGAACAGTGAAGGACATAGAACTGCAGATGAAAAAGTACAAAGTGTTTTTAGAAGTGGCCTGATTTGTAAGGACCACTCTAATTCACTGCTAAAATGCTGACTCCTTGTGTTATGTTTTCATTAGTGTTTTTAATCTTAATGGGGCAAAAATAAGTTTTCTTATTGTGCGCTGTAGCCAAGTTTGGTTCTCTGAAACTCTTAAGGCTTGGCATTTCAGTTAGAAAACTGAGCTAAAATGCTGTACGGTGCGATATTTAAAATCACTGTTTGTATTTTGGTGTTTTCCCTTATGTAATTTATTAATGGGAATGTGTAGCAGAACTGCATTTAGATCACACAACTTTTCATTAGAATCATCTGTTTATATTAAGACATTTTTGTTAATTAGACTACTTCTAAGAGCATCACACAAATCAAAAATACAATGAATATTCTGCAATTGAAGTAGGAATTGGAAGGTCATGCTCTGGGTCCTCAGTTGCATGCTTCAGGTACTTTGCAGATTTTGCCACTAACTTGTTAATGGTATTTCTTGGAGAATATATTTCCCTCTACAGAATTAAGCAACCACAGGATATGTTCTTTTACACATACTGATTTCTAAATGAAAATCCAGCAGAATTCTATCTATTTTAATTACGTGGGACAAATTTATTGATGTAATATTGGTATAAAATTCCAGGGACAAATATTGAAAGGTGAAGAAAGTGGAAGCTGAAGTTAATGCATAATCCTCATTTTCTCTACAACAAAGATTATTTAATTATGAGATTGATACTGGTTGTTCCACAGATTTCATGATTTTGTGTTGCTACATCAAAGTGCATATGCCACATCCATGCACATCAGTTATTTGCTGCTTTGGGGATCGTGGCTATATGGACATGGTAGAATGCCCTTGGAATAGCTGTTTATTTTCAGAAACTATGTAAAGTACTTACGAAAGAATTTATTTGAATAATAATAAGAATTACTTTTAAAAACATAGTTTACCTGAATTTTTGTGTAACCATACGACAGCATGGATCGGTGTGGCCAGTGTTTACATGACTTTTGTGAGCTTCTCATTATTTTGCGTAACAGGCTCCTTGTGATCACGTCTCTCATACCTATACATTTCAGTTTTACAGAAGGCTTAATTCATAGAATCATAGAATCACCAGGTTGGAAGAGACACACTGGATCATTGAGTCCAACCATTCCCACCAGTCTCTAAATCATGTCCCTCAGTACCTCATCCACCCACGCCTTAAACACCTCCAGGGAAGGCGAGTCAACCACCTCCCAGGGCAGACTGTTCCAATGCCCAATGACCCTTTCAGTGAAGATTTTTTCCCTAGTGTCCAACCTGAACCTCCCCTGGCGGAGTTTGAGGCCATTCCCTCTTATCCTGTCCCCTGTCACTTGGGAGAAGAGGCCAGCTCCCTCCTCTCCACAGCCTCCCTTCAGGTAGTTGTAGAGAGCAATAAAGTCTCCCCTCAGCCTCCTCTTCTCCAGGCTAAACAACCTCAGCTCTCTCAGTTGCTCCTCATAAGACTTGTTCTCCAACCCCTTCACCAGCTTTGTCTTTTCAGCATTTTGGACACATGGGGAAAAAAATTGTTCTTTGATAAATGCCTTTGCCCTCCCAAATGTGTATGATTTTAGTAGTATAGTTCCAAGCATGCACCTCTGAAGCTCTTTTAGTTAGCTGGATATTTAGTATTACTTATTTCAGTTCTTTGGTTGGAGTAAATCACAACTCAGACATGCCGGTAGAATCTGTATGCAGGCTGTATAGAGCTAGGAATAACTCTCTAACCATTTTGGAGATGTTTTGCAAATGTTGTTGCACCTTTATAACTACATTAGCAAAACCCTCCCAGGGATTTTGCTTCCTGCCCAGCAGGGTGTATGATTTGGGAGATAGTAGGGAGAGTGTTAGTAGAGTCTTCCTGATGTGGATACAACTGCATCAAAAGGAAACATCAGTGAACCTGACTATTTAAAGAGTTTTGCAAACAGTAACCCTGTTGGTCTTGTGTTGCATGTACTGATACCCATCTGACATGACCCTGTGCACCTGTAATATTTTCTTAAGCCACCCTTGCCAATATAAGCCCAGATGGAGAGAGATAACTGGGGACTTGTGGCATTCTGGCAGTTAGAAAGATGCTGAATCTAGTGTGCTTACTTACTACTAACTTCTGTGGCATTTTTGAGTTACAAACACAGAGAGCTTTGGTTTTGTTTTTATGCTGTTTGTATCTTATCTTTGTGTGCATCATGATGACCTAAATTGCAGATGCTGTTTAGAGTCACTTTAATCCAACCAATGTTTTACTGGAAAAGTAGTCTTTAATTATCAGTTATTTCTGTTAAAATCCTGGATTGCAAAATTAATGTTCTTGAAATGACTAATATTATGGTAGCATTTTAATACCGCATTGTACATAAATGTAAAAACACAGGTGGTATTGTAGGTGTTTGGACTTTCCCTCCACAGCCACTTGCTAACAGTCAAGATAGATCAGCACGTTATAACATTAGTTATCTGTTTGAGGGTATAGATACTGTGTTTTATTTACAATATTATAAGTTTATTTTTTGCTTATTTTTGTTTTAATTTTTTTTGGTGTTTATTTTCTCCATTAGAACAGGTTTTCCTGCTTTCTGAGGCTCTTCAAAATTGGTTTTCAGATTTATTTAAAACTTTATTTATAACTGGCAAGTTGTGTCTTTTTTTAATTCTGAAATAAAGTAACCTCTGAAAATGAATACTGGTACTGAAGTTCAATACAGGAGCATCTTGAACTACTCATGGACTCTTTGTACAGGACAGTAGTTGTTGCCTAAAAGGCTATGGCTGCAGAATTTCTGTGATATATCAGACAGGAAGAAAGATGTACCTGAAGAGTGTTTTGGGATGCACTTCAAGTTGAGCTAACCCAACCTGACTGCAGTGGACTGAAACAGATGGTCCTTCACCTGGGTGATTTCCACCTCATCCTTTGTGTCCTGTGTTGTGAACATATTTCTGCAGGGTTGAGTGTCACCGTGCCTTCTGGTGGCAGGTTTCACTAATTTTATCATGAATTTTGACTCCTGGTGACATAGTGCAGCATCTGTTTAAAACCACATCAGCTTGGTTTGGTAAGGTCAGGCCAGTGTTCCTTTAATAATTTTACCAGTGTTAAGAAAAAAGTGCCAGTCCTTTAGTACATCTATACAGAGGCATCCCTATGCTGGTACTGAGGTGTACAGGGGACTCTAGCTCTGTGTTATTTATTTAGCTTATAAAATGTATTAATGACAGAATAATATGAGGTCAAATACACAGTATCATGTCGTATGTCTAAAGCAAGCTTTTATGAATCATATGACTGTTTAAAATAGAATGTCTTTACATTATAATACAGTATGAGATAGTTTTACAAAAACTTTTTTCAGGAGTTGTAATATGGATGAGTTAGCATTGTTGTGAAAGCAAAAGCAACTTCACTGAGTTTTGTTTTGGTTCTTGGTTTTGTTTTTGTGGAAGACATGGAAAGTGACTAATGAACAAATGATGATGACTCCATCTGTATTTTAAAAAGTTGCTCTAATTTCTTTTAATATGGACATTTTTAATAACCAAAGATCTCCAGTTTACAAAGTTTGGTTTTATTTTAGGAGTTACTCATATGCTTTCTTAAATTAATAGCATAACATTAAGCATTAGAGTCCGGTGTATTTTCCCCACCCAGCTGAAGTGCAGAGGTAGAACTCCAGAACCATCTTGTTTGCTCTTTGTTGTCAGTATTCTACACATTAAGTAACTTCTTGTGGAATAAAAATTAGTGATTTAAAACCAGTAGGCCATAAGATTGCTAGTGTATGGAGGGATCTGCACAGGTTGGGATTGCCTGTGGTGATACATGTCTGTAGGATTTCAGCAGTGATGGAACAGATCTAAAAATAGTTTTATTTCTCTTGCTGATTGATTGAGGAAAGTAGTTACTAATTTCAGGAAGGAAGTATTACTCCTTCTCAAGTATATCTTACTTGAACCTACTAGGTTACAATGGGAATGAAATTATGCTTGGGATTTATAGTGCAGGATTGCTAGATTACAATTACGGGTTTAAAATTTACTTTTCAGTGGTGAGAAAGAATTGCACTGCTTTGCTCTGTAAGACCTTTGTCCCATAAGGCACATGGAGTACATACCTCACTCTGAGTTAGAACTGTGATTTGTCCAGAATATTGAAATGCTAAAGCTTATAACTCTTTGAATTGCAGATCTGTGATGTGGAAATATGATGAGACCATCATGTTGTAAAATAATGACTGTCAGTAGAAAACTGTATAAATAGCGCATACTAGATTACTGTGGTTTTTTCTCCCCCTTGGTGACATTTAAAATTTGCATCATTTTAAAGGAAGCTATAAATGATGGAGCTGTAGTTAGCTGACAGCAGCGATTACACTGATATTTTCAGTTATGTGCTATTTTCTCAAATTTGAAACAAAAATTTCTGCTTTTATAGATATATTTTCTCCTCCAAGTTTCTAAGAAGATGCAAAGCCAGTCAGTTAGAATGATGTGTAAAATATACATCTTAAAAATCGTAATAGAGGTAAACTGTGAGTAAATTTAAAAGCCGCTTGTTTGCATTTCGTTTGGCTTCTAGAGCCTCCAGTCAAATCATGGTTCCACTGTGCATGGCATTGTAGCTACCATAATAAAGGTTGTTCCAAATATTGCACATCCTGAGGTAAAATTCAAGCTAAAATACTGATTGTTTTTGGTATTTTTTTTTTTTTTTTTTTTTGGCAAGTGCTGTGATGTTTATTACGGCAAGACCAGCCTTCATACACATATGATACTTCATGGGCATGTTTTAAGTCATTTAAAATACCTTATTCTGGAAGATGGTCTTCTCTACATGTAAATTTAACTGTAATGTAAATGATCAAAGATGAAGATCCGCAAACTGTTTAAAAGCAGATTTTTTTTCAAGCTGCTGAACATGTTTTAACCAAGGTGGTTGAGCCAGGTTTACAATGGAATCTAAATTGTTGAGATTCAATTCAAGACTTGGAGTCTTTTAAAATGCTAATTTCTTTTAATATTCAGAAAAGCCCAGTGAAGTGGAGTTTATCTTGTCTAAAATAATATTGGGAACTAGAAACATTGTTGAGAACCACTTTGGAGGGAGATGTCTCCCAGTGTCCACCTTTGTTCTCTACAAATAGATGCTACAAGATCTTTTTATTTCTTGGACTTAATAAATACTTGTGTTGAAAGGAATCTTATTCTATAAATTGCTTACATCACTTAGTTTGCTTTGGGATTTGTTACTGATTGTCATGTGACTCAACCTAAATTCAGTGGGTGGGTGAGGTGCTGAGAGGCACGGTTCAGCGGTTGATAGGAATGGTTGAACTCGATGATCATGTGGGTCTTTTCCAACCTAATGATTCTGTAATTGCATTTTACTGTCACGTACTGTTCTTTGCTTGCTTGCTTCTTTGTGTCTTGCCTCACATACTTGGTGAAGAAAACTTCTCAAATCTGGCTTTTCACGTTCCCGCAGCTTGCATGCTGGAACCCGCGGTTGGTTGTCTTTACTGATATCTTCAGTTGGAGGAAAGAGCAGACATAAGGGGACTGTTAGTGATACACTAAACACTGCATGAAACAGGCATACACAGGCAGTGCATTCTCTGTTCTGTGCTTTGGAGGTCAAGCTTCTGAAGAAATAATACTGCTCTGTAGAGTCAGGAATTTGATTCAGTAAATGGCTTTTTACTTCTTCTGGGTTAGGTTTGAAGGAATCAAGATGCTGATGCCTCATTCCCCCTATAACGTCTGTCTCATTCCCCCTGTAATGTCTGCCTGTTTACCTTAATAGATAGACTTAATACCTAGTGTCTACCTGTTTGCCAGTTGAAGAAATGACCATCACAGAAGTGAGGCAAGGAAAATGGAAGTAGAAATGACCTAGGTGTAGTCTTTGGAATCTACTGTCAGCTGTGCATAGCTCTGGCTGTAGGCAGGCACAGGAAGAGGTGGTGGGGTAGCGGCTGTCAGGTATCACAGGATTGTATAGATGGGAGCTGTCACATGTATGTCAATTTACCATAATGCCATTGGCATTCACAGCTGGCCACACAGCAACTGCAAGGTCTTCAGAGATGACTGTGCATTTATCCGTCTTTAAGAAGTAATTATATTAGAATGCCCTTTGTAGGTGAAGAAAATTATCTCCTAGTTATTTTTATCTCTTTCTCACAGTGGGTTTGTTTTCTATTGTGTATTTACTGATACTTTTTAATTTCCAAAGAGGCAGCGTATTGTAGTTGGGTGGAATAACTCTGAAGAAGATATGGGGATTTTTGCATTGAATTTAAATGTGAGGTCCAATAAAAAAACTTCAAGACCTACCCTACAGCTTGGGAACCAAGAGTGGGAGGGGAGAGGCAGAGAGGTGGTTGTAGAACATGTTCTAACCTGTCACAGTGAGATAAGATTCAAGTCGATCGCTTCACTCAGTACAAGTGTATGCTTGATCAAATACAGAGGTTTTCGTATCTTTGGTCGGAAAATGTTGGAATATGGCAGGCCATGGTGCTTTGTCTGTGGATTAGTTTTTAGCTAATAACAACATCACTGTGCTTGAGCAATTGCCCAGTTTGCCAGACCTGACTCCCTCTTCCCAAAGATAGATGCTCAAAGGAACCCATTTTTTTCTTTAATCTAGAGAAGTTAAGAAATAAAACAGTCTCAAGCTGAAGATGTATTTGAGTATGTAAAAATAAATTTGAAGTAGGCAAACAAATGTTTATAAAGTATTTAACCATGTCTAAAACAACTATACTGGAACATTTTCAATGTCTGTCTGCAGATACAAAAACGCAGGGTAAAACTTCTGCATTTCTGTTTTGACAACAAAGAGGAAACATGGTTCTAGTTTCTTTAGGACTTAAAATACTTAAATGCAGGCCACCAAGAGAGAATGAAAAACATAGATGTAAAAATGGAATTTAAAGTTGGGGTTTTATTTCAGATCATTTACTGGAGGAAGAACAAAGTAAAAAAATCCCACAAGAAGGTTAACCATCTTTCCTCTAAAGACAGTATATATGACCAAAGACACCACTAAGTACAGCCACTACCCTCTAAAGACATGTTTTTTCTCCCCTGTGTGTTAAACACATTATAAACAGATCATAACAAAATCCATACATAACGTGTATCTCCACTCCAGCAATAGAAAAGGTTCCAGTTCTGCTTCATAATATGAGGCAAGAGATTCTGACCACAAAATTATGTACTAAATTAAGAAAAAAACCAACAGATGGTTTAAAGTTTCAGACCTTTTTTTAATAGATTACTGCTTTTTAAACAGGCGATACCCAACACATTAAAGAAGTTAGTGAGATGTTCCTATTTAGAAGTGATCAGAGTGACAGTGTGCTTGGGGAGTTTCATTCTGCAGGCAGTGCACTTAAAGAACATTTCTGTTCAGAAGTAATGTTGCTGAATTTGTCTTTGCGCTTCAGAGCAGGTTGAAAGAAAAAGTAAAAGAACATAAAGAACAAGGAAGACAAATTGCTGCATGAAAGTGAAGAAGACAGTGGTACAAAAAACCCCAGATGGAGTAAATGCAAGGGATTAGTAGATAGAGGAAAAAGAGCAGCCAGAGGGCTTATCAAAAACAAATAACTAAGTATTTGGAAAGGGAACTGTATCCTCACTGTATCACCAGCTTTGCATAGATCAGTAATTGGGTCTCTAAAGCGAGCACTTTTTAAAACAAATTACTTTTTTAAAAAGAGCAAAATTCCTAAGTTTTTAGTTGATATCACATGCTTGCTTTGCATATTTATAAAGAATAAACTTGTTGAAGTATAAATTAAATACAATAGAAGAACTATCTTAAGACAAAGAATGAAATAATCTGTTAAGTACATCCTACCTGTTGCAGGTCAAATAATACTGTTGGTCACAAGACACACATAGATCAGAAACATAGAGGAACAGAGTCATGAGTAAGCTGCTGATCGATGAGAAGTTCTATATGCATGCTTACAGCCCAGAAGGCCAACTGTATCGTGGGGCTGCATCAAAAGAAGGGTGGCCTGCAGGGCAAGGAAGGTGATTCTTTCCCTCTATTCTGCTGTTGTGAGACCCCTCCTGAAGTACTGTGTCCAGCTTTTGAAATCCTCAACATAAGTCTGGGTTGGATGGGGCCTTGATTAGCCTGGTCTAGTGGGAGATGTGGTTCCCCATCACAGGGGGGGCTGGAATTTGGTGATCTTTAAGGTCCCCTCCAACCCAAACCATTCTGTGATTCTAAGCCTACCATCTAACTTGAGTGAAGAGTTCACATTTTAAAAGAAAAAAATTCCTACCATTTGTGTTCTGTAAGTCTGTTTTGACATTGTTTCTGGACAAGTTTTGAGGAAGTGGGGCTTAATGCATTTTTGCAAGGTAGACAAAGGCATGGGGCTTTGGAATAGTATGTGATTACTTTGAACATGCTACAACCTGCTGCATGCACCTGGCCCAATGAGTTGCATATGCTTCAAGCAAGGAAAATGCTTGATTAACATTTAGTAGTACCTGGTAGAATTGGCACCCTGCTATGTTTTGGCTTCTCCATTTGTAAATCGATGATGTTTACCTAGATTATTGGGATGCAAAGAACACAAACCTGTATAGCGATCAGTACAGTTTACTGCTGTTTGTACGTCTGTTTTCTTTTTACATAACTTCCCTCTATCCCTGTGCTTTTGAGAGGGTTGTGTTACAGGTATTGGTAAGAGTGGAAAAATTGTTTCTCTAGTGGTTTAGGTATTACATACTATGAACAATCCCCAAAGTGCAGTCTAGTTTGAATATCATGAACACGTTTGAATTGCGTTGAAATGAAAATGCAATCATATCTTTATTTGTGCTTTATAGGAAGAAAAGGCTTCTCTCCTGCATCGTACTCAGGAAGAAAGGAGAAAGCGAGAGGTAAAGTAGACTGTAGGCATTTGTATGCATACTGAATTTTATTTTGATGTAGTAGCATTTACAGTCTCAAGTATTATATTCTTCTGTAGTCACACTTAGTTCAGGAATGTTATGTTTCAGTTTGAAAATTTGATGTAGCCCCTCAGTATACTAGAATTGACAAACTGACTGCTTTTAAGATGCTTCCCAGAAGTGATTTTCATAACAAAAGCAGGTAGTTTAGCATAAACTGAGTGCTAAAGGAATTTTCCTGCTATTTCGGTGCTCCTTTGATCTAGTCACTGTTGACAAAAGACAGGTATTTGGATAGTGAATTGCATTTTTTTTTTGCCTTGTCCATAATCTATTACTGTGGGTTGGTGTCAGTAAATTGTCATGTGATCCTGGTTCTGTTCTGTTTTTTCATTTTCCAATGTGGGTCTCAGTTCTGTGGAGGCAGAATCGCAACAGTGCTAGTTGAATACCTCCTGAAGTGCTTTGAAATCAGAAGATAATTGAGGAGCACAGAGAAGCAATTGTGAGGCTTATGAGTGGGGGCTTAGGAAATCTTAATGCTGGTTTGAGGTGAAAGCTTACTGCCATGGGTAATTCAGGCTGAAATAATGCAAAAGTGGATTAGATATTGAAAGGAGAAATTATCAGTTTTAAAACATTAATATATGTGGCAATATGAAAACAAAATTCAGTAATAGAGAATTAAAATAAATGTGTTTGTTTTGTCATTTCCCCCCCCCATGATAGGAGTAGGAACAATTTTGGTCTTACGAATGATTAAAAAAGTTAATGTAGTTTCCATGCCAAACAGGGAAACAGCTGTTTTCCCCTTAAAGTTGTGCTTGTCCCTTGCTAGTTTAAATGCAGGTTCTGCAATGATTCCTGTTTCTGAGTACACTTATTGCTCTTTTTTTAATTTCCAACCTAGTTGTATAATTATGAACCAGATTTAAATATGGAATTACTGGGATTTCACCAGTTAGTCAAGAATGTTGTGTTACAAATCAAATTTATGATCAGTGAGTCCTTACCAACATATGCAACAAAGATTTGTGTTTTGTTAACTTTTTGCCAGAGATCAGAATAACCCGTTCAGTTGCTTAATTCTCTGCTGCAAAGCTGATGCAAAGTCATATACTTATATCTGTGTATGTACACACATGCAACAGTTTTCTGTGGCATAGATCAGGTTCTCACAAAATGAATTGCTCCTCTGAGAATAAAATCAGTTTTGACTTTTAAAAAAATGCCTGTAACAGAGGCTTGGTAGTGACCTCAGACTTAAAACCTTTGCAGTTATGGGTTACTAATTGATAGTTATGTATTCTAGGATAAATCCTGTATCTAGAGAAAAGGAGAACATATGTACCTTTTAGTTGAGTATTATGTTATGATTATGAGGAGGCAGTGCTTCTCTGTAATTGAAACTCTCTTCTGCTTGCCCCCTACTTTGCATTTTTACTGTTAAATGCTTTAGGGTGAAAAATACCCTTTGGCCTATCAAAATTTTGATTTTTGGTCCACACTTTAGTGGTAATTAGTCTTTCAAGTATATGCTTATTCAGAGAAATTTCTCAGGAACTGGCTTTTCCAAGAACAATAAAATAGGCATTGAATAGCAAATTCTTCTGGTATGTCTCTAGCCAATTCAGGTTAAGTTCTTAAGTTCAGTGTGTCTTTATGGCACAGTAAATTAGGAATCAAGTTTTTGTGAAGTTTCCCAAATGTATTTGAATGAAATTTTTAAAGAAACATTTATGTGTTTTGCTTTCCATGATGGTACTCAGAATTACAGGCTTAATACAGTTCAAGGATTGATTAGGTTAAAATTTCTCAAAGCAGACTTCTCTGATTTCTGCTCTCAATCTTTCTGTGATTCTATTCTCTGCCACTGCTTAGTAGCTCTAGGTTCATGAGCAACTATTTTATGTACTTCCCTCTTTCATCCCATAAGAAACTGTATGGACATTATTAGAAACATAATTACAGTAGCCACTTCCCTTGGATATTTATTATGGGGTAGGCTGGGAGTGTTGTCAGGGGCAATCTCTGAGTACTCTTTCCATACTATTTTAGAAGCCAGCTGGCTTTCAGTTCCTCAGAAAGCGAGCCATTGTAAAGGGATTATTTTAATTATGCTTTTTTAGCGACTGAGAAAGACATCATAAAATGACTGGCTTTATATGTCAATTTTGGAGGAGAGAGCACGAATTTATATAAATTTCCATGTTGGACTCCTGGACCTAAAGCATTAGGCCTCATTTTTATTTTGACAGCAGTGTTGTCTCCAAAAAATTGATTTTTGTTTTTTTTCCCCTCATATCTAAACTGCACCAGCCTTGTAATACTGATAATATTCCATTAAATTCCATTATTTAAATGGAAGCAAATAAATAAGTCTTCAGTGTTGGCTGGTCTGTGCAGAAGAAAGAGTGGTGTTATTGAATTTGATGACTTCTTCAATATTTTAGTATTAAGACTTTATCTAATAAAATACAAATGTTTTATATTTATTTCAGTAGTAGTTCATATTTACTATTAAAAATTCTTTTGCATTATGTTACTGGCAAATTTACACTTATAAAAAGCTTTCTTTGTGATTTGTTTTACTAATACTAGCTCTTTATTTTACTAATGACTAGTACTTAATTATAATTTAAAAACTTCCTTTAGTATACAAATATATTTGATAAAATTGTAGAAATTAGTCAGTTCTGTAATGTTGATTTTAACTTTTCTTGCTTTTTTTAATACAGGAAGAAAGGCGGAGGCTGAAAAATGCAATAATAATCCAGTCATTCATGAGAGGCTACAGAGACAGAAATCATCAAGTACGTATTTATTGATTTTTTTAGAAACATGTAGAACAGTTTTGCTGGAAAATGAGATTTACTAGTAATAAGTAATTCCACTGAAAACTTGTCACTTTCTTGAGTGTTTTGTATGTCCACAAAGTGTAAGTTCTTTTTGTCCATTGGCATTTTTGCTTAAACCTCAGTATTTTAGTAGATGGTCATTTATTACACAAGGTGTGTATGTGACAGTGGACTTCAGTGGGGTTATGCAGTGTTTCTTTGAGCTGACAAAGCATATGAAAACGGGTAGGTATCAAAATTCACACACCAATGGGGCTTTTTTCCCCAGTATGACTCAGGTGGTAGTTTGAGTTAAAAATGTGTTATTTCTAAGATGTTGTTGGGTAGCTTACTTTAAGAAAGATAAAACTGTTTAAATTCACTAATCCATTGAGCAAGCTATATGAAAACATTTGTGATAGTCCTTGCTTGAAATGCAACACATGTTGCAATGTGTACTTCATGAATTGCAGAAAGCAATTATAGCTTTAACTATGATACTGTGTATATGTTTTGGCCTCTTAACAAATGTTTTGTATTCATTTTACTGCTTTGCTTTGGGTAGGAGACTGAAATGACATTTTCAAAATTTTGTATCTCTCTTTGAGCTCATAACCATTATTGATGTATTGATACATTTCTAATTTTTTTTTAAGTACTCAATCCAAAGGACTGAATTTGATCGCTGTGCTAATCTGGCCCAATCTGGAGGAACCTTTTCCACTACTAATGGAGCTAATTTGACCCTTTTAGTTCGCCAGTTACTCTTTTTCTATAGACAGAATGAGGATTCTAAGCGTTTGGTGAGTATTGTTGCATACTTTGGTATATAGTACTTTTATTTCATGCACTTTTGAAGTACTCTTTCATTTAGAACATTTTGAAGGGATGCAAAAAAAGCTTTGACCCCTTCAGTAAATTCATTTAAGAATTCTGGCTTTTGCTGACCTGCATTCTCCTGTACTACACTTTTTTATGTTTATACAATATAAGTTAAAATTAGTTTTTATATGTGTGCACACATGCAAATGCAAAATCTGTGAAATGAGGCCTTGGAAACTCCTGTGTGTTATTCACAGTAATTTAATAAAAATAATATGCTTCTGTTAGGATTAAACCTTTAAACAGTATTTTCCAGTTAGGCCTCTGGTCATTCGTAAGGTCTTCAGATTTTTCTTTCCAGCCCTTTCCCCCCACTCCCAAGTGTTCAATAATCCTGATGTTTCATTGCAAAGTCACTGTGAACCTTCCAACTCTAAATGTGATTCTAACAGGTGTTGATAATGGTCATTAAAGAATTATGGCTATAAAAAACCAAACGAACAAGCCAGATACATTTATTGTAATTCAGTGTTAACTTTGAAAGTTTATACTAGCAGTCATTTCATTTCTTGTGTAATCGTTTCTTTTAATTAGCTGTTTTGTAAATCTTCTAAAGGTATCCAGGAAAGGACTGAAATATTACTGTCTGTGTTGCAATAAATAATATAACTTTTTTTTGTAAACAGTGAAATTGTGCATATCTTTTCCCAGGTATGGATGTGTCAGAATTTAATTAAACAGAGTTCTCAGTTTGTTAAGCAATTGGATGGTCCAGAGAGACTTACCTGCTTATTCCAAATAAAAAGACTATTGGGACTGTGTTGCAGGTAAATTCTTCTTTCTATGTGCTACTAAGAAACATTCAGAAATAACTTTGGGCACTTGTTTGCTTTTTTTTTGCAGCAGATGAAATATTAAATGTAAATTTATTTTATGGAGAGGATGGTTCATGTTAAATACATATTTAGGATGTGGCATAGTATACTTGTTCCTATATAAGAACAATGAAATGTTCTTAAACTCTGTTACAGAGTCTCAATTTAAACACCTGCCTTAGAGATCCTTTGCCTAGGGTTAGGCTTAACTATGTTTCTAACTGTTTGCTTATAGTGATATCATTAAAAATATCTGAGGAGACAAAAAGGTTTTCTTGGGAAGTGATAGTGATTAGAAGGCATTATCTGAGTTAGAATAATGTTCCAAGCATGTGCTTTGAATATATTTTGTTTTAAAAGTAATATTACTAAAGATTACTTTCTTCATTTTTTTTTTAATGAGATACATGTTAAGCAGTTACGTTACTGGCTTCAGCAGTACGTTTATATTTTTGTAGTGGGAAAATCACAGGAAAGTAGATCTCTCAAGGTGAATTGAATATCTAGCATCTAAAACTTAGTATTAGAAAACATTACATTTGCTCTTATCAATAATGTGAACTGGTTTTCCTCTCTGGAGTTTTACAGTAGTTTCTTTTTTTATATTGAAACTTTTCTTGAAATGGGTTCATTCAAGTCACTGAACCTTGTATTCTTATTATTGTGTATACTGTATATATAATAAACAGTGACACCAGCTACTAAAGAAGTCTTGAGTGCTGGGCTTTAAAGTCCACGTGCTGTGGAACACAGCTGTGGTGTCACTGGATTGAATTGTACATTTTTACTACAGATGAAATTGTGGTTTTAAAAATGCAGTTCTGTTGGTTTTCCCACTCTCTCTTTCTGACTGTCTGACATGGGAAGGAAATGGAGTGCTTTTTCCCTGCTTTTGTATATAGGGAGAATGGAGGAAAAAGCTGCTCTTAACTTGACCTTGCCAGCGTGATGATGGGTGTCTATACTTGCTTTCTGAGTTACTTTAATTTTCTGCAAAAGCCCAGTAAGCAAGTAGTGGGACAGATAGCCAAAAAGGTTTTTTTCTGAGATAAGTTCTAATTCATCAGAAGCTGTAGCTTTTGATACTATGGGGAAAAAAAGGTGACTGTGTAATATTGTAGCAAAAAATGGTAGTTTGTGTGCAGTTACACCTGCAAAAACATCTTGTTGTCAAGAGTATCTTTATATTTGGTGAAATGTCTTAGCTATGGGAGTCAAAATAAGTTTTGCTGTTAGGTCCCGTCTTTCTGAATTACTGGGAAAGAAAGCATGTTGTTTGGGCAACTACGCTTACATGTATCTCATACTAACAAGTCCTTTTAATTCTAAACTAGCTCTTAATAATTTCTGTGGTTTCTGGTAGTTGTTTCATAAGCAATTTACTGAAAGAATAAGCATGGTAGTTTTTTAATGTTTCAGTCTGTAATAAAGCACATATTGTCCTAATTACAGACACAATGTTCCCGAGCATCTGCTCATAGTCCATATTGCTCTGGGGCTTTCATTACTTCATTTTTAATATGAGTAGTAACACACGTTAGAAAAGCACGTATTATTTGTTTCTCTTCTAGTTCATGCAGAACATCTCTGAAATTTCAAGTCATTGAAAGCAAGAATTTAGTAGGATTTAAAGAGAGTGTGCTGTATTCATAGAAACTCTAAAATTATGAATTATTTTTATAAAGGGGCAAAAAGAGGATGTAGCTAAGCTACTGTGAACACTGGAAACCAAGTAGAAATAAGTTATTTTAAGGTGACTATGAGAAGTTTTTTGTAGTTTTAATTTCAAATTAGTGTGCATGTGCCTGTGGTGAGAAATACCTTGTTAAATAATTTTGATTCAATTTCATTTATAGGCTATTGCAAAATTGCAATGATGACAGTCTGAATGTTGCACTTCCTATGAGAATGCTTGAGGTATTTTCATCTGAGAGTACGTATTTGCCTGTTTTACAAGATGTCAGCTATGTGACATCATTAATTGAACAAATTTTGCACTACATGGTTCAAAAAGGTGAGTAGTTAGGAACTAGAAGTTCTGGGAAATACTAAAAAATGAAAACAGAATATGTAATATTTGAAAATTGTGTTGTTAAACCACATTTTGCCTTTACTACAGACACAATTAATTAAGTACTACATTCACTAACCTATAACTATCTAATATTAGACAGGTATTTTGCTTGTAAGGAGATCACTGCTTCAGAAGTTACTGTTTGATTTCTTTGGAAATTCTATTTATAAATTGAGTAGTCTACCAAGTTACTTGTAAAGAATTCTACTGTGGATTTTAAGTGTTAATGGATGTTGTGTAACAGTAGCTGTTAAACACAAAAACTGATGCACATGTGCACATGCACCATGGCAGATGCAAGTTTTATTTGTGTAAAAGTTGGCTGATGTTTGGCAGTATTGTTCTGTGTAATGGCTAACGTTCATTATTATTGCAAATTGACATGGTCTTTTCATCCTGCTAAGACGAGAGACACCTTAGCAAAGAGACAGAGACCCAGCTTTTATTTCCCTTGTACCATCATCAGCAGAACTGTTTGCTAAACTGCAATCAATCAGTTACACCTGTGCAAACACACTGGAAGTTAATGAATTGTGTAGTTATCACCAAAATTATATTTTGCCTCAGAGAAACTATTACTCAGGAGATACACAAAAAATTAATTTGGCTTTCTGATACTGTAGCATGAGTTTGCAAGACTTGTGGATGGAGAGAAAAAAACATTGTGAAATAAATATCTCCAATCCAGCTTCATTGGTGCAAAACATAAAAAGAGCACCTTCCAATTTGTTATTTAATTGTGGAATAATTCTGTGTTTGTAAGTTTTAAATTATATTCAATGAACTTGAATATCTTATCCTATTGTGAAGGATTTAGTTTTAGCTTCTCCATATTGAAGTCCCCATGAGAAAAATAAACCCCTTTTATTATATACTCTTACTATACTTATATATAGTAATAAAAAAATTACTCCAGATGACATTTATTTTACTTGCCTAGGCATAACTGTAGAAGTACTTGTGTTTGTCTCATTACTTATTATGGATCTTCCAAAATACTTACGTATTTGTTCTTTTGGTATAATATTTGGTCCTAACGACAGATACATGAAAGTTTATCAAGATGCCGGATTATAATATTTTTTAAAATTCAGCTTTCTGATCGCTTTATAATAATAAAAAGAAGCAGTTGAGTGCAGCTTCAAATGATCTGTCTCCTAAATATTTATGATGGTTAATTTATAAATAATCTGTAATCAGCTTTTATTATTATATGCTTTTGCATGTAATTTGTCTTCCTTGTGTGTCTTGATGTTGCCAAGTTATTCCTTTATGGTGATTTCCACCTGTTGCATTGTATCTCTCACTAGGTAGTCCCCCGAAAAGGGTCTTAGATTGAACCTTTCAATGATGCGACACTATGCACAGTTCCTGCAGTGGTGGAACTTGCATCTTAGTTTAGGAATTCATTAGGCAAAAGTAAGTTAGTTTAAAAGTATAACATGATTTGATTCCACTTGTACTTTAGTAAGACAAAAATGGATTACCTTCTACATATGTCTTTATGGCTTGGGTGATAGTACATTTATTACTGTCTGAGAGATCCCTGTTTCAGAAACAGTAATTGTGTTCTTCAGCCTGTTGAGGCAAGATGTTTATAGAATCAAGATGTTCTGCCAACTCCCCAACAGGGACTCTTCCCTGTATGATGCGGTTGTGTTTTAGAGTAGAGGGGAATATTCATAATTTCCAAGAGTGAGTGGAAGGACAGGTGTCAAACATGACTGGAGTCACTCAGAAGAAAAGAGAACATCTTTCTCATAGGTCATTGCTTAAAAAAAAATACATCGTCAGCAGGAGCAGTCAGTCTTTGAAAATCAAACTGACTCTGAATGAAGTTATCTATCTGTGATTTTATAGTGATGATTTGAAAGAGGTTGGTAGTATATTCTGTTATGTGAATGTGACATGAAGAGTCATGCAGTGAATTCTAAAGTGCTTTTCTAGTTAATATTCTGTATATATGCTGTTTTATATGGAAAAGAAGAAAAAGAATTCTGTACGTAAAAAGTGGTATTTCTAATTTGCAGGCTACTACAAGTCGCTTTATTTGTTAATTAACAATAAGCTTCCTTCGAGTATTGAGTATTCTGATGTTTCTCGAGTCCCTATTGCAAAAATACTTCTGGAGAATGTTCTGAAGCCATTGCACTTTACGTATAGCTCCTGTCCAGAAGGCGCAAGGTAAATAATATTAGATATTTGTATGCTCTCTATTGTCAAAGGTGCACAGTTTGTTGTTGTTGAGTCTCTAGCTATTCTTTCACTGCAGTTTGTTGGTTTATTTGCAATAATAGTACTTTTTGGTAATGTTGTACATCAGTGAAACAATGTAGTTTCAGATGTGTTTAAGAAAAAGGCAGTAAAATGCTGAAGGCCGCAATAAACAGCGTAGAGAATAGCAGATATCACAATATGTGGGAAGGCTTATATGAGAGCAGAGATGGAGCTAAGGGTAGATGTAAAGAATTTTACAGTTTGTGACAGAGAAGCTCAGGTTTGTGGAAATAATTAAATCACAGCTTGCAAGCAAAAGGTCAGGTATGTAGAAGATGGAAAAAATCAAACTGTCTGTATCCCACGTGATAGTGTTTTGCGTTAAAGTATTATTTCAGAGGAAAAAAGACTAATTGTGCTTTTTTTCCCCTTAATTTCAAGATTATAAAGAAATTTAACTTCAAGTTAGTTTTCTGTGAGTTCATATAAAGTTTAAAGGATAAAATTACATGTAAGGTCATCAGGGAAATGATGTAGTACAAGAAGTTAATTTTTGAGAAATTGAGAAATTTGGCTTATTAGGACAGTCTTGATGGATACGTTCAACCTGGCAAATTGATGTGTTGTTCCATGCATATAATTGTAGGAAATCTTGTATTTTCTATAATGACAATTTTTCTTCCTTTCAGGCAGCAGATTTTTGCAACCTTCACAGAGGAGTTTCTGGCAGCACCTTTTACAGATCAGATATTCCATTTCATCATTCCAGCGCTTGCTGATGTGCAGACCATTTTCCCTTATGAACTCTTTCTGAATGCACTATTATTAGCAGAAAGTGGATGCGCAAGAAGTGGTGATCAAGCCCCATGGCTTTTTTACTTTGTATTAACAGTTGGAGAAACATATTTGGGTGAGAAAGCTGAGTGACCAATTTGTTGTTTATTTGTTTTTTTGTGAAAAACAAAACTGTGGTAATACATTAACTGTAATAATATTTATTTCCACAACGTGGTTCATTGCCAAGCAAAAAGGACATTTTTTGATGAAAGCAAAGGAGGGGTCTGCTTTATTAACTGATCTTACCCTTTCAGTAAAAAACCCACATAATTTGGTGAGATTTGTAATAATGTGTTTTGGTTGGGTTTTTCTGGTAAAATATATTTTATAGTTCAGTGTGGTCTGGCTGGCGATCTTTTATCTCAATATGTGTGCTATAGGATCCCTGTCAGAGGAAGGACTTCTTGTGTATTTGAGGGTTCTCCAGACTTTTCTCTCTCAGCTGCCTGTGTCTACTGCTGGTACAAGCTGTCAGGATGCAAACAGTGATTCCGAAGACGAGGATGAAGAGATCAGTAAAGTGATGACTACACCAGTAAGCAGTAGAGAATTACTTTGAATGAATTGGTGTTACAGCAGCAGCAAATCTAAGCCAGAACATGGTCACTGTAAATCTGGTATTATTCTAGCTACATGTAGAAGGAAGCATGTTTATTTCTTAGAAGTAGATGGCTACTCACTGTAAGCAAAGGAAACTGGTTGCTTACATTAAAACAAACCCCTTACTGCAGTGAGAAATCTTGGAAGTACCCATAATGTGTCTGCTGAAGGACAGAGCTTTTATTTAATGAGAAATGTTTTGAGTTCTTTTCTGTAAGTTTGTGTCATACAGAAAGTGTATTACTCGAAGTCGGTGGTGGTGCTAAAATGTTATGGAGCATACCAATCTGATCTTCTGACTTCATGTTTTCATTTTTTTTTCTCATGAACTTATTACAAGTTCAGCTACATTCTTTACCTTGTAGAAGTAGCTCTGTATTTAAATATATCCACTACTATGAAAGCCCTCAGAGCTTTCTGTAATACTGTATAGAGACTATATTATAAATAGAATTTTTCACTGCAATTTAAACTTGAACCAGGAAAATTAATCCATGCTAACTTTGACCTCCTGACATTCAAATTAAGGCTTTGAACAACGAAGTAAAAGTAAATTCAGTAGTTTCATTATATAATAATTTCTGAAAAGACAGTTCCACTGGAAAGGCTTATACAAACTGCAGTCTTTCCTTGTGGAATGTGTGATAAATCACCATGTTTTTAAAAATAGTCTCATAGATTGTTTTGCCTCCCCACACTGAGTGAGGAATTCTAGATTTCTGTCTCTTGGGCCTCCTGAGGCTTCCTGGTGTTTTCTCTGTAAACCTTTCCTAAGGGGTACTGTTCCTATAATACCTACTTAAATTTCATGTAAGGTGATAATACATTTCTGAAAGGTGCAGCATTTTTAAGACTTCAGTATGGACAGTAGCCTCTTATAGAGCCATACTGCTGGGGAATATGTGTCATCTCTTACATGGGCATATTAACATGCACTATGTTACCATTACCAAAATCTTTATTGAGACAGTGTGAATAAGAGACTTAATTCAATTGTTGGAGAAATGCTTACATTAAAGGGAATCTTTCCCACTAACCTAAGTGAAAAGATCAATGCCACAACCCAGCAGTTGCTTAACTTAGGGATTTCAGTTGGTCTGATACTTCTAAGAATGCTACTGGCATATGCATATGTGCTTGTGTTTTAATTATTGTACAAGAAAACCTAACGTTCTAGTAAAATTCTGAAGTATTCTTTTTCTTAAAGGGGATACTGGATTGTTAAAAAGACTTAAAGCAAAATTTTCTTTGGTATGTTTGTAGGGTGATGGGAGAATATCAGTTCAGTACATAACTGAAGAGTGTCTAAAGAAGTTGGATACAAAGCAGCAGACAAACACTCTACTGAACATGGTTTGGAGAGATTCAGCTAGTGAGGAGATTTTTACGCTGATGGCATCAATCTGCCACACGCTAATGGTACAACACCGAATGATGGTGCCAAAAGTCAGGCAAGTGTTAATAATGGTGATGTTGAACTTTTCTTACTTACCTTGTGTGTTTTTTTCTGTTTTCTTTAATTATCAGCAGAAATAAATAAGAATTTCAGCTTTTAAATAATTCCAGGCACACTGAAGAGTGGATTCTTTCCTTTTCTCATTTTTCTTCTTTCCCATTGTGCTCCCGGGAGTACATGTCGAATACAAAACTGTATGCTCTTGGTTTGTTTAGTGAGTCACAAATACCTTAGTAGTCCATCACCACACTTAGGCCTGTGGAACAGGTAGTGTTGTGATCAGAAAATCATACAGAAATAGGGCTTGCAAAGATTCTTGAATGGAGTTTATGCTTTCCCTTGCTCAGAGGCAGTGTTAAGTGTCACTCTAGCAGGAGTTTGTCTAGCTTGTTTTGAAACTTTTCAGCGATATGGATTTCACAGTCTCTATAGCTCGTTGAGCACTGAAACCAGCTTATTCTCTATTATCTTTAATGTATAGCCAGAATCTCTGTTGCCACAAACTAAAATGATTCCTGACTGTTGAAATCGCTGTTGTTATTTGGGAAGGACTTTGGCACCTGAGACAGAGAAAACAGACTCATTCCGTTTCTACAGCATTCTTTTACAAAGACTCTAAACCACAGTGTCAGTAACAACAGAAGAAAATTTTTGACCTTTTTGTCATCAGACTAAGACCTATAAGTATTAACAGTGTTCTGGTGCCTGTAGTTTTGAGTAAGTATGTAGTTGCTAGTAGTAAAGTAAGTATTTAGGGAATGTTGTAAACATAATCAATTCAAACTGCATTGTAAACAGTGATACAGAAAACTAATTAGGTGCTATCTTAGCCCAGTGGTGTTTATAGCTGTTACAGGAAGTAAGATGTCATTGAAACTGTGATTGCTCAATTCGGGTAATTAGTTCTTTGTAGACTAATTGCATTAGAGCAGGATGTGAGAGCTGAAGATCATAGCAGCAGTTGAATTAATATGCCTGCTATATTGTTACAAGTAGTACATTTCCTTGGATAGTAATTACTGAGTTTAAATGCATCCCTGCTTTGACTTCAGGTTTGCTGGTGAACTGTGTGGAACAGGGTGTTTGATGAATAAAGAAGTCACACAGAACTTTAATTGTATGAGTGTGGCATCTGTTTCATTTGGGAAGTCATTTTGGGATTTTTCAATTATTTATTATAACAAGCTAGTTATGCAGTGGATAAATTCACAAGTTATGGAAATTTTATGCACTATCTTATAATAGAGAAGAATTTATAAATTTTAACTTTTGAATAGCTCCAAAATAGTTTAAGTTACTGATTTTTAGAAATAAATAGTAGAGATTACTAAGATTTCTGTCAATGCGTTTTAAACCTGGCTAAAGTTACTGAGCATTTATTCTACACTTCTTTTTGGAATGTTTTTAAAAGGACATGTGATGCTTGTTTTAAAGGTACTTAACATTGTACCATTTCAAAAGACAGTTAAAATGGATTTTTCTTCACGAATTTCCACTTTTTGCAATTGTTATTTGACTTTTTTAATTGCTGAAATGATTTTGTAAAATTACATGACAGTCTTTTGAAAGATGCTTCATTTGTTTTGAAACTAACTTTTAAATTGCTTACTATTCTGAGTAAGCTTTATTTAATTAAACTGCAGAAATAGTTAAGCAGAAGCTATTTAGAATTCTTTTTAATATAGTCTAAGAGTTCAAAAATGCTCTTTTGTTTGCAAACCTACTGAGTGAAATAGTTTAAAAAATAAAAAAGGTTATTACAAAGATTTTGCATATTTAACTGCATTTACAACTGCAATAGAAAATGATAATTAAAGACACAAAAGAACCTGCAAAATGGGATGATTAAAAAAAAAGGGTTATAACTGTAAATAACTTTTCAGTAGCTCTAAAGAAAATCAGCGTAAGGCTGGCACAGGCTTTGGAAGGGAGGAGATGACAAATATCTCTATTGTTTTAATAGTTCCGAGATTTTCTTCTTGAAAACAGGTACGAAACTTGTAGTATAGACTTATGTCCTTCCATTAAAGCTGAACGCTTTTTCTTCTGGTGGCTCATTTACATCTTTGATTTCACTGATGATGATGATTTATGATTTTAGGAACATCGATGTTTCTGCATTAGCTCAGTGATTTCTTTGGTTTTGCAATATAGACCAAGGGAGAAAGAACAACATACCTAAAGTACAGTATAGTTTTTAGCAACAGGAGCTAGCCTCTTGCAGTTCCTTTTTGATTCTGTAGAGTTGAAGAAAAGAGCCTGCAAGACTGGAAAGCCGTAGCTGTAGCTAGTGTTCTGTAAGCCAGATGAGAGCTGTAGAATAAAATCCTGTTTGTAATGAAGTTGTCAGGAATCGTACTTGTTTTCAAAGTGGCAGGGCTTTTCTTTTCACTGTAAAGCTGATTTATATTGTTGAATGCAGTTACTTAAAAAAAAGAGAGAAAACGTGGGTCTTGCATTGTAGTTTTCATTATAAAGAGATTTTCAAGACTTTTGTTAATCAAAACTATACTTAAAGTATTACAAAATACTTAGAGACGTAATTTATTACTATAGGCCTCAGGTCATCACTACAGTGTAATGTTAAATAGCAACGGAAACTGTGCTTGTACTGGGTCACTATCAGCTGTCTGCTTACTGCCCCAGAGTAATTGCTAATCTTGGTTTAACAGTTTCATAGTGACTGTACATTACTACTGTTTAATTAGTGTAATGTTGCTAATCTTAACCTGTGCTTGAAAATTATTTGGAAAGCTGACATTCTGGTGTAATATGAGCAGCCTGTGTTCATACATGTGTTGAAGATTTGTAGGCTTTGTGTAAGGCTATTTTAGTAGTTCTTTTAGGATTGTTCTTATGCTGTTGTTTTTCTTAAAACCAGAGTCATTGTATACAGAGTTTCTAAATTTTTTTAAGCTTTACTTCATATTCTTTGTTCAATATGAAGAGAAGCAGAAGCATGAAGCAGGCTAAAGAGTGATGTAGTTCATTTAACAATGGCTTTGCATTCTGCCTCCTACCTGTGACACCTTGCAGTTCTGAAGTGCCAAAATCCACTGCCCTGGCAGCAGTGACCTTTCACAGGCTGTATGAGCTCCTCTCATTCTAGTGTATACTCTTCATTAACTTAAATGGTCTCAGTGGGAAACTGGGCCCAATTTATGACCTAGACTAAAAATCTTGCCTTTAACTAATTAACTTGTAGTGGTGCCTCAGCTAAATTAAGCTTAATGGGTCATTTAATCTGTCCCATTGCACAGGAGGAATTTGACACTTATTTTACACCAGAGGTGCCCAAAATACCATTCTGGCAAGTACACATAAATCATGTGGCTTTTGTGGACAATTAGATACCTACAGAGAGAAACAACGTCCTAAATAAATGATTCTTATGTACTTACTTTTGGGAGCAGATAATTCAATTTGGGATAATTAAAACAGATACTTAAATTCACTCCAGTGATTCTGTTAACTCTGTTATAGCCTGTGGTTGAGACAGCGTGTGTTTTTCCACGTAAAAGGAGCTTGTCCTATCTGATAGCTGAAAAGTGATTCTTCTCCCAAACTACAGTGCTAAATCTGAATATTGAACTTTATAGAAAATCTATTAATGAATCAGCAATATAAAACCACATATAATTATCTCATAATGATGATTTAGTATTTAGTGAGATTTTTCAAGAAAATGCAGTAACACCACATGGGATGGATGAAAACCTGAGGTTTAAACTTTAGCCACTTTGTTCTTAGAAGAGTGCAAATATTGAAAATTACCGTCCCCAGTTAGATTATTTATTTTTACACAAATTCTTGCAATGTCTAATCTTTGTTTTGTTTGTTTGTGTGCGTGTTTTTTTTCTTGAAAGGCAAAAGTGATAGATACTGTATGGATGCTCATGGTTTACATTAACTGATCTCTAAAATTTGTGGACTGATAGTGCTTAGCCCTCAGGATACATAAGATATCCCTGTAATGTGCTACAGTTTATTAGGAATTATTATTCTCTGCTGTGTCATTTTAGTGTAGCTCTACCTGGAAATGCTGTTTTTTACCAGATGCACATCTTTTCTCTGCCAAAGAAAAAGACAGAAAATGAGGCAATTTTTGACCTATTTTAATTCTAAAAAGATATATGTGATTTTTTTACTTTTAGTTTTTTAAATTTAATTTTTTAAGCTTTTTCATGTATTTTTTCAATGCCTAGCCAAAAATTTTGTGACTTTTTAGTACAGCCAATTCTTGAATGTTTGCAGAAATAGGACTTTCCTTTCCCTGTGTGTTGTTTCTTTTTTTCTGCTACAGTTGTTATCTTCTACTCTCTATACCTGGAATGACTGGCAGTAGATTGTTTCTGCTCTCATTATGGTTGCAATGGATTTTATTTCAGGTGAATTCAGTGATGAAGAAGTTTTGTATCGCGTGGCGTAATTCACCATTCTGTATTTAGTTTGCAGTTTCTTGTTGATTTTTTTTTCTAAAAGTATGGAAACTGTAGAATTCATGAATTCATCTGTTTTGTATTTCACAGATATATTAACAAAATAGGTTGTATGATAACATCTTCTACCAAATTTGCATTTTGGTGTTTAACTAGATTTTCAGGGAAGGGAAATGTGAAAGTTGAATACATCTAGCATTTCTGGAATTGGGCCATGAAATATAGTGGTTGCTACAATTGACTGCCTGAATCACGGATATGGAATAAAAATGGATAAAACTTAGACAAAGGTTATTATTATAAGCTCTTAAGGTTTGTCCTTCTTTTCCCTTCATTATTGCTGAATAGTGCTAGAATGAAAAAATGAATTACATTATGATAGGTTCAGTGTCCATAATGTTTGTTCATTTCTGCTAAAACTATTACATAATTTCCAGGGATGATTGTAAAATTAACAAGTTTTTACTTGGAAGGCCTTATGAGACCTAATGGCACTGTGCCAAATTACTTTTCATTTCAAATAGGAGTCTGAAAACTGAAGGTCACTGAGGAAATTTCTCATTTCAGAAACCAAGACATCCAAGCTGTAATTCAGGTGTTTAAACATTAAAATACAAATCCTTATTCTGAATTAGCTAGATATAATAAGCCTTTCCTTAACTGATAATGCGTAATTTCCACTCAAATGTCAAAATAATGTGGCTTTAGAAGGAAGTAAAATTCCCGTGTTTCAAATTCAGGTTTAATTTTTTTTCAAAAATTCTACCTATTTAAAGTTAATTAATGAGCTTAATTTTACAATAAAACTTTAAGATCTTTGACTGACCTTAACTGCAGTTACTTCACACATTATTGAAATTTTTTAATTATCACCAATATGCAACTTCTCTGCAATGTTTGAAACTCCCAGCTCTTTTTAAGAGTACCAAGCTATGTTTTCGAAATTCAAGGGGTTTGAAACAAGAGGGATGATACTTCAGCAAATACACACTGCAAGCCAGAGGTTGCTAATATTTCATTTCCTTTCTTCTGCATTCTTTCATGCTGTTTCCAAAACTCTCTGTACCTGTGAAGCTCTATCCTTTGTTTGGTGATGAATTCTACCCTTCCTAATGCTATTTTATCATTGCACACTTCCTTGTCTGTGTGACTGGCATGTGAAAAAGAGCACCCATAGCAAAAAAAAAAAAAAAAAAAAAAAAGGCAGCAAAAAAAAAGCACGTGGGGGCTTCAGCAGCCAGTATTGGAGGACCTAGAAGCATATTTGTGCATATTTGTTTGTGATTCCGCATGTAGGTTTTCTTATGGGTTTTTTTTGGTTTCGTCTTTAAATGAGTTGTTGCTTAAGCCAAACCATTTTCAAATGTGTTTACTGATACTTTGCTTTTTTTTTTCCTGTAATATGTACTTACTTTCCTTTTGCCATCTGGCAAATTTTAATATATCTCTTTGGTCTGTAATAAATACTAGTTTTTTTCAGGCAGCAGCAGTTCTTGTCTACCCTTTCCACTCCTGTTTTCCAGCCTTCCTACCTTTTGAATGCAGGGAATTTTGATACTATGATGCTGTTGACCTCTGAGAGCTCCTCTGTGGACCTTAGTATCTGTTTTAACTTACTTATTTTAATAGTAACTATGAGACCTAGTAAATTATTATTTAGGATAGCTAACTGAATGTAGTTCCTCAGTATCTGAAAAATGTCAGTTTAGTCAGTCAGATACCACTTGGTTTCCTGAAAGACATGAATTGTTTCAAATAATTTTTTATCACATTGTTGCTTCCTACAGGGGAAAAAATAGACTGGGAGAGATCTTTTAATTCCAGGAAACCTTTTATTTCACATTTCTGTAAGAAGTTTTATCATGTCGTAATCATGTCTGAAGTAATGTGGTTAAAGTTGGTCCTGGATATAACTGATTTGTGAACGTATGCTTTTATATTACAGATGTGTAAACCATTTTCTGTCTATAGAGAGATTAGTTTATGTGTATGGGTAGCTGCCCTCAAAGATTTGTTCCATTAAAGTGGTTATATTAACGTCTACCATGCAGAATATAACAGTAGAATTGCTGCATAATTTTAAATCAATAATTGCTTCTAGTGTAAAGGTATTTTAATCTACTTTCAGAAAAATTTCTGTTTTGTAATTGTCAGAAGAACCACACAAGTGACGTGATAACAGTTTGGTATGGTTGGCTGTATTAGGATTTTTAAAAATCCCAGATAAATAACTCAGAGTGTATGTTTTTATTTCATGTGATTTTAATTCTGTATAATATTGCAAACTTGTGTCTGTATTGTTTGGTTTGTTGCCAAGTTAATGAAAACTGTATTTTAGATACAAGGATTTGTATGCTTGGTTTTCAGCTTTGAGGCTTTCACCATATTTAATTAGAATAAGAGCCTCTGTCTTGAAACAATAATTTTAAATTGTTAATGTTTGAGAAATGCTTGACAGAAAAGTTCTTTAAGAAGCACTGTGTTTTATGAGTACAGTATTTTGGAAGACAAAATTTATTTGAACTTCTTCTTACAGGCTTCTTTATAGTTTAGCCTTTAATGCCAGATTCCTGAGGCATCTTTGGTATTTGATATCTTCAATGACTACACGAATGATTACAGGGTATGTATGATACCATTTCTGAAACTGAGTCTTTGCTAAAATAGAGTATATCTACTGAAAAAGAATGAGACAATTGGGGATATCACAGTGGTCATGGAAGATGATTGAAAACAAAACTATTAATGGTTTCTTAGCTCCTATAATTTTATAAAGCTGAGCAAAATCTTGGGAAATGGGCAGTTGTAAATAATTACAGGTAAATAAATAAAACCTTTATTTAAAATAAGGTGGATCTTTTGTAGTTCTTAAAATGCTTACTAGCATCAATATGACACTGGAGCTTCAAGTACTTCATCCCAAGTATGTGAGTTTTGTCTTGCGTACTTTGACTAGTCAAGAAATTGATGGTGACGGAAGCATGTTCCCAGGAATGGAGGCATTGGACCTAGAGATCTGTTCTGTGCTGACATGCAGATTGCTTTCTGTCTCTGCTTCATGTCTCTGTTCAAAACCAAAATGTATCTGCAGTCTGAAATAGTTGATGCAAAAGTTTATGTATCATCAAGACACTCAGATGCTATAGTGACAAGAACTTAGAAAGAGTAATCTTATTTTGCAAGAATGGGAAGTAGTTATTAAACTCAGAGTGCTGTCCTTAACTTTGCTGTACTAGTTACTGATAAATATTTTTTCTAGGATGCTGAAGTTACTACTTTTTTAGAGTAATTAATTAATTAACCATCTCTAACTTTGCATTTTATATTTTAAGGTCTATGGTGCCACTCCTTCAGGTGATTTCAAGGGGCTCTCCAATGTCTTTAGAAGACACTAGTCGAATTATCCCTCTCTTCTACCTTTTTAGCTCTTTGTTTAGTCATTCACTTATTTCTATTCATGATAATGAGTTCTTCGGTGATCCAATAGAAGGTGAGTTTCAAGCATAATAAATAGCAGTGTTTTGCAAAATGGTTTTGTGGAAGTTCACAGCGTTCCCTAGGCAGTGATTTGCTGGCATCTGTGGGGAGGACTCTTCTGGGCTGGCTTGCTGATAGTCCCCTGAGCACACAGTTGTCACCTGGCTCTTTCATGGAGATTGCATTTAGGAAAAAGAGGGAAGATAGATGGTCTGCACATTGGGAACTCAGCTGTACAGAATCTGATATGGAGGTTCTTTAATCATGATAATTTTTCATGTGAGTGAAGTTCTTCTGGACTGAACTCTTATGTAAAAAATTAACCTAGGAGGAATCACAAAATAGAATAAGAGAATGTTGCTATTAAGATTGTTGTGACTGCAAACAACAACAAGACCTGATTGCCTTTATAAATGTTCACCCATTCTTTTTTTGTATGATGTTTCTTTTCTCTACCTTTAGATTTTGTGTGTGAATAATACTGTTCTAATGAAATGAGCATGCTTTTAATAAAATATTAGGAAAAAGTTGTTTAAAACACATTTAAACTTGTGTTTTATGTAGTTGTAGGTCAAAGACAATCATCAATGATGCCTTTTACACTAGAAGAGCTTGTAATATTATCACGCTGCCTTCGAGATGCGTGTTTAGGAATCATAAAGTTGGCTTACCCAGAAACAAAACCAGAGGTTCGTGAGGAATACATTGCAGCATTTAGAAGCATTGGAGTAACAAAAAATACAGAAATGCAACAGTGTATACAGACAGAACAAAAAAGATGGATTCAATTATTCAAGGTAAATCGTGTCAATTTTCAGACTGCTTCCTGATCTGGAAGCAGGTACATGTAATTTTCTCTAGTAATACTCAACGCAATTGTGACAAGGAACGTGGATTTGGCAAGGTTGCTTTTTGGTATATATGCTAAACTTTGAGTAATATAAACTCTGAAGACTGTAACAATTATATTTTTCCTTCTGGCAACTCTTAAATTTTCCTGCTTATCCTATTTATAAAATAACTGTTGTATAGAATACAGATTTTAACCCGGACTCCCATGCAGCAAGGTACTTAAGCATGTTGTTATAACTTTAGGTGTGAAATTCTCATGGAATAATATGCATACTTAGGTACTTCTGTATCAGAGGCTTCACTAAATTGGTACTGTGCTGGTAATACTCTCTTTGGGTTTGCTGGAATACTAATGGGATCGAGAATCTGGCTTAGCAGATGTAGACTTAATGTATGCTCCTTCTGGATCTCTACCAGTGTATTTCTGATAGTTTTATCCATGTCATCCTACCTAAGACATGAGTTAAGAGAGGCTGGAAATGTTGGCAGGACAAAATTTAATAGAACTGTTGCTGAAAAAAGGAATACTTGACTTGTCGTGAAAATTCTGCACCAAACACATCTAGTCAGCTAAAATTGCTCATTAAAGAAGTGGGAGCAGAAGAAATGCATTTTCCAAATTGAATGCTAGATTTACAGTCTGTTTAATACTGGCGACCTCTCGCACACTAATGTTCAGTTCGAGTCATCAGCTGTCCCTTCAGGTCTTTTATCACTGCTTTTGTCAAGCTATCTATTTAATTGAAAGAAGTTAATTGAATGAAAATGATCAACTAAGCTTGTATTAATATTGCTAATGGAACTTTCTTCTTGGCCATGTTTGGAGAAAGATGTCATGCTAGACTTTAGGAAAGGCCCATTAAGGCTTGCACTTAACCTGATGGGCTAATTAAGGAATGCTTATTCATTCTACAAGTCTAAGATAGCCTCTATCCAGCCTATTCTGCCTGATTTTACAACACATTTCACTTACGACCATAAGCATTAATAGCAGTGAGAGTAACTGATAATGTTTTGATTGCACTGAATACAGTCCTAATGCACCACTGAATTTGTAATTTGCACAGATTGATCTAATATATGTTTGCACAATTTAATTTAATTACTTGTCTTTAAATTGCCAAATAAACTTTCAATTTAAAGGTCACAAGTGAAAACCTCAATAGGTCTATTTTCCTAAGAAGGATGACATGCTAGGAGTATTTTTATGTATATAGTTTATATCATGCCATCTTCTATTTCTTCTCTTTAGTTTGTAATATTCAGTTAATCTTCTTATTAACGTCTTGCATTTCAAGTGAATTTGATGTAAAATCTCAAATTACTCTGTCCCATGGTGGCAGTCAGGAATTCAATTCATAGTGGAATTGTCTAAACTTGATGCACTTTTTAATTTTCAGTAGCCAAGGTTGTTTTCCATTGGATAAATAACAAATTTAAAGTTTGAGAGTATCTTGCTGGCTCTGATTCTACTCAAAAAGTAGCTAAATAAGAAAACTTCCCTTGTTTGCTTCTTCAGATACATATTTTTACAAATAGTAATTCAACACAGCTAAAGTTCAGCACATTAAGAAGGCAACTGTATGCACCATTAAGTCTTTCCCAAGAGGAGCTTCAAAATACCTTTTTGCCAGTGAGCAGGCAGGAATATCTTCCATATCATTAGAACAAAACTAAAGTAATTAATCATAAATATAAAGTCTTGAAGTAGAAAATACCTTTCTTTCTCGTACACTATGTCAAATACATCAGACATATATCTTTTCTAAAGCTTTTGCTGGCTGCTTGCAGGGAAGAGCACGTTCCTTCATTATCATCTATGCTTTTAATTTGTCTTAGTTCTTTCAATTTCTCACACTCGTATTTCGTGTTTTCCATGCCATTGCTTTCTAATGAAATACATTCCTGGATGTGCATGCCAATATAGGCTTTACTTCTGCAAGGTAACGGTAAATGTGAAAACAGTGAGACTGCTGGCAATGATGTGTTTATTTGCTAAGAGATTGAGGGTCTTCGGAATGGTGAGGTTTACATGTGGAAATGTCTTTATTCAGTAGAATCCCCTTTTTTGGCTTGCTGTAATATTGAGTATTGTAGTCAACTATTACAGATTTCATAGGAGTTCTGAAGTTGTGAGTACATGAAAATGTGTTTTGTCAAATAGAGGACTTATTTCTTTATCTTGAGATAATCCTTTGAAATTAAGCTGCTACTTCTGTTGAATTTTAGTTCTGAGTTTTACCTGGATTTGGTGCTTTATTGGAAAGAAGTCCCCATTTTAATATTATTTATTGAAGTGGGTCTTTCCTTTTATTAAAATATATACCTCTGAATTTTTTTGCAAAGGAGTCATGAGTTTAGATTACAGGTATTCTCAGGACCCGTTCATTATATAGGTGTAACTCCAGTCCCACCTAATTTGATTCATCTCCCTTTAAGTATTCTTTGACTACTTGTAAAATATCTTATTAGCATGGTCTTCACAGGAGTAATTTTTTTCTTCCTCTCCCCTTTTTTTATTTTTTTTAATTTCTTTTAAGTATAGTGGTAATGGGACCACATAGCTTCAGTGACTCATCTAACCTGCACTGAATTTTATAAGGGCAAGGTGATGAAAATTCCCGTGTAGTCAGACAGTTCCCTTAATAGCATTCTTCTTTATTCAAGACATTACAAACTGGATCTTAAAAGGTCTTTGGTATGGTATGTAGATGCAGAATCCTTTAGAAGGTCTCTTAAACTTTGTTACTATTGACACCTGTGCATTACAACTGTCTTTCATAAAGATTATTTCAGAAAAGCTGTATGTTTTTTTTTTTTTCTATTAGGTTTTCGAGTGCTGTAGTTGTAAGTTGCAAAAGAGATGTTTTTCAGTATGGTAGTGATACTGTCTTATAGGCTAGTAATTTAATATTGATTCCACTTAATTAAGTTTTATACATACAGTATATACAACTGAGCTAGTCAGGCTAAAATCTGTTTTAATAGAGACAAGAACTCTGAAGGTACAGTTCATTTGGTAAATTGGTAGCTACTTCTGGATGGGATGATCATTTTTTCTCTTGCCAGCTTTGAAAATGCTGACAAGGTACTAATTGACAATAAAGGAGCCTATAACATCTTTTTTCATATGTAGGCCCTTACCCTTAAAAATAGTAGCATTTGTTTTTTTACGTGGATAATTGCCTCAGTGTTTGGTCAGCTGATACCATCACCAGATATATGGTTCTTCTGAGACACCTTCAGCTGTAAATGCTCTAGTTTGTTAATGCAGTAACCAGAAATAGTCAGTCTTTCAAATACTTTAGAGATGTAACTTTCACTGTTAGGTTTTGCTTCCAGTTTAATACTTCTGCCTTCTCCTGTACTTTCTGGAGTTGATGTTGGTGCTTAAAAAGTTTGGCCTTTAAGGAGCACCTAGTATGATCTTATGCACTCTAGGGATACCTGTGACCTTTGTCTAGAGATGGCAAACAAAAGTTGCATTCTTCTCTGGAGCACTTTTCCTGAAAATGATGCACAGAAATTTAAGAATCTTTATCCTTGTGAACAAAGAAAACCTACTAATCAAACTGATCCTTCAGAATCTCAGTTTTGGTATGAGAGGTGGTAAAGAATAGCTATATAGTTCTCACTTCTAAACCATGTATTTAGTGACACGTTTAATTTCTGAGAATCTGTTTAAGCAAATAAGAAATAAAAATCATTATTTCTAAAGATCATTATATGAGTGACCAGATGAGGTATTACTTTCTTTTAAGTAATTTAATACTGGTAATTTTTTATTTAATCTTCCCTGAACTGGTATAAAAGGTAGTCCTAGGTCATTGTAGTTACTAGGTTTTGGGATGAGACTTGAATAAGCCAGTTTTTTTTGATTACTTAAGAGTGATGCACAGTTATTTACTTCACATTCTAAGGTACTTAAGTATAAAATAAAATTTTTATAAGTTAAACGTAAGTAACAATTTCATGCACTGCCGAAGGATTTTTCTGAAGTTTTTGCTTGTTGATTGTATGACTTTATTCATGGTACTAAATGTATACTGAATATATGTTTCTGACACCTAGGTCATCACAAACTTAGTGAAAATGTTGAAATCTAGAGATACAAGGAGAAATTTCTGCCCACCAAATCACTGGCTTTCAGAGCAAGAAAACATTAAAGCAGATAAGGTAGGAGTAAGATCCTTTTCCCACATAGCGTTACAGGTGCCAAATTTCAATGGTAAAGTGTTTAATTCCTAACATTTATCAGTGTTTATTTGCATTGTATGGATTTAGTGCGTTTTAAAATGCGAAGTTATGCTGCTTTTCTCAAATGTGAAAGTCTTGCATCTGTTAGGAATCTTTTATTTTAAAGCCCATTTCCAGTCAGTGAAGTAGAACACACTCTATAGTGTGACAGTTTAAGTCCCCTTCATTTATAGCAGAGGAGAATGGAAAATCTGGTAACACTTTTTGCATTTTATTTTCTAGTTATTTTAAGTACTTCTCATAATAAAATGCTAAATAAAAGAATTGTTCCATAGTGGGGGAAAACCCCTCAAATTTCTCTTCCAAAATAAAAGAAAATTCAGTAGCATTTTTTTGTACTTATTTTACCTAGAATTTTTTTTTTTAGTAAGGGCTTTTGAAGAAGATTATATTTGAGCTTATAAAGTGTGTATATGCGTGCAAAAGAAAACATTTTTATGAATATGCAAATACATCCTTTGAATCGTTGCAAACTTGGATCTCTAGAAGCTAGTTACACCTCACATAGACTACCTTGCAATATTAACAGTTGGAAGTTTTTCATGGAATATTTAACAGTGAACTCTTGTTTTTATTTTTAATGATTGCACATTTGCTTGCCTTCTACCAAGATTTCTGTTTCGCTCTGTAGCAGTTTTATATAGTTCGTAGGAAATAGTGCCTGTACACCATTGAGCAAGTGGTCATGGTCTTAAACTGTGACACTAATCTGGTTCTCAGTAGAAAGTGAACAGAATTTTTTGACCTCTCAGAATTCAAACTTAGCTTCTCTAGTATCTAATACCAGAATTTAATGTAACATTGCATGGTATTTTTAAATGATACATGGACTTTCTACTACATTGTTAATTTTGCTCCTAAGCTTTAAGGCACAAGTGTAAGGAGGAGGGATTAGAAATGAAGGTACTTAGGCAGTTGGACATGGTCACAGACATGACAATTTCTTGTATTTACTGTGTAATAGTAAATTGTGATATACAATTAGATAATGTTTAACAGTAAAATACTGTTAATTTATTAGGTTACGCAGCTGTATGTACCCTCTGCTAGACATGTCTGGAGAGTCAGAAGAATGGGAAGAATAGGACCATTGCAGTCTACTTTGGATGGTAAGATATTTTCTATGCAATTTTTGATTTGCTAAGTCAAAATAATGGTTTGCCTTATGCAAAGAAAATTGACTTTTTATAAAGCTTAGTTAAGTATCTTGCATAGAAGTCTTAATGGTAGCCAAAAGCAAGGCAGTCTTTCATAATTTTATGAGATATTTTTAAAAATGTATATTTATGTATGCCTTTGTTATGTACTTAATATACTTAACAGTTTTCCCCAAGCATCTGCGGGCACTGATGAGGGGAAACGATGAGGTGGACAAATGATATGTGTTAAAAATATGCTTATTAATATATATATAAAAGCCAGTTGCATAACATGCAAAATTAATAAAGTTGCAGAAGATAGACAATGGTAAGTTTTGCTTTTACTATATCCTTTAAAGAAACTTCTTTATTATATATGAAACTATAACAGACAAGCTTTAGGTACCATAGTAGGTATTACTTACTGTTGATAAATAATCTCTATTTAGATAAGGCAGAAACTTAACCCCTTGAATTACTCAAAATATTTGGACTCTCTGAAACTCGCAAAGAAAGATGAGATATCTGGACCACTTTAATATTTAGGGTAGATGTGCACTAATTTAGTTGTGCCAATATGCTTTCTCACAGAAAAGAGAAAGGTTGGAAAAGACCCACAGGATCATCGAGTCCAGCCATCCCTATCAATCACTGAATCCATGCCCCTCAGCACCTCGTCCACCTGTCTTTTAAACACCTCCAGGGAAGGTGACTCAACCACCTCCCTGGGCAGCCTGTTCCAGTGCCCAGTGACCCTTTCTGTGAAAATGCTTTTTCTCATGTGAAGCCTGAACCTCCCCTGGGGGAGCTTGAGGCCATTGGCAGAGTTTTGAGGCCATTTGGCAGAGCTTGAGACTATCTCATGCAGAGAGTCTCTTTCCGTGAGATTTTTATACCTTTGTCTTCACTACTGTAGAATTTTCTGTTACTATGCTGAGGTAAAATAATACTTAAATCACTCAGATTTAGTAATGAATGAAAAATGAGACCCTTAGGCAACAAAATTATTCATCTACAAGATTTCATGCTCTCTGTTAAGATGTAATATCTGCTTGAATATATCTTAGCCAGGTACAGTAGATGATTTGGAGAAGACTGTAGCCTTTGAATGCTGCCGTATAGTTGGACAGAATTAAGGGTTTAATCCAAGGTTGACACTAAACAACTTTGTATTTTTTATTTGAATAGCTATGATCATATAAGTTTACTTTGATTACCTTTTTACTCTAGTTGCTATTAACAGCTAGTTGGTCCATTGTAAGTACTCATCAGAATTTTGAATTAAGTATATTTTTCAATTTAGTTTCTATCTTTGGAAAATTTTTTGTTCTAAGCAATAGATGACACAAAATCTTTAAAGCAACTGTTTTAGCAAAAACTAATTGCCAGGCTTCAGCAGACCTGTATCCTGTGTGATTTTAGGGACTACACAGGTAATCTGTTTCTTCCATTGACCTACATGGCTCTTGACAGTTGTAGTTTCTGAGTATTCACCACCATCAGACCTGTTCCGTATTTATTACTTCTAGACTTTTACCATGCTACTAGTTTCCTTCCTCTCACATGTACAGTATATTGAGTTCTCTCCCTTTTCTTCCTCCTTGAAAGCCTACCAGTTCCCTCAGTTTCATTAGTTGCTTTGGTCTGGGTAGTTGTGGGTAAGGAATGCGCATGCTGTGGCTGGTGGGGAGCAGCTGTGTGCCCTTATTTTGCCAGCTGCCTATCCAACAAGCTGACACACTGACCAAAGCAGATAACTGAGCTGTCCTTGCTGTTTTGGTAGTTGGGTCACAAAAGGAATTTTTCTTCTCAATGCAGTTGAAAATTTTCACAAAACTTAGTGTTTTTTAATCTCCTATCCTCTGTCAAAGTTAAAATTCTGCTGGTTAACTTAAGAAGTGTGTTGAAGGCGAGATGCTGAGGTAGGACGGCACAGTGTGTTCAGGTAAACTTTGTTTTCATACAAAATCAGGCTAAAAACGTGCAGTAAACATGAATGTGTGAAAACAAGCAGGTAACAACAAGCACATGACTTGTTTAATCCCTTGTGACTCCATATGGGTTAAAGCCTATTAGCATGAAAGTACTGCTGAATCACATATGGTCATGTTTATTTGTGCTTTTTCATTTACTTAAATGGTAGACTCGTGAGTTCCAAATGCTGTCTGTATTGATGACTCCATCCCATATTTCTCTTTAGAGAAAGAAGCTGTGATGGAGAAATGCAGATAAAATTGAGTAATTGACTGGAATAATTGAACTGTCGAAGTCATGTACTAGTTTACCTTTGCTGTACATGCACTTTTTATTTAAAATGCTTTTAACCCTTAGCTTAATAGGCTGCATACATTGACTTTAATTAAAAATGTTTGCTAAGTAAATTAAGGACATTCACAGATAAGCATTTTATTAGAAATTCCAAAGGCTTGCAATGTTGAAACCTGCCCCAAATGGATATACATCAAGTATGGGGATGTTTTGGTTTGGGTCACATCATATTATATTGGTGCTTAAAATGTCTGTACTTAAAGGACTTTGAGAAATAGAAAAAAAACCAAAAAAACCCACCAAACCAAAAACATCTAAGTGACGTCCAGTTGCAGAAAGGCAGCAAGGTGTTAGTCACCACAGATAGGAGCCAAAGGAAGAACCTGAAACTGTCATCATAAACTTCTAGACTGGGTAGTAACGTGAAGCATTTGTTTCAGTAATGTAAAGTAAGTTATAAGTAGTCCAGACTCCAGGGTAATTTTTTGAGGAGGTGGTTATTAAACTTGAAAATAAAACAACTGAAGAGCTGTGGGTTCTGTTTACTCTGTAGTCAGACTAGGTGGACTTTTAACTATAATGTCAGGCCAGTAAGCAGTATTATTTTTCTTTTCTCTGTGGTTAGTTAATTTACAGTCAGATGTGTGCTCAACAACTGAGTTCCTTGTCATTAAGATAGAGAGCAGCATTGTCACTTCTACTGTGCAACACCCAGATTTGAATGGTTCCTTAAAAAATCCTCTGTGGTATAAGAATATTCAAAGGAATAGAATGGCTTGGTAGCCTGGGAACCTCATGTGTTTGAGTCTTTCTGTTGCTGTGGCTTCTTGAGCTCTTTTCAGATTTTTTTTTTCTTGAGCACTTTATACAATTTCTTGATATTTTCACTATTTTTGCAGGGCCCATGATTTAATATAATCACTGTGACTTTGCTATTGGGAGGAAAAAAAGCCCTATTCGTTTTGTGAGATTTAGTTTAATTCTTAGTTTTATGCCTAAAATGATTTGGTTCAAAGTAGATGTTGTAGTTGAATGCACAATACCTTTCAACTATTTTGATTATTGGAACGGGAGTATCATGTATTCCTGCAATGAAAATTCTAGTTACTTACAGCTTCTTAATTGTCTTTTGTCGTGTATTTTTTTCTTAACTGAAAATTGAAAATATCAATAATGAGAAAATAATGTTTTTTTCTTCTGAATAAAGTAAATTCAGGAGTACTTATTTTTTACACATTGTTCTTCAGTGTGTTTTCACTACTCACATTTCAATTTGCCTGTAGAAACTAATGTTTAAAGAAAGGTAAGGCTTGATGCGACTGTTCAGTAAATAAACTATTTTAATGTATGTATTTTTATACAAAGTGAATTGACTCACTTGTTAAAAAATAAACTGCTTTTAAAAATGTTGTTTCCAAAATTTTTAAAATTATTATTTCTTTTTTAAGTGGGTTTGGAACCAGCACCTCTTTCTGTATCTGAAGAACGACAACTTGCAATTCTGACAGAGCTACCTTTTGTAGTTCCTTTTGAAGAAAGAGTAAAGGTACCTAATTTCTAATTCAATATGCGATTGAGTTTTTAGGGATTTGTTTTCAGAAAACGTAAAAAGAGCATTTAACTAAGTAGGAACTCTATCAGTTCCCTGCAGAAGGATATAACAGGCCAGACTGTTTTTCTTAAGTAATTATGTGGCAACTGAACATATGATATTAATTACTTTTCTCTTTCTTTGCTAGTTATATTACCCTTTGTAATAATTGCATTAAAATTAAAAACATGTATTCCAAGGTCTATGAGAGTAGTTATATGTTTATAATAAAGTGCAGATTCAATGATTGATTTACATGTTTGCACCCTCTTGTGGTACTCAGAGCACTAACTAGTTGTGTATCTGTAATAAACAGATTGCAAGGTCAAGACTGGAGGCTTTTGTGCAGTGGGCGGATTTACTCAGAATGAGATGATGGATTTCCATTTTTGGAAAATAACGCCTAGAGATTAAATTTCTGCATTCATAGCTGAACTTTATAATAGAGTATGTAGTTCTAAAACTTGCAAGATTCTTATACTATTTGATTTGCTTTTGGATGTTTTCTTGATTTTAAATGTGTAATTGTTAGTTCTCTTAGTTATTTCATTTTGAATAATGTATTTTTTACCCATGTTTTTTTTTCTGGACTACTTCTGTTGTCAACAATATCATATTAAAAACTGCTCCCTGAATTGTGTTGGAAACAATAAGTTGCAAGACATACCATCAAGGGAGTGAGGAATAGTTCCAAAGGGAAAGTAAATCAGTATTTGTCAAAAAAAAGACAATGACAGCTTTGACAGGCTTCTATGAAGCAGTTGTTCCAACAAAATATCTTGATACTGCATGGTAATATTGCACTAGAATTACAGGAAAACAATTGGAAGTGGCTTCAGTCTGAGATCTGTGTGTCACAATTTAGTTACTGTCTACAGTCTCCAGACTTCTTAAAGTTACACTGAAATGCACATATTTTAAGTTTCTGGAAATTATAAAACCTTATTTGGTTTTATCACAAAACCTGAAATCATAACAACTGGATGAAAGCTTGAAAGCCTGAAATTCTGTAGTATTAAGAGGAGATACAAATATGGCTCTTTTGTGTAATAGTGGTAGTCAACGTCATTTTGGAGTCTCTCACTGCAGTAGGGAAGAGGATACCTTATTATGGTTTTTGGTTTTGTTTTTTTCTTTCAGTTGCCATCTGTTATGCTGTAACTTAATGTGGCAATACAGCTTTCCATATGCGATAACGCATATTTCCATATGTGGGTTGTTCTGTGCGTCCTTTCATTTTATGACTTAATGAGATTTTTACATTGAATTACCAGATATTACGTGCTCTTATAAGCAGTCACTGAGACCAGTTTCATGGTAGGCTCTTCAGCCTTCTGACGTTGGCGTATATTGTCCCCTTTAGCCTTAGGGCACATTGGTGTGCACCTTTCTAATATTTACCTGTGACAGGTAATTAATTCAGTTTGTATCAAGTGCCTTGGTTCTCACTTACTTAAGCTTACTTATTCCATCCCATATACATCATTCTAGGTATAAACTGAGAGATCATGAGGGCCTCACTCCTTCTTCTGTGATGGCCAGTGTTCACCAAGAACCTCATCTGTCTGTTTGCCCCGATCCCAGATCTGTGCGTTCCTGATTCCAGTTCCTGAGCCCAGCGTCCCTCCTGCCACTCACTTTGCCTACCCTGCTGCATCTGTGGTGGTGACATGTAGTCATCGAGGGGTTGGGGCACAATTACATGTATTTCTATAGGTTAAATTATTATTCTCTTATTAGTAGTATTTTATAATTATTATTTTATCAAAGCTGTTTTAGTTTCCAAGCCACAAATCTTCATCTGACTTCCCTTTCCCTGGAAGTGTGTGGGGAAGGGAATTGGGAACCCAGTTGGTCAGTTTTAGCTGCCGAAATTTGTTGGGCCTGGGCTAAACTGGGCCAGATGCTCATGTCTAGATGAATTTTGACTATCTCCAAAGATGGGGATTTCTCAGACTCTGTGTAACATCTTCCAATACTTAATTACTCTCATAATGATTTTTTTTCCCTTTCTGTCCATTCAACATTTCTGTTTCTGCAGCTTCTGACTAATTTCTCTTCTTGCTTTGTGCTTTAGGGAAGAATCTGGCTTTGTCTACGTTTCAATCCTGGTTGGAAAACATCTGTGCTATCTGCAGTTGCCTATAGAAATAGTAGATTTGAGACCTTACATCAGCTTTATCTGCTGTTGTCAAATTCACCTCTTTCGTGGTAGATTTGTGGGTTCTAAACATCCCTGGAGACTCTTACTTAATCTTCTTAGTTAAGAAAGTAGACAGGAAGGTTACATCTCTTGGAAAACATACTAGATTACTTAATGAATGTGGGAAAGCTGCAAGAGAAAGGTGTAGTAAACAGACACTCCCTGCATTGAGGGTTTATTGAAGATTATTGTTATGCATTAGGCATCCAATCACCTCCCATGCTGCATCTTGGCCTAGAAACACGGGTAGTTACAGTTACTCTTCAGGTGAACAGATTTATGTTGTGAAGACTTGGAAAGGGACAATGGGAAGTTCAGAATGTACTCCAACTGGCAGATGTTCTGGTTCTTTGTTTCATGTGACAATGCTAGCCACTGTTTTGCTTTGATTCTTTGCTCACTGATCCTTAGAAGAGTAGTGATATCTACTTTCTTTTTACTGGGAATGCTCCTAAGGATTACAAAACCAACAAAAAGCTGTATACTAGTTTGGAGGATTGCCTCTGTGTGTGCAAAATACTTGTTATGTTTTCCCTTTGGTTTGAATACTTTTACAGTTCAGAACTCTCAAAGTTAGGGAGAAGAAACTGGAATCACTGTCACGATGTCTGTAGATGTGCCTCTTTATGTGAAAAGAATTGAGGGTGATACCGTAGCACAAATAATTGTTTTGCATATCTGTCCCCTCTCCTCCCCTCCCCTGGGACCTGGCTCTCTATTATACTTCTGTCACTTGATGAGGACAAATTGTGCTTCTGCAGCTTTGAGAGGACAAAGCACATAAAAGTGAATGCCCAGAAGCAACTCAAGGAATAGAAGCAGTGAATAACTATCTCTCACTGTATATATAGATCTGCACAATGATATGATTTCTCTTTTCACTCATTCTAACAGATTTTTCAAAGACTGATCTATGCTGATAAACAAGAAGTTCAAGGAGATGGGCCAGTTTTGGATGGAATTCATGTCACTATCAGAAGAAATTATATTTATGAAGATGCTTATGACAAACTTTCTCCTGAAAATGGTTGGTTTGTAATTAAGTTATCGTTAGTTTATTTATAACATTTAACCATTTTTACTATGTAGTTACATACTTGCTTGCTTGAGTAGGATGTTAGAAGTGTATCAGCTCTGAGATGTGTATGTCCTTATAATGTTAAATTCCCTTGTTTTCTGTATAAAGTAATTCTTATCCACATTCTTTCTGCTTACTGCAGTCACATTCTCTTTAACAGATCCTTCCTTAGTTCAAACCAACTGTAATAGGACTTTTCTTTCCATTTACTTTTCTGTATAACAGCACTTTTTGTATCTATTTCTGTAGTTCATTAGATATTATCTCCTTTGGTAATCAGTAGAAATATCTGAACTCCACTGGATTCATTAGGTACAGTGTGGCTGGTAAGGCTAATGAGTGCCCTTTGTAGTGAGAGTATGTAGTAGTATGCATTTTATCACATTGGTTTAAATCACACCTTGGTGTGAATTTGTGTGAGAGCAATGGCTCCAGAAGCCAAAATTCCAGTGTTGATAAAGCCTGCCAAAATAAAGTCATTATTAGTTATATGGTATTTTTGCATACAAAAAAGAATGTTTGCCAAATACTTGAGGTTTGCCATATGAATCGTGCCTCCTGTGCTATGTAAACTCCCTTCCGGAGAACTGCCTAGTTTAGAGAGGAAGAAGAGGTGTTGGTATTCTTGGTTTGTATAAAATGACCGGACATCATGCCACTTCTTACTTTCCTTTACAATGATAGTATTAATGATATTAGTCTACTTATAAGTAGGATTTCGTATTTCAGTACTTGTGTTTAAAACTGTAACTACCTAGAAGGATAAGTTTAGACTAATGTGTATACTTTTCTAATTAAGTACAATCTAAGTTCTACTTTTGGAAAATTTTAAAGGCTAATCAGGAAATGTCACTGTATAATCATCTAGAAATTGTATGTGCGATTGACTGTTTAGCCTCTTCCTTACGGGTTGTGAACAGTTGCATTGTTCTAAGTTTAGTATGAGTCATTTACTGGTTTCTTAAAAAGAGAAAGGTGAAATGGAAGTGGAAAATATGGAAGCTGTTACTGCTGTAACAGGGCGGTTACAGAAACCAGTTTGTTAAGATTCCGGGGTGGTGTGTAGCAACAAGTGAAATTTATTGGACATACATAGAAGCAGCGTTTCACAGTGAGACTTATAAAGTGCTGAAATGGGCTGTCCAGAGAAATCTCCATCAGTGGAGAACTCAAATGGACCAAGGTACTGAGCATCCCAGTCTAACTTGGAACTTGGAAATTGGCCTTACTATCAGTGTGGGAGTTTTGAACCATATGAAGTCTCCTCAAGCCTGAACTATTCTGTGATTCTGTCAAGCTTTGAATTCAGCAAATAGAACTTTTGTATCGATAAGAAATTTACCTGCACATACATGGATATATTTCCAGGTAATGTTTTAGCCTTTCCTTAGGAAGAAGATTACTCATAAAACAGTGACAAGGAAGGAACTAATAAGCTTGTAGCACGTAATTGGAAGTAGAAGGATTTCTGAGTGAAGTTTTGTCTCGTTTACAGGTGCAGAGAAGCTGTAGTGGTAGTTGGCCATTGAAGTCTGAAAAAATATTTTTCTGCATGTGTGTGTGATATACTATGTATGTGCACACATACATACATATACATACAGGTACAGTGCTACTTAACATCAGTAAAGATTAAACTAGAAGGCTGGACCTTTTAGAAAAGGTTGGTATTCTCAGACAATATAATTTTTAAAAATAGCTTTGGTTCTCGAGTAGCTCAGGCACAATGTGGGAGAGCAGAAACGAAGAAATGCCTGAAAATGACAGGAGACTGTTTCAAGACTCTAAAGGGAATTGATTAAAATCTATCTGGAAGACTGAACAGATGATAGATGAGGTCCTGGAAGTGATCAGGAGACAACCAAGAGCATTGATTTGGAAGTGGCAGCTAGTTTGTCTGCTGGCCCTGAGAAGAGAGCTGTCAAAGTATCTGTAGTACCTTAACTGAGATCATTAAGAAAACAAGCTTTGAATAGTAGAGATGTACTAGGTTGGTTCCTGCAGGTTTAAGTTTTTATTTAGTTGTCATATATTTAATAATACAAAAGCATTTTTTAATTCCCCTTATAACTGGGATTTTCAGCATATTCCATAGTAGCTTCTAGTGGACTTCAGTAATAGTTCAGCTATGACTCATATGGGTAGAACATAAAATCTAACACTTTTTCAGAAGTTGCACCGGCATTCGCTTCTATCTGTTAGCCTGTTTTGACGTAAGTATTTGTATTAGGACTATTTCACTCCACCAGTAGACAGAGGAAAAGATAAGTAACTGATTTTCTTCATAAGGCTTCAAAAAGACTAAACCAACCTTTTCCATGTGTTAGAAGTTTCAACATTAGTGCTCCGTATCTCAGAAGTCTTAAGGCAAAGTGTGCCTGTATGCTTGAAACTCTCTGTTGCTAGTGTGTGTGCTGTATTTTTGTTTTGAATTGTGATGAGATAGCAGACCTATTGCAATTTCTGTGGCTAAAACTAACCATCCTTTATTTCCAGCAAGACAGCTTTATGCAGGAGAGCATTTCACTCAAATGAATAACTAATGAGTAATTTTTTAAAAAAAAATAGCTTAGTGTGAATCTTAGAAAAAGATGAGGAAGTTATTGGTAGATGTAGAGGCATTCACTGACAGGAAAGTGTAAGGCACTCACTCATTCAGGACAAATTCTGTTGCTGTGTCTTGATTGTTCATGAGCATCAGCTGTCAATCTGTAGTGAGTGCTTTGTAGCACATAGGAGCAGTAAAATGTTTTGTGGTTACTGGTTTATTACTGATTGCTTTGCTGAGACACAAGTGTAGTCAAGGGTTAAAATAAAAGCTGAGTATTTGGTTAGATCTTTGAAAGCCTTCAATGAATTTAGCAAAAAGATCCTTCTTCCTGGTTGTGTATACATAGCTTAAGGACTAAATGTTGCTTGCTTTCTCAAGGAGCAGCATTCTATGAAACAAACAGAACACCTGCCTTCAGAACCTGTCCATCTTTACCACACCTTGCTCTCTGGAGCTACGTAACATAGCATTGAATCCAAAGTAGCAAAATGCTAAGTTTGATTTTGAAGGATATTATTTAATGGTGTAGTTTAACCACCAGCCCCTTTAAGGGAATGCAATGCTTGTACAAAGTGACTTTCACATACTGAATATTCCAAAATCTTGAATTAAATCTTGAATCCAGTAATACATTTTTGCTATTTACTATTTCAATTTTTAAAAATCAAGTTAGCGTAGATATGTTTGTATGCGTAGTTACATGTGTTTTTATCCAAATAATATTCAAGTAGATCGTTGCATTTGAGTTTGTCTCTCTCCTTTCTCTGCAGAACCTGACCTAAACAAGCGCATTCGTGTTCACTTACTTAATGCACATGGTCTTGATGAAGCTGGTGTTGATGGTGGTGGAATTTTCAGAGAATTTCTGAATGAACTACTTAAATCAGGATTTAACCCTAACCAGGGATTTTTTAAGACCACCAATGAGGGACTTCTTTACCCTAACCCTGCAGCACAGATGCTCGTTGGAGACTCTTATGCCCGACATTACTACTTTCTTGGAAGAATGCTTGGAAAGGTAAAACCAATGTTGTATAATACAAAGCTAAAGCAGTACTGAATTTTTCTTTCCTTTTTAGATAGGAGTAGATGGGAAAAGATGGTGATTTTTCCAGAACTGAAAAAAACCCCAAACTTTTAGATGTTGGTTCTGAACAATGAAGCTGAAAGAGTTGGGGTTGTTTACCTTGCAGAATAGAAGACTGGAGAAATTGCAGCCTTCCAGTACTTAAAAGAGGTTTCTAAATAAGATGGGAAAAAACTTTTTAGCAGGCTCTGTAGCAGTAGGGCAAGGGAGAGGAGAGGTTTAGACTAGTGGTGACACACTAGAACATGTTGCCCAGAGAGGTGGTAGAGGACCTGTCCCTGGAAACATTCAAGGTCAGGTTGGATGGGGCTCTGAGCATCCTGCTCGAGTTGAAAATGTCTCTACTCACTGCATGGGAGTTGGACCAGATGACCTTCATGGTCTCTTCCAATCCAAACCATTCTGTAGTCCTATGATTATTTCCACACACTGCCCAAATTTCTGGTTCATTTTAATGTTACATACTTGAGGAGTACAGAGAACTTGAGATACCCTGACTAGCAGGTGAGCAAAGTGAGCATGTGTCTACTTCTGTGGTTATCAGGTTGCTTAAAGTTAAGTTGCTTGAAGCCAATAGACCTACTATGCTTCTGGTGATTTTTTTTTTTTTATCCTGGAGCTGTCAAGAGTTTGTCTACAGTTACATTCTCATCATTTGGAATACATGAAAATAATATTTTCAGAAATAAAACAATTCCTAATTATATGTGGTGTACAGTTCTTGCTAGCATATAAAATTTGCTGTGAGAATTTACCATACTTAGGAGTTATATGCAACTTCCAGTTATTCTTCTTGTTTTTTTATACATTTTGGATCATTCTTGAGTTCTAGCGCTTGACATTTTGATGTTGTGTATGTTCAAAGACTCACACGTATTTGTTGAACTAGATGAAGGCAGGAGGGGGGAAAAGAGGAACCATTGCAAACAATCGATTTTCTTTTATGGTCAGGTTGAATTAACTTTTGTAAAGGTAGTAATTGTGAAACAAGTTTTGGAACACAAATTCCATTTCAGAAAAAGATGTATTATTGCTACTCAGCTATTTAAAACTGAAGATATTAAAGATGTAGAAGTCCTATTTAACTACCTGAATTATTTGGAAGCTAAAATCCTGCTGACCTACAGTGAGTTTTAACATATATTTGAATGTCTTTTTAGTATAGCTGGAAGCCTTTTAAGAGGATGTTGTTGGCAGACTTGAGTTGTTCAAACGCTGCAGTTCTTTAGAGTTGCAAGTCAACTAATTTAGATCTAACTTACAGCCAAACTCTCGACTTATGCATCCTGGCTATTACAGAATCCAAACTTCTTAAATAATGAAAATTTCAAATCAGCTGTTTCTATAAAATAATTTGTGAAAGATGTTCCTGCTCTTAATGGGGGATAGATTCAATACTAATGCAATAGTTTGTAATTACAACCTGTGTCACACAGTGGTGGTAAATGGTGTTAAATCCCGCTGGAGGCCAGTTACAAGTGGTTTCCGAGGGCTCAGTGCTGGGTCCAACCCTCTTCAATGTCTTCATCAATGATCTGGATGAAGGCATTGAGTGCACCCTTAGCAAGTTTGCAGACGATGCTAAGCTGGGTGGAAGTGTGGATCTGCTGGAGGGTAGGGAGACTCTGCGAAGGGATCTGAACAGGCTGGACTGCCGGGCTGAGTCCAATGGCATGAGGTTTAACACGGCGAAATGCTGGGTCCTGCACTTGGGGCACAACAACCCTATGCAGAGCTACAGACTAGGAGAGGTCTGTCTAGAAAGCTGCCTGGAGGAGAGGGAGCTTGGAGTGTTGGTTGACAGTGACTGAACCTGAGCCAGCAGTGTGCCCAGGTGGCCAAGAAGGCCAGTGGCATCTTGGCTTGCATCAGAAATGGCGTGACCAGCAGGTCCAGGGAGGTTATTCTCCCTCTGTACTCGGCACTGGTGAGGCCGCTCCTTGAATCCTGTGTTCAGTTCTGGGGCCCCTCACCACAAGAAGGATGTTGAGGCTCTGGAGCAAGTCCAGAGAAGAGCAACAAAGCTGGTGAAGGGGCTGAAGAACAGGCCCTATAAGGAATGACTGAAAGAGCTGGGGTTATTTACCCTAGAGAAAAGGAGGCTGAGAGGAGACCTCATAACTCTCTATAACTACCTGAAAGGAGGTTATAGCGAGGAGGGTGCTGGCCTCTTCTCCCAAGTGACAAGGGGACAGGACAAGAGGGAATATCCTCAAGCTCCACCAGGGGAGATTTAGGCTGGACATTAGGAAAAAAATTTTCATGGAAAGGGTCATTGAGCACTGGAACAGGCTGCCCAGGAGGGTAGGTGGTTGGTTCACCTTCCCTGGAGGTGTTTAAGGGACAGGTAGACGAGGTGCTGTGGGGCATGGTTTAGTGTTTGATAGGAAAGGTTGGACTCGATGATCTGGTGGGTCTCTTCCAACCTGGTTATACTATGTCCAACGCTTCATTTTCTTTCTGCATCTATGGATTTTTGGAGTGGGTAGTGAATACTGCTGTGGTATTGTGAGGAAGTTACTTTGCTGCAAAAATGTTCAGTGCTTATCTAGAAATGGGGCAGGGATCAGTTGTCAGGGAGAAGTTTGAAACATGATTGCGAAAAGATTATTGTAATTTTGAAGCTTTAATTTCCTCTGTCAAAATGGCCTTCTGTAATTGGATTTCAAATGTTACTATAAAGACAGGAGCTGCAAAATGTTCTACAAGTGTAGTCTTGGTTTTGTCTTTTTAAAATCAGAGGATCTATTATTTATCATTTTGAAAACATAAATTGTTTTTGTATTTGCAGTATGTTTACGGAAGGTACGAGTTGATGGTGTTACTTAATAATTACCCCTTCCCAGCTGCACAGACACCTTTTTAGTAGTGTATTTAGGGACTTGATGAATTAAAGAGAAAGATAAGGCACGACCATACTATTCAAAACCTGCTAGTGTTGTGTTCTTGGTTAAGTTATTGAATACTCACTCACCCGTTCTCGAAAATGTGTCCATTTTATGCTTTGCACAGGGTTATTTGAGAGCTATAGTGGATTATTAAAAGCCCTTTTGTAAACGAAATAGATATAATGCAAAGGAAGCAATCGGGCATTCACAGCAATTTCTTATTTGTGGAAACCAGTATGTAAAGAGTGGTACCACCAGAAACTCTCACGTAAGAAGTTTCCGTGTTATCAGAAAACAAATACATTAAAATATAATAATTTATAGAAACTCTCTGTCTCTTGGTAACCATTTCATACTAACATCCAAATGCATTTGGGTGCTGTAGATTTATACTTAATTCAGCTTTTCCTTTCATTACGAAGTTTCTAACAGTTTGACATCTGTGTTAACTGGCAAGTTCAGAACTAGAAGCATCTGAAAACTTAAAACCTGCTTTGAAAAATGGTGCATCTAAAAACTTAAATTATTTCTTCCCTAGATAAATTATTGGCTATTTGGGGTGTATTTTTGTAGTTAGTGAAGTAATTGGAATCTGTATACAAAACAAACTGCACAGCTATCCATGCAACTTCTACTGACCATTGAATGAACAAAAGATCTTGTAGAAAGTATGCTCCGTGTTCATGTAACTGCATACGTTATCTGAAATCATTCTGTACAAAACCAGCAGGAATGAGTTTGCTTAAACAACAGCTACTCAAACACTTCCAGAGTTTACACTTCACAATTTTCGGTAACTTTACTGTGCAATGTAAATATTATTTTAACATTGGTGGTTTTTGAGCATTTTCCTTTCTTTTCTTAAAAGTAAATGCTCAGTTTACCACACACACCTCTGGCAGCAGTCTGCCAGTGCTAGTGGGGTTTGAAACTTAGAGCTTCACTCACTGGAAGCAAAGCAGTGACTTCTGAGTCCGAGGCTTTGCTTGAGAGCTGAGGGTGTCTTGTGCTGCTAGGGATGTTTAGACAGAGATGTTATAGCCCCGTGTTCTCTTTGTTGTCATTTCTGGAAAATGAAATATTGTTGTCCAATGTGGGGTCATAGAAATATAGGTAATTTAATTTAGAATTGTAATTCCCTTGCTCTCTGGGTAGGATTGGGCTGTAGGGAGGCACCTGTGATTTGGTTTAACTTGATTTTCCACATGCAGTAGTTTGTTCTGGCAGCAGTAAAATTCTTCCCATGTACAGACTTTCCTGCTGTAGCTTTAGCACAGTAGTGGACTTGGCTCAGAAGAATACAAAAGTTGCTACTTTGACAAGCTGCCAAAACTTCAAGCAACAAAACCAGAGAAAGGAAATTTGGAAGCAATGCCTGAGAGTTTTCTCTATGCTGATTCTTGAATGGTCTGCTGCAAACCTGGAAAGAGGGACATGCTGGTTAAATGTTTCAGTGGAAACAGTGATTAATAGAAGAGTGACAGACATGCAAGGAAAATTTTAACTTCACCACCCTTAATCCTAAACTCAGTTTGTACACTTGTATTATTTTTCTCCATTTCCAGTTTACATTGGTATTTATTCAGTGGTATAAAGGTGACAGATATTGTGGAAAATGACATTCATTGCATTTGGAATTATTTGACATCAAGTAGCTAGTTTACTTAAATTTCATGAAGTATCAGCAGTAGTTTAAGAATATGACAGGAAAGCCATAGAAAGATTAGAATGATAATTTTTATGGTTACATCTTCTTCCTTTTTGACATAAATTTGCTAATTCTTTGTTTCATTATGTTGTGTAATTATTGTCTTTCCACCGTCAACAAAGTGACTTTCTGACACTAGAGGTTTTTGTGTAATACACTCAGTATCTCTGATTATACTGAGTAGGACCATCTCCATTTCTCTTATTCCAGCATATTGGAGAATGCTTGTGAAACGCACATTCATGTTGCTGAAGAACATATGCACTATCTTTGAAAGAGAACGTAAAAGCTCTTTTTATGAGCAATAGAATCTGCACTCCTTGGAAGACACTGGAGTTTTCAGAAAGGATTTAGACTTGTTTTGCCAAGAGTTAGCTTTTATCTTAAATGGCTGGGAAGGCTGTATAATGAACAAATAATGTGGTGGTTTGAGCTATTGCTCTTTTGAACAGAGTTCCATCCTTTGTGGATCCATATAAGGAACTGTGCTAGAAGCAACAGCAAGGACTGAATGGAAATAAAGTGTTTATTTTAAAATTTAGCATTATTTTGATGATGGATAGATGAGGCAATCTAGATTTAGTCTTTGATTGTAGATATTTAATATTATATAGGAAATCAGTAATTTGCATGGCCGGGTGAATGTTATATTTATGAAGGTTTAAGTTGTTTATTTCCATATGACTTTATAGGTTACTATAATAATTTAAGATATAATGGACCATTCTGTGCACATACGTAAAATTTTTTAAACATATATGATTGAAAAAAAAAGCTATAAAATGTGTATTTTTGTAAAATTAAATATTAGGAGGATAATAGTAGATCAAAGACAAATTTTATTACCCAGGTGGTGATTATGGTACCATTAATTATTGATTAGGTTATTTTTCAGTATCTTAAGGAGTGTGACTTGTGGTTCTAGCTTATAACTTTGAGTAGAGCTGTGATAGGTCATTTGTTATACAAGATGCTATTTCTGTCTGGGAGGTAGAACTGTAAGATTAGCAGTCTGTACTGCATCCATTTTGCAGAAAAACTGAAGTAGCTCTTAATCATCCGTACTTAAAATAGATTGAATTAGTGGGAGTCTTCACAGCAAGATCTCGATCAGTTTCTCCATTCTTAAATCATTAATAAGCCGCTCATATGGAGTTAAAGCCTTCAAGCAAATGTTCCTTGTAACATATTTGTGTGCCCTTTTTGTGCGAAAAGTTTCTAGAGAGAAACCAAAACAAGAAAACTACAATGAGAAGAACTGGATTTCTTAAGCTTGTGTATTTGTTAGGGTGGCGCGCCAAGCATTGCACTGCTACTCTTCCTCAATTTCTCTGACTGTTGAAGGGTGTGGTTTCTTTTTTCCTGATTTTCAGGCTAACCTTTCCGTTAGCTTAATTGTCCATTTAATTAAGATCCACTTTGGCTTGGCTTAAATCAGTACACCCTTAATTGATTTGTGCTGCAGCATCAGTTGATACTACTAGTACCTAGGACTGTAGTTTTGGAGTTAACTGATACAAAGAGGAGGTAATATTTATAAACTTTACACCTGATTTTGTAGACCCAGTGTTTTGCTTAAAAGCAAATTAGTTGATCATTTGTCTCAAATAATCCTCAGTCATCTGTAATAAAATCAAAACAGGAATTTACTATGTAAAATGGCATTTCCAGTGCAGAAACACAGTAATAAGAGTGTGAAATGGGTACCTTATAGAAGTTATTTCATGACTTATGTAAATTACTTATATAAAGTAATCTGAGTGTATTATCTGACGTGGTTATTCAGCTTGACAACTGCTTTGTGTACTGCTTCATTTAACATAACCAGTTATCTTTTGATAATAGCTACAAGTAGCTACATTAGTACTAACCTTGTAAATACATGTCTAGCACCAAAAGACTACAGAAATGTGGTATTTTAAATCTAAATCTTTAAGAAGAAGTGTGTATTGATGTATTGTGATATTTATTGGGTCATAATGTATTTAAATTTTCTTTAATGCATATGTTAGTGGTTGTTTACTGTGATAAAGTGCATAGAGGTCTCTTCAAGGAATTCTGCATGGGAGAAATTATCTCATGTCAGTGGTCACTCCTCAATTAAAAGTTCCATTAGCAGATGATTCCTGCTTCTGGTTTGTGTACTGATTGCATTTTATTGCCCCTAAATCAGGTTCCTAGACAGGGAATAAATAAACAGTTAGAGTGTGCAGTAATGGTAACCTGATCTTTTTTCACAGTTGGGAACACCAGCATCCATTTCAATCAGTCAGGTTTTGAATATTGAGTTCAATATTGAATTTTGAAATTCTTTGTTTTATTTGAACTGTCATCAAACATGCCTAATTCCCCTGCTGTTAAAATACAGATTTATCTTAGAAACTTATCCAGAGTTTAGTTATATAGTAGTATATGTTTCAGTTTTTCAGAAGATTAGAACTTAAATAAGGAAGAGATCTTAAGTTCTTACTAATTTATGTTGAAATTTGAAACAAGGAAAACCTATTTAAGCCTTTACTAGAATTTCAGTAGTGAATGATAACTATCCTCAGTTAAGGCCTTATGAGGAACGGCTGAGAGAACTGGGATTGGTTAGCCTGGCAAAGCGGAGGCTGAGGGGAGACCTCATTGCTCTCTATGACTACCTGTAAGGAGTGTGTAGAGAGGAGGGTGCTGGCCTCTTCTCCCGAGTGACAGGGGACAGGACAAGAGGGAATGGCCTCAAGCTCCTCCAGGGGAAATTTAGGCTGGACATTAGGAAAAAAAATTTCACAGAAAGGGTCACTAGAACAGCCTGCCCAGGAAAGTGGTTGATTCACCTTCCCTGGAGGTGTTTAAGGGACGGGTGGACAAGGTGCTAGGGGCCATGGTTTAGTGTTTGATAGGAACGGTTGGACTCGATGATCTCTTCCAACCTGATTATTCTATGATTCTATCAGTTATCTAGTGCATCCACGTGTACCTGTAGCCCTTCCCTGTCCAGTTCCTCAAAACCCACAAATGGCATTGATGGCGATTTATGTCACACAGATAGCATAATATAGAGATGACTGTTCCAGTAAGAACAGAAAGAAGGCACCAGGCTGATGAAATTATGGTTTTCTGCAGTACCAATATTTCTGAAGCATTCTCATTTTTGTAATAAAATGTAAATATGTACTAAATTCCTAGAATAAAAACAATAACATGACTTTCCATTATCAAATTAAAATATAGCTCAAAGTAATTGTGCTTGGAATGCTCCAATAAGGACCTTTGGAAAGGGATCCATACATTTTTATGATAATGTGTTCTCAAGTCAGCCATGAGAGGTTTTGTGCTTGTCGGACACCTGCAGTCTGTCTTGGGTATTTACAGTGACTGCAGCAAATTTGACAGACAGGCCCTTGGCGTCTGAGTCTTGCTGCCACAAATGCGTGGAACTTCTGTGAACTTGTACTTACTGACCTTCAGATTCCCAATGAGTAGGAAGTCAGAAATAAAACCAATTTACAAAAGACTTTATTTTTTTCTGGGAAAAAAAGCAAATCTGACGATACTGGCACTGCTGCAAGGTGCTCAGTAGGCTCTCAGAAGCCTACTTACAGGCATCTAGCTGAGGCATTTCCCTTTCTAAAAGACGGAAAAGGCATTAAGTATTTGAACAAAAATGCACTATGAATTTTTTGCAGTCATATAGGGAAGATAATGTACCAGATTTTCCGTTACTACAATTGCCCCAATGCATGTAGAGTTCTCTGCTATTTTAGAACTTGAAAAACTGCAAAACACTGACTTAAAAACTACCAGGTATCAGACACACTGCATTGTGATGCACACCTGATAGAATTGGTTTTATTTTATCATATTTGCATTAGGAAAAAATACCAAGTTTGATTTTGCTCACTTTAAAGCACATTATTAAATAAGTCTGTAAGAAATAATTTTATCCTAAAAGTACTAAATGCTAGCTTTAAAATGCTTCAAAATTATGAATACATGTTAATTTTAATGTAGCTTATATTTTTAGTTTTATCTTTTTCATTAGAGTAGAAAAGGCATTGTTGGCCCCAAAGGCTTTGTGGGATGAGATATTTCTGGAATATAAATTATGAGATAGAAGGAAGTTCTAATGGTTTTACTATTTTTCTGTAATTTTTGTTAATGGTTCTGTACAGCTCTGAAGATCTATTACATTCTGTAAGTGCTAAGTATTATTTAATAGTAACTGTTTAAAATGACTGCAACAGGAAGGGTTACAGTCTTGCGGGCTGATTAGGGAAATAACTGAATTTAAGCCCAGTCATTTAATGCCTCAGCCCATAAGCCATGTCTCTTTCTAGGGGTATGACTTTGGCATTGTTTAGGTTTTAAAATACAGTTCTGCTTTGTAAAGGATTAATGGAAAGTAGGGGCAATGACTGATTAATTATTTTTCTTAAGAAAGATTTCAGTTGAAATAATAAATGAGGGAATTAATTCTAGACCCGAAAGTGTAAGGGCACTAAAGCCGTCTCAGTCAGAGAGGTTTAGCTGGTTCATCTTTGAATTTGTTGACAGAATTTGAACCTTATTCAGTGTGTTGTAGTGCTTATGTAACCTCTGCTATATATAGTTAATTTGTATGAAATTACTAGAATACCTTAAATTTTGCCTGGTTTTAAAATTTGGCACAAAGTCTTTTCTTTCTGAAGAGCTCTTTCCTAAATATTGTAGTTGTACCTGTACAGTACCTTACCTGACCATGTAATGCTTAAATAATATTATAATAGTTGCCATCTATAGTCTCAGACAGGTATTATTCTCAAAACAAGAAAAAAAGCTTCTCCTTGCCCAGAGGACTGTGTAATTTTTATTCCTTTCTTACCATGCTATTCTTCCAGCTGAGAATCTCCTTCCGTAATATATTACAGCTAGTAATAGCATGCCTATATTCCGAAAGTTGTTTGCCTTAAAGAACCATTCCTTGTTCCCTTACCTTATAGGAATTTAATAAATGCATCCAGTATATTTGTAAGTATCTGAACATAACATTTTTCATTTCAGATCACAAGTTGTGATCTGTGTCACTGAATTGAGTAATGGCTCTTGTAGCCGGTCCATGTTGCAATCAGTTGTATTTGAACTATATTGTAATCGCAACTAGCTAATGTTATTTAAAGAGCAAATGACAGACTTTAGACTGGAATTAACATGCATGCTTCATGTGTGAAGTCAAAACCTATTAACCGTAGTCAGCTTTCTGTTATTTTGATCAGTTTTAATATTCTGGTGTGTTCTACAGGCATTCACACACAAAGGAGAGAGGAGGTGTATGAAGCTACTTTTACTGAATACTACTTCTTCCATAGTGAAATAATTTCCTTTTAATCAGAAAAAAAGTCTTTTAATCATTTTTTATACAAAAAAGGCTAGCAAGGCATTTTGTGATAATTGGGAAAACACTGGGGTGAAGAATAGCCAAAATAATTTGTTATAGTATTTGTTTGCTTTACTTTGTTCAGTTGTTCTAGAAGCGTCTAACTTATGACACCTCTAGATAATCAATAAAATAACTTACCCTAAAGAATTTCCATAGCCTATAGGAGTTTGAAATAGTTCTGGGAAATCCAGGCTGGCCCTTTCAGCAGACATAACCTTTTACCTACTGGATATGCATAGCGCTATGAGCATTATTGTGCTGTGTGATTGCCCTTGATGTAGACATCTCTACCTCTGCTTCTGATGGGCCTCTTGCCTCAAGGTTGCATCTGCAAACTGCACTTCGGTGGAAGTGGAAAGCTAATACTCCCAGCCTTCTGAGGAGGCAGAAGTGTATAGGCTCTGTAGGCTCTGTTAAGGTTTTTGTTCCCCCTCCCCAATCTAATGTTAGAGACTGGAAATCCAATGTCATCTTTAACCACCCATTTCAACTTTCATGACTTCCTATCCGGATTTTTTCTTTGTATAAATCAGTTGCAGCTTATGGAACTGCAGGATAGATACAACGAAGTCAAGTAAGAGACTTGTTACCTAGGAAAGTGAACTTTCAGAATTCATTACAGTATTCTATCATTCCCATAGGTTGTGACCATAAGAGTTAAAGGAAGCTTGCAGGTGGGTGAGAGTACTTGAAGTTTGAGCAGAGAATAGTTTCAAAATATGCATTGGTTAAGCTTTCTGGCTTTCATCTCTTGAAGCAGTGCATTAACAGGAACTTCTGACTTGCAGACAAACAGAAGTTGCCTCTTTCCAAGAGCAAGCCATCTTCTTTTGCCAGTGTTGTTACTCATTGACTTCTGGAGGAAAAAAAGAGGACTGCTTCTATGGGGAGAGTGTGACCTTATGTTGTACTGAGGTACATAGATAAGGATAATTTGACAGTGCAACTTTGTATTGCAGCTAATTTATCCAGCAGCTGGTTACCTCTGTTAGAGGTGGTCACTATTCCCTTGCCTGTCACTTATACTGGGCTTCTGCCTACTCTACGTTGATGTTGCAGAAGGCCAGTTGACAGAGTCAACAGGCAGAAGACTGAGCTTAAAATCGTGTGACTTGTGGCTCCCCCTGACACTCACTAAAGAGAAAGAGATGAGATGTGAAAATCCCCCTTTTGGCTGTTAGATGAACTGCAGTAACAAGAATATCCTATGGATTTCCATGGGCAACTGGCTGCTCTAAGGTTGTGCTCTCATCTTAACACGAGATCTTCTTGTTCCTGCCCAGTTTCAGCCATAGCTTTGAGCTGGATCTGATTCTAATTTGAAGGAAAGCTCAACTTCAGTGTCCATCCTGTGTCAACCAACACCCACCCCACCACCAAACCCAAATCCCAGCACTCCAAACAAATAATAACAGCTCAGTACAAATAATCTGCGACTTTTGAACCTTATTCAGCCTGTTGAAATGCTCATGTAACCTCTGCTGTCCAACTGCTTGCAAACAAATCCAGTTGAATCAGTAAGCTGATTTGTTTCATCGCTCTGGCAGGGGTGGGTGGAATCACATCTTTTGGCAGCAACAGGCAGTTTGATCAGTTTATCCTGACTGAGAAACAAGGCAGTTAGACTGAAACTAAAAAGGTTTCAGTTTAGTTACATTCAGTTGTATGCAGCATTTCTCAGTGTCTGCAGTGCTGGAGCTGTAATGGTGTAATTTATGTCTTTGAAACAAAAACGAAGTTTAGCATGATGTTATTTACCAGAGTTATAGTACATTTTTTTTATTGAACTGTAGGATAGCTTGACTTTCAAACAAATTAAAACTACTGTTTGTCTTGTTTCCAAAAGTATGTTGGTTTTAATATTGCAATCACTTAGTTGAGAGAAGGAGTAATTAAAGTGATTCTCAAGTTGCACCATTTAGTTTATTTAAAAATGTTTTATATAGTTTTTAGATGAAGTTATAAATGTTCACTTTGGAACTACCTGAAGATTAATAGTGATGCATTTGAAATGCATTATTTTTTTTATTGATTCTTAATGTAGTAAATTACTGAAGTTATTTGGCAGCAAACAGAAATAGCCAGTGATGTTGTTCACATTTATTTTCCTGATAGCGTCACAATTTGCATTAATTGCATTACAGCTGCACTCACTTATATTAAAAAGCTTCTACTATAATTAATCCTTTTTATTTCAAATCATTTTGGCACAATTTCTAGCAATAAACACTCATAAAAGACAGACACTTGAAAAATAACATACAAGTTTCTTCAATATACCTATTGCTGTTTTTTCCTGACAAGGAATTATTGATAGGCTTCTAGGATCAAGTGTTGCAAATGGTTAAGACTTAAGACCAGTTTGAAAAATGCTAAGTGGATTATTTTGCATAAAAAATAGACAGGTTTTGAATTTGTGTAATTAACCTGTGTTTAGAAAATACCTTGATTTATGTCTAGATTTGTGTTTCAGTTGCATACATTATGGAAATTTAATTTATAATCCATTTAGCTGATGTGATCATAGTTTTTAGTGCTATCATTTATTAGTCCTTGTATATTAAATGCTCTGAAGGCTTAAACCTGCCTTGTGTAAAAAATTACACCTCTACATTTACATTTTATGAGTCATAGATGGAATTCCATTTAAATTCGGGTAGCTTTGATATATTTAAGGAATTACAATGGCTTTATTGTTACTAATGCAGAAATAGCAAACACTGACCTTACACATTGCAAATTAATGATTTATCCCTCTAGTTTGCTTTTAAAGTCAACTATACAAATGAGGATTTCGACTTCTACACCTTGAATAAATCATATAGCTCTAAATATAATGCACCCTTTGGCTTTGAACTCGTTATTCTCACTTCTTTCTGCAAGGTCTAACTCACCTCACAGAACTGGTCTTTCACAAGTTGAAGGAAATGTGTATATTTTTCCTAGAGTCTTTGTTGGAGTATCATTGAGTGATTACAGCTATGCTTATTCTTTTTTCCTTTTTTTTTTCCCCCCCTTGTTCATTCTACTTCATTTTCTAAGTTTGCAGGAGATTATGGAGGAATTAAGTAATGTCAAAACACTGCTCTTGGAAAGTAAAAAGAGAACAAACAATGCTGTTATGTCGATAACTTTTCTGATCAGCCTGGCCACGATATTAATGAAGTTGTAAAGATTTGATTGTCGTTGTTTGAGGTGCTGATGTGGCAAATAGCCTGGACAGCGGGAAAGGCTATGCACAGACAGCATGCTTCAGGGATGTTTTTTAAAAGCAACAGTCTTTTGTTTTTTCTTTATTCATGCAGGGTTTCTCTGAATGATGTCATGCTTTCTTTCTAGCTCCAAAATTTCTATCTCCTTTTGAGACCTACCATAAGTACTCTTTTCCAGTCAGTAAGGAGTTGTTACTTAGTGTATGAAAATTACAGTTGCTTTGTATTATATCAAAATGTGGTCATACAGTAGATCAACTGAGATTGATATTGCTGGAGTTCTGTGCATTTTTGAAAATTCTGGAGGAAACTCAGTTTGCCGTAAAAATAAATGTTTTAAGAGTACTGCAAGTTCAGGCCAGGCCCATTTTTGATTCAGTAATCTTTTGACAGGTCTAACAGTGTCAGGCATAGGAAAGATTGGACATATGAAACAGGCATAGCTGGTAAAGTCTTGGCTGGGAAATTGGGATGGTTTGATGACGCTGTGTTCAATTTTCGGCTCCTCACTACATAAGGACACTGAGGTGCCAATCGATGCTATTGGGGCACTTCCTGTTTGCTGTCGTACTATGGACAAGAAGATACGGACAGAGAAGCAGCAACCTTACCCTTTAAATTGCCACATAGTTAGGTTGTAAAATGTAGCTACTTGGTATTTCACAAGGGTATTCAAATTTCAAACTTCAGTTGAGTCTTTTTAAATCCATGCACCATCTGGGCTATTGTCATACCAGAAGATCCTGTTCAGGCACCAAATTAAGAGTGAATTGCTAAAAAATTGAGAAATAAACCATTACTTTCAGAATTACTGCATGTACATTTTTTTATTGTTGTAATTTGCTTTTAATTGCTTTTTCAGGCTCTTTATGAAAATATGCTGGTGGAGCTACCATTTGCTAGTTTTTTCCTCTCAAAATTACTGGGGACAAGTGCTGATGTTGACATTCACCATTTAGCTTCATTAGATCCAGAAATGTATAAAAACTTGCTTTTTCTCAAGAGCTATGAAGGGGATGTAGAAGAACTTGGACTGAACTTCACGGTGGTTAATAATGAACTTGGGGAAGCACAGGTAAGGATAGCTTTCACATTTTTTGTTTTCTATTACTACCCGTACTAATTCATTTTTTAATTTGAAAATGGTAAGAAACAACTGTTACAAGCGTGTGGGGCATCATTTCAGTTTTGACTTAATATTTGGAGTTGGCATTTGGAGTAAGTGATCATGTGCTTGGAAAAAAAATTGATGATTTAAAGGTGTGGTCATTTAAATAGTAAACTATAGTGATTATTTTATAAGTCACACATGAAATGTTCTGTAGCCTGAGAATAATTTATTGAAAGAAATATTCTGTGTTGTTTCTTTGATTGCACTTCAAGTAGTTGTAAAAGTAGTTGTAAAGTACAGTCTGGTTTTGTAATCAGAATTATTATTTAAAACAATTTTGATTTCTAATGAACTTTAATTATGAGATAATTGTTATCTCCTTTAGCTGTGATTTTTGAAGTAGAGGGACTGGAGTTAGACGTTAGTGTTTTTTTTTAAATCCTATTTTCCTTTTGAGGGGCTGATGCACCAAGTGAGAAATAGGAGAGAAATAGGTGTTCAGTTCTTCTAAAATTTGGGCCAGTTAGCTGGGTCCTTAAGTGTGTGTTTTTAATGCAGTTGTACAATATAATTAGATTATGGCTTTAATTTGCTGTGTTGTGAGTACTGAAGATCACTTGCACTCATAGTAGAATATGAATTACTGCTAGAGCTTGAGAAGTTCACCTTTATTTGCTATTACAGTTAACCTCTTTAGTTACTAAAGTCTTTTGTCGTGCTTCCTCTTTCATTTTTGCAGATTTTAAATTGTGTACTACCATTGATTATGGTATTTAATTAATAATTGGATCAGAAGGATAGGCCTGACAACATTGTGATGTGTAGCAGTATCTGAATTCAGCCTTGTTTCTTGTGGAAGAAACTGAGACTGTAAAAGTGGTCAAGCAGTTCTCTTGGGTTTGCCTGTTGGTCAGGGAAGCCTGGGACTGTGCAGAGCTTGCACAAGCAGCAGCACCACTGATCCTGGAATGTGTTTGTTTGAGCTCTCTTCTACTGCTTAAATCACAGTGAACTTGATATCCCAGGCTTCTGGTTTATCAGCTTTAGGCTCAGACTTTACCTTTACTCTTCTGTCATCCACTTGTGTCCTTTTGGAAAATCATAAAACCTGGGTTGCGTTTCAGTTTTAGAATATTATCTTCTGATTTGGGGTTTCTGAATCATCTTGAAGGGGAGAGTCAGCAATTGCCTGGTACAGGTAATGTTTCGTATTGAACATATGCCATATGTCTGTAATTAAAATGAAAGGTAGCCAATATTTTCTGGAGAAGTTTTGGATTCCTTACTTTATAAATCTACTCTGTATGTGCTCAAAAAAACCAGTCACACAAGTTAGAAACTACCTCAACAAGTAAAGTAGCAGGGCATAGAAAAGAGAAATAGTTCAGGAGTAACATATAAGGAGATCCAAATTAGAGATGTTACCAGCCTGATCTACTGCAACAAAAACTTGTGGAAAGTGCATTCCTGCCAGGAAGCCCAGTTTGTTCATGAAAATTTTCTGAGGGCTGTGGCTAGTATTATCAAGACTTTTGATTTTTAGTTGTTTGGCATAATTTTAAAAGGAAGATTAAGTATAATAGCGAGTTTCTGAGTAACTAAATGAAATGTAAGATAAATTAAATATTCTGATACTGGTTTGCTATGTTTATACTTTGAGAGAGAATGCTGTACCCATGAAGTATTAACCATCTTTTAATGAGAATGCATGTTAGTGTAGTTCAAAAGAACTAATTGTTTCCTGTCAGTCTTCTGTGTTTTAATGCAACAAGTTACTATTTATATTTCCTTTCATTACCTTAATAAACCTCATATGGATAAATGTGTTTTGTCTGGTTATTTGACTTGTTGTAACCATTGCATACTAATTAATTGTGTCAAGGTAAGGCTAATTCACTTTGGGAAAAGAGCTCAATTTGCACTCCTTATGTTGAATGTGCATTATCTCTAGTTTTCAGCTAAACAACCACTTTAGTGTCTAATAAATTAGTGCCCAATAAATGCATCATAAATCTATCATTGTAAATAGCTGTCCTCGTGACAGCGTCCATCCAGCAATTGTGTCACAAAAGCATTATCCGCAATGAAAGACACATTCAAAAGGGGCTCTATTGACTCTGTCAGTAGTAGAAGGTAGGAATTCTGTTATCAGCTTATTGATTCCAATCCTGTAATGTGCTTTTAGATCCCATTAAACTATTGTCAAAGTGCATTCACCAGAAGTTGAAAAAGGTACTTAATAATTTGCACATTAGACGTGCTAATTAGGGGAGCTGTGCTATCAACCTTATTTTCCAACCCCAAATAGCTTTAGCTTTTGATAAAGAACTATGTATAATGCAGTGATACTGGCCTAGATTTCATCTGTTAGATCTGCTGCATAAAATGGTGGCCAGTAAAAACCCCTAGAGAATGTCAGCCTGTGGTTACAGGTGCCTTGAAGTAGCTGTGTATTGATTTTATTTTTCCTTTTATCTTACAGATTAGATCATGATAAATGGTTATAAAAGGCTTGTAACAAGAATAAGGTTAACAAATTCAAGGAAATACCTCCTCTTTTCAGACCTCCCTCCCCCTTGTCAGTGAGGAATACAAGTTTTATTCCTGTCTAAGGGAAGAGAAGACGATTCAAATATGTATTCCTTTTCCTTCAAATCTGTTAGGTTCTCTGCTATAGTGAGTCTGCTCAGATATTAGTTCTTGAGATTTCATGAACAGCAATGGTTGCATATGATCAAAAGGCTACACAATCATAAGTCTCCATAAATCCACAGAAAAGCACTGTAGTACACAGGACAGCACTTCCTATGAAATCCATGTAGTATAGAAGTTGGTATTGGAACACCTTCTTTGGTATTTTAAACAGATGTGAATGTCACTGCTATTACTGGAAGTGTTGACTCACTAAAGGAGAGTTCTTTGCCTTTAAATTTCCCTGAGAGAAAATATTGAAACCTTAAAAATAATACTGAAAGTTTCTGTTTTGGCAGTTTCTTCACTAGCACACAGTGGCTTAGATGAATTATTTTGGAGTTTTTTTAGAAGCCAGATATTTAAGTTGAGGCTGACCCTTCTCAGGCAGATTTATAACAGTTACGGCAAAAGCATTCTTAGGTATTCAAATGCAGCCTCCTACCTGGAACTCCTACCTGAACATCTGGAATGCAGATGACAGGGAAAGAAAGAAAACCTTTATCAGCTTATTTTCAGAATGGTGAAAAACTCTAAGGGCAATGTAACCAAAAGCCATCAGAGTGCAAGAGAAAGACAAAATATTTTTATCTGTCCTGATAACAAGTCTGTAAGAGTTCCTGATGAACTGAGTGCTTTTGGATGTGTAAGATGTACGCGTCTTATGCCTTCATACACAAAAAAAGAATCCCTAGATGACAGGTCCCTTATTCTTCCCTGAAATATTCCCCACTTCACCATCTCGATATTCCCTGTTTCTCCGATAGCTTGGAAAGCAGCTGCTATTGCCAGATCTGTGTGAGCAGAAGCTAAGTGTTGTTTATCTATCAGCAGACAACAGTTTTCTGCCCATAATCACATTACAAATAGACTTCATGTGATAGATTATTATCAGTAAGTGGGAAGATAAGTCCTCTGAATTCTGCGTGACATTATCTGCTAATCACTGTTTTCCTGTGGGGCTTTTTGATGTGTTTATTTAGTTCCTATGACCATTTTCAAAATAGTAGATACAACAGCTCAAAATGATCATCTGAACTGAATACAGCTTGATAGAAATTTTTTAGTATGTGCCTGCAGAAACTTGTAATTGAATTTATACCCAAGATAACTCTAAGTGCATGCAACTCCAGTTCCCACTGTATCTAACCTTCCGTCAGAGGCCTAATGCAATATCTCTGTCCACAGTACAAAAAAATGCAAAGCAACTTTTCTTAGATGTTTAAAATAATGGGACTTTTCTATCCCTTTTTGAAATTTTTCCCTTTATGTTGCAGACATACTTTGTGAATATGGAATTGAGTTCAGTTATCTATGGTATTATCATAATGATGTGAATAGTTATCTAAATAACATGTATGATTTGATTGATTTTAAAATACGAGATTTTGATAATGAACCAAGTTCAAATGATTTTTTTATTGTTTAAACTTAAATCCACAAAATAGAAAATGGGACAATGGCACAAGTCTGCAAGTATTGGGTAGCTTTCTACTCTTGGGTGGTTATTTATATTCTGTAACCTGTGTTGTTACCTTGCACCATCTAGTGGTGAAAATTTGAATGGATAAAAATCACAGGGTTGCAAATTGCAAGCTGGCAAATCTTGTAAGATGTTATAAATGGTGTTCTGGCCTTTTTTGAAAAGGAGCTGTTAACAGTCATTCCTGAGATCTAGAAGTAAGTGGGAATTATACAGTAATTCATTTAAAAAACAATGAAAACACAGAATGAGTAAGAAGTGAACCACACTGACAGTTAACTGTATTTGTAATGCTAACAAGTGTTACTATATTTTGTCTTCTGTTTTACATCCTTCTAGCCTGTATGGTGTAATGTATTTATTATTCCTTTTATATTAGCCCTTTTATTTCAGAATGTGATGATACTTTGACAAAAATGTGGTAGAATTAGTCTTACATGAACAAACTTGATAATAAGATTCCTGGAAAAGCTTGGGAAATTCAGTTAACTGAATATAACCATGGGTTTTGGGGGGAAGAGAAGCTATATAAGTGTTGCTAGATCAGAATTCAAGGTTTGCTACTTAAGAATATAAAAATAAAAGGAAAAATGGGATTCTTAAGAGGAACTTGTTGAATTAGGTGATACAAATATGCTTTAATGTGGCCAAATTCAGTGTGTCCATTCCCCAAAGAGAGGAATTGTATTTGGTGAAGTAGTGAAAAAAGAACAAGTAATTATATTTCTAGACCACATTGTTGCCTGCAGTAGCAGAGAAGAAAGCTTAGCACAGAGCCCCCTTCTCTTCAGATGTTTCCACAGTGGTGTGGAACACACCCTATACTTCTATTAATATTCCTTGTGAACTTAACATTGAAGATATCCATTCCCTTAGGTCAGTCATTGGTACTAGATACTGGCCTGTGTGTCCTGGCGTGGCCAACTGCCTCGCACTCCAGGCTCTGCAGGGGGTGGACCCCAGAGAAAAGCTATCCTGCCTCTTGTTGACCATGGTTCTTGTAGAAGGAGACTTGCTCAGAAGGGACCAAGCTAATGCATGCAGGGTATAAGAGAGAGTCAGCTTAATTGACATCTTAGTTTTCCTTAATTCTTCAAGGATCAGGATTTAAGGATAGTAAGTTCTAACTGCACACTGACATGGTGCAGTATTGATGAGGTTTTTTTTGCTGTAAGTATGATGAAAGCAAGAAGCTTGCAGCTGAAGGATTAAAGTGGGAAGTAAGACATATTTTTAACACCTAATTGTAATTCAGGTTTTTCTAGCTTATCAGGGAAAGTGGTAAATACTCCATCACATCTTTACACCAGGATTGCCTGTCTCTCTGAAAAATGTACTCTAACTCATTGATGGATTTATTGAGTTAAATACAGGAATCTAGACAGAATCTTCTGGCCTGTGGTATTTGGGAGGTCAGATCACAGATCTTAGTGTACTCCTTTAGCCTTAACAAGCTACGACTCAGGTAAAAATCTGAATGTTCAAAAGCATAGTAAATTTTTAATCTTACCGTTTACATTTTGCATAGTACTAGAACAGCTTACATTATTAGCTATCTTGATATAAAAGAAGCTAATTACATATTTAATTCTTTGTGGTCTAAAGATGTGATTGTTACCACAGGCTGAAATGCTCAGTTGTTTATAAAACTTAAAAAATTGCTGACTCCAGGGTGTAGAAAACCAAACTTTTTTTGGAAGAGTTCCAAGGTGACAGTATCTCAGTTTTTTGTTTTGTTTTGTTTTTTTTAAATCTTCCTACTAGTGCTGTTATAATGCTTTCCAATTGGACCGATGCTCAACAAAAGTAACCTCACATAGTAAATAGTAGAATATATAAATATCTTTAGTGTTTTAGTAACAGCTACCATTGATCCTGGTTTGTATCATAGTGTATTTACAGTATCTTTTGTCTGGGATTTTTTTTTTGTTTAAATTCTTCCATGATGAGGGGTATTGTGGTATATGTGAAAGGCAAAAGTTAAACTCAAGTTTTAAACTTGATTTTGCTTGCGTATTTTGTATTTTTGTTGAGAATGCTGAGGACTTGTTAGTATTTATCTTTATGTGAATCAGGATCATATCAAAATCTTAGTTGTGCCTCAGCAGAAATTGCTTTTACCATAATGAGATCCTGAAGTATTCATGATCACCAAACAGTTAGAGAAGAGCCTAATTGATCAAGCACAGCTTTCTTAATAAATCTGGAAACATTCTGTGTGAGCTCTCTGCTCATGCAGGCTGGTCTTTCTTCCAGGGCACTTATTGGTGTCAATGTAGAAATGAGCTTGCCAAGGGGATGATTTTCACCTCTATGTCTGTATGACTTGCAGTGGTGACTCTGCAAAAGCTCTGACTTTGCTGAATCTGTTTCCTGGTAATAAACCAGAGGACTATGCAGTCAGCTGCACTAGCACCTGGAGTTCTAGGTCTGAAGACTGGATGCTGTAGAATGTGCTCTTAGGAGTGAAAAGAAACCACCTACCTACAACTTGTTGTAATCTTTTTTCTTATTTTGAGGTGAATATTCTTGAATCTGTTCTAGTAGACTTCAAATGTATACATAACTTAAAACTGAACTATAAATTTTTCTATTATGGTGACAGCACAAAGAATTAAAGTTTGCCAAGATGATGAAAATTGTTATGTTTGTAGGTGGTTGAGCTGAAGCCTGGTGGAAAAGATATTCCTGTTACCAGCGCCAACCGAATCGCATACATCCATCTAGTGGCAGACTACAGGTTAAACAAACAAATCCGACAGCACTGCCTTGCTTTCCGTCAGGGACTGGCCAATGTTGTGAACCTTGAATGGCTTCGAATGTTTGATCAACAGGAAATACAGGTACTTCTGCTTAAAACTGCAGAAAAGAATTGCATTAAACAGAAATAAATGTGAATTTCTACCTGCAATGTAACTATCTAATTTCCTTCACTACTAGGTTTTGATTTCTGGTGCCCAAGTTCCTATTAGCTTGGATGATCTTAAATCATTCACAAACTATTCGGGTAAGTGTATTTTACTTAAATAAAAAATGTGCCTTATGGCTTACTTAAGAATAAGCAAACTTGTTTTTATAAAACAAAGTTGTAGGGTCGTTCTTGATAACTTTTGTTGATTTTGGCCAAACTCTCTAGATGTGCCTGACTTGCAGGAAATTGTGTAAAAGTCCAACCTAATTTTATAAATGCTGGGAAATATAGGTATGCAGTTTATTTTATTCACATGCTTAAATATGAAGTTAAAGCTGGGTAGTTAGAAGAAACTTAAGTCTTTTTCTAACTGGATGTTAGTCAGTAGTTGTGTTTAGTTGTCCTGAAAATAAGGCTGCAAATGGCTTTGGGATATTTGTTTCCACCACTGTATTCATATACTTAGTGTTTCGCAGACAGCCTGAAGATAGAGCTCATACTTTGCATTTCTCATAAGGAAAAAGTATCTTATTTCACTTTTCCTGCATTTTTCACGAATGTAATTAGAAAGTAGCTGCTATATCATCAGTTCACATCTGAGATTCTTCAAGGTAAGTTGATTCATTAAATAACATCCTGAGTCTTGCTGATTTTGCAGATTCTTGGAGTCAAAAGCAGTAATCCAAAGTTACTAGGTAAACGCTAAACTAAAAATTAAGGTAAGAAAACCAAATAGGATTCAGTGAAGAAATCTGCAGTTAAAAAGCTGAGGGAGACAGTAACTATAGGTAAGCAATGAATGAGAAACTCAAAATGCAGTGATCAGATTGATCTATAGATGCTAGAAGTCAGCAACATAAGCCACAAAGTTTTCAAGATTGATGCCAGGTTTTCTGAAGACTTTTTCTTTCATAAAACTCTTCTGCTTATAAATTACAGGTGGCTACACAGCAGACCATCCTGTAATTAAAATATTCTGGAGAGTTGTAGAAAGCTTCACTGATGAAGAGAAACGCAAACTACTCAAGTTTGTGACAAGCTGCTCTCGACCGCCTCTGCTGGGTTTTAAGGTATTTATCTTCGTGACTTCTGGCAAGTTTTTTTTAAATACAACAGCTTATGACACAAGCTTTTCTGGTCTGTAGGCATTTACAATTTGAGAGGAATGTTCCTTTGTGACTACAGAAACAGCTTGAGTGTTTGCACTTGCACATATATAGTTTTAAAATATTTCAATTTTGTTGTTTTCTCTTTTAACTGCAAAATTTAATATACCTAAAACCACATTGAGCGGAGAGCTTATTCTTTGTCCTGGAAGATCATTGCTGCTGTTTTATGATACTGTACAGAAGCAGTATTTCTACCAGTTTCTAGGAAGAAGCTGAGTTAAGAATAATGTCTTTAAAATCAGACATAAGAGGATTTAGGATATAAAAGCAGGTGTTACATTTGGAGCTTTTAAATTAAGCATTTGAAGCATGCAGCGTATTTTGTGTCTTTCACCATTTGTCTGCTTATACGGTCACAGCTCATTGCTCTTTGTATCTGAGTATTTTGATGCTATTTTTAGATTGTTGTTTACTATGAAGTTTAGGTATGAAGAAGACTTTTGTGTACAGCTTATAAAATTAAAAGAGAGGCCTAGGCAAGTTGAAGACATTTTGAAGCTAAATTCTGGAAATATTCTTACCGTGAGTTTCAGCTGGGCTGCAAAATTCTGCCTAAGAACTAGCCATGATCTTCATGTACTCTAAACTGTGGGAACATTTAATGCTTTTTCTTAAGAAAGTAAAAGAAATGGCTTCATAGCAAACACAATCCCGTATACAGCATGTTGTACTGTTCAGTAAAATGAATACAAAGGTGGGCTTGTATAGAACAAATACAGGCATTGCATCATTCAGTCCTTTACACGTAAGAGTAAGATTTGTTGCGAAACAAAATTTGGGTGCATGTACTTAGTAAATGTTGATATTTTAATGTACTGCGTACAATATTTAATTAGCAGGAAAGTAACAGATTTCCTACATTCATTAGGTAAAATAGGTAGATGAACCCATAAGAAATGAATGCAGGTATGTAAGTCCTGAAAGTTTATTAGCTATTTTGTAAAATAACTGGTGTTGAATGAACATTCTCTCATTACAGAAATACTTCAGGGACATATAACTACATTTTATGGAGGAACAAGAAATTCAGATATACATAGTAGTCTGGACGTGGAAACAATATACTTGGAATTTTGCTCAATTTTTGTTTTGAATTATATTGTGAAAGTTCATTTTGGTGGTCTTGGGGGAGGGTTGTTCTGGGGGACAAGGTTATCAGCATTTAAAAAATACTTGAAAGACAAATACTACAAAACTTTTCCTCTCAGTGGCAGGAATTGGGCTGTTTCATGCTGGGGGTGACACGTGATAAAGGTGTCAAAAGTAAATAATGAAATGGAAAACCAGCCTTCCTCTTCTACATTCCTCTTCCACACACACAACTTAGATATTTGTAGTATCTTAATAATGTTTTTCTTTTACTGAATTAAACAAAACTTATTCTAGAATTTTCAAGCTATTGATGATTTACTTCATAAATACAGTTTTCCTCAGAAAAACAAGCACTCCACTATTGAAATTCAAATGATCTCAGACATAGAATATATAGAAACATATAGAATATATGAGCATGTTGTATATATGAAAGCACATGTGGGTTATCTTAGAATAATGTGTGGGTCAGTTGCTGGGTGTGATGAAAGAATACTCATATTAGCTTAAACTGCTTTTTTTTATTGAGGCTACAGAGTGATTTTGAAGTGTAAAAGTTGTTCCAGTGCCGTGTTCTGCAGGGAAATGTCGCCCTATTCCTTTATATTCTATTCCTTTATGCTGCAGCTTTGTGCTTTATTACTTCTCCAGTCCTTTTGTTTGTTTTCCTAGTTCTTTGTAAGCTGATATGAGTATGCAGCACTGCCATTGTGGCGTGTCATTGTTTTGGTACAGGAGTTCTGTAAACTGCTGTTCAGTCTCAGTCTGCATAATCCCTTCAGCTGCTGTAGGAAGTGCTGTGTGATGCAGTTAGCATGTGGATGGATATCACATCTGCCAACTGAAATATCTATAATCTGCAGCTCAGATACACTGCTTTTATAGGCACCTAGGAGGGGAATGAACACTTTCACTTGGTGATTTGTCTGATCATTCTATGTATTTGCTTCAGGATGAAGTGAATCATGCCCAACTAGACACCCACAAGTCTATGGGGCCGGATGGGATTCACCCAAGGGTATTGAGGGAGCTGGCGGATGTGCTGGCCAAACCCCTTTCCATCATCTTCCAACAGTCCTGGAAGACTGGGGAAGTTCCACTGGACTGGAGGCTGATGTTGTGCCCATCTACAAGAAGGGTCGCAGGGAGGATCCAGGGAACTACAGGCCTGTCAGTGTGACCTCAGTGCCAGGGAAAGTCATGGAACAGGTGATCTTGAGTGCTATCATGAAGCACATGCAAGAGAACCAAGTGATCAGGCCCAGTCAACATGGGTTCACAAAAGGCAGGTCTTGCCAAACCAACCTGATGGCCTTCTATGACAAAGTGACTTGGCTGCTGGATGAGGGAAAGGCTACGGATGTGGTCTTCCTGGATTTCAGCAAAGCTTTTGACACAGTTTCTCACAGCATTCTGCTACAGAAACTGTCAGCCTGTGGCCTGGACAGGCGCACACTCTCCTGGGGGGAAAACTGGTTGGATGGCCGGGCCCGGAGAGTGGTGGTAAATGGTGTAAATGCAGCTGGAGGCCAGTTACAAGTGGGGTTCCCTAGGGCTCAGTGCTGGGTCCAGCCCCTGTTCAAAGTCTTTATCAATGACCTGGATGAAGGCATTGAGTGCACCCTTAGCAAGTTTCTCAGATGACACTAAGCTGGGTGGAAGTGTGGATCTGCTGGAGGGTAGGGAGGCTCTGTAAAGGGATCTGAACAGGTTGGACGTCTGGGTTGAGTCTAATGGCATGAGGTTTAACACGGCCAAATGCCGGGTCCTGCACTTGGGGCACAACAACCCTATGCAGAACTACAGACTGGGAGATGTCTGTCTAGAAAGCTGCCTGGAGGAGAGGGAGCTGGGGGTGCTGGTTGACAGCCGACTGAACCTGAGCCAGCAGTGTGCCCTGGTGGCCAAGAAGGCCAATGGCATCTTGGCTTGCATCAGAAATGGCGTGACCAGCAGGTCCAGGGAGGTTATTCTCCCTCTGTACTCGGCACTGGTGAGACTGCATCTTGAATCCTGTGTTCAGTTGTGGGCCCCTTACCTCAAGAAGGATGTTGAGTTGCTGGAGTGAGTCCAGAGAAGAGTGACAAAGCTGGTGAAGGGGCTGGAGGACAGGCCTTATGAGGAGCGGCTGAGAGAGCTGGGGTTTAGTCTGGTGAAGAGGAGTCTGAGAGGAGACCTCATTGCTCACTATAACTACCTGGAAGGAGTGTGTAGGGAGGAGGGAGCTGGCCTCTTCTCCCAAGTGACAGGGGGCAGGACAAGAGGGAATGGCCTCAAGCTCCACCAGGGGAGATTTAGGCTGGACATTAGGAAAAAAAAATTTTCATGGAAAGGGTCATTGGGCACTGGAACAGTCTGCCCAGGGAGGTGGTTGGTTCACCTTCCCTGGAGGTGTTAAAGGCACAGGTGGACGAGGTGCTAGGGGGCATGGTTTAGTGTTTGATAGGAATGGTTGACCTCAGTGATCCGGTGGGTCTCTTCCAACGTGATTATTCTATGATTCTGTGTCTTAGATTCCACTAGCTGGATCCCCTTTGTCATTAAAGAGAACCTGGGGTGACTGGATTTGGATACGGAGACAGCAGAGATGGCTATTTCATCATACAAATCCTATATAGGATATTCACTGATTTGTGTGATTAATTACTTAGAAGTCTGCAAGCATGTCTTTTAAACTCTCCTAGTCTGTGTGAATATGTTTATGTGAATATCACTGTACAGCATTCTAGAAACACACAGGATTTTGTAGGACAGTAGGAAGAACAATTAGAAAACTGTGGTATCGGGCCTATGTAGATCAGTGCACATCAGTTATGAAATGAAGGAATAACTAGGAAGCAGTTGTGTGGAAACAAAGAGAAATCTCTATTTGTTGTCATTGTTTTTAATTACAAGGGGAGAGCAGGAAATGCAGATGTAGCTACCCAGCTTCAAAGTAGCCTGCATGATGTTTGAAGAGATGGAGGAAGTGAATCAGAAGTCAAAAAATATTAAAGATGACTGTGACACTTCAGAAACAGTGTGTAGGGAAGCCAGATGTGGAAAGCTGAAGTGTGTGCTTGTACTTGGGAGACAGGCCACACCATGATTTTTGACCTACTTAGCTAGGAAAAAATGTAAGTAAAACAGTCATCATATTTTCAGCATGATAGCAGTAAGTTAAAAGATTCATTCACTGTAAAACAGACTTGCAAACTCAGCCACGTGCAACAGCCTTGGCAACAGAAAACAGTGAAAAGATTACTGCTGCTTTGCTGAGTAGCACTGAGTGCAAATTGTGTCGGCACTTACACAGTGCTTGCAGCAGTATCTTGTTAACATGGATTTACCAACAAACTAGGGTTTTGCCAGGAGGTGTTTGCCAGAAGAGCAAGAGGGTGACTGATATTGTCATCAGCAATAATGTTGTGGAAGCTTGTGATGGTGTGTTGTTTAGAGCTTTGAAAGTGAGGAGTGCAAAGTCTCAGGCACTGAGGCTGAGTATTGCCAGCAAAAGAAGTGTCTGAATGTATTTATATTGATGGTAGACATTAACACAAGCTACATTCAGAGTTTGTTTACAGTTTTAATGAGTACTACATTTTTCTGAATCAAAATTTCTTATTCTCACTCTGAAATATTGTGTACACTTTATATTGTGGAACCCTTGCATTTTCTTAAAGTTAGTGCATCTTAGCTTAAGATAAGGGAATGTCTTGACATTTGTAGCCTATAGAGAGCACAGTCTAGCCTTGCACAATTTAAAAACTTTAAACTTCGACTGCCAAATCCAGACTCAGAATAACATTTACTAAAGCTAATTAAAGTTTAATAGTTTTAATAAATGTGATTGTTACAGACAAAAAAAAATTAAAGGATGGTTGAAAATTGTTAAGTTCCAATCAGTTCACATAATAAATTGATTATACTTTTCACTTCTAAACTATTGCAGCTTCCTGCTGTACAGTATTTAATTATGCAACAAATGGTGCCCTTGGCATGACATTTCAATTTAGAACTTCATTTTTCCATTTTTAAAGCTAAAGTAGGGGAATTCAATTACCATTTTGAAAGGAATACTAAAAATGTAGCATTTTAGCCATGAAATAGTTTTAAGGCCTCCATTTGAATAATAATTTAGCTTAGAATCTAATTGACCTTCTGCCTTTGGGATTTTTTTTCCCAGTTTCTGCTTTACCTCAGGCAAGATAAAATGAATACTTTTTTGCCAGCATAAGCAGTGCTTTATAGGTAACAAATAAATATACTTTTCAGTATACTCTTTCTCAGAAGATAAAAATCAGATATTGCTAAAACAATTAAATATTACATACTAAATGTCTTAAAAATCTGTTCCTGACATCAGTAGTTCTCACATCAGAAGAATAATCAGGTTTGACAGTTTTATGTCATTACAGTCACTATACACATCAATTTCATCCCAGTAACAGCTGAGTGATCACTCTGTGAAGAAACACAGAGTACAATTGCTTTAAATAAAGTTAGATTTTTATTTGGGAAATATAAAGTACTTATTGATTCAGAGCAATAGACCACAGTAGTGTAAATACTTGCTTAATCTTACACATAGCCAGCTCCACTGAAATGACTAGTATTGTTTATCTTGAAATTCATAAACTGCAGGCTTGCTGAAAGATTAGTTTAGATAGAAATGCCTTTAGGGCAAGAAATGCCTTTAGCATTGTATCAGGCAACTGAGTTTATACAATGGTATTTTTTTTGTTATTGGGAGTAGAAAGAAAATGATGGCTTGATACTCATCCACTTGAATTTGTTTTATATATCTTGGGTATGCTAACAAACTAAAGCTCTTAAGAGAAAAAACACTTAAAGCATATGTTTGATCATTGTTTGGGAGGGATTTTTTTGATTTCACAGAAAGAAGTTGATGTAGTACTGGAGCTTTGTCAAATTTGTTCTTAGATCTAGTCACTCAACTTTCTCCTCAGAGCATCACTTTAACATGACAAGTAAATGCTCCTGTAGAATTTGTGCATAAAATTGGAATACTTTCAAACTCTTGACAGAAGAATGTTGTAACTGGCATAACACATCACTGCATAAGCTAGAGCAAAATTGCCTTTGTTGAGATTTTTGTGTTTACAGAAACAATGTCTTCTCTGCCTGGAAATTAAAAACCCGAAAGTATAATTCTCAGAAGAAGCCATGTCATTATACAATGATAAATACATGTAATTCAAATATGCCCTTATCCATTTACCTCAATTAATGCTAATGGTCTGTTGCTCCCTGTGTTCAACATGTATTTCACTGTATAGAAAACTTCAGTGTGGCAGGAACCCATCATTTTTCTGTACCTATAGAATAAACGGCATATGTGGGCATTTGGGAGGCTTTGCAAGGGGAGTCTGAAGTTGTGAATCCCAGCTGTTTCTCTCAAATAGAACAACAAATTTCCTGTGTGCTGCTGTATTACTTCTCTGATTCTGTGTTTTCACATTTTTTGTCGCATTATAAATTTGTGGAATAGAGTGTGTGAACAATAACATTATTATTATTTTCTCTTTAGAACCAAATAAATTGCTCTGTGTTTGCAGATGGATGGATCTTGAGGGGGACAAGGTAGAGGGAGGCACTACACAAATCAGGAATGCTTTTGGGCCCAGCAGGAATGAAAGAAAATGCCGTTTAAATGTCATTGTGACAAGTTTTAATCTAATGATTTATTTCCTAGAAGTCTGTGCCAGCTGTTACAGGGTAGGTTTCGGCTTGTGTTTTCTGATTTGTTTTCTTCTGTTGTCTTTTCCAGGAGTTATATCCTGCATTTTGCATTCACAATGGAGGATCTGATTTAGACAGGCTACCTACTGCCAGTACTTGCATGAACTTACTGAAGCTCCCTGAGTTTTATGATGAAAATCTTATGCGAAGCAAGCTTCTTTATGCCATTGAATGTGCTGCTGGATTTGAACTGAGCTGAGTTGAACTGATGCTTATTTGGATGATCTGCAGAGAACTAACCAGTGCCTACTCTATAAGCAGCACCCATACCCAAGCAGTTATAAGGGAATTCTGTCTAGATTTCTGCAGCTCTTGTGTCTTATCAAATACCTTCAAGTAGGTTTCATTTTTAAACACTATTTCTTAGTTAGCATTCATTAACTAATATTGCATTGACACTGCTTTATGATTCAAAACGATGAATGCTGTGTGCAGTGTGGCTGTTTTCTGTCTCTGTTTGAGGAAAGAGCACATTTAAAGAACAGTGACATCTCAGTCAAATTAACCAAAGATGAAGCTTTGGCTTTGTGCTGTTCAAACATAAATAATTTCACAAACTGGCAATAAAGTTGTGTACTGTGCAGCGCATTGGGATGAGACTTGGCTAACATCCTGTAATTAATCTTTTAGATGGAAGTGAAGCAGATGTTTGCAGATATCCCGGAACTGAGAGGATGAAAATGCTCATTACCAATAACCTAACATCTTTACTTACATTGTAGAATTGTTTACAAATCATAGTTGTTAAAGAACTGATATTGATTTTTACTACCTTCCCTCAAGATGGTAGGCACTGAGGTAAAATGTTTTGAATATTCCATTTGTGGTTTCTGAAATACCTTGGAGGAATTGGATTTGCATTATTTTAAGTTCAACCTTTGGCTGTGTCATTATCACTTGAACACCGTGGTGAATGGGTGTGCCTGTCCATGTTCTCTCTGTTCTTACTTTTGTGTCTGTACAGATTTCTTTTTTTTAATGTATCTGGCTCCTATTGCATACATTAAAAAGTCATAATTTGGGAAAAATATACACGTAACAGCTATTAAAATTATTTGAAGTTATCAGGTTTTATCTCTTATGCTTGGAGCCTGTGGTGTTCACATTCCTTTCCCCTGTCATTTTTTTCCATCTTAAATACCATATCTGTGCAGTAGAGACTAGTCAAATCCATTGTATTTTTTGTGCTTAAACAGGTTTAATATCCATCTGCCTGCAGTATTTCTGCAGAGAAAAGTTGGTGGGAATATGCTGCTTAATAGAATTTGATACCTGGGAAAAAATTTGCTTTCACGGGGAAGGAACTGATCCTCTCATAGTAGGCACATTGTTTGGCATGTACATGAACTGCAGTCAGTTTCAAAAAGGAGTTATAGTTCAAACTGTAAGATTCATAAATGCATCCCTCTGAACTTCATTTTTATATTTTAAACCACCCAAATTCACAATTGAATATGTATTCATCTCTTATGCAAAAAAAATATTTTGCTGTTACTGGAAACTCTGTATGATTCCATATTAAAAGGATATTGCTGGTTACTGCTTGTTAAAATGTGGGGAAATTGAGTGATTTTAAGATGTTTACTAGTAACCATATAAAAATGTATAATTCCTTTATTTGGGTAATAAATGAAGTGTTAAAAGACTATTTGTAGTTTTGATGTACAGAAATAAAATGATTGGTTTTCTTTTTTGATTTGCATTAGGCTTTTTATTTATGTTTAATGTCACATACTCAACCTATCTGTATTCCAAAATTCTTTTTTTTTTGTGTATTTTTCTACATAAATTATGGAACTTGTAAAGAAGTTGAATAAGAGATCAGTAATGGTGGAACTGTCTCCTAACTGCAAAACCTGAAGAAGTCTTTTAGATAGCATTATTTATTTTAGAACGTAATGTTTTAAATATTTTGAAATTATTTTTCAATTCCATTATTTTGTGACATTGGACAGTGTTGCGTCTGTATTTTGTGAAATTAAATTAAAATTTTCTATTAAATATTCATATTTTTAAGATTGTGATGGAGTAATGCAAAGTAATCATGACTGGTGATGTACTCTTTCTTCTTTTATAAAAGGAGACGGTGTGCACTATTCCTGTTTGCTACCACAAATGCAGGTTCAAGAGTTGAGGGCAAGCTGAGAGAGGTGTGAGTTGCACATTGGTATAGTCATAGGGTTGCAAGAATTGCACCATTGCAAAAAGCTTGAGTAGAGAATGTGAGTTTGCTGAAAATACTCTGACATTTTATTACTTTAGTAGATAGTACTCAAACTTGTCTTTGAAAAGAACAAATCTCCATCCTTTGTATGTTCTATACATTAATATGACATTCTGACACACTCAAGTTAGTGGGATCATAGTCCAGATTTCATTGTGCAGGCAGGCAGCTGGATATCTGTGCTGCAGCAGCTTCAACCACTGTCAGTATCCATACTGCAATAAGAGGAGGAGTGTAAGGCTTTCCTTTGGCTATGAGTGCTTTCAGTTCTGACTGACAGCTGTTTTCGTATGGTCAGGATGAAGCACAAGTCCCTACTTTTCAGCAATCTGTAGCTGGATATTTTTAGGAACAGGAGATAAATGTGAAATATTGGTATAGTTAGTCATGTCCTAGGGAGCTTCATGGTCTATATGATTTCTTGTAGCTCTTGCGTAGCAAGAATTGGTTTTATATGAAAATGGATTTTCTGGTTTTTAAAAGAAGAGCAAACTTTCTCCCCGTTGTGATGCTCCTGGATTTTAGGTAGGCAGAGACCAGAAGTGCTCTGCATGCAAGTAACCTGAAATACTGTTGTAGGTTTTGGTCATCAGAATTATGACAGTAGTAATCATGGGTTTGCAGTTGTTTTCTGTACAAGAGAACCCTTCCTTAAAGTTGATTTCTGTACCTCAGTGTTTTGTCCTCTTAGTTCAGTATTTGCTTTTTCAAACATAACTAGCATTTTCTGTTTGGTCTTTGCTTTCAAATTATTTTTTTTATTTATAATTTTGTAAACTGTTTAAAAACATTTTTGTCAAGGTTTAACTTTATGGTGGAAGAAGTTGCAAATTCTTCACCTCTCTCCTAAAAGGCATAAAAGTGGAATAAAAAAATAGAAGCAGCGCTTGGTCTGTCATCTTGGTGAGAATTTTTCCGGATGTGTGTTTAGTCCTACTGGCTGGATGAAGCCAAACCAAAACCAAACAGAAGTTATTGGCCTCGTTGGTTAATCTTAGTTGTCTTCCATCATGATCATGAAAGCCAGACAAGTGTAAGTTTCACAAAACTAATTTGTGATTTTGAGGGAAAATTTGTGTCTACAAAAGAGGATGTATTTGGTTCCAGCTTCATAGATAGAAGTTTGATTAAATACGGATATTTTCAGTTATTTTTATGGGAGGTGCTCCATAATTTAAAAAAATGGGCTTCCTGATGCTGTTAGTAGCAATGTGGACAGGTTGCTTTGGCCTCACTTAGGTAATGTAGCACAAACATCCTAATTTGATCTATAAAGGGGTTTGGAATTCAAAGAAGTGCAGTGAGCTCACGCTAAATTTCGGTTTAACCAAAAATCTGTTTGTTAAATGCCAGTGAGACAGCACTTAACTCTGTTCACCACTGAAAAACAGTACAGTGGAGAAACAAAAAGGAAAAAACAACAGAGCTGGTTTTCATGGAATGTTTTGTTGGAGCTGTAATTTTTTTTCGTATTTATAACTATATGCAAAAACTTTAAAACATTTACTCATTTACGTGAATCTGTTAATAATGGTTTATGATGTAAATGCTTGTTCCTGGTTTTTTTTTCATGATGCTTTGCCTGTCAGTGAAGGAGAGAAGAAATGAACATGGTCTGTAAAACTGATCAGGATATCTATATTTTTATTGACTTCTGCTTTTGTGAATAAAATAATTTGAGTTTTCTTGAAACTTTGCAGAAACACTTTTCTTTCATGGTTTGCAGTAAATTGGGCATTCACTTGCTAAAGATTGGTAGTACTGAGTATGTTCTAAAAGAGAAGCTAATATTGCCTCTTTGTTGGTTTTGAAGTTACCACTGCTTCTGGATGATATGTAACTTCAGTTTTGAGCTCTGCAGCATCCACTCTGTCAAACTGTGACTAAGGTTTAGTTATAATACAGTGTCTCTTTCAAACTTGTCTTTGAAAAGAACAAAACTCCATCCTTGAATAAAAAAAAATGAGACTCTAATTCATAGTTAAGAATGCTGCTCTGTCAGCAAACAGGTACAAAATTATCTTTCACCTTCTCCTGGAGTTTGATTTTTCTGGAACCGGATGATCTTTACATTCCCTTCCAACCCAAACCATTCCGTGATTCTATGATTTAGCACATATGTGGGCCCTTTTGAAGGTGTAACTTAATTTTTATCTCCTTTGATAATTACAATCATGCTTCCTTTTGCTTTTTCTCTTACTTTCATAGCTAAAAATGCTTTTAATTCCACAATAGTGCTTACAAAGTTAGTACTGTGTGTGTTTATTTTGGAATACTTACAAAAAGCACTCTATTCTTTAGCTTAGTTGCCACTAAAAATGTTGTAAACAGAACAAAAAAAGTCCTCTTGTAGAGCACTTCATAGCATAAATAGAAAACAAACGCCAAGTGTCTTGCCTGGTTTTCAGCATGTATCTAGTAGTCTGGAAAGCTCATAAAATTTGGAACGTGTGTAGAGAGATGTCACAAGGCAAAAAGTCATGAAGAAGTCATTTTAAAGAACGCGGCACAGCTGAGTTCAGCAGGAATGTCTAGAAATCACCTAGCACAAAGCTTGGCTCAAAGCAGAGTCATCTAGAGCAGGTTGCTCAGGACCTTGCCCCATGGAGTTTTGAATGTTGTCATGGGTGAAGCCTCCACAATCTCTCCAGGCAGTCTGTTCCAGTGTTCGTTGTTCAAAAGTTCAATTACCTTTACAATAAAAATATTTTTTATCAGGTTTACACACAATTCCTTGCATTCCAGCTTGTGCCCATTACGTCTTGTCTTGTCACTGGGCACTGCAAAGAGGAATATCGGCCTTCTCCGGGCTGAACAACTCCAGGTATCTTAGCTTCTCCTCACATGAAAGATGCTCCACAACCCTTACTCCTATTTCTGACCCTGCCCTGGACTGTTTCCAGCATGTCCATCTCTCTTCTTTCTTGTAACAGGGAGCCCAGAACTGGACCCAGCACTCCAAATGTGCCTCACCAGTGCTGAGCAAAGAGTAATTACCTCCCCCAAGCTGCTGGCAATGCCCTTCCTAATGGAGGCCAGAATGCTGTTGGCTGCCTCTGCTGGAAGGACACTTTGCTGGTTCATCTTCAACTTGCCTACCAGAAACCCTGGGTTGTTTACTGCTAAGCTGCTTTCAGCTGACTCGCCTCTAGCCTATACTGTTGCATGGGTTTACTTCTCTCCATATTCAGAACTCTGGACAGGACCAGATGAGTATTGTGGTCTTGAGAAAGATTTCTTAGTTTCATTACTTTCTTTACTTTACTTAGTTTCATTACTTTCTTTTATCTTCTACTGCTGTAGAAGATGTTTGACTTTCCATTTTGCTGTCTTGAGGCACGACTGTTTGAAAGCAAACCTCTTGGCTCAGCTTTACTCTATCCTGCTCTCAGTGTCAGTGTTTCATTCATGAAACATTTCATTCTTAGAGTTGCAGATTTTAAGGTATATGGAAATTCATTCTAGGAATAATGCTGTCATGTCTTTGGAAGAGAATTAAAGTAGAGAATAGGGATTCCTAAGACAATACAGAAGTCATCTAACTCCATTCTGTGTGGACGGGGCTTTGTTGTCCCTGCATAGATGACTTGGTAAGACCCAAGGAAACAATTCACAGCGTCACTGTTTCTACAGATTTTTCCTCACATCTGATGAACTGTATGAAGTCTGAGCTTGTTTCCTGTGCAGATTCTAACTAGAAACTGCTGTATACAGTTAAATTTCATGTGCCTTGTAAGCATCCCATATAGCATAAGTTTATTACTACAGTAAATGAGTAGGGAAAATACGGGAAATAAGATGTACAGGTATGTAGAGAAAAATCTTGACAGTGCAAAACCACCTAGCACTTAGGAGGATGTTTTTAATCTGGTAGAAGCACATGTTGAGGTTATTCTGACAAATATTCTGACTTAAGAACATGCAGATTTTAAAATGAAGTTCTTCTTTATCTCAGATACTGACTCATGCTGTCATACTACCTTCAGTTCCCATCAGAAATAAACTACAATAACAATTTCTCTCTGAATTGCTTGTTGAGTGAACAGAGTGGTGTCTTCAAAATGCCTTTGATGGATTTTTATGTGACTGGGGACCAAGTGACTACACTACTTCTCTTCCTTGTTGGATGCCTGTAGATGTCTCCAGTTACTAATAAATTACACTTAACCTGGTAAAGGTTGGATTTATGCTTTTGTGACTTTGCTTATTTGATTTCTGCTTTTGCTTTTCAAGGATTTTGCAAATCTGTTATCAGCTATGAAATAAAACAGAGATCTTGGTTATCTTCTTAGATTTTTATTGATATAATGCTAAGCATAGACACAGAAGTCATAGGACTAATGCTAAATGCTAATTGTCTGTGCGTATTCAGTTCTTACAAAGGTGTGATTTGTTGGACAAACTGCTATGACTTCACTGTCTTCAAAAAAGGCTGGGTAACCCAGTCCTCATACAATCCAGCAAAGCGCATCAGGCAAGTCAAACTGGAAACATGGGAATTCTGACACCAATGGCACTGCTTGGATAATACATAAAGCCATGTATAGGTTTCTTACAGAGTTGGTTTAACTCTCTCAATGGGTAAACATTTTTTGTGTGTGTGTGCTCATAATGATTAGATCACTGCTGCATTTTATCACCCAAATAGTTGCCGTCCAGTTTATGACTAACTTTACCTGTCCACAGCTCTGTAGAAAGCATACACTCTCTTTTCAGTCTTTGTTAATGTTTTTGTAGGAACTGCATGCTCAGATGTCCTACTATTTTAAGATTATTCTTTTCTGCATTTTTTGGAGCAGCTGCTAGTTCATTATGTGTAACATTTGACTGAAAATTAGTTTTGTATTGCTTCTATTTTAGTCTCGGTTTATCATTACATTTAGTTCATGATTGCTGAAGAAGGAAAGGGGTGTTTACCAGATGGAGTTGTTTCAGATCATGCTAGTTCTGTTTGCCTAAGTGTTACACCTAAGAAAAGCATCTCTTATCAGTTGCTCTGTAGTTTTACTGTATGTTGTCACACACCTTCTAAAGAAATTAATTTCTTCTAACCTTTATGTCTTTAATTAAGAATAATGCCATTCACTACGGCTCTGCTTAGAGCTCAAAGTTCTGCAGAGACATTTTAATCTATCTATTAGATAAATTTGGCTATTGATGAAAAATGACATGGGATTAACTAACATTTGACATCGACATATGTATAAGCAAGCATGTCCCTGATCATTTTAATGAACATAGTTGCTCAAGCTGTCCTTGCAAAGAACATGCACTTGCATAAACTGGGAGGTCTTCTGGCCACCCACAACAGTTCTTAGGTTGTTTGCACACCCCAGATCATCAGTAGAATATGTCTGATACATCAGGAGGAATTGGCAAAACCCCCAGCTATCCCAAAATATTTTGGCCATGTCCAAAAGCTTTATCTGCTCAAGATTTTGGTTACAAAGAGGAGTCCAGGTCAGCCTGCAGCCTTTTGATTACCTGAGAAGCTTCATAGCAAAGGAAATTGAGGTTGTGCTCAGCAGAAAAACTCTGGAGAATACTAATGAAAATTGGTTATTTTGTGCTTTTAATGCTTCTACGTAGGGTTTTAAACATTAGGTGTATTGCCCATATTTCAAGTCTAATTGTTTCTGATAAGCTATCAGCAAAAACTTAATGCTTATATTTAATTAAGTGGCACTTTCCAGAATTACTTTGCCAGTAGTGCTATAATTAAATGATGTGAGAACAGTCCTTGATACATGTGCTCGTATTCTTTGCTAGTACCAAAAATAGAATCTGTAAATCTGTAAATAGAAAAACTGGACACATTAAGCAGCAGGTCAGGAAGACTACAGCCATTACCACATCGCAGGGACTAATATTAATATCTCTCTAATGCAGCATTTTCAAGCATCTCTTGTGTTCTGATAGGCTTTTCATAATTGACCTCCATAAGTAATAAAAAAATACTAAAAAAAAAGAGAGAATCTGGGAACTACACGAATTGCTAATACCTCCTGGAATGCTGCCACATTATTTCTATTATTAGGTTATAGCTACCAGTTAGGTCTGAATTCATCTCCCTTAACTTCAGCCACCTGTGGAGGCATTTCCAATGAGAGAGGTGACCCAGAGGGCAGTTCCTTCTTCCCCAAAACACATCTCCAAAGTGGGTGGAATAAATCATGCCCTGGAGGTGCCCCCTCCTTCCCTCTCTCTTTACAATTGGAAGCCTTAAACTAGCTGCTTAACTTTCAGACAGGTGAAGTGAAACTAGAGGCTTGCCTCCTGTTCACAGGTGGGAGCTGACAGTTCTTGATCCTTTGAAAACTGAATTTATTCTGAATTATGACTCCACACCTGGAGACCAGCCCAGGTCTGCCTGACCTTTGATATCAGCATCTATGGACTCACTGGGCTTCATCAGTTTTTGTTGGTCCTCTGCCAGCAACATCAGATTTAATGGTCTTTAACACAATATTCCAAATCCTTCTTGCAAGCAGCTAGCCATAAAAACATAGAATGCTTTCACTTGATATTTTTTGCAAATGCCATTGTAAAGCTGAAGAAGATTTTCTGAATCTAAAAGATTTTCTCTTATTAATCCTCTAAGTAGTCTAATTAAACATGGTACCTTTTCCTTTGAGTGCCACTTCTAAAATCTCTCATAGAATCATTACAGTTGGAAAAGATCAATTCCAACTGTCAGTACCACCACCATGTGTACTAAACCACGTCCTGAAGTGCCATGTCTACCCATTTTTTTTAATACCTCCAGGGATGGAGACTCCATTTCCCTGGGCAGCCTCTTCCAATGCTTCACCACTCCTTCAGTAAAGAAATATTTCCTAATATCCAGTCTAAACTTCCTCTGTCACAGCTTGAGTCCATTTGTTTCATCCAGTCAGTTGTTACTTGGGCTACAGACTCCTTTCAGGTAGTTGTAGAGAGCAAATGGCAGCTCTCCCTATTTTTTTTTTTTTTAATCAGAGTTAACTTTTTTACATGGGGTCCTTCAGTTGCATGGAAAACTGACATGGCCAGGTCTCATGTAAGGCTTTCAAACTATTATAAGACACCTATATAGGATTAATGTTGAAGTTTACAAATAGTTCTCATAAATCCTAACTGAAGTGTGACTGAATATACAGATTGAATCAAAACCATGGCTCAAGAGTTTCAATTAATTCTTGGGGAACTAGTCAGTCCTGCCCTCTGGAATAAGACAAAGTGGGTGAAAAAGGTGGTTCAGCAGTACCTCACTGCAGTTACAAACATTGTTTATCAGAGTGCTGCTCTTAGAAGCAAAGTAATCATAGCCCCAATACCTGTTTTGAGCTTTGGGTGATCTGGGAGAAGCAGAGACCTTGTTTGGATGCAAACAGATTGGATCATGTTAGCCTGAAAACTTGTAGAGGCTGAGTTGACCTAATGAAGACCTGAGGGGGTAAGAGGTGGGCATGCTGCTTGTTGAGGTGACTTCTGATGGAGTGCTAAGGTGTTTACCAACAAGAGGAACTTGAACCACCTAACCTCGCCTTGAACACGTACAGTGACCAGGTATCCATGACTTCTCTGGGCAACCCGCTCCCGTGCCTCACCACCCTCACAGAAAGTAATATCTAAATCTCTCCTCTTTCAGCTTAAAAGCATTCCCTCCTCACCCTATCCCTGCACTCTCTGATAAAGAGCCCCTCCCCAGCTTTCCTGTAGGCAAAATTCTATTGTTGGAAGCTTGTGTTTCCCCCGAAGCACCAAGATGACACTTCCTAGGGCTGTCCTGCTACTTGCCATCGTGATTTGTATTAGATTTTCTTCTGTGTTATTTCAAGCTTGCTTCTTGTTTTTTTTTTAATGGATCCCACTCCCACATAAACACCTCCAAATCAATGAGTAGCCTTGCAATTGACTTTATTTGGGGACCACACATCTTGGGTATGGAAACTCACTAATTTCCCCTTGGTGATCTACAAATCAATGCTTCCCCCAGCTTTTAAAATAAAGTGCAAGAAATAGAATTTTAGAGCAATTTAGATCATGGCTAAAGTCCATATGTTTGAAATAGAATAATAACTTGGATGCTAATGCTTTGCTCTCATTCACGACACTCTGAGTACCACATAGTATCATAGAATGGTTTGGGCTGGGAGAGACCTTAAAGATCATCCAGTTCTAACATCTCTCCCCTCGGCAGAGACACCTTCCACTGGATCCCAAAGAATCAAGCTAAAATACACCCAAACAGCAGGAGGAATCTGTGCACTTGCCAGCTGGAAAATGACAAATTCAGCTGTAAAAATGTTATGTGTGCAAGGGACTGTTTTTAAGGCTGAAATACAGATGCATATGGGGGGAAAAAGTTCCATCTTCTCATATCCAGCAGCCAAACTCACCCATTGAAAAAGTTTTTGTTAAAATTGCTGTGGTTTTTTGACCTGGAAGTGGCTGAGGGGAGACCTTGTCGCTCTCTACAAGTACCTGAAAAGAGGTTGTAGTGAAGTGGGTGTTGGTCTCTTCTCCCAAGAAGCAACAGGTTGAGAGGAAAAAGCTTCAAGTTGTGCCAGGGGAGGTTTAGATTGAATATGAAGAAAAATTTCTTCAGTGAAAGACTGGTGAAGCATTGGGAAGGGCTGCCAGGGGAAGTGGCGGAGCTACTGTCCCTGGAGATGCAATAGAATCATAGGAAAGGACCCACTGGATCATCGAGTCCAACCATTCCTATCAGTCATGGGCACTTTGGGAGAAGGTTTAGCAGGCATGGTGGTGCTGGGCCACCGGCTGGTTGGGATAAACCCAGAGGACTTCTCTAGCTTCAAAGATGCTATGATTCCAGGAAAGATCTTAGGAGCAGTGCCTGCAGTAAGAGGCACCATATTTAATTGGCCCTCAGACAGGATTAATGAAACACAAAAGCTTTTATATCCATAAAGCCTGCTTCAGCTTTACAGTGTTACTGGCACACATAACAAGACCTTGCGGGGCAGTCCGTGAAGCCACGCCCACACGTTGACCACACCCCCAAACACCTCACGCCCCTTACGCAAACCCCGCCCCACAAGGAAGCCAGAGCGCATGCCCCGCCCACACGAAGCACAGTCCC